>JASVEL010013941.1:0-623934 GCA_032618575.1 Nicotiana noctiflora
ATCCCTTTCATCCACGAGTTGTACAATTTCTAGAGCAGACCGGCTTGTACAACATATTTGAGCCGGGACGGATGCAGCTTGACTGGTCGCTCATCACAGCGTTGATAGAGCGGTGGCGACCAGAGACGCATACATTTCACCTGCCTACTGGAGAGGCTACGATCACTCTCCAGGATGTGCAGGTGTTGTATGGATTGCGCATTGAGGGCCGCGCATTGACACTGCCCCAGGAGTGGAGACGGATGACCCGCGCACAGCTGGCGGATGCGATGGGACGGATGACGGGTTTGCACCCGGAGGGCAACGTTGGTGGTTGTGGTCTCCAGATATCCGTCATTAGAGAGTTCATGGCGGAGTTGCATCCATAGTTCACGCAGGAGACAGAGGAGCTGTGGATTATCCGTTTCACTCGGATGGCATTACTCATGCTATTTGGGTGTGTCTTGTTTCCCAACACGTCGGGAAACAAGATATCGATGCGGTTTCTCCAGCCTCTAGAGGATATGGAGCAGGTGCATCAGTACAGTTGGGCAGCTGACTGTTCTGGCGTATCTCTACAGGAGCATGTGCCGGGCTAGCATCGGTGCAGCTACTGATATTGGTGGTTTTTTGCCACTCCTTCAGGTGCAAAATACTTTCAAAATTAATTAAGCACAAATTATATATTGTGAAATGACTCATAATTTACATCAATATTTTTTGTTAGGTTTGGGCGTGGCAGCGTATCATGCCACTACAGCCACCTCTGCCGGCACAGGACTATCCGCCCCTCCCGCTAGCTGTGAGATGGATTCTCCGGCGGGGGAATTACCGAAGAGTGGATGTGCACCACAATCTCCCCCTTATTAGGGACCAGTTGGATATGTTGCATACTGGACAAGTAAACATCTACATAAAGTTGGTTGTTTTAAATGTAGTTGTACCTTGCATACTAATTTATTGTTATTCGTTGTAGTTCATCTGGATGTCGTACACTGATGAGCTACTTGCGCACCTACCTGCTATTTGCTCGGCAGACCGGCTCATATTGAGCAGCTCCGTCCCATTGATATTCTGGGAATTTGTTGAGTATCATGCGACGGAGCGTGTGCTTCGTCAGTTTGGTCGTCATCAGCCGGTACCGAGTGATCCCTCCTGGGACCCTACTCATTATCAGCGTGACGACCGTCACAACATGAGCCGGGATTATGTAGCGTGGCTGCGTGACCAGGTAGTTCATTGGGAGGAGCGAGCTCAGCGCATCCCGCCACCGCCGACACCGTACCAGGAGGCTAGTATTGCGATTTATGAGGGCTGGTACAGACGTCACACCCGGAAGTATGTCGGGAACCCCATCCACATGGTTGACGGCCGGTACAGACCGTATGCCGGACGACACGAGTCACTGGTATGTTTTTTTGACGTATTAATATCATATAATTATTGCATAGAGTAATTTATTTACTAATTGACTTATTTCACAGGTTAGTTGGTTTCACCGGATCTACCAGTCTAGTATAGATATCCAGCAGTGTGAAGACAACCCTAGATTGGTTGAGTATGGACAGGCGGTTGCCCAGATGTGTCGTTTGGGACTGGAAGAGGCGAGGGAGGGCAATAGGTTAGATGATGAGCCCGATTATATGGATCCAGACGCGTACCAGAGGGGTAGGCCAGTCCCCCGTGCAGGGCTAGGGCTCGCAGGGGACGACGACGACGTGCACGGCGAGGGGGTGTTGAGGAGCCGGTCGACCCACCTGCAGGGTTTGGAGCTGGGGGGTTTGGAGATGAGCAGGAGGGTTATGTGCCTCATCCAGCTGACCCTTCCAGCAGCATGCAGCGGGGTTTTATGACCCATCCAGCTGACCCTTCCAGCAGCATGCCCTCATACGACCCTGGCAGCAGTATGCCCTCATACGACCTTCAGTTGTCATTGCCAGCGACACAGATGACCCCATCCGGACCATTGCAGATTATGGGTACCTTTGACGGGGATGTACATGAGTACTTCGCTGGCACATCTACTGCAGCTGAGCATCGGCCGACCCGTGACGTGGATGGCGGTCGTAGGTTGAGTTATACATCGTCCCCTGCATTTGATATGGTATGTTTGTATTACTTTTGTTTTTCAATTCTACATTATTTTACTTTCGATGCAATAAATTCATTACATCTATTTTTATGCAGTCTTCATCTCAGACCATGTTTGACCATACTACATGCGATGATGAGCTGACCATCGATGAATATACGCAGGACCTCGACGAGACCATTGTGAGAGAAATAATTTGTTAACCATAATAATTTAAATACCTCTCTTATTTTATCTAACATTACTTATTTTTTATAGGTTGGTGCCGGCCCAACGGCCTATTCCTCCGACCCTGCAAGTTGTGCTGTAGATGCCGCTGCACATCCTCCCATAAAAAGGCGGCTTGACGATGATGATCCAGATAGTGTGCCAGACCGACAGGGGATGCGGCTTAGGCCAACAGCAAATTTGAGGCACAAAGCATGCGGCACTCATTGATTTCATTATGTATATACACTTGTGTAAATAATATTTATTGTGAATAAATAAATATTTTTTAATTTCATTAATGTATAAATACAAACATAGCATTAATAGTAGAAACAACACTTCCAATTCAAATATAACTAAAGCAATAAATAGAACAATGAGCCAAATATCTATAAACAACACTTCCAATTCAAATATAACTAAAACAATAAATAGAACAATGAGCCAAATATCTATATATAAAATAGAACACAAACATAACATTCCAATAAAACTTACAACATAATATTCCCATAAAACTTAAAATTGTTCAATACAAACACAAACATACTATTACAGTTAAAATGAAATGACACTTAAACGAGACTAAAATCAAGTAGACGTTCTAGCCACTTAAATTGTTTCGTCTACGAGCTTCCATTTATTCTGCGTTCTAGCCACTTAAATTGTTCTAGCAAGTCGTTCTTGTTCGTCTTCTAACTCTTTTACTCTCGCCTTAAGCTCCGCAATTTCCTGTTTATTTTTTTGGTTTTCTCCCATAGCTGATGTCAATTTCCATTCTGCTCTTAGTTTTTTGTTTTTTTCTTCCCTCACCTCGTCCCTGAGTTGTATCCTTCTTATATTGCTATTGTAGTTGCTTTCTGCTTGCGCTAACCACATATTATGCAGATTAAGCATTCGTTCTCTGTAGTTTGCTTGGAGACACTGTTCCTCAGCCCATTCATTGAACTCACACATTGGCTCATTCGGATTTTTGTAGCAATCCATCTGGTTCATGCACATCCAGTAATGGCGTCCAACATCATCACCTTCCCAACATGTTTATTGCACACATTTGTTTCCACAGTAACACACTGGTGTTCCATATTGAGCCATTTAAAATATTGCACAGTAACACACTTTGAAAATATCAAACGTTCGCAAGAAATATTTGCGCTTTGTAAGATTTTAAGCACATGTAATGACGGTAATGAGCCCCGTATTTATAGGCAACATAAACATAAATCGTGATATAATACTACGAATTGCATTTCGTAGTATTAAACTACGAATTACAAAAAAATGCAGCTTTTTCGTAAGAAGTGACAACTTTTTGTAAACTACGAATTACAAAAAAATGCAGTTTTTTCGTAAGAAGTGACAACTTTACATTTCGTAGTATTGAACTACGAATTACATTTCGTAGTATTGAACTACGAATTACATTTCGTACTATTGAACTACGAATTACTAGGACACTAAAAATCACATAATTTTAAGGTTTTTTCAAATAAAAGGACAAATTTATATTTGTAGTATTGATCTACGAATTACATGGACGAAATGACATAGATATGACAATTCACATGCTTTTCATAACTTCACTTTTCGTATTATTATACACTATTTAAAAGTGCACAACATCACATTAAGAAAATTACAACAACATACGTAATTTGAAGAATAATTTTATTTCAAATGCACAAAAGGTACTACATACATATATTACAACTAATAATACAAAAATAAGGAACTAATGTTGTGGTTGATAGTTGGGTACATTGGACGAACTTGCACCCTGAAGGACATTTACGGCGGTCATGTCCAGTTTGGGAGCATATGCTACATTTACGTGCATAAACAGACTCACCAACATCCATTTGGTTTGGTATACGTGTTCTCTTTTGTACTCTCAACTTGCGCAAGTACTCCTTGTTACATACCAACTTAAAAGGTTTCGTCGACCAATAATGCTCAGCACCTAAAGGATGCAACTTCCCACTATACGTGTCTACGTATGCTGCAACACTGTAGTGCCTATCAATGTAGTTTGTTGCCCCATAGCCAACTTGTTGAAAGCACTTCAATGCATGTGGGCATGGCATGTGGTAGATGGTCCATTTCCCACACGAACATAACCTTCTACTTTCATTCACCGTATGTACATTATTCCTACGGTGTGCACGATTACCTGTCTTAACTTCGAAAACACCTTGTTCATTATCGTACTGAAGATAAGAATGCCACTGTGCTCGCTTCCTGTACTTTTCGAATCTTTCCATGGGTTTTGGCATAAATTCAACACCTCTATCCAACAATGACGATGCAGCTGCATGCCTTTCAACAAATCTCTCTGCACTCTGTTTGAAAGTCATGCGGACCATGGCAGTGACAGGCAGTCCACGGGCATATTTCAACAAGCCATTAAATGACTCCGACACATTTGTGGTGAGGGCTCCCCATCGTATGCCACCATCAGCATGCAATGTCCACATTTGAGTGTCATGTTGCATCAACCAACTATAGGCTCGTGGTTCCAACTGCCGGATTGCTTCCATGCACCTATTGAATTTACATAGTTGGTGCTCAGTTGCAGCCATCCACATTAAGTCATGCAACGCCTTGTCAGGAAATCTCTTTTGAAAATTGGCCTTTAGGTGCCTCACACGGTAACGGTGGTATGCATGCGGTGCCTGCCATTCAGGCAAGTGACGTACAGAACTTAAAATACCACCATGCCGATCAGAAATTAGACAAATACCTGAACGCTGTTTCACAACATGTTGCTTCAAGTGGTTCAAGAATTGCGTCCACGTCTCTTCACTTTCGTTCGCACAAATGGCAAAAGCAAGTGGAAATATTTGGCCATTGGCATCTATAGCAACTGCAATCAAAAGCTTAATATCATACTTTCCATAGACATGAGTACCGTCTATGGAAATTACAGGACGACAATGCACAAAACCATCTATTGCTGGTTTAAATGACCAAAATAGATAGTTGAATATAAATTCCGGACCGCCAGGACTTCGCTCGCGCCTCCATTCAACAATAGTACCGGGGTTAAATTGTTGTAGTGCAGCCATGTAACTGGGAAGATTTGAAAAGGACTTATCCCAGTCGCCATAAATTAGTTCAAAGGCACGTTTGCGACCGGGATATGCCTTTCTTTTACTTATAGTACAACCATACTCCTTGTGGACAGCTGTAATACACTCTTTAATCTTAAATCTAATAGACACTTCCAAAAATGGAACCAAGACAAGCGAAATCAAGTCAACATCCAGGTTGAAGTGGTTCTCATTGAATGTGTCCATTTCACATCTATGATCGCTAATAAATTTACCAATTTTCCACAAACCAGATTTTTTCTTTGTAGCACGAAGCATCCAATGACAGCCCAAGAACCACCTGCGACATACAACCTTGTATTTATCCCTAGTTGACTCAGTTATCGTCATCTCACGAGACTCCCTTATGGTATAGATTTTTACAGCCCTAACTAGGCGAGCTTTGTCAGGGAAATACATGCCCTTTGTAACAACACCTGGTCTACATTCATCCCACATCTTCGATCGTAATTCATCATAACCCCTTGTCAATGCATCAACATTAGGCATGGCAGGCAAATTATCCAGGTATGGAATATTTCTCTCATGAAAAGGCACGTGGGATTCATACACTCTTCGTCTAACCGGGGGGGAGGAGGAACATGCTCCCTAGTCAAATCAGGCTCCACATTCACTTCCTCCTCCTCATCGTCATCCTCCACATCATCACCCTCCTCACGGAAGGGTGTCTCATCACCAGACTCATCCGCATTGTTATCGTAATCACTATCATCCTCCTGACTCTGCGCATCTGCTAAGTCACGAGTAAAAACATCGTGTACGGGCAACTTTGTTAGTCCAGGAGCTTCTAGAAGCTCGTTTTCACTGCATATAACCAACAAAAATTTAAGTATCCTAATCGTATTGTCTTGAAATTTAAATGTACATATCACTACATCACTATACTTACAACTCGTATTGTCTTGAAGTCTCATGTTGGCTTTCTTGAGGTTGCTGATAACTACCAGAGGGACCACCGTGCTCCAATACTGCAGATTTTTGCAAATTCCAACTAGGGACGTGGTCATAATTTGTCAAATTCAATTTCGGACGATACACCCTATGAAAATTAGAACTATAAATACAAATCCAAATAAAACATAAAGAAAAAGATTTCACTAAATTTAAGTTTACCGGTCGTCTTCTTCATTATACGAAGTAGTAACATTATTTTCTGGCTCCTCATTCGCCTGTGGTGACAAATTCAAATCAAGAGAACCTCTTCCATCTCCAACCTGTCCGCCTAATGCTCCTCCAAAATAACCATCCGATGAATGTGGGTTATCACTTATACGCACTCCCTCATTACTACTAAGGTCTTCAACCTTGACATACATTTCTAATAATTTTATTACAATGTATTCTCTATATTCGTCCGGAACCCGCAAAAATCTCTAAGACTTTCATCATCGTCAATGTTAAACTCCGAATAATAAGCAAACCCATGCGGAGTCACTGAATAAGGAAATCTTCCGGTTACTTTAATGCTAACCGAACGCCTCCGCTCACTCATTTTTTACGTAACAACGATACCAAAGTATTGTATTGCATATTAAGCGGCAATTTAACATGACACTGTGGAGGAGAGCTATACCTCACTGAGTTATTATCCACAATAACCTCACCCCCCAATACAATGAAACCCTCATTTTGGCAACTTGAGACATTATAAAAAATGGATTGATAAGGAGAAGAGAGAAAAACCGAAATAATTTGCGTTGATAGAGTTTTGATGAAGTTCAGTCGTCTATAAATAAGAAAATTTTGAGAATCAAATTCGCACTACAAAACTACGAATTATGATTTTTAATTAAAAAGTGGGCCCATTTGCAGCCTATTTCGCAGTTTTGTACTGCGAAATAGCCTATTTCGCAGTACAATACTGCGAAATAGGCCACTTTTGAAAACACGGCCATTTTTTAAAAAAAAATAATAAAAAATGACATTTCGCAGTATAAAACTGCGAATTGCACTAACGGCCGTTAGTGCAATTCGCAGTTTTATACTGCGAAATGTGTAATTGTGTATTTTTTTTTTGGTTTATTTTGGTATTTTTTGTTTTTTTTACTATTATTTCGGTTCCGGACTCACCACTCGTGCCTTATTAGAGCCTAACACTACAGAACATGATTTCCTACAGATACGAACAACCCTCTTTCCTCTCTATATACTGAGCATTCTTAATCAACAGCATCTTAAAACATCCTAGTATTTCTTCACATTTACAAAGCACCATATAACCTTTATCCAAATTTTCCTTCACACGCGCCATTCTCGGCTCAATTTCCACGACTAGAACTGATTCGCCAACATACTTTGAGACAGAACCAACATGACACACAGCGGTGCCATCAATTAATAAATAACAACCTTCCCAACCTAGCTTGAAGCCATATATTAATGCACTTTTAACTACTCATGGTATTCTTACTCAATTGATGCCATAATGTTATAGTGAGATTAAACTCAAGTCATTTACAAGCTTTGGCGGAAACTCGGATCATCAGAAATCTTAACTCTCCTGCAATTCTTACATTTATTCACACACAACAGTTAAGCCCACTCTTTAGGTGACAAAAATCTTTTCTAAGTCCCAAATTTTCAAAAAAGTTCGAGAGAGTTTCCTTTGTAATTTGAGCCTATCCACCTGCCAGAGAATCGCCAAAACCATCCTAACAACACGTCCACAACTCTACAAGGCCTCACAATGTATATCAACAACATTAATCTCAATACTACACGAATTATATTATCAAAATTGATACATGGACATGCGTTGCACCTGTTCGAATCATAACACAAATCAAATACCTTTCACCATAATACACATAGCACAGCCAATTCGATCTTTCTGAGTCTGAACTCACACTACCACACGTAATGCACTTTACCTTTCCACTAAGAGACATAAAAATATTCGTCGCGCCCATAGCTTGAAGCTACACAACATATCAGAAGAAGAATTACACACCTAACAGCTCAGCCATTATCAAGCTGCCATTTCCACAATTAGGGACAACACTGATCATATAAATTTCATAATACCAGCTCACAAAATTAACACCTCGGTGCTCAAGACATCGACAAAGATCTGGCCTCAAGTCCTCCCGACTGGCCCGGCATGAACTCACGGAGATTATATCTCGCCCTTTGATTGGGGAATCACAAGCCATCAAGGCAAATATAACACTAAGTGCTCGAGTACGCATACAAACATGTGGAAGGAATTTCATGAATTATATTTTCAAGCTGAATCACGTACGCACGATAAGAATTCCAAGAAAGTGAAGTGTTTCCTAAAGGTTCTGCAACCTCTCGAGGATAAATAGAGACATCTCTGTACCGATCCGTGAGACTCTACTAACCGGCTCAAGACTCATGAGGCCTAGTAACCTAGGATATGATACCAACTTGCCACGACCCCAAACCCGGTCGTGATGGCGCCCAACCCAACGGCTAGGAAAGCCCAACAAATACACTCTCAACCCGAGCTTAGAGCTCAAAATTATTTATTTTAAGTCATTAACAGTGAAGGAAACCAAAATAAAGTGATAGTTATAAGAATATCCCGAAATCTCCCAAAATACAACGTAACTTCCCAAAGATCTCGGGTCACGAGCCAAGATCCTCTACAGAATGTCAATACAATATTGTAAGTAACTCTACAAGTCTGAGAGTACGCAGAATAAACAAAACAATAGAGGAAAAAGGGGAGTGTCGGGTCCTGCGGACGCCATGCAGCTGCCTCGACGATCCCAAATAGAGCTTTAGACCAGCGTCAAGCTCAGCTAAGCTTCCAAGTATCTGAATCTGCACGCATGGTGTAGGGAGTCCAGTGAGTACTTCCAATCAGCGGTAATAAAAGTAAATAATGCTGAGGAAAAGAAAATCACACAAAGCACTATCTCATGCTATAAAATACAGAATCATCTTTTAAACTGCAGTACACTTTCATGGTATTCCTTTTTAACATGTCTAAGTAGATTTGAAATCTCTTTTTAACATCGCTTTCTTTCATTATTAACAGTTCAATACCTGGGTACAACCTCAAATAATGTAAGTCTGCACTCAAATCAGCCCCTTGGGCTCAACACTCCTTAACAATTTCCACCAGAGTATCAGATCAATAAGGCAGATAACACATGTATGCCAGTAATGTATGAGTGCTAAATGTCATGCCAATGTATGTATGTAATGAAATGCATATGATGTTGTGGCGTACAACCCGATCCATGCAAAGGCGCTCGCGCTCACTGTGGGAGTTCAAACTCCAGAGGGGCTCCTACAGCCCAAACGCAATATCAATATCACTCCCGCTGCGGCATGCAGCCCGATCCATGTATAGTCATGAATGCATATAAGCCCCTTAGGCAACAATATAATAACAGCTCACAGCTAAAATGTCATCAAAGCCCCGTTTAAGTTTTCAAATCTTATAAAATGCTGAGTAGCAAAATACCATTTTAAAACCTTAGACAGAGATAAAAATATGCACAATTTTGCCAAAACAGTGATACCAATCCTTGAAGGATTCAAATATTCGGCACGAAGCCCAAAATATGATAATCAGTCTAGTTCATAATAATTAGTATCTTTATTAGGGTGTCAATTCAATTTCAAGCAATTAGGTAGCATTATTTATTAAGCAGGACGGATCAAGTCACAATCCCCAATGGTGCTCTACCCCACGCCCGTTATCCGGTGTGTAAGTCACCACAATACAGCACTATAATGTGCAAGTCCGGGGTTTACAAACCCTTAGGATATCATTTACAAGTATTACCGACCTCGAACCGGCAAAACTCTAGGCCACGATGCCTTTGCTCCTAAAATCGGCCTCCACACACGTCGAAACTAGCCAAAATCAGAACAAATATTTCATAACAGGCTAATGGAACAACACCCAATCGAAAACAATTCAAAATATATGAAAAATCTCGAAACTAGCAAATCCCGATCCCAGGGACCGCTTCTCAAAAAATTACGAAATTTACATTTTCGGAACCCTCATCTCGCCACGAGTCCGTACATAGAAAATTTATCAAAATTGGAGTTCAAATGAGCCACCAAATCCTAATTTTACTTAGCAAAAATCCAATCCATAACTTCCTCAATTTATGCCCAATTTCAGAAAATTAATGGAAGATTCTTTGATAAAATGACGTGTTAAGACCACGAGACTCAACAACAATCACTTCCCGATGAAACCTCTTCAAATTCTACCAACAAGTTCCCAAGGTGTGCAAAAATGGAGGAAAATGGAGATAGGTCGCGGATGAAGTGATATTAAAAACCCTTCTGTTGCCCAGCTAATACCTACTATTGCGATCGGATAACACAAATTTAAATCCTAAAAATTTCCTCTTATGCGATCTCACTCCAACCCATGAGATCGCGATGAACAAAATTTCCAAGCTCCCAAAATGCCCTATGCGATCGCACAACCACCCTATGCGATCGCACTGCTTCAGAATCTTTAACTATGCGATCGTACTGCTCTGACCACGATCACATTGAAAAAACATCAAGCCCTCTCCAGCTCCTCTATGCGATCGCAACTGCTACCCCGTGATCGCATAGAACAAAAGTCTGCAACACATACCAGCAGAAATCTGATCTCTTAACATGCCAGAAATGATCCGTTTGGACTCCCGGATTCATCCTGAGGCCCCCGAGACCTCAACGAAAACCACCAACGTACTCCAAAACACGATACAAACTTGTTCCAATTATAAAAACACATCCTTAAACACAGAAATCATCAAATCAAGGTGGATTCAAGATTAAGTTTCAACTATAACTTATGAAACCAACATCCAATCAAAAACCCAACCAAACGATTTTCGAATGACCTAAAAATTTGCAAAAATAACCAATATCACCTAAGGAAGCTACTGAAACTATCAAAATTCCATTCCGACTCCCAGATCAAAATCTCATCTATTCACGAGATTTCCGCCAAAATTCCAACTTTGCCAATTCAAGCCTATTTCTACACTGGACCTCCAAATTCAATTCTGATCGCTCTCTCGAGTCATAAATCATTCCCCAAAGCTATCCGAATCACCGGAATTCACATCTGAGCCTTCTAACCACATAGTTAACTTCCAGTTGACTTTTCTAAAACAAGCTTCCTTTCTACGAGGCTATATGCCTTATTTTCAATCAAAAGCAATTCAATACACCCAATCAACTATAACACTGATATAAAAACATGAAACAACACAATAAAAGGGAAATGAGGCAGTAACTCACATGATGATAGGCCGGGTCATCACAGAATCACAAGCCATCAAGGCAAATATATTACTAAGCGCTTGAGTGCGCATACAGACGTGTGGAAGGAATTTCAAGAATTATATCTCAAGCTGAATCAAGTACGCACGATAAGAATTCCAAGAATGTGAAGTTTTCCTAAAGGTTCCGTAACCTCCCGAGGATAAGCACATGCGTCCCCGTACCGATCCACGAGACACTGCCAACCGGCTCATGACTCATGAGGCCTAGTAACCTAGGCTCTGATACCAACTTGTCACGACCCCAAACCCGGTTGTGATGGCGCCCAACCCAATGGCTAGGAAAGCCCAACCAAATATGCTCTAAACCCGATCTTAGAGCTCAAAATCACTTATTTAAAAATCTTTTGTAGTGAAGTAAAATCAAATAAAGCTAATAGTTATAAAACAACCCAAATATCTCACAAAAACAACATAGCTTCCCCAAGACCTAGGGGTCACGAGTCTAGAGCCTCTATCAGAGTAGCATAACAATACTAAAAAATCTACATAATCTGAATATATGCTGAATAATCAAACAACGGGAAAAGGAGGGAAGAGTCGGGTCCTGCGGACACCAGGCAACTACATCGACAACTCTAATAACACTCTGAAGTAGCAATTAGCTCCGCTAAGCTTCTAAAATACCTGAATCTGCACACATGGTGCAGGGAGTCAAGTGAGTACTTCCAACTCAGCGGTAATAAAAGTAAATAATGTTGAGGAGAAAAAAACCACACAAGAGCACTATCTCATGCTATAAAATACAGAATCCCACATTTTAAACAACAATGCACTTCATGAAAATACTTTATAAAAGGTCTAGATCAGTTTAAAACCTCTTTCTAAAACATCTTTTTTTCTTTCATTATTAGCAGTTAAGTACCTGTATACGACATCAAATAGTGCAAGCCTACACTCAAATCAGCCCCTTGGGCACAACACTCCTTTAACAATTTACACCAGGGTATCTGGTCAACAAGGCAAGTAATACTTGTATGTCAGTAATGTATGAGTGCTAAATGTCATGCCACGTAGTACAAACAGAAACCAATGCATGAATACAATGCAATGCACGTGACGTTGTGGCGTACAAACCGTTCCATTTAGGTGCCCGCGCTCACTGTGGGGGTTCAAACTCCGGAGGGGCTCCTAAAGCCCAAGCGCAATATCAATATCACTCCCGCTGCGGCGTGCAACCTGATCCATACATAGTCACGAATTCACATAAGCCCCTTGGGCAATAGTAACATAGCAGCTCTCAGCTAAAAATGTCATCAAAACCTTGTTTAAGTTTTCAAATCTTAAAAAAAATGTTGAGTTCCAAAATACCATTTTAAAATCTTAGACTGAGATAAAAATATGCACATTAATGCAAAATAATGATATCAATCCCTGAAGGATCCAAATACTCGGCACGAAGCCCAAACCACGACAATCAGTCCAATTCATGATAGCAAATATCTTTATTAGGGTGTCAATTCAACTTCAAGCAATTAGGTAGTATTTTTATTAAGCGAGACGAACCAAGTCGCGATCGCCAATGGTGCTCTACCCCACGTCCATTATACATCATGCAAGTCACATCAATACAACACTATGATTTGCAAGTTCGGAGTTTACAAACCCTCAGGACATCATTTACAAGTATTACCCACCTCGATCCGGTAAAAACTCTAGCCCGCGACACCTTTGTTCCTCAAATTGGCCTCCATGTGCGTCGAAGCTAGCCAAAATCAATACAAATATATCATAATAGGCTAATGGAATAATACCCAATCAAAAACAATCGAAATATAACAAAAATCTCGAAACTAGTAAAACCCAAGCCCTGGGCCCGCTTCTCAAAAATTATGAAACTCACATTTTTGGAATCATCATCTCGCCACGAGTCCATACATATAAAATTTACCAAAATCGAAGTTTAAATGGGACACCAAATCCGAAATTTACATAGCAAAAACCAAGCCCTAATTTCTTTAATTTTATACCCAGTTTCAAAGAATTAATGGATGAATCTTCAATAAAATCATGAAATTAGCTCATCAAACTTACCTCCAATCGATTCCTAGTTGAAATCCTCTTTAACCCTTGTCCAAAAGCTCCAAAATGTGTTCAACAATGGTGAGAAATAATTTTCCTCGCGGATGAAATGCCAATTAAAAACCCTCTGACGCCCAGGTTTAACACTACGCGAATGTGGCCCTTGGCCCGCAAACGTGATGCTCCAGCTCTTCCTTTTACGCGATCATGTACAAAAAAATTCTCTGATCCCAAATTTCCTCCTTCGCGATCGTGAACCTCCACATACGAACGCGAACCCTCTGAACGTACCACAACGCGTTCGCATCAACACCATTGCGAACGTGAATGCCAAACCTCCAGACTTCCAATTTCCTCTACGTGTTCACGTCCATTACCACGCGAATGCGATGCCTTAATTTATGCAACTTTTATGACAACAAATCAGACCTCCTAGCCAATCAAAAATGATCCGTTTGAACCCCCAGAATCACCCGGGACCTTGACCAAAACTACCAACCTACTCCAAAATACCATAGAAACTTGTTCCAATCATAAAAATACGTCCTTAAACACAAAAATCATCAAATCATGACGGATTCAATCCCAAGTTCAACTATAACTTTCAAAACCAACATTCAATAAAAACCTGACCAAATGATGTCTGAATGACCTAAAAATTTGCATACATATCCAAAATCACCTAACAAATCTACTGCAACTCTCAGAATTCCATTCTGACTCTCGGATCAAAATCTCACCTATCAACCGGATTTCGCCAAAATTTTAACTTCGCCAATTCAAACCTATTTCTACACCGGACCTCCAAATTCGTTTTCGATCGCTGTCCTAGGTCATAAATCATCCCTTGAAGCTAACCAAACCACCAGAATTCGCATCCAATCCCTCTAACCACATAGTCAACTTTTAGTTGACTTTTCCAAAACAAGCTTCCTTCTAAGAGGCTATGCCTTATTTTCAACCAGAATCAATTCAATTACACCCGATCAACTCTAACACTAATATAAAAATATGACGCAACACTATAAGGGGGAAAAGAAGTCGTAACACATAAGACGACAGGTCGGGTTGTCACATCATGTTCTCTTAAGGGAATGAGAATTGAGCAAATTCAGTCGGACATGTATATATGCACTTCTTGTGCCCATAGTCACACATAATTTGATCATGACAAGACATAGAAATTTTACCACTTTAGGTGGTTATAATTTCTTACAAACTTCTTTAGAGTTGGAATCAAACGTTGTTGTCTTTGCTTGTATATAAAATTAAATTTTAGAATTTTAAGAATTTAAAAGAGAAAAAATAAAGTAAAATACTTACCTTAAATCCAGAATTTAATCATGAAGGAAGTTCATGGAATAATTGACAATTATTATGCTCAATCCCAAAGCATCTATTCAATTGATTAAAGTCTCGTGCTGATAATGTATTATGAAATAATAAAAGAAGAAAAACAATATCGTAGAGAAAAGTAGGGTGAGAGAATTCTTATTAATTTTGGGATCAATTATAATGGAATAGAACCCTCTATTTATAGGGAGATGGTGACTTAGCCACCAAGTAATAAACCCTAGAATCTCTTTAAATATATGCATTCACAATAAATAAAAGATAAAATATATAAAGTACCCATTAAACTTGTCCGAAAAAATTATTTACACACCTAAACTTTACGTGCAACCTTTTACTCCACTATTCTAAACTTAAGTGAATTTAATACCTCATTCACTGATGACCTGGCGCAAGACATGTAGTTCTTTTTGTAGCTGCGCATAAAGGCAAAAAAAATAACTTAAAACTAATTTAGTGATCCAGGTGTCACTTTCCTATGAGATATTATAACTAATTAACTTAATATTATTTTTTCTCTTTTCTTTTTCGTTCTTTCTTTCTCTTTCTTCATTTAACAGAAGCAGTGAACAAATAGCTCTAGCTTGGCTAAAATATTCATTTCCAGTGACCTTATTCTTATCTCCATCCTTCTTCAATTGAAATTTTCTCCATTCGATTTTTCACGTGACGACCCGACCTGCGTCACGTGAGTTACCGCCCCCTTTCTCCCTTATTTTGTTGCATCATGTTTCTATATCAGTATTAGAATCTATCGGATGTAATTGAACTGGTTTTGGTTGAAAATAAGGCACATAGCCTCTTAGAAGGAAGCTTGATTTAAAAAAGTCAACCGGAGGTTGACTATATGGTTAGAAGGATCGTATGTGAATTCTGGTGATTCATATAGCTTCAGGGGATGATTTGTGACTTAGGAGAGCGATCGAAATTGGATTTGGAGGTCCGGTGTAGAAATAGGCTTGAATTGGCGAAGTTGGAATTTTGGCGGAATCCGGTTGATATGTGAGGTTTTGATCCGGGAGTCGGAATGGAATTTTGAGAGTTGTTGTAGCTTCGTTGGGTGATTTGGATATGTCTGTAAATTTTTAGGTCATTCGGACATCGTTTGGTCGAGTTTTTGATTGAATGTTGGTTTAGGAAGTCATAATTGAAACTTAGGCTTGAATCGGTCACGATTTGATGATTTTTGTGTTTAAGGCCGTGTTTTTATGATTGGAACAAGTTCGTATGGTGTTATGGAATATGTTGGCATGTTTGGTTGAGGTCCCGAGAGCCTCGAGATGACTTCGGGTGTTCAAACGGATCATTTTGGTTAAGCTAGGATATCAGATTTTGCGGTCATAAAGTTGCAGGTTTTTGTTCAATGCGATTGCATGGGTTAAGTTGCGATCCCATAGAAGGTTTGTGGGAGGATGTGATTTTGTTCAACGCGATCGCAGTCAGTGGTGTGCGATCGCATAGTTGGAAAAATTTGTCTTCTGCGATTGCATAAGTGGTTGTGCGATCGCATAGAGTATTGGCCAGGGGTCCTAGGTTCTGATTATTGTTCTGTGCAACGCGGGAAATGGAATGCGATCGCGTAGTTATAATTTATGAAGTAATGCAATCGCGAAGAGATGAGTGTGATCGCCTAATCCATTTTGGAGGGGTGGAAAATTTGTTCTATGCGATCGCAGGTCTGGTGATGCGATCGCATAGTGTAATTATAATGACGGGCAGAATCAGTTAAATAACATATTAGTCGCGAGGGTTTTATTATTTCTTCCATTTTTTGCATTACATTGAGAGCTAATTGATAGAATTTGAAGGGGATTTCATCGGGAAGTGATTGAAGGTAAATCTCGTGGTCTTAGTACGTCATTTTATCAAAACATCTTTTATTAATTCTTTGAATTTGGGTTTAAATTGAGGAAGTTAGGGCTTGGATTTTTGCTATGTAAAATTGGGATTTGGTGGCTTATTTGAACTCCAATTTTTATAAATTTTATATGTACGAACTCGTGGCGAGAAGATTCCGAAAATATGAGTTTCGTAATTTTTTGAGAAGCAGGCCTGGGCCTCTGGTTTTGCTAGTTTCGAGCTTTTTTTTATATTTTGATTACTTTCGATTGGGTGTTGTTCCATTAGCCTATTATGATATATTTGTACTAATTTTGGCTAGTTTCAACGCGCGTGGAGGCCGGTTTGAGGAGCAAAGGCGTCGCATGCTTGAGTTTTTGCCGGTTCGAGGTGAGTAGTACTTGGGAATGATATCCTGAAGGTTTGAAACCTCGGATTTGCACATCTTAGTATTGTATTGAGGTGATTTGCATGCTGGACTTGAGCGTGGGGTAGAGCACCGTTGGGGATCCTGACTTGGTCCATCCTGGTTGTTTCTTTTTACCTCGTATTTGCAAATATATTGTTGTTATCATTATAATTTAGGCTCATTGCCATACTTGGGGCTTATTGCCGATTGTTGAAACTCTTTATGAACTATCATCACTATTTTCGCTCAATGTTTGAAATACTATTTGAACTCAGTCCGTGTAATTTACACTGCTTTTGATCTTAGCTATATTTTACTCAAACATGGAGTTTTAAGTGATATTTGAACTATCATTTGAGCTGAGTATCATTGTTTTACTGATGTCTGATGGGCTTTTTGATTATTTGTTGGACTGATTGGGGCCGAAGACCATATGTGAGGGCATGACGAGTAATGTGAGGAGGCTTTAAGGCCTCGAGTGTTATGTGTGCATATGCATATACATGCACGGATCGGACTGCATGCCGTAGTAGCATACTACATGGATTGAACTACACGCCACAGTAGTATATGGATCGGACTGTACGCCATAGTAGTATATGGATCGGACTGCACGCCGCAGTAGTATATGGATCGAACTGCACGCCGCAGTAATTATTGCGCTTGGGCTATAGGAGCCCCTCTGGAGTCTGAACCCCCACAGTGAGCGCGGGTACCCAAGTGGATTGGGCTGCATGCCGCAGCGATCATATGCATTGCATTGTATTCACTCATGTTTGTACTACGTGGCATGGCATTAGCACTCATATATTATTGGTATGCATATTGTTACTTGCCTTGTTGACCAGATACCCTGGTGTTACATGTTGAGGAGTGCTATGCCCAAGGGGCAGACTTGTGAGCCGACTTGATCTATCTGATTTAGCCTTATATGCTACCTGTTGAAAATGAAAAAAAAGTATATTTTAAAAGAGAATTTCAAAAGTGGTATTTTTAATTGATTTGAGATTTTTAAAGGATTTTCACGATATTTCGGCTTATCAAAAAGGGATTTTACTGTCTTGTATAGCATTTTGGTGTGCTCATACGTGTTTTCTTATCGCTCAGTTATTATTCTCTTTTATTACCACTGAGTTGCAAGTACTCACTTTACTCCCTACACCTTGCGTGCAGTTGCAGGTATTGTTCATCCGTTAGCGGGTTATTAGCAGGGCAGAAGACCTTAGGTTGGAAGTTGAGCCAGGTGACCGCTAGCGTTCGCGGCACCGTAATGCATCATTGTATTCCAATTTTATTTTTTTGTATTTATCTATACATCGTTGGCAGTAGTAGCGCCTTTACTTATTAGATGTTTGTGACTTGTGACACCCCGGTCGGATTGTATTGGAAATGAAATTAATAGTTAAATATTAATAAGTAATATTTCTATTCCTTATGTTTAATAGTTGATAAAAGAGGATTTCGGGTTGTTGGCTAGCCTTGTCTTCACGAGAGGCACTATCACGACCGGGTATGAAATTGGGGTCATGACAAGTTGGTATCAGAGCCTAGGTTACTAGGTCTTACGAGTCATTAGCAGGTTTAGTAGTGTCTTGCGGATTGGTACGAAGACATCTGTATTTATCCTCGAGAGGCTGCAGAACCTTTAGGAAAACTTCCGATTCTTGGAATTCTTATCGTGCGTACTTGATTCAGCTTGAGATATGACTCTTGAAAATTCCTTCCACTCATTTGTATGCACACACGAGCGCTCAGTAGTATATGTTCCTTAATGGCTTGTGATTCCCCGATCAAGGGGCGAGAGGTAATCTCCATAAGTTCATGTTAGGCCAGTCTGGAGGACTTGAGGCCGGATCTTTACCTATGGTTTGAGCACCGAGGTACTGATTGTGTGAGCAAGTGTTTTGAACTTATATGTTCAGTGTTGTTCTTAATATTCGGAATGGCGGCTGGATATCCATGTGATGAGTATGTTGGTACCGTGGGGTGGTCTTGTTAGTGACGAAAGAGTCTGATGAATAATAAATGAGTTGTTAAGTGTTCATTTTCCATTTTAATATGTTGTGTAGCCAAAAGTTATGGGCCGTGGTGAATATTTTCATGTGTCTTAGTGGAAGGTAAAGTGCATTAGGTGCGGTGGTATGAGTTCAGACTCAGGAAGACTAATTGATTGTGCTATGTGTATCATGGTGGAAGGTGTGCTGAAATACTAAATTGAAGCGAAGCAGGTGGGTTATCTCTTGCGGAGTGTCCTTAGGTAGGTTGAATCCTATGTGTAATTGAAAGGTATTTTATATGTGGTATGATTTAGATAGGTGCAACGTATGTTCATGTACCAATTTTTATAATATAATTCATGTAGTATCGAGATTTATGTTGTTGATATACATTGTGATGCCTTGTCGAGTTGTGGATGTGTTAGGATGGTTTTTGTAATTCTATGGCAGGTGGATAGGCGAAAGTACAAGGAAACTCTGTCGAAATTTTTGGAAAATTTCGGACTTAGAAAAGATTTTGGTCACCTAAAGAGTAGGCTTAACTGTTATGTGTGAATGGATGCAAGAATTGCAGAAGAGTTAAGATTTCCAATGATTCGGGTCTCCGCTAAAGCTTGTAAATGACTTGAGTTTAATGTCACTATAGCATTGTGGCATCATTTGAGTAAGATGTTATGAATGGTTGAAAACGTCTTGACATATGGCTTTGAGCCAAGTTGGAGAGGTTGTTATTGATTAACTGATTGAATTGTTGTATGCTATATTGGTTCTGTTCATCTAGGGCAGGTGACTTATAGCTGAATAAGAATGAATGACTCTCGAGAATGGTATTACCGTGTTCAAGGTTTTGCATGTGTCAATCGGGTGTCTTAAGTTTGTGTATGTGACTATATACTATATTTTCATTATATGATGTCAAGACTTGTGGTACTTTGTGATAGTCATGGGATTCTGTGTATCCGCATTTGGAAGGTAATGGTAACGAGTTCAGGTTCGCAGGAAGTTCTTCAAAATAAGGTATTATGGAATGTAGTAATTCTGGGAAACATCTGAGAGAGTATCAATGGTCTACGGGTCTTAGACCGTGTCGTCTTATGTATGAGTCTCGTGTGGTAACCTGAGTTGAGGTATTGTGGCGCTACAGTAAAAGAGAATATCAAATTAATGATGAAACAGGAATGGGAATGGGATAAATGGAATGACTTGATAATAAACCGAATCGGTATGGTAAGGATATAATTTATTCTTGTATGTTTGAGTAATAAGCCTTACACGTATCGTGCAACAAAGCTTTTGTGTGCTGGCAATTTGCTTAGCTTGGTTTGGGTAAAAGGGATTCAGTCCTGACAGTTTGTTCTGTGCAATGTAATTGGGAGAAAGAGCTCTTGATGTATTTTACCGTAGTCTGAAGATGAGTAAAATTCCTATGGGTATGGTTTATGTATTATGATATGGATAATTTAGATTTGCGTGTTCAAGGTTTTGGTTCAGTTCATAATGGGAAATCATTAAATTCTTGAGCAGCACGGGCAGCTGCAAGTGAGTAAAGAATCGATCTTCCGATGATTAAGATGATATGAATTGATGATACGTCAGTAGTATTGCGACATTTCCTTGTTGAATCAACTGTGATGGTCGAACTGTTGGTGGCATAGGGAAATTTCTAAATGTCTTTCGTGGTATGAATGGATACTTGATGTGTGTTATATATTCATACGGCATAGTGTGGGATCAGGCATGGTGATTCGTGTAATATATATGTGTTGGAGACTAGAAGTTCTCATGATTTGCCTATGCATTAATTGTATATCATATGTATCGGCACCATTTAGCGGTTGTGGGAAATTTGAAAGCCCTAGTGGATCTTTCTTTGCTTGATATATTGAATTTGGGTTATGATATTTGATTACAGTCTGGTTGTTTTATGTCAGGTTGTCTAAACTAATGTGATGGGTTATGTAGGAAAAACCACAGGTTGCGTGGCAATGTGCATTGGATTATGTTCTAGCGGGGTAACTTGTATCCCAAGGACCAGCGGACGGCTGGCAGGTATTGCTTTGTTAATTGGGCCTTCGTGGCGGATGTCAGTGCAGAGGTTTCTACCATTGATTCAGTTCCGGTATTGAGGGACTTTTCAGATGCGCTTCGTGTGGCCAATCATAGGACTATATATGTTTATTGTAATGAGCAATTTGACTCGAAGTACATTTCCTTTTGCGAGGTTTATGTGTGGATCGGGTGGCACACCGTCACGGGTTATTCGGATCGGGTGGCACGCCACCAAGGATATGGTATCTAGATCGGGTGGCACGCCGCCACAGGTATGTTATTTGGAGCGGGTTTCACGTCGCAATAGTGTGATGTGGAGAATAGTTTTCTATATGTTAACTTGTATGCAATACTTCTGGTTTCTGAGGAAAGTCCGTATTGGGTATTGCTCAGTGCATCGATTGTGTCCTTATAGGATTCGATAGTGTATATTAATAATTTCACTGTGGGTGAGATTGATTGCTTGAGTTCAGACCTAAATCTGTGCGTGGCTGACCATTTTGAGCATGGTGACTTGAGGTGCTTCATGGGTAATAGTGTGTGAATAGAATTATGAGTTGTGGCAAGGCCACATGATGTTATGACCTTTCGAGGAGGATTCAGGTACTCTATTTCTATGATGTGAGAGGAGATCTCAGTCCTGTGTTGTAAGGATATGGAGGAATTGAATTACAGTTTTTTCGTTTGAGTCAGTTGTCATGATTTGAGTGTGTTAAGATCGTTTCTTATTGGAGCCTGTGTTGTGCTCATCGTGGCTTAGGCCGATGAGGAGGTGTCATATCACCAGTGTGGCGTGTTATAATCGAAATGATCGTTAGAGTCATTAATGAGTGCGAGCATATGTGATTTCAGCTGGTTAGAAAGGTAATATCGAGGTTTGGCTCCAAAATCTGTTGTGGTATCAGTCAAAAGAGAAATGGATTCATGAATGGCTGACCTAAGAGATGGATTCGGTATATCGCGTGTTTTGTTGCCGTGGGCAGTATATGAAGGTGTTGGAATAAGACTTTAACTAAGGAAAAGGTTTTTCTGTTAGTATTTGGTTATTGTGGCTAATTGCTGTGAATAGATGCCATCGTCTCGAGTGTTTAGGTTGTGTAATATATCATATGATCCCATCTGGAGTGGCAAGTATGGGTTATTGTAGTTGGTTCTGGTTTATTCTGAGTATAGACGTGTGGTTTTGATCTGTTGTGTGATTTCGAGAAGTGCAATGTGGTTTATAGTTTGGATGGGCTGTGAAATTCCAGCTATATTGTGTTATCAGACTTATTTTAGATAGGGTGACATGGTATCACCCCAAGTATATGCTTAGTAAGGTCATTCAGCTATTGGGTTGCTTCTAGTACAACTTTGAGTCCGCTCGAGGACGAGCGTTTGTTTAAGTTAGGGAGAATGTGACGACCCGACCTGTCGTCACGTGAGTTACCGCCCCCTTTCCCCCTCATTTTGTTGTATTGTGTTTCTATATCAGTATTAGAGTCTATCGGGTGTAATTGAATTGGTTTTGGTAGAAAATAAGGTACATAGCCTCTTAGAAGGAAGCTTGATCTAAAAAAGTCAACCGAAAGTTGACTATGTGGTTAGAAGGCTCGGATGTGAATTCCGGTGATTTGGATAGCTTCAGGGGATGATTTGTGACTTAGGAGAGTGATCAGAATTGAATTTGGAGGTCCGGTGTAGAAATAGGCTTGAATTGGCGAAGTTGGAATTTTGGCGGAATCCGGTTGATAGGTGAGATTTTGATCGGGGAGTCGGAATGGAATTCAGAGAGTTACAGTAGCTTCGTTGGGTGATTTTGGATATGAAAGCAAATTTTTAGGTCATTCGGACATCGTTTGGTCGGGTTTTTGATTGAATGTTGGTTTCAGAAGTCATAATTGAAACTTAGGCTTGAATCCGTCATGATTTGATGATTTTTGTGTTTAAGGCCATGTTTTTATGATTGGAACAAGTATGTATGGTGTTATGGGATATGTTGGCATGTTTGGTTGAGGTTCCAAGGGCCTCGGGGTGATTTCGGGTGTTCAAACGGATCATTTTGTTTAAGCTAGGATATCAGATTTTGCTGTCATAAAGTTGCAGGTTTTTGTTCAATGCGATCGCATGGGTTAAGTTGCGATCGCATAGAAGGTTTGTGTGAGGCTGTGATTTTGTTAAATGTGATAGCGGTCAGTGGTATGCAATCGCATAGTTGGAAAAATTTATCTTCTGTGATCGCATAAGTGGTTGTGCGATCGCATAGAGTATTGGCCAGGGGTCCCAGGTTCTGATTATTGTTCTGTGCAATCGCAGGATATGGAATGCGATCGCGTAGCGATAATTTATGAAGCAATGTGATTGTAGGGAGATGAGTGCGATCGCATAAGTCATTTTGGAGGGGTGGAAAATTTGTTCTATGCGATCGCAGGTCTGGTGATGCGATCACATAGTGTAATTATAATGACGGGCAGAATCAGTTAAATAACATATCAGTCGTGAGGGTTTCATTATTTCCTCTATTTTTTGCACTACATTGAGAGCTGATTAATATAATCTGAAGGGGATTTCATCGAGAAGTGATTGGAGGTAAGTCTCGTGGTCTTAATACGTCATTTTATTAAAGAATCTTCCATTAATTCTCTAAATTTGGGTTTAAATTGAGGAAGTTAGGGCTTGGATTTTTGCTATGTTAAATTGGGATTTGGTGGCTCATTTGAACTTCAATTTTTATAATTTATATATTACGGACTCGTGGAGAGACGAGGATTCTGAAAATGTGAGTTTCATAATTTTTCGAGAAGTGGGCCAGGAGCTCGAGTTTTACTAGTTTCGAGATTTTTGTTATATTTCGATTTCTTTCGATTGGGTGTTGTTCCATTAGCCTATTATGATATATTTGTACTGATTTTGGCTAGTTTTGACGCGCGTGGAGGCCGATTTGAGGAGCAAAGACATCGCAGGCTTGAGTTTTCGCCTGTTCGAGGTGAGTAATACATGTGATATCTTGAGGGTTTGAAACTCCGGATATGCACATCTTAATGCTGTATTGAGGTGACATGCACGCTGGACCTGAGCGTGGGGTAGAGCACCGTTGGGGATCCTGACTTGGTCCATCCCGGTTGTTGGTTTTTACCGCATATTTGCAAATGTATTATTGTTATCATTATGATTTAGGCTCATTGCCATACTTGAGGCTTATTGTCGATTGTTGAAACTTTTTATGAAATATCATCACTGTTTTCGCTCACTGTTTGAAATACTATTTGAACTCAGTCTGTGTAATTTACACTCCTTTTGAATTCACTAATATTTGAACTATCATTTGAGCTGAGTATCATTATTTTACTGATGCCCGATGGGCTTTTTGATTATTTGTTGGACTGATTGGGGCCGAAGGCCATATGTGAGGGCATGATGAGTAACGTGAGGAGGCTTTTAGGCCTCGAGTGTTATGTGTGCATATGCATATACTTGCACTGATCGGATTGCACGCTGCAGTAGCATATTGCATGGATCGGACTGCACGCCGCAGTAGTATATGAATCGGACTGCACGCCGCAATAGTATATGGATCGGACTGCACGCCGCAGTAATTATTGCGCTTGGGCTGTAGCAGCCCCTCCGGGGTCTGAACCCCCACAATGAGCGCGAGTACCCAAGTGGATCAGGATGCACGCCGCAGCAGCCATATGCATTGCATTGCATTCACTCCTGTTTGTACTATGTGGCATGACATTAGCATTCATATATCATTGGCATGTATATTGTTACTTGCCTTGTTGACCAGATACCCTGGTGTTACATGTTGATGAGTGATATGCCTGGGGGCAGACTTGTGAGCCGGCTTGCTCTATCTGATTTAGCCTTATATGCTGGCTGTTGAAAATGAAAAAAAAAGGATATTGTAAAGGAGAATTTCAAAAGTGATATTTTTAACTCATCTTGAGATCTTTAAAGGATTTTCATGATATTTCGACTTATCAAAAAGGGATTTTACTGTCTTGTATAGCATTTTGGTGTACCCATACGTGTTTTCTTAGCGCTCAGTTATTATTCTCGTTCATTACCACTGAGTTAGAAGTAATCACTTTACTCCCTGCACCTTGCGTGCAGTTGCAGGTATTATTCACCCGTTAGCGGGTTATTAGCAGGGCAGAAGACCTTAGGTTAGAAGTTGAGCCAGGTGACCGCTAGCGTTCGCGGCACCATACTACATCGTTGTATTCCAGTTTTATTTTTTTGTATTTGTCTATACATTGTTGGCAGTAGTAGCGCCTTTACTCATTAGATGCTCGTGACTTGTGACACCCCGGTCGGGTTGTAATGGAAATGAAATTAATAGTTAAATTTTAATAAGTAATATTTCTATTCCTTATGCTTAATAGCTGATAAAAGAGGATTTGGGGTTGTTGGCTGTCATTGTCTTCACGAGAGGCACATCACGACCGGGTATGGAATTTGGGTCGTGACATTTCATCTATTTACTGAAAAATACCTCTTATAACCAGAAATAATGTTGAAAAGAAGATAAGGTGTTACTGGAAAATTCTCCGACCGGAGAAAAATTATAGGTCCTTAACTAGTGGCTCTATATCTTAGGTTTTGTTCACTCTTTCAATACAAGTTTAATAAAATTTAGGTATATAAATAATTTTGGATAAGTTTAATGGGTACTTTGTACATCTTCTCTAAATAAAAATTTATTTATAACAAATCTTACTTTTTATCTTAGTTTTTTGGTTCAAATTACTTCAATTATTTATAAAATTAAATTTAATTGTACCGTTTTACGTATCAATATTAATTTCTTTCGTATGATCCATTTTTCTCCGGATCCGACCTTCCTTAGTATGGTTGACAGCAAAATTGGTATGATATAAATTTCTTAAAATAACGGTCGGAACGGAATGGGCATTACCGTCATTTTTGAAATGCATTACTTCTCCTGAATTTCTTGGGGGTTTAGGGTTTCGATTCATTTCCTTTGCTTAGAATCTTCTCTGGTTCTTGATTTTTGTTTTCACTCAGTATCAGCAGGAGACTGAGGTTGCTGATACTTAATTTTTTGAAGAACACCTTCCTCCGTACTCTCTTCTAGTCCATCCAAGTCCATAAGTTCTCCTCAGGTATATTCCTAAATTCGCCCTGAGCTTCCTCTGAGTACGGACATTCCTATGACATCACTATATACATTGATGCTTTTTGCTTCAAAACCTAAAACTAATGCCTTTACATAGGTAGATATACTCACATGTTTTCTGTACTCTGTTAGGCCCAATATCCATTTTCTTAGAGCCCAAAAAATTACTAAAGGTGGAAGCAGATTGTAGCAAGTTTCCCCTGCTATTTATAAACAGCTAATCTGGATTCTGGAGTTGGCACATAGTTTAAAGTTTAAACAGGACTCTCAGACCCATTAACAGTGCTAACTCCCTATTCTCAATGGAACTCTTTCCTATAAATACTAAGTTTAATAAAATAGATAGCTGAGTTGGTTGTTTTCTTCTAAATTTAGGTGTGAACTAAAGTAAAAAAGACAGCATTAGTACTAGGAAACAGCAATGTGGGTGTATGCTTTTTGACGGAGTATGGACTTCTAATTTGTCCGCTAATACTACTAAGTTAAATTTTTCCCTAGGGATTTGATTTCTACAAAAAATGGTTCCAAAAGCTAAATCTATGTTCTAGAGAATGAGAGTGTTTGTGCTTCAGTATATCGGCATTCTGCCATCTCAAGTTTATAAATGTTTTCTCAATTGTGCACTGCTTATATTTAAGCTCCTTAGAACCTTAAATTTGTCGGTCACAGTGTTGTCAAAGACGCGTTTAAAGCGTGCTTAAGCCCTAAAGCGAGGCTCAAAACATGTTGAGTGCTTCGCCTCGCTTTGGGGGCGCTTTAATGTCACATCAAGACAGTAAGACATACTTTTCCTTGTCGATGAGTATAATCTTGAAAAGGCGATACTTAATAATTGATATTTCATTTTATCATAATTCTTTTTCACTTTTTTTGTTTGTATATTTGTTATTCATGCTCATAATTATTTGTATTGGAACGTATATATATATTTTTGCTTTTTCTCCCGTTGCGCCTTTTTATTAAAGCTCACGCTTTATTTGCGCTTTGCGCTTAAAGTCTGAGCGGACCTTAGAGCTTTTTTGCGCTTTTCACCTTTGATAGCACTGCAGTCACCTAATGAAAGGATGTGAGACCGTATAATCAGTGGCCACAATTTATCGAATGCCAGGAGTAATAAGTTATGTGGCTTGGAACCTTCTGAGTCGAGGGTCTCTTGGAAACAACCTCTCTATCTTCACAAGGTAGGGGAAGGTCTGCGTACACACTACCTCCCCAGACCCCACTGGTGATTGCATTGGAATTGTTGTTGTTGTTGTATGTGGCTTGAAACCTATGGGTGTTTATTTCAGGCATACTGCATTACACCCAAACATTCTGCCGGTCAAATTTGATGCTTTTTTTGGTTTTTTCCTTTTTCGTTTCCGTGGGAATGTTGTTGTAGCTCATGCTGGAAGGATTTACATCTACCTAATTTTCCTGTGTGTGGGGTGGGGGGTTATGCCCAATTTTTGGTTTTTCTCCTTAAACTACTTTTTTCTCCAATGGTTATTTTAATCGCCCGGAATCGGTTTGCTTTCTAATGTGTACTTGTGATGTTTCTTCTTTATTTTTCTAACCTTTTATTGCTATCAACAGAGTTGGAGATTCCTAGCTACATGTCAGGCAAGAAGGAGGCTGGGGAGATCTGCACACTTGTTGCAATTAATGGAAATACATCTAGGATCAGTGAAACTGGACTTGATCTTTATCCAGTCTCCATCAACGACTCCGGTGAAGGTTTACCATATGCTCCTGTAGATTGGCCAATTGCTGGTGATAAGTGGTGCTGGAAGGCGGGGAATAGAGTTTCAGTTTTAGGCTACATTAAGGATAGATATCTGTATCTTCCAAAGCGTCTTCGGGTTCTCAAAGAAGGAAAGGGATATACATTTCGAAGTAGACCTTCGATTGAACAATATCTCCGATCTGAGTTTCCTGATGTAGATATCAACGGTTTCTTTGCCTCGTTCAGTTGGATGATTACCGCAAAAGAGTCAGCAAGCTCAAACGGTTAGCTTTCGATAAGGCTCTTCGGTATTTAGCATGCTGAGATCACATGTTTCACCTGCTGGCCTCTACATATGTATCCTCCGCCTGGACTCTGTTCCATATCTAATCTTTTTAAATAAAAAAAAGGGATCAGATGTCCCCGAAGGAACTATCCATCTGTAATCTTCGGTGTTCCTCTTTCACCAGTTCTTTATTTGATTCCTGTTCTATCAAATGTGAATGCGTGCGTGAAAATTTGTAGAGTGCTGCTAGGAGCAAACTTTGTTGTGTATCTCATAATCAATAGGAGTATTTAACCTGATCAAAATAATAATTAATAGGAGTATTTAATATTTCTGAACCCATCTGGCAAAGTATCTTCAAAGATCCATTGTTTCCATTAGTTACTGCAGAGATGAATTAGGTGTAGCTCATTAGCTAATTACAACTCTACATATAGGTAATATAGCTAATTACCCATCTGGCAAAGTTACATGGCCGGAACAGTTGGAGGAAGCATCAGTTTGGATGCAGAGTATTTCTGTCGATACTGTGATTCAAAGACGGATTTGGTTTCACATGCTTTGAAGCTTTTAAACATCTGCGCTTCTGTTGCTTCTTCTACTGAGATTGGGAAGATTTTGAATGTTGGCATTTGTATTTTGCGTGGCTCACAAAAAAAGAGTGCAAAACAGTTGCTGCATCGTATTGAATCAATCACGGCAAAGGTATAGCTGATTGATGACTGGTTCTTTGTCTCCTGATGATATTACCTTTTTTACCTACTTTTGAGGTTTACAAGATACCAGAATGACCAATCTGATAATCGTATCAGCTTATGGATGGGGCCTGCGTTGAAGATGCATTTAAAAAGGAAAGCTCCCTGGATAGCACTGGTAACTCTCTGCCCTCTCGTATTCTTGTTTGAGTTTAATCTCTCACCTTTGACTTGAATATCTGTATCGGAGCAAGGTGTTTCTGTATGTGCAGATGCACATTCTCGTGTTTGAACTATTTCCTATTCCCGGGCTTGAACAAATATGTACATCTGTGCATTGTATATGAGTTTGTCTATATCAGTGCTTCCCATTGTTCTCAAGTACCTTGCAACTAAAGCACAATATGAACAGAAAATGATCAGCTTGGACTGTTGTACAAGAAAATAAAATTGGAGAGCCCCGGAAAGAGGAATTATTTGGCGTACAACCAGTGCATCGGTTAAATTCTCTATTCAACTGCTCCTAACCAGAGGAAAGATGAATTGCATCCTTAAGAAAAATGCATCAATCACTTAAGGATCTTTTGTGGGGTGCTGTTTTGGTCCATTGCAGCGATAACATCTCCTGGTGTAAAATGGTTCTGTCTTATGACAGAATTGAATCTCACATCCATGATCTGCTTCACCATATTAGTATATGTTAGTTCTCTGCTTGTAGCAATACCGCTCAGATTTGATGGGAAAGTCTGGAGATCTAGTATCTAGTATCAGGGTTGTAGGATAGGAGCTTCTAGAATTTTTCGTGGTAGGGCTCTCAATAGATGATTTGTGCATCAGTTAAATTCTCTATTCAACTGCTCCTAACCAGAGGAAAGATGAATTGCGTCCTTAAGAAAAATGCATCAATCACTTAAGGATCTTTTGTGGGGTGCTGTTTTGGTCCATTGCAGCGATAACATCTCCTGGTGTAAAATGGTTGTGTCTTATGACAGAATTGAATCTCACATTCATGATCTGCTTCACCATATTAGTATATGTTAGTTCTCTGCTTGTAGCAATACCGCTAAGATTTGATAGGAAAGTCTGGAGATCTAGTATCTAGTATCAGGGTTGTAGGATAGGAGCTTCTAGAATTTTTCGTGGTAGGGCTCTCACTAGATGATTTGTGTATTGGAATGTGTCCCCCTTATGATTGTTATTTACGGTAGTTACTGTTTGATATTATTGTATGCCATTTTATTTATGGTTCTTATGTTTAGAGAATTATTTATGCGATTTCCGCTAGAGTTACTAATGCTCTTTTGTTCTTGTTTTTGTTTTTTCTTTTCTTCCCTGAGCCGAGGGTCGATTGGAAACAACCTCTCTGCCCTTTCGGGTAGAGGTAAGACCTGTCTACATATTACCTTCCCCAAACCCTACTTTGCGGGATTATATTGGGTTGTTATTGTTGTTATATTATTCTGGACTGTATAACGTTAGGAGCTGTCTAGATATTGCCACCGCTGTGCTTGTGATTCCCTATTGCTGGGCGTAAGATGCAAATGGTGTTGTCCATAATTTTCAAATCACTTGTTCTGTCTTAAGCATTTTCTGGAATCCTGGTCCAGTGCTCAATTTGCTATTATTAATGAAATCCCCTGTGGTTCATTCCCTACTTTGTTTCTAATGATTGCTTTTGTTCCTTTAAATATTGGAAAACGGTTTTCACGGAGCTGCTTTCTGGATAATTATAGCTGTAATCTGGTACATTGCCATGTGAATCAATTAATATCCTTTATCACCATTTGATCAAACAGAATGACATATTAACTAGTGTATAATTTAACAAATTAACATTGTATAAGGTACATAATATCGAAATTACTAAATTGTTTGGTGAAACATTAAATGTGAAGAAGTTAATTTGCATTGTGGCTATTGTACAAGAACAAGGCGGCCACAGCCCTCGCCAAACACCCCTGGATCCGTCCTCAAACTCTGCACCTTCGGGGCCACCCTTTGGCACCGTCACGACAAGCTCTCCGTCCACAAATGCTGTCGTGACTAGCTCCGGCATTGTTGAAGTAGGCAACCTGTACCTCCATGTGTCCACATTCAATTGTTCCAACAATAGTTCCATTTCAACCATCTCCATTGCCCTTTCTCACGACAATCTTCGTCACCCTAGGATGAATCTCCACGGCCTGTGCCATCACCCGTCCATTGCCAGCTCCTTCCAAGTAGATTTCCGCCACGAAATGGAAGAATCCTTCTGTTTCTTCCTGTGACGACCCGGCCCGTCGTCACGAGAATTTCCATCCCGTTATGTTGTAATTACATATCTCATGCTTTTATATCAGTGTCAGAGTCTATCGGGGGAGTTAGGAGTGAATTGGATTGAAAATAAGGCATATAGCCTTTTTTAAGGAAACTTGAATAAGGAAAGTCAACCCGGAGTTGACTATTTAGTTAGAGGGCTCGGAATCGGATTCTGATGATTCGGTTAGTTTCGGGAGGTGATTTGTGACTTAGGGGAGCAATCAGAATTGAATTTGGAGGTCCGGTGTAGAAATAGGCTCGAATTGGCTAAGGTTGAATTTTGGCGAAATCCGAACGGTAGGTGAGTTTTTGATTGGGGAGCCGGAATGGAATTCCGACAGTTGTAGTAGCTCCGTTAGGTGATTTTGGATGTGCCTGCAAAATTTCAGGTCATTCGGAGGTCGTTTGGTCGAGTTTTTGATCGAATGCTAGTTTTGGAAGTTTTGAAGAAACTTAGGTTTGAATCCGTGTGTAATTGGTGATTTTGATGTTTAAGATGGTGTTTTTATGCTTGGAGCAAGTTCGTATGGTGCTATGGAGTATGTTTGTGGCTTTCATTGGGGTCCCTGGGGGCCCGGGGGTGGTTTCGGGAGGTTGAACGGGAGGAAATTGGAGTTTGGGAGCTGCTGTCATGAATTGCAGCAGCATTTTTGCTTCTGCGGATTGGGAACCGCAGGAGCGGGACCGCAGAAGCGGAGATTTCTTCGCAGAAGTGAAAGGGGGTTTGGCCAGGAAGTTCCACAGGAGCGGATGTCGAGTCGCAGGAGCGGACTCGCTTCTGCGAGTCCTAGGTCGCAGAAGCGGAAAGGCGGGCGACTGGGGAGAATCGCTGGTGCGGAGGCTTGTTCGCAAGAGCGGTCTCGCAGGAGCGAGACCTAGGCCGCAGAAGCGGAACTGGGCGGCTAGTTGTGTCTTCGCAGAAGCGACCATTTGGTCGCAGAGGCGGATTCGCAGAGGCGGATTTTTGTCCGCAGAAGCGGAAATCGGGCCTGTGTTAAAAATAACAGAAGGGTTAAAATTTCATAAGTTGCAAAACATTTGGGGCTCGGTTCTTGGAGGCGAATTGGGCGATTTGAGCGAGATATTGCTTGGGAGTTCATCGGGTTATCATTGGAGGTGAGTTTTATGGTTCATTTACGCATTTTTATCTTGAAATCTTCCTCTATTTCACTAAAATTGGATGAATTAATGGGGAAATTGAGCTTAGGCCAGGGTTTTGGTAAATTGCCGATTTGAGTGGGCAAATGGAGTCCGAATTTGGTAAATTTGATATGCCTAGACTCGTATTGAGACGAGTGTTTCGAATATGTAACTTTTATAATTTTTCGAGAAGCGTACCAAAAGTCGGATTTTGACAACTTTGTGGGTTTTGATACAATTTGGGCTATTTCGAATGAATTGCGTGAAATTAGCATATATTGATGCATTCTCTATGATTTTGAGCAGATTTGGCATCCGAGGAGATTGAGTTGCGAGGCAAGCGCAAGGCGGATGGAAGCTTCTACCGGTTTGAGGTGAGTGGTAGTAGTAAACAATGTACTGAGGGTTTGAAACCCCGTACTTGCACTTTACGACGCTATGTTGAGTTGAGACACGCATTCTCTGACGGGCGTAGTGACATTGTGATTGGGGAACTGGACTTGGTCCTTCCCGGCTAGTAGTGTATTATGTATTATGACTGAGAATGAGATTTTTAACCGTGTAATTGGGCTAATAGTCATGTTTGGGGCCTTGTGCCGATCTATAGAGCATTAGGGAACCTATAAAGCTTGGTGAAACATACACTCAGCCGTAGCTCTAGCTGTATAGCATAATATGAGCCCGTACTAGATGTGTACATTGAGAGAGATTATCTAGGATGGAATTCCATGATCTAGCTAAGTGGGCCTAAAAGGCCAAGTCTATACCGATTGAGATGAGATAGGGTCAAGGACCCACTATGAGATGTTATATTGGGCCTGAAAGACCAAGTTTATATTGACTGAGACAGGGTCAAGGACCCACTGTGATATATTATATTGGGCCCGAGAGGCCAAGTATATACTGACTGGAATAGGGTCGAGGACCCATTATGAGGTATTATATATATATACCTATATTGGATCGGGCTGCACGCCGCAGCAGTATATATATTGGATCGGACTGCACGCCGCAGTAATATACATGTAATATACATGTGGGACGGATTGCACGCCGCAGTATTATTGCGCTTGGGCTGTAGGAGCCCCTTCGGAGTCTGAGTCTGCACACATTCTCAGTGAGCACTGGTGTATATTATGGGATCGGGCTGCACACCGCATCAGTATAGAGATATATGCATATATATATATATTAGATCGGACTGCACGCCGCAGTAATATAGTGCTTGGGCCTAGGGAGCCCCTCCGAAGTCTGTATACACCCCTAGTGAGCGCCGTCGACGTTAAATGGAGCGGGCTACGCGCCGCAGCATTATATGTATTGGAGCGGGCTGCACGCCGCAGCATTATAGTTATTCATATTCTATTACCTACTTAAATACTTATACATTATAGACATAGGTATGTGTCCTCATATATTGAGATGGACGTACACCGTAGGGGGTACGAGTGAGGGTTTGATCAGTGTGGGATCTTGTAGAGATAGATGTGGATTGGAGATCAGAGTACTCTTTACAGTGATGACGTACCTGTGAGGGTTGCCTTAGAACTGTTTAGTGATAGCATGGGAATTCTTACTTTCCGTTATTATTTATTATTGTTACTCACTAAGTTGAAATATATTCACCCCACTCCCCTGCACTTTCTGTGCAGATCCACAGGTACCCGAGAGCAGTTGAGACATTGTAGCTGCTGATCCTTGTCTACTTTTGCGGAGATTACGAGGTAGCTGCCAGCGTCCGCAGAGCCTGTTTTCTCCTTCTTTATCACCTTGTTGATTTTCTATTTTCCTAGACTTGTTTGTATTAGGATGTTATTCTGTAGAGGCTCAGTCTCGTGACACCACGATATGGTTGAGACCGTATTTTGTATGTTTTTTACATTTCGCTTATCACCTGATATGATCATTTACTGTTTAAGAATTAATTGGAATTAATAACTGGCTGATTTAAGGGATAGTATGGTCGGGCTTGCCTAGCATGGTGTTGGGCGCCATCACGACCAGGGTTTGGGTCGTGACAAGTTGGTATCAGAGCCTAGGTTAACATGTCTCGCGAGTCATGAGCCGGTTTAGTAGAGTCTCGTGGATCGGTACGGGGACGCCTGTACTTATTCCCGGGAGGCTGCAAACCTTTTAGGAAAAGTTTCAATTCTTGAAAGTCTTGTCGTGCGATTACTTTTGACTTGAATTGAACTTTGACATTCTATTCTCTCGAGATGGCGAGAACTCGAGCATCCGGACATGGAGGACGACCACCACTACCACCTGCTAGAGGCCGAGGACGCGGCCATGGTCGTGGCGGAGTTAGGGCAGCTGAGGCAGTGCCAGCTGACCCACAACCCCCAGTTGCAGAGGTGCCAGCAGCACCAGATCAGGCACCAGCTGTGCCCATTGTCATTCCGGGTCTACAGGAGACCCTGGCTCAGATACTAACAGTCTGCACTGGCCTAGCACGGGCGGTTTCAATTACTACTGCAGCAGCTGTATCAGGGACCGGGGGTGGTCATCAGGCCCCCGCCGTACGCACTCCAGAGCCAGCAGTGCAGAGCTTACAGACACCAGAGGCTCCTCCAGTTCAGCCTGTGGTTCCGGTTCAGCCACCAGATCAGGTTCAGGGGGACAGGGTCCCAGCTATGACGGACGATGAGCAGCGTCGTCTCGAGAGGTTCACTAGACTATCTCCTCTAGTGTTCACTGGTGCTCCGGGCGAGGATGCCCAAGGTTTTCTGGACAAGTGTCGTCGGATGCTTCGTACGGCAAGGATCTTGGAGTCTAGTGGGGTATCTTTCACTACCTTTCAGTTTCAGGGGCTAGCCTTTGTTTGGTGGGAGGCTTATGAGCGTCGCAGGCCAGCCGGAGCAGCACCACTATTATGGCCAGAGTTCTCTACCATGTTCTTGCAGAAGGGGATGCCTCGATCTCAGAGGGAGGAGATGCGCAGGCAGTTTGAGAGTCTCCGTCAGGGGGATATGCCAGTGTCAGAGTATGAGATCGGGTTTACAGAGTTGTCTAGGTATGCACCATGGTTGGTTCCTTCTGACAAAGAGAGGATTGTCGCTTTGTGGACGACCTCATTTATCCCATTCGTATTCTGATGACTCGGGAGAGGGTTTTGAGTCGTACATTTGAGGATGTCGTGGATATTGCTCACGACATAGAGACAGATTGTCGCAGACAGTGGGATGAGAGGGAGGCCAAGAGGCCTTGAGGTGCAGCTAGTTCCAGTGGTACTCAGACTAGAGGCCAGAGTCAACAGAGCCGAGGTCGCTCTTTCAGATCTTCGCAGTCGGGTCGCTCCGATCGTGGCAGATGGTCTTCTAGATAGGGTTATCAGGGTTCGAACCAGAGCCAGCCATCTCTCAGTGCCATGCCAGCTCAGAGTTCTTCACAGGCCCCATCTGCTCGGTGTTCATCTCGGCCTAGTTCATCAGCTGGCCAGTCCAGCGCCAGGTGTCCTTATCAGTCTTAGTCCCCAGCACCGGGGAGTTGCTACGAGTGCGGAGAGTTTGGGCACCACCGTAGGTAGTGTCCCCATCTTGTTTCCAGATCTTATCAGCAGAGAGGGGGCGAGGGTCAGTTAGCTAGAGGTCGCCCTCGAGGGGGAGGCCGATCAGGCAGACATGCTAGATGCTATGCTCTTTAGGGCCGATCTGAAGCCGTTGCTTCTGATGCAGTTATCACAGGTATTATTTCAGTCTGCCACAGAGATGCCTCCGTGTTGTTCGATCCCGGTTCTACTTATTCTTATGTGTCTACTTATTTTGCTCCTCATTTGGGCACGACCCGAGGGAGTCTTGAGCTGCCAGTGCATGTGTCTACCCCGGTAGGGGATACTATTATTGTGGACCACGTATATCGGTCCTGTTTGGTCACTATTGGGGGTCTGGAGACCCGAGTGGACCTGTTGCTTCTCAGCATGATTGATTTTGATGTTATATTGGGCATGGACTGGCTATCTCCATGTCATGCTATTCTGGACTGTCATGCTAAGATAGTCACCTTGGCTATGCCGGGCATTCAGAGGATCGAGTGGCGAGGCACGACTGAGTATGTACCTAGCAGGGTAATATCTTTCCTCAATGCCCAAGGAATGGTTGGGAATGGATGTCTCTCTTATTTGGCATTTGTGCGGGAGGTCGAGGCCCGGACTCCCAATATTGATTCTGTTCCCATTATGCGAGATTTTCCTGATGTGTTCCCCTCAGACCTGTCGGGCATGCCGCCGGACAGGGATATTGATTTTGGGATTGATTTGGTGCCAGGCACTCAGCCTATTTCTATTCCTTCCATATCGGATGGCACCAGCTGAGCTGAAGGACTTGAAGGAGCAACTCCGGGAACTCCTAGATAAGGGGTTCATTCGGCCGAGTGTGTCACCGTGGGGTGCACCGGTCCTGTTTGTTAAGATGAAGGATGGATCCATGAGGATGTCTATTGACTACAGGCAGATGAACAAAGTAACAGTGAAGAATAAGTATCTTCTGCCTCGTATTGATGACTTATTTGATCAGCTCCAGGGAGCTAGGGTATTCTCGAAGATTGATATTCATTCAGGCTACCATCAACTGAAGATTAGAGAGTCCGACATTATGAAGACCGCATTCAGGACCAGATATGGTCACTATGAGTTCCTAGTGATGTCTTTTGGGCTTGACCAACGCCCCAGCAACATTTATGCATCTGATGAACAGTGTGTTCAGTCCCTATCTTGATTCATTTGTGATCGTATTCATTGATGACATACTAGTCTACTCTCGTAGCCAGGAGGAGCATGCTCGACACTTGAGCAGTGTTTGCAGAGATTGAGAGAGGAGAAGTTGTATGCCAAGTTCTCCAAATGTGAGTTCTGGATTGAGTCCGTGGCCTTCTTAGGGCACGTGGTGTCCCGTGATGGTATTCAGGTAGATCCGAGGAAGGTCGAGGCAGTGCAGAGTTGGCCCAGACCGACCTCAGTTACTGAGATCCGTAACTTTCTGAGATTGGCAGGGTATTACCGCCGCTTCGTTCAGGGATTCTCTTCTATTGCTTCACCTTTGACTAAATTGACTCAGAAGGGTGTTTCTTTCTTATGGTCCAAGGAGTGCGAGGAGAGCTTTCAGAAGCTCAAGACAACACTGACCACAACACCAGTTTTGATTCTGCCGTCAGCTTCAAATCCTTATACTGTCTATTGTGATGCCTCAGGAGTGGGCATTGGTTGTGTGTTGATGCAGGAGGGTAGGGTCATTGCTTATGCTTCTCGTCGATTGAAGCCCCACGAGAAGAACTACCCTGTTCATGATTTGGAGCTAGCAGCCATAGTTCATGCCTTGAAGATTTGGAGGCATTACCCGTATGGTGTCTCATGTGAGGTGTTCACGGATCATCGCAGCCTTCAGCACTTATTCAGACAGAAGGACCTTAATTTGAGACAGCGGAGGTGGTTGGAGTTGCTTAAGGATTATGACATCACTATCTTGTATCATCCGGGGAAGGCCAATGTGGTGGCCGATGCTTTGAGTCGGAAGGCGGTTAGTATGGGCAGCCTAGCTTTCATCCCAGTTGGGGAGAGGCCATTTGCTTATGATGTTCAGGCCCTAGCCAACCGGCTAGTGAGATTAGATATTTCGGAGCCGAGTCGAGTGTTGGCTTGTGTTGTTACGCGATCTTCCTTATATGATCGCATCAGGGAGCGATAGTATGATGACCCACATTTGCTTGTCCTTAAGGACGGAGTGCAGCATAATGATGTTAGAGATGTGACTATGGACAGTGATGGTGTTCTGAGGATGCAGGGCCGTATATGCGTGCCCAATATTGATGGTTTGCGGGAGTTGATACTCGAAGAGGCACACAGTTTGCGGTACTCTATTCACCCAGGTGCCGCAAAGATGTACCAAGATTTGAGACAGCACTACCTGGTGGAGGAGAATGAAGATGGATATTGTTAGGCATGTAGCTAAGTGCCTCAATTGCCAGCAGGTCAAGTATGAGCATCAGAGACCGGGCGGTGTTCTTCAGCGTATGGTCATTCCCAAGTGGAAATGGGAGAGGATCACCATGGATTTTGTTACTGGACTCCCTCGGACGGCGAGGAAGTTTGATTCTGTATGGGTGATTGTTGATCGGGTGACTAAGTCCGCACATTTCATCCCAGTTAGTACTACTTACTCATCGGAGTGGTTGGCAGCGATCTTTATTTGGGAGATTGTCGGGTTGCATGGGGTCCCGGTGTCTATTATATCTGATAGAGGCACTCAGTTCACATCTCAGTTTTGGAGAGCATTTCAACGAGAGATGGATATGCGGGTTGAGTTGAGCACCGCATTTCACCCCCTAGACAGACGGACAGTCTGAGCGCACTATTCAGATTCTGGAAGATATGTTGCGAGCTTGTGTGATCGACTTCGGTGGTTCATGGGATGAGTTCTTGCCACTTGCTGAGTTTGCCTACAACAACAGTTATCAGTCGAGTATTCAGATGGCCCCGCATGAGGCATTGTATAGTAGACGGTGTAGATCTCCTGTCGGATGGTTTGAGCCTGGTGAGGATAGGTTGATCGGGACTGAACTAGTTCAGGATGCTCTAGACAGAGCAAAGTTGATCCAGGTGAGGCTTCGCACGGCACAGTCTCGCCAAAAGAGTTATGCAGACCATAGAGTTCGAGAGTTGTCTTTCATGGTTGGTGACAGAGTATTGTTGAAGGTTTCACCCATGAAGGGTGTCATGAGGTTCGGGAAGAAAGGGAAGTTGAGTCCCGGGTACATTGGTCCTTTTGAGATACTTAGGAGAGTTGGAGAGGTGGCATATGAGTTGGCCTTGCCGCCCAGCTTATCCAGCGTTCATCCAGTATTCCATGTGTCTATGCTCCGGAAGTACATCGGGGATCCGTCTCATGTATTAGACTTCAGTACCATTCAGCTTGATGGTGATCTATCATATGATGTGGAGCCTATTGCTAGTTTGGGTCGCCAGGTAAGGAAATTGAGGTCGAAGGAGATTGCATCAGTTAAGGTTCAATGGAGAGGTCGACCCGTGGAGGAGGCTACTTGGGAGATCGAGCGGGAGATGCGGAGCAGATATCCTCGCTTGTTTGAGACTTCAGGTATGTTTCTTGACCCGCTCGAGGACGAGCGTTTGCTTAAGAGGGGGAGAATGTGACGACCCAGCCCGTCGTCACGAGAATTTCTACCCCGTTATGTTGTAATTACATATCTCATGCTTTTATATCGGTTTTAGAGTCTATCGGGGGAGTTAGGAGTGAATTGGATTGAAAATAAAGCATATAGCCTTTTTGAAGGAAACTTGAATAAGGAAAGTCAACCTGGATTTGACTATTTAGTTAGAGGGCTCGGAATCGGATTCTGATGATTCGGTTAGTTCCGGGAGGTGATTTGTGACTTAGGGGAGCAATCAGAATTAAATTTGGAGGTCCGGTGTAGAAATAGGCTTGAATTGGCTAAGGTTGAATTTTGGTGAAATCCGAACGGTAGGTGAGATTTTGATCCGGGAGTCGGAATGGAATTCCGACAGTTGCAGTAGCTCCGTTAGGTGATTTTGGATGTGCCTGCAAATTTCAGGTCTTTCGGAGGTCGTTTGGTCGAGTTTTTGATCGAATGCTAGTTTCGGAAGTTTTGAAGAAACTTAGGCTTGAATCCGTGTGTAATTGGTGATTTTGATGTTTAAGATGGTGTTTTTATGCTTGGAGCAAGTTCGTATGGTGCTATGGAGTATGTTTGTGGCTTTCGTTGGGGTCTCGGGGGGCCCGGGGGTGGTTTCGGGAGGTTGAACGGGAGGAAATTGGAGTTTGGGAGCTGCTGTCATGAATTACAGCAGCATTTTCGCTTCTGCGGATTGGGAACCGCAGGAGCAGGACCGCAGAAGCGGAGATTTCTTCGCAGAAGCGAAGGGGGGTTGGCCAGGAAGTTCCGCAGGAGCGGACTCGCTTCTGTGAGTGCTAGGTCGCAGAAGCGGAAAGGTGGGCGACTGGGAAGAATCGCTGGTGCGGAGTCTTGTTCGCAGGAGCGAGAACTGGGCCGCAGAAGCGGAACTGGGCGGCTAGGTGTGTTTCCGCAGAAGCGACCGTTTGGTCGCAGAGGCGGATTCACAGAGGCGGATTTTTGTCCGCAGAAGCAGAAATCGGGCCTATGTTAAAAATAACAGAAGCGTTAAAATTTCATAAGTTGCAAAACATTTGGGGCTCGGTTCTTGGAGGCGAATTGGGCGATTTGGGCGAGATATTGCTGGGAGTTCATCAGGTTATCATTGGAGGTGAGTTTTATGGTTCATTTACGTGTTTTTATCTTAAAATCTTCCTCTATTTCACTAAAATTGGATGAATTAATGGGGGAATTGAGCCTAGGCCAGGGTTTTGGTAAATTGCCGATTTGAGTGGGCAAATGGAGTCCGAATTTGATAAATTTGATATGCCTAGACTCGTATTGAGACGAGGGTTCCGAATATGTAACTTTTATAATTTTTCGAGAAGCGTACCAAAAGTAGGATTTTGACAACTTTGTGGGTTTTCATACAATTTGGGCTATTTCGAATGAATTGCGTGAAATTAGCATATATTGGTGCATTATCTATGATTTTGAGCAGATTTGGCATCCGAGGAGATTGAGTTGCGAGGCAAGCGCAAGGCGGATTGAAGCTTCTACCGGTTTGAGGTGAGTGGTAGTAGTAAACAATGTACTGAGGGTTTGAAACCCCGTACTTGCACTTTACGGCGCTATGTTGAGTTGAGACACGCGTTCTCTGACGGGCGTAGTGACATTGTGATTGGGGAACTGGACTTGGTCCTTCTCGGCTAGTAGTGTATTATGTATTATGACTGAGAATGAGATTTTAACCGTGTAATTGGGCTAATAGTCATGTTTGGGGCCTTGTGCCGATCTGTAGAGCATTAGGGAACCTATAGAGCTAGGTGACCCTTATATCGTGTTGGAAACATACACTCAGCCGTAGCTCTAGCCGTATAGCATAATATGAGCCCGTACTAGATGTGTACATTGAGAGAGATTATCTAGGGTGGAATTCCCTGTTCTAGTTGAGTGGGCCTAAAAGGCCAAGTCTATACCGATTGAGATGAGATAGGGTCAAGGACCCACTATGAGATGTTATATTGGGCCTGAAAGGCCAAGTTTATATTGACTGAGACAGGGTCAAGGACCCACTGTGATATATTATATTGGGCCTGAGAGGCCAAGTATATACTGACTGGAATAGGGTCGAGGGCCTATTATGAGGTATTATATATATACCTATATTGGATCGGGCTGCACGCCGCAGCAGTATATATATTAGATCGGACTGCACGCCGTTGCAATATACATGTGGGACAGAATGCACGCCGCAGTATTATTGTGCTTGGGCTGTAGGAGCACCTTCGGAGTCTGAGTCTGCACACATTCTCAGTGAGCACTGGTGTATATTATGGGATCGGGCTGCACGCCGCAGCAGTATAGAGATATATGCACATATATATATATATATATTGGATCGGACTGCATGCCGCAGTAATATAGTGCTTGGACCTAGGGAGCCCCTCCGAAGTCTGTATACACCCCCAGTAAGCGCCGTCGACTTTAAATGGAGCGGGCTGCGCGCCGCAGCGTTATATGTATTTGAGCGGGCTGTACGCCGCAACATTATATTTATTCATATTCAATTACCTACTTGAATACTTATACATTATAGACATAGGTATGTGTCCTCATATATTGAGATGGCCGTACACCATAGGGGGTACGAGTGAGGGTTTGATCGGTGTGGGATCTTGTAGAGATAGATGTGGATTGGAGATCGGAGTACTACCACAGTGATGACGTACCTGTGAGGGTTGCCTTAGAACTGCTAAGTGATAGCACATGAGTTCTTACTTTCAGTTATTATTTATTATTGTTACTCACTGAGTTGAAATATACTCACCCCACTCCCCTGCACTTTCTGTGCAGATCCACAGGTGCCCGAGAGCAGTTGAGACATTGTAGCTGCTGATCCTTGTCTACTTTTGCGGAGATTACGAGGTAGCTGCCAGCGTCCGCAGAGCCTGTTTTCTCCTTCTTTATCACCTTGTTGATTTTCTATTTTCCTAGACTTGTTTGTATTAGGATGTTATTCTGTAGAGGCTCAGTCTCGTGACACCAGGATATGGTTGGGACCGTATTTTGTATGTTTTACATTTCGCTTATTACCTGATATGATCATTTATTGTTTAAGAATTAATATAAATTAATAACTGGCTGGTTTAAGCGATAGTATGGTCGGGCTTGCCTAGCATGGTGTTGGGCGGCATCACGACCAGGGTTTGGGTCGTGACACTTCCACTGTGACATCCACATTAGAACGGAACGGCAATAACAAGATGTTAAATACTCGAAGCAGTTTCCGCAGTTTCTTAATGGCGAAATTTCCTTCCATTAGGGAAAAATTTGAATCAATTTCTTCACGAAGAGCAATGTCTCGTTTCAAGGACAGAGGATGGATTCTCATGCCCTGAATTTGTAAGGTTGAAAAGATCAGAAGCACACAAATCTTGAAAAGGCTCACAACTGCAATGTGACGAGATGGGGTCAAATTCCTGTTATTAACCCCAGATGAGGAAATTGATGATTGCATTAGACTTTGTGACTACAATGGGTGTTTGTCTTAGAGATTTTGGGTTATAAGAGAGGTACTTGGAAAATGAAAATAGTTTGGGAAAATCTAATGCTGTCTACATTCAAGAAGCAAGGAGCGGTCATCTAGCTGAGCCTAGACCACCTGATCCCTTAATGTTAGAAATGATATTTGCTACATGTGTAACGATCCGGCCCAACACTGTGTAGATATTGTCCGCTTTGGGCCTAGTCAGCACATATTTGTAACTAGGGAACTAAGTTACCTCCAAAACGCATCTATACATGTAGGTCCAAACCCTACTAATATAGCCCAGGACTCCCCTCTTATTTCTTATGTGGGACTCTTGTGAGCTACATTGAACTACGTTACCACTGCACTCACCCCACCAACAAGGACACAACGTCCTCGTTGTAGGTACCCACCCGTCATACACCGGAGAGTCGGCTCTGATACCAACTGTAATGACCCGGTACAACAATGTGTAGATATTGTTCTCTTTGGGCCTAGCCCGCACGGATTTATTTTCAGGGAACTGAGTTACTCCCAAAACGCGTCTACACATGTAAGTCCATGCCCTACTAATATAGCCCAAGACTTCCCCTCTCATTTTTGATGTGGGACTCATGCGAGCTACAATGAACTACATTAACACTACACTCACCCCACCAACAAGGACACAACGTCCTCGTTGTGGGTACCCACCTATCGTACACTGGAGAGTCGGCTCTGATACCAACTGTAACGATCCGGCCCAACACTGTGTAGATATTATCTGCTTTGGGCTTAGCCCGCACGGATTTATTTTCAGGGAACTAAGTTACCCCCAAAACGTGTCTACGCATGTAGGTCTAAGCCCTGCTAATATAACACTGCTAATATAGCCCTGGACTCACTTTCTCATTTCCAATGTGGGACTCCTGCGAGCTACAATGAACTTGTTGGTGGGGTGAGTGCAGTGGTAACGTAGTTCACTGTAGCTTGCATGAGTCCCACATCGGAAATGAGAGGGGGAGTCCTGGGCTATATTAGTAGGGCTTGGACCTACATGTGTAGATACGTTTTGGGGGTAACTTAGTTCCCTTGAAATAAATCCGTGCGGGCTAGGCCCAAAGTGGACAATATCTACACAGTGTTGGGGCGGGTCGTTACATATGAGCAAATTGAGAGTTCGACATTTATTAATTTGACCTGAAATTGAAATCTTAAAGAACAAGTGCAAAATAGAGTGTGTTATGGAAATTTGTATTAAATTACCAATACTATCCCTAGCCCTACGGTATTGCCCGAACTATTTGCACTAAGAAACGGATAACAATTGAATTTATATATGGTTTTAAGAATATGCAGATTAATTCAATACAAGTAATTAATGAAGTTAGATTAAGCAAATGAAAGATGTAATAGATGGACAAACCAACGATAAGGTTGATTCCAAGCTCAATTGATGGCTCGATGAAGAACCTGTCCTCGTCTCCAAGCTTGCACTTATGAAGAACTTAAGAAAAAAAAAAGAACTTTCAACAACAAAGAGAATTGAAATAAATTGCATTGATATGCGTATTACAATGTGTCCCATAAATAACAAGGTTTTTCCTTTATATAGTAATAGCGTTTTACCATGAGTACAATTATAAGAAAGGTAAAAATCTTCTGTTTCACTAATTACTGCTTTTCTGTCGATATGGACCGAAATTCATACCGTGATATTCGCTAGGGAACGGACATCGCGACTCTTTGTTAGTCATGTGCATTTGCTTGGTAATTCTCTCCGAAGTTTTGATCCTCGAATCGGACCTGGAGAACATGGCCCCGATATCTCAAAGGGTTGGTATTTTGCCCGATTCACGATACAATGGCCTCCTCGCTCTGACTTCGATTTGTTATGGTTACGCTCCTGCTTCTTTTGACTTACCGAAAAATCGAGGTGTTCAGTGGATCTGATTTTACCCGTATATAGTGATGAGTATAGAATTAGGCCTGGAAAGATATGTGAGCTATCTATTAATGATTTCGTGAGATCCATGTGAACCACTTCTTCTTCTTTCATAAAGATTCAAACAAAATCGAGTTTGAATTTTTATATTTTTATACAACTTTTTTTTAAAATTTTACTGTTTATATTTCTCTATCTCACTCTTGATTTGTAATTTAGTTCTTCGGTTTAGATTTTTAGTTGATCTGTAGTCTTTATTTAGCTAAGTTCAAGAATTTATTCTATATTAAAAATAATTTAGTTTTAATTGAGTCCTTAATTATTATTTATAATTTAATTCAATTATTATTGAATTAATAAATGACATATTTTCTCAAAAGGTAGTGTTACGTTGAAATATAGCGTTAGAATATGTGTTTAGGAATGAATATTTCATTTACAAAAACATGATCTGAACATCGAAAAAACCAACAAAAATAATAACCCGACAAAACAAAATCAAATCGGTAAGAAATTAACTTAATTAATTTAGTTTAATACCGATATTTGGGAAATCAACTAAATTGATTTTTCTTTTAGGAAATAAATTGACCCAAAACGAACATTCAACACTCCTAGATTGTCCATTTTGATTAGGTTGTTTTCTTGATATTTAATAGTTGCAATTAGGGGTATCAATGAATATTTAAAAATCGATTAAACCGATCGATTATACTGCACCGAATTGATTTTTAGGTTTCTTTTAATAAAATCGTAGTTTTTATATAAATTTATAACCATACCGAATATAAATAAGGTTTTTTGTTTTATGAAAATTAAATGAAGAAATATCAATCCGTACAAAATAAATTTACATGTAAAAAATATATTTATATACTGTAAGTTTATAAATAATAGAACATTAATTTTTTTTCTCGGACCTTGGAATTATGAAAAAGGTTACAAGGCAACAAGTAATTAAAAATTCTAGTTCCCAAACCTACTATGTTACACCTACTAAAATTTAATTATTTCTAGTATGTTCACTAGTAAGACACAAAGTATTCTAGCATTACGAATAACAAACTACAATATGTTGAATATGTTTCCTTTAGTAAGATTTAGATTTATCTTTTTGAATATTTAATCTATTATAGACTTCATACTTGAGTCCCAGTTTGGTTAATATCTTTTCACTCGTATAATTTATATTTTCTTTGTATTTGCTTAGTTTATTTCATGTTGCTGTAGAATAGTTAATGAATCCGTAATACGGCAATTTTTCATGTTTTCTTAATTCATCACCCTTTAAACAATAAAAGTGTCTAATTTTGCTAAGTTATATAAAATACGTATGTTAGCATTGTACTTCTACTAATAATTTTTACCTGATATTTAAAAGAATACCGAAAAGTAATCAAATCGTACTATATCGAAGCGAAACTAAATAATTGGACGATTTCGAAAAATTTATTTTGGTTCTACATAATAACCGAATTTAATCATTGATACCCCTAGTTGCAACGTTGATCCATGGTTTACAAATTATGGAGATTCTCGTGAAAAGTACATTTCCTATCGGCTAGCCACGCGAATGGTGCATAAGAAGGCCACATTGTTATGTATTTATATAGTTGGTCAAGATTCTAAACTTAGCTTCTTCTTTTTTTTTTAAAAAAAAAAAATATATTTTTGAAGTGTTTTTCAAGAAGTATTCATAGTGAAAAACAATTTATGTATGATTAATTAATTCGAAAGTATTTTTGTGCATAAATTAGTGTTTGACTAAATTTTTAAAAAGTATTATTAAGTGTATTCTTTTTAAAAGTTTCTAATTTTTTTTTGTGCTTTTCAAAAACTACTTCTATTTCTACACAAATCAATTCCAATTTTCTATAAAAAGGACCAAACACTTATCTTTGAAATGTACTTTTTACGAGGAAAAAAAAAAATACTCGTGAACCAAAAGGACTTGGTCAAGCAGGCTATTAGACCGTGGAGCCTATTTATCTCTCACTCACGGGTAAAGTTTACGCATGCAAGTGATGAATAAAAAAACAAATAAAGGCACACACATGCATTATTTTACCAATTTAATACAAGAACCTTTTACATCCAATTAGAAAAAGTGCAACTTGCGTGAAAGGTGTATTAAAAATGTGATGACCCGACCCGTTATCATGTGAGTTACCATCCCGTTTTCCCCGTTATATGCTTGTTCGTATTTCAATATGTGTTTGGTGAGTTTGAGTCAATTCGGATCGAGTTTGGTTGGAAATGAGACAAATAATCTCTTAGAATAAGGAATAGTTGGGAAAAGTCAACTAGATATTGACTTGTGAGTTAGAGAGCTCGGAATCGAATTCTGATTATTCGGTTAGCTCCGGGAAGTCATTTGTGGCTTAGGAGAGTGATCGAAATTGAATTTGGAGGTCCGGTGTAGAAATAGACTTGAATTGGCTAAGTTGGAATTTTGGCAGAATCTGATCGATAGGTGAGATTTTAATCGGGAGTCCGAATGGAATTCCGACAGTTGCAGTAGCTTTGTTAGGTGATTTTGGATAGGTTTGCAAATTTTCAGGTCATTCGGACATCTTTTGGTTAGGTTTTTGATAGAATGTAGGTTTCGGAAGTTTTTATGAAAATTAGGCTTGAATCCATGAGAAAATAGTGATTTTTATGTAAATGATGGTGTTTTTATGTTGCGAGCAAGTTTGAATGTGGTAAGGTGAGGTATTTGTGCTTTTGGTTGGGGTCCCGGGGGCCTCGGGATGTTTCGGGAGGTTAAACTGGAGAATTTTGGAGTTATAGCAGGTCTGAGATTTTGGCTTCTGGTGTTTTCGCTTCTGCGGATGGGGAACCTCATAAGCGGATCCGTAGGGGCGATATTTGTCTCGCAGAAGCGAGTTTGGACCAGGGCAGGCAATTCCGCAGAAGCGGCTAGAGACTCGCAGGAGCGGGCTCGCAGAAGCGAAGTGGGTCGAGTGAGACTGTTGCGCAGAAGCGAAGAAATACTCGCTTAAGCGGTCTCGCAGGTGCGAGACCTGAACCGCAGAAGTGAAGATGGACGGTTAAGTGAGGGTCACAGAAGCGGGCTCGCAGGTGCGAGTCCAAGACCGCAGAAGCGAAAATCGTGTGTGTGTTAAAAACAGAAGGGGTCAAAATTTCATAAGTCATAACACATTTAGGGCTTGGGTCTAAGAGACGGCTTGGGCGATTTTGAGGAGAAAATTGAGAGGATTCTTCAGGTAAACAACTATTGACTCAATTTATGATTTTGCATTGATAAATTATGAATTAAACACTTAAAAATGGAGGTATGAGGGTGTATTTGTGGTGACCCGGCCCGTCGTCACGTGAGTTATTACCCCGTTACCCCCGTTATCCGCTTGTTAATGTCGTAATATGCATGTTGGGTAAGTTTGAGTCAATCCGGGTTGAGTTTGGTTGAAATTGAGACAAATAGTCTCTTAGAGGATGGAATAGTTGAGAAAAGTCAGTTAGATGTTGACCTGTGAGTTAGAGAGCTCATCGAATTCTGATGATTCGGTCAGCTCTGGGAGGTCATTTATGAGCTAGGAGAGCGATCGGAATTGAATTTGGAGGTCCGATGTACAAATAGGCTTCAATTGGCTAAAGTTGAATTTTGGCAATATCCGATCGATAAGTGAGATTTCGATCCGGGGGTCGGAATGGAATTCTGACATTTGCAGTAGCTCTGTTAGGTGATTTTGGATGTGCCTGCAAAATTTCAGGTCATTCGGAGGTCGTTTAGTCGGGTTTTTGGTCGAATGTCGGTTGCGGAAGTTGGATGGAAACTTAGGCTTGAATTGCTTGATTTCGAGGTTATTCTGTGTTAAAGTAGGTGATTTTATCATCGGAGCAAGTTCGTATGGTGTTATAGAGTATGTTTGTGGCTTTCGTTGGGGTCCCGGGCGACCCGGGGTCATTTCGGGAGGTTAAACGGGAGAAAAACATGAAATTGCAGGTCTGAATTTTTGGCTTCTGCTATTTTCGCTTCTGCGGGTGGGGGACCGCAGAAACGGACGCGTAGGGGCGGAAATAATCTCGCAAAAGAGAGTTTGGGCCGGCTTGGGTAGCTCCGCAGAAGCGGCCCAGGATGCGCTGGGGCTGGCTTGCAGAAGCGAGCCCAGGACCGCAGGAGCGGAGGATTGCCTAGCCGGGGAACTTCGCAGAAGCGGAGCCAAGTCCGCTTATGCGATCTCGCAGGTGCGAGACTTGGACCGCAGAAGCGGAACTGGGCAGCTGGGTATGGAACCGCAGAAGCGGACAAACGTCCGCAGAAGCAGACTCGCAGGAGCGAGTGAGGAATCGCAGGAGCGGAAATCGTGCCTGTGATAAAAATAACAGAAGGGTTAATTTCAGAAGTTATGAAAAACATTTAGGCTCGGTTTAGAGAGGAGAATTGGGCGATTTGGATGAGATATTGCTGGGAGATCATCGGGTAATCATCGGAGGTGAGTTTTATGGTTCCTTTACGCGTTTTTATCTTGAAATCCTCCTTTATTTCACGGAAATTGGATCAAATTGTGAGGAAATTTAGCCTAAGCTAGGGTTTTGGTAAATTGTCGATTTGAGTTGACAATCGGAGTCCGATTTTGGAAAACTTTATATGCATAGACTCGTATTGAGACGAAGGTTTCGAATATGTAACTTTTGTAATTTTTCGAGAAGCGCACCAAAAGTCGGGTTTTGGCAACTTAGTGGGTTTTGGTGCAATTGGGAGTTACTTCGAATGGGTTGTGTGTCATTGCATATATTGATGTATTCTCTATGATTTTGAACAGATTTGGCATCCGAGGAGGTTGATTTGCGAGGCAATCGCAAGGCGGACTGAGGCTTCTACCGGTTCGAGGTGAGTGGTAGTAGTAAATAATGTACTGAGGGTTTGAAACCCCGTACTAGCACTTTACAGTGCTATGTTGAGATGAGATGCACGTCTTGTGACGGGCGTGGTGACATTGTGATTGGGGGTTCGGACTTGGTCCTTCCCGGCTAATAGAATACCGTATATTATGTCTAATAATGAGATTATAACTGCGAAATTGGGCTAACAGCCATATTTGGGGCCTTGTGCCGATCTGTAGAGCATTAGGGGACATGTAGAGCTAGGTGACCCTTATATCGTGTTGGAAACTTACACTCAGCCGTAAAATTAGCTGAATAGCCTGTTAAGAGCAGTACTAGATGTGTACCGTGAGAGATGAATTACTTAGGGTGGAAGTCCCCCTAATTTAGCTGAGTGAGCCTGAAAGGCCAATCCTATACTAATTGAGACAGGGTCGAGGACCCGTTATGAGATATCATATATATATATATATATATATATATATATATATATATATATATATATATATATATATATATATATATACCTATATTGGATCGGGGCGCACGCCGCAACGGTATATGTGTTGGATCGGGCTGCACGCCGCAGTATTATTGCGCTTGGGCTGTAGGAGCCCCTTCGGAGTCTGAATCTGCACACATTCTCAGTGAGCGCTGGTGTATATTATGGGGTCGGGCTGCACGCCGCAACAGTATAGTTATATATGTATATGTATATTGGATCGGACTGCACGTCGCAATATTATATGTGTGGATCAGGCTGCACGCCGCAGCATCATAGCGCTTGGGCCTAGGGAGCCCTTCCGAAGTCTGTATACACCCCCAAGTGAGCGCCGTCGACGTTAAATGGAACGGGCTGCGCGCCGCATCGGTATATGTATTGGAGCGGGCTGCATGTCGCAGCATTATACTTATTCCTATCCTTATACATACTTAAATACTTATACATTTTAGACATATGTATATGTCCTTACATATCGAGATAGTTGTACACTGTAGGGGTACGAGTGAGGGTTTGATCAGTGTGGGATCTTGTAGAGATAGATGTGGACTGGAGATCAGAGTACTTACTACATTGATGACGTACCTGTGAGAGGGTTGCCTTAGAACTGTTAAGTGATAGCACATGAGTTTTTACTTTCGGTTATTGTTTATTATTGTTACTTACTGAGTTGAAATATACTCACCCCACTCCCCTGCACTTTCTGTGCAGATCCTCAGGTGCATGAGAGCGGTTGAGATATTGTAGCTGCTGTTCATTATCTACTTTTGCGGAGACTACGAGGTAGCTGCCAGCGTCCGCAGAGCCTATTTTCTCCTTCCCTATCATCTTGTTGTTTTCATTTTGCCTAGACTTGTTTGTATTAGGATGATTATTCTATAGAGGCTCAGACTCGTGACACCACGATATGGTTGGGACCGTACTTTGTATGCTTTTACTATCGCATTTTTTTTTATTTGATATGATCACTTGCTATTTAAGTTTAATTTGATTAACTGGAATTAATAATTGGCTGGGTTAAGAGATGTTATGGTCGGGCTTGCCTAGCATTGTGTTGGGCGCCATCACGACCGAGGTTTGGGTCGTGACAGTATTAATGGAGGTTTTGCTCTAAGCCTAGGTTATTGAAATTCATCGATTTGAATGGGCAAACGGAGTCCAATTTTGATAAATGTTATATGCATGGATTCGTGTTGAGATGAGAATTCAGAAAATATAACTTTTGTAATTTTTCGAGAAGCGTACCGAGAGTCGAATTTTGGCAACTTCGTGGGTTTTGGTGTAAATCGAGTTATTTCGATTGGGTTGTGTTGATTTAGCCTCTTTTGATGTATTCTTATTGATTTTGATCAGATTTGGAATCCGAGGAGGTTGATTTGCGAGGCAAGCAAAAGGCGAGGTAGGGCTTTTGCCGATTCTAGGTGAGTGGTGGTAGTAAATGATGTACTGAGGATTTGAAACCCCGCACTTGCACTATATAGTGCTATACTGAGATGAAACACGCGTTATGTGACGAGCGTGGTGGTGTTGTGACTGGGGATTTGGACTAGGTCCTTCCCGACTGATAGTTTACTGTGTATAATGACTGAGATTGAGCTTATATCCGTGTATTCGGGCTAGTAGCCGTGTTCGGGGCCTTGTGCCGATCTGTAGAGTATTAGGGAGCCTGTAGAGCTAAGTGACCATTATATCATGTTGGACACATACACTCAGTTGTATTCATAGCTGTATAGCATATCATGAGCGAATACTAGATGTGTACTATGAATGAGACTACCTGGGATTGAATACCCTGTTCTAGCTGAGTGGGCCCGAGAGGCCAAGTCTATATTAACTAAGATGGGGTCGAGGACCCGCTGTGAGGTATTGATATATATACCGGATTGGGCTGCACGCCGCAGCAGTATATACATATACATATATTGGATCGGGTTGCATGCTGCAGCATTTTATATATATGCATATATATTGGATTGGGTTGCGCGCCGCAACATTATATAGAGTCTGCACACACCCTTAGTGAGAGCAGTTATATATTATTGGATCGGACTACGCGCCACAGCAGTACATCTAGATATATTGGATTGGATTGCACGCCGCAGTGATATATATATGGATCGGACTACACGCCGCAGTATCATAGCGCTTGGGCTGAAGGAGCCCATCTGAAGTCTGTATACACCCCAGTGAGCGCCGTCGACGTTAAATGGATCGGGCTGCACGCTGTAGCTTATATATATTGGAGCGGGCTGCACGCTGCAACATTATATATATATATATATATATATATATATATATATATATATATATATATATATATATATATATATATATATTGGATCGGGCGGCACGCCACAGCATTATATTTGTTAGATACTTACGTCTTATGAGTGAGGATCGGGCTGCACACCGCAGCAGGACTAGGTCAGTGTGGGATCATTGTGAGACAGTTGTGGACTGGAATTGGACTTTTCAATGTAGAGATGACTTACCTGTGAGGTTATTCTTAGAACTGTTTAGTGGTAGTATAGGTGTTCTTATTTTTAGTTATTATTTATTATTATTACTCACTGAGTTGAAAGATACTCACCCCACTCCCCTGCACTATATGTGCAGATACATGTGTTCAGGAGGGCAGTTGAGCTACCGCAGCTGCTACATTTCTGTTATTCCGAGGAGACTTCGAGGTAGCTGCTGGCGTCCGCAGGACCCGGTCTCTCCCTTCCCTATCATTATGTCTTTTACTATTCTGCCTAGACTTGGATTGTATAGGATATTTTCCATCTGTTAGAGGCTCAGACTTGTGACACCGAGATTGTTGGGCTATGTTTCATGTATTTCTTTTTTGCACTTGTTGTTTCTGTCATGAAAACAAGCTATTAACTTTAATTGATCAGTATTCATTAATAATTGGCTGGTAATTCGGATAGCATGGTCGGGCTTGACTAGCAATGTGTTGGACGCCATCATGACTGGGGTTTGGGTCGTGACAAGTTGGTATCAGAGCCTAGGTTAAGAGGTCTCGCAAGTCATGAGCCGATTTAGTAGCGTCTCGTGGATCGGTATGGGACGCTTGTGCTTATCCTCGGAAGGCTACAAATCTTTTAGAAAAGCTTCAAATTCTTGAAATTCTTGTCCTGCGATTTTTTTGAATCAAAACTAAACTTTGATATTCTATTCTCTCACAGATGGCAAGAACTTGAGCTTCAGGACGAGGTGGACGACCACCATTGCCACCTGCTAGAGGCCATGGATATGGCCGTGGTCGTGGTAGGGGTAGGGCAGCTGAGGGAGTGCCAGATGACCCACCCGTCGTTCCTATTCCAGATCAGCCTCCAGTTGCTGAAGTCCCAGCAGCACCAGTTCAGGCACCAGCTATGCCCATTATTATTCCGGGTCTATAGGAGACCCTAGCTTAGATATTGACAGTTTGCACTGGCCTGGCTCAGGCAGTTTCAGCCTCCACCGCAGCAGCTACATCCGGGACCGGGTGTGGTCATCAGACCCCCGCAGCTCACACTCCAGAGCAGGTAGTGCAGGGCCTTCAAACACCTGTGGCTCCACCAGTCCAGCCAGTGGTCCAGGTACAAGCAGTTGTTTAGATTTAGGGGGACATGGTTCCAGTTATGGCCGATGATGAGCAGCGTCGTCTTGAACGGTTCAGTAGATTATCTCCTCATATTTTTAGTGGTACTCCGGGCGAGGATGCCCAAGGTTTTCTGGACAAGTGTCGTCGGATGCTCCGTACAGCAAGGATCTTGGAGTCGAGCGCTGTATCCTTTACCACCTTTTACTTTCAGGGAGCAGCCTTCACTTGGTGGGAGGCTTATGAGCGCCGTAGACCGGTAGGGGCAGCACCATTATCATGGCGGGAGTTCTCCACTATTTTCTTGGAAAAGTGGATACCTCGATCTTAGAGGGAGGAGATGCGTAGATAGTTTGAGTGGCTTCGCCAGGGAGATATGTCAGTGTCGGAGTATGAGGTCAGATTCACAGAGTTATCCAGATATGCATCATGGTTGGTTCCTACTGATCGGAAGAGGATCAGACATTTTGTTGATGGGCTTATTTATCCTATCCGTATTCTAGTGACCCAAGAGAGGGTTCTGAGTCACTCTTTTGAGGATGTTGTTGATATCGCTCACGACATAGAGACAGATCGTCGCAGGGAGCGAGAGGAGAGGGAGGCCAAGAGGCCTCGAGGATCAGCTAGTTTTAGTGGCACTCAACCAGAGGCTAGGGTCATCAGAGCCGAGTTCGCTCTTTCAGATCTTCACAGCTGGCCCGCTCAGATCATCGTGGGTCATCTTCCGGTCGAGGTTATCAGGGTTCGCACCAGGGCCAACCATCTCTCAGCGCTGTTGTCACACCTCCTTTTGGCGCGCCCCCTACCCCGGGGGTAGAAGCGTAAGGGAGTTTTTCCAATTTAAGTGACAATATTCGAAACAGAATTATTCTATTTATTTCAGAGTCGCCACTTGGAATAAATTAAGGTGTCCCAAGTCACCATTTTATTTAAATTCCGAATCGAGGAAATTTCGACTTTCCAATGAAGTCTGCAAACCAGAAATTCTAAATAAGGAATTATGTTGACCCGAAGGAAGGTGTTAGGCACCCCCGGATCCCGTGGTTCTAGTACAGTCGCTTCAATTATTATAAATGGCTCAAAATTATCTGATTTTTGTACATGTTATAAATTACGTGCTCTGATTAAACTTTAAACCGCTTTATTATTTCAAAGAAATGTGAAGAAGGTGTTTAGTGCATATCCAGATGTACATGTAAATGTCGTTATTTGACAAAGCATCTAAAATCAACTCACTGTAACATTTAGTATTCCTACCTGTTAAAAAAAATATTTCTATCATTCATATGCAAACAAATAAAACATATAAGGAAGTAGCATCACAATGCCATCACCATTTCGGCATTCATTTTTAACCACTCATCAATATACCCAATTCTTCTCGATTTGTCAAAATTATCTCATTCCAAAACAAAAACCAGTATTGGACAGACTTGCCAAACCTGGTTTAGAGGAATTCCAAACTCTGCCTTTTCAGAGGGCAAAAGTCTTCTGCATCTTTTAAGTTAACCAATCTCATGCACACCAATTTACTTAAGAAGAAACAAGACCTTAACAAACAAGAAATAAAATAAAAGAGTTCCTATTTTTTTATAACAGAATAAATTTTGTACGAAAAAGAAAATTGTCTTGACATATGTAAAGAGAGCATTTCACAGATTAGTATGAGTGTTATTACAAAGGCATCAATTCATTTCAACCTTCAAGCATTCATATAGTCCGAGAAATACCTGAAAAAATGAATGGAAATAAAAGGGATGAGATCAACAGCCGAGCAGCAGCAACAAAGCATATGAACAGTGCCCAGAGTTGATGAAACAGTAAACAAAACACCAAATGTAAACCAGCAACTTCAAAGATAACCAAACTCAATTCATTCCCGACCAAAAACTAAAACCCGAGTTTTCAATCGTTTCGACCAAAGCTAATCAGATCAGAAGAGCAAAAATCAAGCAGGACTTTCAATACTTTCTTCAAAAATTGCCCAGATTTCCAAGCTATTTTTGGACTTACAAAGAAGCAACCGTTTGACATTTTTCTGAAACTCTCTCTTTTTTTTTATAGACTCTCTCTTCTGAATGTCTGTATCTATTGCCAGTGAGTTTCTATGTCTCAATGTAATGTGTTTAGTGTATGTATGTTGCCAGTGTATGAATCTCCATTTTTCCAGTGAGTGTTCTCTGTTTTCTGTTATAAACTCACAGGATCCTCAACTAAACTCCCCACTGCCTTCTGTTTTTAGTGTGTCTCAGTTCATCCCCCTTTATAGACAAAACAGTATCCTTATTCAATTCATCAACTCCCCCTTCCAGCCTGTTTTATTCCCTAACCCATGTGCACCCTTTAACTTTTAGTCACACCCCATGTTCTTTCTCATTTTACAACTGACCAAACACTTAACAGACTAGAAGAAAACATACTTTGGCCCTAATATTCTCTGACTTTCCAAACAATAGTGTGCTCCCATGTGACTTCTATTTTCCAACACTAAAGGTGTATTAGATTAAGTGATCCAAAGAATATCCGCTGACAAATTACACACCAGCAAACCATTTCAAACTTTTGAATACCAAAACACCCTTGAAACTTCAGTTAGGAATGCAGCTATAACCAACCTATATTCTGAATGCACACTTAGCTAACAATGCAATCTTAAACTCAAAGAACTATCTAGTTATCCGTAAACTCGGTAATATATACACATTAGGATTCAACAATATCCAAACCAAATTGATTAACAGTGAGCTTAAACAGTGAATCGAATAATCAACAAAGCGACTCAAATTTCGAAAAAAACAATGCAACAGGAATCTCCACAAAAAAATAGTAATATTTGACTATCGACCAACACTGTATCCGGTTCGTAATGGATTTAAACGACATACAATTGATTGATAATCGATAACAATCAATCACAAAAAATAGTGATTCAAGCAATTCTCGGCTAATACTGGGGAATACAAAGTTAATTGTTCGACGACGCTAATCGACGCGAACACGTATTCGACAACATAGGTAATCAAATAAACAAAGACAGAAACACAATTGACCAAATAAAGGTCTTTGAGGAGAAGAAAGAATGGGCGAAATCACAAAAACAAAAACAAACGAAAACTAATAAAACAATCAAACTAAAAGCAACAAGTAGAATTAAACAAGAACAGAAGGGAAAAGAAATACCTTAAACAGAGAAACTCGGAATTTGGCCGACTCGGATTCAAACGGGCTTGAAATTGTGTATTTGAAGTTAAACGGACTTTAATTGAAATGTTTTCAAGCGAAAACGTTTCAATTAAAGTCTATTGACTTCAATCACTTTTAATTTTTGACAAAAATCCCTAACCCCAAATCTAGGGTTCTTGAACCTTGGTTTTGGGGCTTGACGACTTCTGGCCAGATTCGAATCAAACTAACGGGGGGTTTGGTGATTAAGGAGACGAGGTGAAGGTATGGTATCAATTTGGGACGGTTTGGCTTTGGTTGAGTTTTGACTCGAATCTTCAATTGAAGATTCGAGGAGCTATGGATGGATTTGAGGTAAGGGGTTTACGAATTTGGGTTTGGGGTGTGATGGGGGTTCCGTGGTGTTAGTTTGGGAGTTGCCGGCGTTGTCGCCGCCGGCTTTTTCAGACGAGGAAGCAGGGGCGGCGTTAGGGTTCTGGGGGGGGGGGTGTTTGGATCGTCTCTCAGAGACGATGGGGGAAGTGAGGGAGTTATGAGGGGTTTTGGGTGTTTGGGTAATTAAATTATACAAATTAATCCCAGCCGTTCGATCTAACAATATGAACGGCTCAGATTAAATGATGGATTTGGGCTAAACCGACCGGGTTGGGCAGGGGAGTTGGGCGTGGGTATGGGTTAATGTTTTGGGCCTGATCTTGGGTTTAATTGTGTGGCCCAGTTCCGATTTCCTCCTCTTTTTGTTTGATTTTGTTTTCCTTATCTCTTTAATTTAATTTTCTAATTAAAACAAAAATTTCTAATTACACTACAAAATCATTTAAATTATAAGAAATACTACTTAAGTTATATTATCAATTAACACACTCAATTTAAACATCAATTAAATATAAATCACACAATTGGGACATTAAATACTAGAAAAGCAAAAAATACATATTTTTGTGATTTTTTTTTTGTAAAATAAACTTAGACTACTCCTAATTGCAAAGTTAGATCAAAATGTAAATACAACCTATTTTTGTATTTTTATTAATTTAAACACATATAATCATGCGTATACAAATGCAAACAATTACCAAAAATAACACGAAAATTCACAAAAATACACAACGTAAAAAATAGACAATTTTTGTTTTGATTTTGTGGGAGTAATTCATGTTAGGCAAAAATCACGTGCTCACAGATGTCGATTGCCATTGGTTGTTGCGGGAAACAACTGATGGAGACATCGCTCGTGATGGCTGATGGCTTTTACCAATTGAAGGTCAATGTAGTCCGGGAAGTTTTGGTAGCTGGGACTACCGTGGACTGACACTTTGCTGTTACTGTTGCTATCATTGCTGCTGTTGCTGCTTACCGCTTACTGACCTCCTTATTACACCAAAACAGAGAAATTAAAGCTGAACTAGCTAGGCTATTAAACTATGAGTTACAAGATTCCTATCTATGATTCTCTTGAAAACTTGATCTTGAATCTTAGCTGATTTGCTGTAGACCTCGATCTGAACCTTGATGCTCAACAAACTGTATGTGCTTTGTTTATTTATGTAACATTGAGTGAAACGGGGTCGGCGGAGCTTGTTATTTCAATCAGCTTCTGAGCAATCCGCGCCTTTGTTTACTCCAATATTTGGACTCGTTTCTTTTTGGTTCTTTTCTTTTCTTCTTCATGCCGGATGAAGTTCCAATCGTAGGTTATCTCGATCCTTGCGTCCCGAGATCAAATCTATTTAGACAACAAAACAAACAAACGAACGAAAATTTTCTGCCCCAGTTTTGCTAGGAAACTTTTGTGAGTCAGTTGTGACACAGAAAATGATTAAAAAGACTTCTTTGGGTAAGAAAATCACAGTTTCACAAATAAACGTTCCACGGCTTTCTGGCCGGGATTTTGAAGAAGAGTTTCACGGCTTTCTGGCCGGAATTCAAACAATGTCTATCGGTTTTTTGCCGCTAGATCCTCGGTTTTTGGCCGGGGTTAAAACAAATGGCTCCGCAGTTTTCTGACTGGGAGATCCTCGGTTTTCTGACCGGGGATAAGAGTTTCACGGCTTTCTGGCCGGAATTCAAACAATATCTAACGATTTTTTGGCCGTCAGATCCTCGGTCTTTTGGTCGGGGTAAAAGTAAATGGCTCCGCAATTTTTGATTGGGGAGATCCTCGGTTTTTGACCGGGGATAAAAGTTTCACGGCTTTCTGGCCGGAATTCAAGCAATGCCTAACGGTTTTTTGGCCGTCAGACCCTCCGTTTTTTGGCCGGGGTAAAAGTAAATGGCTCCGCAGTTTTCTGACTGGGAGATCCTCGGTTTTCTGACCGGGGATAAAAGTTTCACGGCTTTCTGGCCGAAATTCAAATAATATCTAACGGTTTTTTGGCCGTCAGATCCTCGGTTTTTGGTCGGGGTAAAAGTAAATGGCTCCACAGTTTTCTGACTGGGGAGATCCTCAGTTTTTGACCGGGGATAAAAGTTTCACGGCTTTCTGGCCGGAATTCCAACAATTTCTATCACTTTTTTGGCCGTCAGATCCTCGGTTTTTTGGCCGGGGTAAAAGTAAATGGATCCGCAGTTTTTTGACTAGGGAGATCCTCGGTTTTCTGATCGGTGATAAAAGTTTCGCGGCTTTCTGGCCGGAATTCAAACAATATCTAATGGTTTTTTGGCCGTCCGATCCTTGGTTTTTTGGCCGGGGTAAAAGTAAATGGCTCCGCAGTTTTTTGACTGGGGAGATCCTCGGTTTTCTGATCGGGGATAAAAGTTTCACGGCTTTCTGGCCGGAATTCAATCAATATCTAACGGTTTTTTGGCCGTCAGATCCTCGGTTTTTTGGCCGGGGTTAAAATAAATGGCTCCACAGTTTTCTGACTGGGAGATCCTCGATTTTCTGACCGGGAAGAAGAGTTTCACGGCTTTCTGGCCGGAATTCAAACAATGTCTAACGGTTTTTTGGCCGTCAGACCCTCGGTTTTTTGGCCGGGGTTAAAGTAAATGGCTCTGCAGTTTTCGGACTGGGAGATCCTCAGTTTTTTGACCGGGGATAAAAGTTTCACGGCTTTCTGGCCGGAATTCAAACAATGTCCAAAGGTTTCTTGGCCGTCAGATCCTCGGTTTTTTGGCCGGGGTAAAAGTAAATGGCTCCGTAGTTTTTTGACTAGGGAGATCCTCGGTTTTCTGACCGGGGATAAACATTTCACGGATTTCTGGCCGGAATTCAAACAATATCTAACGGTTTTTTGGCCGTCAGATCCTCGGTTTTTTGGTCGGGGTAAAAGTAAATGGCTCCGCAGTTTTCTGACTGGGAGATCCTCGGTTTTCTGACCGGGATAAAAGTTTCACGGCTTTCTGGCCGGAATTCAAACAATATCTAACGGTTTTTTGGCCGTCAGATCCTCGGTTTTTGGCCGGGGTAAAAGTAAATGGCTCCGCAGTTTTCTGACTGGGGAGATCCTCGGTTTTCTGACCGGGATAAAAGTTTCACGGCTTTCTGGCCGGAATTCAAACAATATCTAACGGTTTTTTGGCCGTCAGATCCTCGGTTTTTTGGCCGGGGTAAAAGTAAATGGCTCCGCAGTTTTCTGACTGGGAGATCCTCGGTTTTCTGACCGGGGATAAAAGTTTCACGGCTTTCTGGCCGGAATTCAAACAATATCTAACGGTTTTTGGCCGTCAGATCCTCGGTTTTTTGGTCGGGGTAAAAGTAAATGGCTCCGCAGTTTTCTGACTGGGAGATCCTCGGTTTTCTGATCGGGGATAAAAGTTTCGCGGCTTTTCGGTCGGAATTCAAACAATATCTAACGGTTTTTTTGGCCGTCAGATCCTCGGTTTTTTGGCCGGGGTAAAAGTAAATGGCTCCGCAGTTTTCTGACTGGGAGATCCTCGGTTTTCTGACCGGGATAAAAGTTTCACGGCTTTCCGGCCGGAATTCAAACAATATCTAACGGTTTTTTGGCCGTCAGATCCTCGGTTTTTTGGCCGGGGTAAAAGTAAATGGCTCCGCAGTTTTCTGATCGGGAGATCCTCGGTTTTCTGACCGGGATAAAAGTTTCACGGCTTTCTGGCCGGAATTCAAACAATATCTAACGGTTTTTTGGTCGTCAGATCCTCGGTTTTTGGCCGGGGTAAAAGTAAATGGCTCCGCAGTTTTTGACTGGGGAGATCCTCGGTTTTCCGACCGGGGATAAAAGTTTCACGACATCTGGCCGGAATTCAAACAATATCTAACGGTTTTTTGGCCGTCAGATCCTCGGTTTTTGGCCGGGGTAAATATAAATGGCTCCTCAGTTTTTTGACTGGGGAGATCCTCGGTTTTCTGACTGGGGATAAAAGTTTCACGGCTTTCTGGCCGGAATTCAAACAATATCTAACGGCTTTTTGGCCTTCAGATCCTCGGTTTTTTGGCCGGGGTAAAAGTAAATGGCTCCACAGTTTTCTGACTGGGAGATCCTCGGTTTTCTGACCGGGGATAAAAGTTTCACGGCTTTCTGGCCGGAAAGACCCTCGGTTTTTCTGACCGGGGTCCAAACAGATATTGGACTGATATGATTTGATTCTCTTTTTTGGAGTTTTCATTTTCTTTTCTTTTATTCTTCTTTTTGGGCCTTCTTTTAGGCTTTCTTTTTAACAATCAACAAATGCATAAGATAAATCTCTAAAAAGAAACTTACCCTTTTATGTGTTTTTCTTGTTCCAAAGCCATTTCAAAGCTTGCGTATTTCACTTCTTTGAGTTGTACCTTCTTCTTGCACAATTAAACAGACCCTTTTATGTGTTTTCCTTGTTCCAAAGCCATTTCAAAGCTTGCGTATTTCACTTCTTTGAGTTGTACCTTCTTCTTGCACAATTAAACAGACCTGCTTTCAACAAAGAACATTTTATCAGCTGAAAAAAGTGGTTGACTTTGCGGCCTTGATTATCTTCATTGCTTGATCGTTTCCCCATTTCCATTGAGAAGTTTGCTACCAATTGTCTTTGGGGTGACTTCCTTTCAAACTGACCGGGTTCATTCCCGAAATTCCACGAGGATTTTTCGTGTGGGTTCTATCCTTCGGCCTTATTCCGTCTCTTCTAAGACCTTGGCCTTTGATTTCCATTTCCTCTCTAAACTCCGTTTCTGTGGAAACAATCGATCATTACGATCCAATCGTGGATTGTATCAATACACCACTGAGGCTGTTTTTCTTTTCTTCTTTACCAGGCGGAGTCCTGTAAAACCGGTCATGTCGCCTTCCTTTGTAATAGTTTCAGAATTAAAATTAAACCGAAAGGGATTCAAAGAAAAAGAATGAACAAAGAATGGAAAAACGTATCAAAGATAGAGGAGTCCCTTTCGGGGGAAAAGAAGGACTTATTTGAGGTATATGCTGACTTTAAACAACATGACATGCTTCTCGGACTAGATGCTTGATCGTCACAAACTCCCATTTTCTTATGAACCAAAACGGGTCTATGTTTCCGAGCTAAGGGGCCGTGCCAGGACTTCTTGTGGTGAAACAACCTTTTCGGTTGATAGCGCCCTTTTGCGGGTTTTCGCCAATCGACCTCTCTCATTTCTCTTCTTACCATCGCCAGATAGCACTCTTTGCGAGTTTTTACCAACATGCTCTCTCATTTTGTATTTCTCTACTTCCATCGTCTTATGGTGCCCGAAGGTTTTCACCAATAAGACTCTCTCATTTTATTTCTTTTCATTCCAGGAACTTTGGACCGCAACAATGATGTTTTCACAGCTTCACATCGATCTTGAACGACTTGTACTCGGTTTGGGTAACAAGAATTATGGACAAAATTACAACTTTGGAATCATCTTGACGGATCTTAAACCGAATCAACAATATCATCTGCCCCAGTTTCATTTTTTGGGAAACTGGGATTTTTGGTTTGGTGTGACTGAACCTCAGGGAGAGGTTGCCTACGTATCCTTTCGGAATCAAGTCAGAACGTAGTTCAGGAACTTTGTTTTGTTTTTTGTTTTTTTTTTTTTTTTGATTTGGATTCCAAAGAGGGTAGCCAAAGAAAGGTTATCGGCTCAAAGGGTTTGAAAAGGGTTGATAGTGTTTGGGTAGCGGGAATAAAAGCCTTCAATCATTTCGACTTGTGAGGACATCATTGAAGCAAATTCAGACATAATACCTTTTCACAGCATCTGCATTCACAACTGTTTCAGGATCTTTTCCTTCCATGTCTCCCAAGTATAACGCTCCTCTTGGCAGTATCTTCCCGATGATGTATGGTCCCTTCCAATTAGGAGCGAATTTTCCTTTCGCTTCCTCATGATGTGGAAGAATGCGTCTTAAAACCAACTGACCTACTTCGAAATTTCTCGGTCGTACTTTCTTGTTGTAAGCACGAGCCATTCTTTGTTGGTACAGTTGTCCATGACAGACCGCAGCCATTCGCTTTTCATCGATCAAAGTTAATTGCTCCAAACGAGTCTTAACCCACTCGCTATCTTCAATCTCTGCTTCAACAATCGTACGAAGTGAAGGAATTTCTACCTCTGCCGGTATCACGGCCTCGGTTCCATAGACTAGCAGGTATGGAGTTGCTCCTACCGATGTGCATACTGTAGTACGGTATCCCAGTAAGGCGAATGGTAATTGTTCATGCCATTGTCTAGAGCTTTGGATTGTCTTTCTCAAAATCTTCTTAATGTTTTTGTTTGCTGCTTCCACGACACCATTTGCTTTGGGCCGATAAGGGGTGGAATTCCTATGCGTTATTTTGAATTGCTCGCATATTTCTTCCATCAAATGACTATTCAGATTCGCAGCATTGTCTGTGATGATAGTTGCAGGTATACCAAAACGACAGATAAGATTTGAGTGTACAAAATCCACCACAGCTTTCTTAGTGAATAATTTGAGAGTGACGGCTTCGACCCATTTTGTGAAGTAATCGATAGCCACCGGTATGAATCGGTGCCCATTCGAAGCTTTCGGCTCAATCGGGCCGATGACATCCATTCCCCAAGCGACAAATGGCCATGGCGCTAACATAGGATGCAACTCAGTTGGAGGTGCGTGAATCAGATCTCCATGTACCTGACATTGATGGAATTTTCGGACAAAGCCGAAACAATCTTTCTCCATGGTCATCCAATAATAACCTGCTCGAAGGATTTTCTTGGCTAAGACATACCCATTCATATGAGGTCCGCATACTCCTGCATGTACTTCGTGCATGATTCTTCCTGCTTCTTCGGCATCTACACACCTTAAGAGGTTAAGATTTGGGGTTCTTTTATACATGACCTCGCCGCTCAAAAAGAACCACCTGCATGTCGCCTAATGGTCCTCTTTTGATCTCCAGTAGCATGTTCTGGGTATTCTTGTGTTTTCAAAAATCTCCTGATATCGTAATACCATGGCTTGACGCTTGGTCCTTCTTCGATTGCATTGCAATAACCGTGGCTTTCCCCGATTTGAATTTCCAAGGGATTGACATGGGCGTTGCCCGGATAAGGTAGCATTGAAGCTAAAGTGGCAAGTGCGTCAGCTAGTTCATTGTGACATCGTGGGATATACCTGAACTCTATCGATGCAAATCGCTTGCCAAGAATATTCACGTGTTGTCGGTAAGGAAGGAGTTTAACGTCCCGAGTTTCCCATTCACCTTGAGATTGTTTGATAATTAGATCTGAATCTCCCATGATCAACAAATCTTCGACACCCTGATCAATTGCCATGTTCATGCCCATGATACAAGCTTCCTACTCAGCCGTATTGTTTGTGCAAAAGAAACGGAGCCTAGCCGTGGCTGGGTAATGCTGACCAGCAGGAGAGATCAAGATTGCCCCAATCCCTACACCTTTAGCGTTTACCGCCCCGTCGAAAAACATTTTCCAAGCATGACTGTCCTCCGAAACAACTTCTGTCGTATTTACCTCTTCATCAGGAAAGTAGGTATTCAATGGTTGATACTCTTCGTCGATCGGGTTCTCGGCCAAATGGTCTGCCAATGCTTGGGCCTTCATTGCTGTGCGAGTGACATAGACTATGTCAAACTCAGTGAGCAGGATTTGCCACTTTGCCAATCTTCCGGTGGGCATCGGTTTCTGGAATATATACTTCAAAGGATCCAACCGAGTAATGAGGTGAGTCGTATGGGCTTGGAGGTAGTGTCTCAATTTCTGAGCGACCCAAGTTAAAGCACAACACGTTCTTTCCAGCAAAGTGTACTTGACCTCATAACTAGTGAACTTCTTGCTCAAATAGTAAATCGCCTGCTCTTTCTTCTCTGTCGCATCATGTTGTCCAAGGACACAACCAAAAGAGTTTTCCAAGACTGTTAAATACAAGAAAAGAGGTCTCCCTGGCTCTGGCGGGACCAAGACTGGAGGGTTTGACAAATATTCTTTGATTTTGTCAAAAGCTTCTTGACATTCCGTTGTCCATTTGATTGCAGCGTCTTTCTTCAACAACTTGAATATGGGTTCACATGTGGAAGTCAACTGAGCGATGAACCTACTGATGTAGTTCAGTCGGCCTAGAAGACTCATTACATCTTTCTTTGTTCTGGGAGGAGGTAAATCCCGGATGGATTTTATCTTTGTGGGATCTAATTCAATACCTCTTCTACTGACTATGAAACCCAAAAGTTTACCTGACGGGACTCCAAAAGCGCATTTGGCTGGATTCAACTTCAAATCGTACTTCTTCAACCTCTCAAAGAATTTCCTCAAGTCTCGCACATGATCGCCCTGAGTTCTGGATTTGATGATCACATCGTCCACGTACACCTCTATTTCCTGATGCATCATGTCGTGGAAAATGGCAGTCATAGCTCTCATGTATGTTTCTCCCGCGTTTTTCAAGCCGAATGGCATGACTCTGTAACAGTAAGTCCCCCAAGGTGTGGTAAAAGCAGTCTTCTCGGCGTCCTCTTCATCCATCAACACTTGATGATATCCCGCGTAACAATCCACAAACGATTGTATCTCATGTTTGGTACAGTTATCAACCAGGATGTGGATGTTTGGTAAAGGAAAGTTATCTTTAGGACTTGCTTTATTCAGATCTCGGTAGTCAACGCATACTCGAGTTTTCCCGTCCTTCTTTGGCACGGGCACAACATTAGCCAACCACGTGGTGTATTGTACCACTCGAATTACCCCTGTTTTCAATTGCTTAGTGATTTCTTCTTTGATTTTATCACTGATGTCAGTCTTGAACTTTCTTTGCTTCTGTTGCACTGGGCGACAGTCAGGGTAGATTGGTAATTTGTGCACCACTAGATCAGCTCCTAATCCCGGCATGTCGTCGTAAGACCAAGCAAACACGTCTTTAAATTCAAACAAGAGTTGGATTATTGCATCTCGTGTTTTCTCATCTGTGTGGATGCTTATCTTGGTCTCTCGGACTTCTTCATCACTTCCCAAATTAACCGGTTCGGTGTCATTCAAGTTTGGCTTAGGTTTATTCTCGAAATGTTCCAATTCTCGATTTATTTCCCTAAAAGCCTCGTCTTCATCGTATTTCGGTTCTTGGTTCATTATTTCCAGATTAGGTGGCGTGTTCGGATTTGAGCATGAGTTCCGCAAGCATGTCATATTATTTAAAGCCGCATTATTAGGACTGAAAAGGAAGAATAAATAACAAAATTAGAGAGAGTGCAAAAATGAGGAAACATTTACTTTATTTTCTTGGAATTTCTGAAAACAAACAAAATTACATTGGGGAAACCAAAAATACAAGAAAACAAAGAAAAACATCCAAGCTACGTCCTGAAGTAACTTGTGATGAAGGAAAACGACAGGACAAATCTACCAGAAATCCCGTCTGATTGGGAAGGGTGTGGCTTTCCAATTTTGCAATTTAGCTTTAGGGCCCACATACAGCACCTCAGCGGTGCTCGTTCCTTCTCCCGATTGGACCATATTAACATCATAGAGCATTTGCCTCATGGCCCCTCATATTTCTTCAATTTCCTCCGCTGTGAAGACCTCGTCTTCTTCTTCTTCACTGTACCTTGGTCGGACAAAAGTTTGGTACAGATGTGGCAATGGTTGCGGCAGAACCCATCCTTTCTCCTTTCTCTTGTTGGCCCATCTCTCATCTTCAGGGGTTGGGCGAAAGCCTACTCCGAAGAACTTTTCAGCTACAGGTAAGATTATCAGCTTCGGCACTCCTTGTAGGGACTTTCCCAAACCTTTTCCCGGCTGGAAGCCATGTTTAATCATTTCTTTTGCTACCATGATGGAGGCATTAGACAAGAAAGGTTGGGGGAGAGGGTTCCCATCTTCGTGTTGATCTGCCAACACAATCTCGAAAGCTTGATAGATAATGTGTTCGCTTCCCGCTTCCGCTTCTAAGCAAGGGATGGACGGATCTCGATAAATTGATAGCTCGTCTTCCCCGTGGACCACGATCTCTTGTCCCTTGTGTTCGAATTTTAACATCTGATGAAGGGTAGAGGGCACAGCTCCGGCCGCATGAATCCATGGTCTCCCCAGAAGAAAGTTGTAAGAATTGTCCATATCCAAAACTTGGAATGTCACTTCGAAATCCACCGGGCCGATGGTCATAATTACATCAATCTCTCCGGCAGTATCTCTTTTCACACCGTCAAAAGCTCGCACACATATGTTGTTAGGCCGAATCCTTTCAGCTCTGATACCTATGCGGCCTAAAGTGGAAAGCGGGCATATGTCTACCCCCGAATCCCCATCAACCATGACTCTCTTCATATAGTAGCCTTCGTATTTGACAGTCAAATGCAAAGCTTTGTTGTGGGCGGCACCCTCCAAAGGCAAATCAGCTTTACTGAAAGAAATCTGATTGATTGCGAAGAATCTCTCTGTCATTCTTTCAAGTTGTTCGGATGAAGTCTCAATAGGCACATACGCCTCATTCAAAGCTTTTAGCAAAACCTTCTGATGTTCAGGAGACTTCATTAGAAGGGACAACATCGACACCTGCTCCGGGCATTTGCGCAGTTGGTCTATCACCTCATAGTCAGGCATTTGCATCTTTTGAAAAAAGACCTCTGCCTCTTCAGCACTTACAGGTTTCTTTGACGGGAAACGCCTTTGTGTGGCGTTATTTACCTCTTACGTGTTTGAGTACTTCTGCCCCAGGACGCTCCCAGATGAATTTCCTGCAACCTCTTTCCCTTTGCGCGTAACAAGTGTTCGTTGGTAGCTCCAGGGTACTGCGGACGGATTTGTCATTGGTTTTTGTTGCACGTGTGCAATAACCATGGGTTCATCTGGTTTTCGGGCCACATAAGTTCCATTTGGTACATACATTGATGTTTCTCTCTTTAAGTGGAACTTATTGGGGGCACCTATTGACAATGGTTTTTCCAACCGACCTCATGGGAGGTAAAGGACTCCGCTCTTATAAGACGATGTTTTCAATTCAATCGTCTTTTCAGATCTAGTCTCAAGAACTTCAACCCTTTTCCCCATTTTCTCTTGTTTCGGGGAAGCCTCAGGCCGCTTCTCTATGTTGGCGATGGCGATTAATGCTTTCAAAGCTGGGTCAAATTCCTTATCGTCACAAATCATTCCAATCACTGGCCCATTGTTGTGGGCTGGTAATGGGTTGTTTGTCACATTTGGGATGTCTTCATCTGCGAAGACAATCCTCCCTTGATTGATCAATTCTTGCACTGCCTTCTTCAATGTCCAACAATTGTCGGTACTGTGTCCTTCAACACCCGAATGATATGCACAGTATATTCCTCTCTGGTAGGCAGGAGAGTCTGGATTCTGCCTGTTCTGCGGAACGGGCTGCAGTAGGTTTTCTTGCCCGAGTTTTGGGAAAAGAGTGGAATACGGCTCCCCAATCGGTGTAAAGCTCATTTTGGGTTGCTCACGGTGGCGGGTGTTATTTGGCCGTGGATTATACTGGTTTGGGTGAGGAGGTTGGCTTCTCTGGAAAGGAGGTGGATTCCTGTTGGCTGGTGGCTGTGGCCGTGCCAGAGGTGGAATGTTCATGACTGCATAAGGTGGAGGAGGAGCATAGGCTATGCTGTGAGGTGGATAGTAATGCTTGGGGGCTCTGTTGGAGAATGCCTGTCTTGAGGTTCGATATCTCCTATCTTCTACTACCGTCATGGTAGTTTCCTCTTTCTTCTTGCTTCTGGGCATCCCTCCAGACCCTCCTTAGATGGCTTGGGAAGTTGCCCGAATGGCCGCTTGACTCAAAATTCGCCCTATTTTCAAGCCATTTTCTACCATTTCTCCGATCTTGATTGCTTCGGCGAAAGGTTTTCCCATCGCCGACATCATATTTTGAAAGTAGTCTGGCTCTTGAGCTTGGAGAAAAGTCGTGACCATTTCAATTTCGTCCATAGGGGTTTCACCCTGGATGCTTGCTCTCGCCATTTGATGGCATATTCTCTGAAGCTTTCTGAGGGCTTCTTCTTTAAGTTCGATAGAGAATTCCTGTCTGGCGCAATATCGATGTTGTATTGGAACTGTTTTTTCATGCCCCAAATCGGGGAACATGACCGGCGCATGACCGGGTTGCCCCAGTCAAGCGGACCTGGGTGCCTTTCATTCCCACGCGTTACCCCTGTGCTGATTGTTTTTCATTTACCAAATATCTTACTAATCATGAATGATTTCACATTAAACAAATAAAACCATACGAGTGATTCATTAACAAGTTTGCAATTGTTACAACGCCCGACATAACACAATACATATACATAAGACTGGAGTCCCACAGTTTACATGTCTACAGAGCCTCTAGGATACAAAAGGGGAATACAATACTTGCCGGTAACAAGGCTCCGGCTATACCTTACAAAACCAAAATGAAATCTAAACAAAAGTGGCATGAACCACACAGGGCCCCAAGGAAGAAAGGGGCTCACCAAAACGGGCAGTGGAAGGAGAAGGATACTACTGCCGATGAGCTGAAGTGCCTGCTACTGATCCACCTACAATCATGACACGAATGTAGCGTCCCCGGCAAAAGGGACGTCAGTACACTTGAATTGTACTGGCATGTATGGACAAACTTTGTCCCAAGTAAACTCAAGGCATTGAATTACATCAACAATTAATTAAGCCAGCCAACCATGTTTCCGCATTTTCGTCATTTCAAATAATTCTCAACACAAAGCACTTTCTACGATCAACCAATTTAACAATAACCAATCAATCACGTAAAACACAAGTAGTCAAACAAAGGGGCAATCAGTGCCCCACAGGTTGCAAACTCTCCTGCTGTCTCCTTTCACAATTTCACATTATTGATTTTTATATCAATTTTCAATAGCGATTTCGATCGCTTTCCATCCTTATTACCCCCGACCACCCTTATTACCTCGGCCACCCTTATCACCCCAACCCACACCTTATTTCTTCATGTTGCGGCGCGCAACCCGATCCCACCGTACAGTTTTAAAACACAACAAGTACAAACAGCAGATAAGGCATTTCACACAATTTCAACAAGTTCAAATAAGCAACTTACATGTTGGTTCATGTTCACAATTACTTCTCAAGCCAATATCACAACCAAGTTACAAATGTTCCAAAAATCAAGAGTATTCATATCGTATTGTTCAATGACTTACCAATCCTCAAGTGTTTCGTTTCTTTTCCACAAAGTACCATATATGCCATTATAGCCATTATTCACAATTCTTTTACCAAATTAAACTCTCATTTTACGTCACTCATAGCTCGACAACAAACTTTGAATATCTAACAACAACATCAAGAATTTCACACAATTTGTCAATTTAACACGAACCAAACAAACTTCACACATATAGGCGATTTCACAAGAATCAAAATTAGCCATACATACCTGGTGATGAGTTTTCTTCCGTTAACTTCCTACTTTATGCTTACCCAAGATATCCTACTCTTTCCAACCTTGTTCTTGAAGACTCTTACTTCTACTCACTTCTTTTTTTATACTAGAAATCAAGTTCAATAATCATGCATGAGTGTAAAATTCTATTTTCAAAAGCTATTATATGCAAACTTCTCTTTACCCAATTTAAAACTGAAAATCAAAGAAAATAGTTAGGATTTTTACCTTGAAAAGATTGGGGAAGTTGAATCCTTGCCCTAGGATCCCTTGGAATTAAGTGGTTGGAACAATCTTTGAAGATGAAGAACTTCTCTCCCTAAAACCCCTCTATTCTCTCTCTAATTTTGGTAAGATGATATGTGAAAATGAGGGTGAAAGGTGTTATATTAAAGAAGAGATCGGGTCAAAATGTTACAAAAAATCTGGGCCGGGGCGAATCTGCGGTGCACTTTGCGACCGCAGAATCAACATGCGGTCCGCATAGTGACCGCATAATGGCCTCAAAAATTACTCAAGTTCTGTTACAGAATGCGACCAATATGCGGTCCGCATTCGTGATCTGCGGTCGCAAAGTGCACCGCAGATTCACTATGCGATCGCATATCGACCGCATTTTCAACACGATTTTTGGGAGACTTCTGTTAAGCTCTGCGGCAAGAATGCGGTCCGCATAGCAGATTTGCGGTCGCATTCTTGACCGCAAAATTGACACTTTTCGGAAAAATTAATTCTCTACATTTTTGAAACTTAAATCACTACCAAGGGTCCGAACCGCGGCGAGCTTCCTAACACATTATTCGGACCATGACACTATAGCTACTAGGTTTTATGCACAAATATTTTACGGGGCCTTACATGTTTCACAAAATCTCTGGCCAGATCATCCCAGATGTGCCATCGAGATATGTCTTGATCCATATACCATTCTGATTCTATTCCGACCAAACTTTCTCCGAAGTACGTCATCAACAATTCTTCCTTGCCGCCGACACCTCGCAATTGATTGCAGTATTTCTTCAGATGAGCAATGGGGTCGCCATGCCCGTCATACTTTTCAAACTTCGATGTCTTAAAACCTGATGGCAAGTGGACATGCAGGAACATGCATAGATCAGCGTAAGATACACTTTTCTATCCACTTAGACCTTGCATGTTCTTCAGGCTCTATTCCAAACTCCTCATTCTTTTTGCCATCTCCTCCTGCTTGGGGGCCTTTGGATTTTGGCTTGGTAGAAACTCATATCGAGGTGGTTGAGGATATATATTGGCTGCAACCTGGGTATGGTCCCGTGTAAGCGGTGGTGCCGGGAATGTAAAGGATGCGGAGTCGAAGAAAGGAGCATGTGCGGTGGGATGCGTTGTGACTGGAACTGGCAACTCAACCGACGTTCTTGCGGATGTATCATGTGGTGTAACCCGAGGATGGGAGGTGGAAGGTGATTCATAGAGGGTTGTAGCATTAGAATACCCGAACAAAGTAGGCGGGTAATTGATGGGGGTATTGGAAATTCCGCTCGATCTGAGAAGAATTTCAGGAAACCCAGGGATCAGACTCGGGGGCTCTTTCCCGTTGTTCCAATCGTCCAACATCTCGAGCATGCGGCAACGCAACATTCTATTCTCCTCCAAAGCTGCCGACTCAGTAGCCGGGATGGTTGTCAATGAGCTTTCCTCCGAAACGGGAATGGTTGCTAAAGGCATTTCTGAAGACATGTCGGCACCCTTTTTTGACCTAGTGAAATAGGGATGAGTGCTTTCAGGCTGCCGAACTTTTCCTTTGGACCTTGTGAAGTACGAATGTGGTGCCACAAAATCAACCACTTTTTAATAAAACCTGGAGTTTGGCAAACAAACGGTTAGTCTGAAACAACATAACAGATAAGTAATCTCACGTTGGGTGTGATGCACTTATACAGGTGATGATGTTGCTACATGTATTCGTTTGCGATGCGTCATTCCGGTTTGTATTTTCCTCCGCTTTCATCCTTTATCAATCTTCTTTTTCTTTTAACTTCTCCGCCCCCTTTTTTATTTATTTATTTTTATTTTTTTAGTGATGGTCGAATCTTATGTGGATTGCCTACGTATCATGTCCCTGCATGAATCAGACCGGGCGTAGTTCGGATACAATAGACATAAGATATGAATGAAATGTTCATGAATTTTATTTCAACAAACTTCAAACTTGAAACACTTGCAAAATGACAACAATGGAGAAAAACTTTTAAAAGGACAAACAGACTCTAAAATAACAGACTCTTCTAAGCATGTTCCAACGCCTCGAATCTTTGCGCCCGGGGGGCGTTGTTTGGCCTTGCTGCAGTTCTTGGTGTAAGATCTTTCTGTATACTCCCCAATTCTGCCATAACTTGGTGGACACATTCCATGATTGAAGAGAAGAGGGCAGGCCGAGGTACTCGTTCGCAAGTCAAACACCTCATAGTGATGTAGTGCCCGATCTCATTGATCCTGGTCCTGATCATGTCTTTTTCTCTGAGCAGCTGCCCTATGTGTCTCTTCTTTGCCCCTAATACTCGAGAGTTGCCGGAGACATGGTCCAAGAGCCTATCTATTTGTCTTTCCATCCATTCCATCAAGTTGTGACAATGGTCTCTATCTGCTCTGGCATCTTGGACTTGCCTGAGAGTTCGTTCTCTAAGAACGACATTTGTTTTTCTTAAATCAACGATGATTGCATCATAGTCTTTCTCTACTTGTTGTAAGCAGAGTGCTTCTTGGTGGGCTGCTCTCTTTCATTTTGTCCGGACTGCAACCAAAGCCGCTTTTGCCTTCTCCAAGTCTTCTTGGTGTTCAAAGGCTTTCCTTTCCAAATCGTTTATCAGCATCTGATCACTTCGACTCCTCCTTGACCTTTCTGCGGCCAATTGTATCTCTCGAATTTGAGTGCGGAGTGCTTCTCTTTCCTGCTCCCAAACGGCCCTTTCCCGATCAAAATCAGCCTGTTGTATGTCCATGGCAGCATGCAGAATTCCCTTGTCTTCTTTTAAAGTGTTAATGCAAGATTGGAAATCTTGCGCTGTCTCATGCTTAGCCTCCCTTACTCTGGCTTCTACCTCTTTCTCCCAATCTACGGCATACTTCACTGACCTTTCTGACCTTTGCTCCTGGTATTGATTGGTTGTGGAACCATTCAAGATAAGCGAGACTCACTTCTCCTCGTTCTCGATCGGCAACCATTTCGTCGATATCGGAGAGTCGACTACCTAACCATACCTTTTGTGCATAAGTCTCCCTCGGGGTCTCCTCCGTCACAAATTCCCATATAAATGATCGCATATCCTCAATTGGGGGCCTTTTCTGTTCTCTACACAACTGCCGCATGACATGTAGAGGGGCATATGGTTGGAAACCCCTGAAACCCATTAGTATGTAGAATGGGCGGTATGTCGACATATGCATGATTTTGGCGGAAGGGAACCAATAATAATTCCAGGTAAGTTGATCTGCTCTCAAAGAGTTGAGAAGTTCTTGCCAAGTCCTCAAGTCTTCCGGAAGGTTACAACGGGCGGCTCTGTTTGTATGACAGCGAATATAATTCAGCCAATCCTGCTTTGAAGTTTATCACAATTGGGTGATGATAGAGATGTTCTATAAACCACATTTGTAATAAGATATTGCAACCTTCGAAATAATCTTGTCCTTCTTGGCACCGAGTTAAGGCCCGGAAGATGTCTCCTAGTATCATCGGAAGAACAGTGTGTTCCTCGTTACTCTGTAGATATGAGACCACCGCAGCAAATGGATTCTGATGCATCCGCCACATTCGGGAAAAACCATGGTTCCCAAAAAAGCGATCATAAAAGCATAGATTATTAAATCTCCCCAGGCGTCATAATTCAGCTGGTTAACAAATTCAGTGTTTGAGAATTTCTCAAACCCTTTCTTATTACCAAATCTGTCGTAGAGATAATCCAGTGGCACCCAACCGTTCTCCAGACAACCCAGGGGAACCCGCCGGAGACATAACGTTTTCAAGAAATTATTCACACCCATCTGCCTAGGAGCTGCAGGTCTCATCTTGTGCAAATCTCTTCCGAGTCCTGTGAGTCCGCCCAATTCTTCCAAATGGGTGTCATTTTGCAATCCCGGAATCTGAACATATTGCTTGTTGAGTCCCAAAAACTCACTAAAGCTCTGATCACATTTTTGTCCGGTTTTATCATCATGATGTCCCGGAAGAAATTTGAGGTGCTTGTGAACTTGATTTCTTTCCCAAGCTGAAAAACTAGTCCACCATTTACGGAGCCGATCCGGGGTTTTGTCCTGGACCATGAACATAGGTGGCATTTCGTCTCTCACCCTTTTCTGGCCGATTCGTTGCGAGGAAGTCATGCTGATCCTAGAAAAGATAAAAAATGAACTTAAGATTTTTTTTTCAAATTTTTTTTTTCTTTATTATAAAAAAAACGAATCTTGTTAATACGACCTTTCAGCACTTGAAGAAGATTTGAAGGTTGTATAACAGGATACCAGTGTGATGTCTATATTCAGTTTTGCGAAATTAGTCCTCCGGCGCCCCTTTTGGGGCGTTTGGCTATTTTTACAAAATTTCCTAACTCTCGACTAAGAACAAAAATCCTAATTCTAATATTTTTAGTATTGGTTTTTCTTAAAAAAAATCAGTATTAGTTGAGCCCGATAGGGGTTGCCTACGTATCTCATGTTTGGTGAGAATCAAACTTGCGTAGTTCGAAAATAAAAGAACTAAATCATTTTAAGAAAAACAAACTATTTTTAAATAACATTTCTAAAACAAATTATTTTCAAAGGAACTAAGAAAATTTATTTGGAATTTTTTGCATTTTTTTTTTCAAAATTATTTTCAAAGAAACTGAACTATTTTCGTAAAATTAAGAAAATTTATTTGGAATTTTTTTTTTGCATTTTTTCAAAATTTATTTTTAAAGAACTAACTATTTTCGTAAAATTAAGAAAATTATTTGGAATTTTTTTTTTTTTTTTTTTTTTTTTTGCATTTTTCTCAATATTTATTTTCAAAGAACTTACTATTTTCCGTAAAACTATTTTGGACTCTATACCCTGACGTTTTCTACTTCTTCCTCTCTTTTTAACAAACCGGTCGGCATGTAGGATCGAAACAAGTAAATGCACACAGAAAGATGCAACAAGTTGGTCTTTTGTTTCAGGTACACCTGTCCTAGACAGGCCCAACCCCTGTGTTGAGCCTCCTAAGTCAAATATGCACATGATGCAAATAAACGTTCCTATCGGGGATCCGGCATAAGGTTTTGTTATTCTAAGTCATCATCCCGTTGGAAAAAGTGTCTAGACTGGCTTTAACTCGAGCGGACAACTCGAGCCGAAGAGTGTCAGTGCACCGGTAGCATGGCTTTCCGGCTTAAACAATTGTCAGTACTGTGTCCTTCAACACCCGAATGATATGCACAGTATATTCCTCTCTGGTAGGCAGGAGAGTCTGGATTCTGCCTGTTCTGCGGAACGGGCTGCAGTAGGTTTTCTTGCCCGAGTTTTGGGAAAAGAGTGGAATACGGCTCCCCAATCGGTGTAAATCTCATTTTGGGTTGCTCACGGTGGCGGGTGTTATTTGGCCGTGGATTATACTAGTTTGGGTGAGGAGGTTGGCTTCTCTGGAAAGGAGGTGGATTCCTGTTGGCTGGTGGCTGTGGCCGTGCCAGAGGTGGAATGTTCATGACTGCATAAGGCGGAGGAAGAGCATAGGCCATGCTGTGAGGTGGATAGTAATGCTTGGGGGCTCTGTCGGAGAATGCCTGTCTTGAGGTTCGATATCTCCTATCTTCTACTACCGTCATGGTAGTTTCCTCTTTCTTCTTGCTTTTGGGCATCCCTCCAGACCCGCCTTGGATGGCTTGGGAAGTTGCCCGAATGGCCGCTTGACTCAAAATTCGCCCTGTTTTCAAGCCATTTTCTACCATTTCTCCGATCTTGATTGCTTCGGCGAAAGGTTTTCCCATCGCCGACATCATATTTTGAAAGTAGTCTGGCTCTTGAGCTTGGAGAAAAGTCGTGACCATTTCAATTTCGTCCATAGGGGGTTTCACCCTGGATGCTTGCTCTCGCCATTTGATGGCATATTCTCTGAAGCTTTCTGAGGGCTTCTTCTTTAAGTTCGATAGAGAATTCCTGTCTTGCGCAATATCGATGTTGTATTGGAACTGTTTTTTCACGCCCCAAATCGGGGAACATGACCGGCGCCTGACCGGGTTGCCCCAGTCAAGCGGACCTGGGTGCCTTTCATTCTCACGCGTTACCCCTGTGCTGATTGTTTTTCATTTACCAAATATCTTACTAATCATGAATGATTTCACATTAAACAAATAAAACCATACGAGTGATTCATTAACAAGTTTGCAATTGTTACAACGCCCGACATAACACAATACATATACATAAGACTGGAGTCCCACAGTTTACATGTCTACAGAGCCTCTAGGATACAAAAGGGGAATACAATACTTGCCGGTAACAAGGCTCCGGCTATACCTTACAAAACCAAAATGAAATCTAAACAAAAGTGGCATGAACCACACAGGGCCCCAAGGAAGAAAGGGGCTCACCAAAACGGGCAATGGAAGGAGAAGGATACTACTGCCGATGAGCTGAAGTGCCTGCTACTGATCCACCTACAATCATAACACGAATGTAGCGTCCCCGGCAAAAGGGACGTCAGTACACTTGAATTGTACTGGCATGTATGGACAAACTTTGTCCCAAGTAAACTCAAGCCATTGAATTACATCAACAATTAATTAAGCCAGCCAACCATGTTTCCGCATTTTCTTCATTTCAAATAATTCTCAACACAAAGCACTTTCTACGATCAACCAATTTAACAATAACCAATCAATCACGTAAAACACAAGTAGTCAAACAAAGGGGCAATCAGTGCCCCACAGGTTGCAAACTCTCCTGTTGTCTCCTTTCACAATTTCACATTATTGATTTTTATATCAATTTTCAATAGCGATTTCGATCGCTTTCCATCCTTATTACCCCCTGACCACCCTTATTACCTCGGCCACCCTTATCACCCCAACCCACACCTTATTTCTTCATGTTGCGGCGCTCAACCCGATCCCACCGTACAGTTTTAAAACACAACAAGTACAAACAGCAGATAAGGCATTTCACAAAATTTCAACAAGTTCAAATAAGCAACTTACAGGTTGGTTCATGTTAACAATTACTTTTCAAGCCAATATCACAACCAAGTTACAAATGTTCCAAAAATCAATAGTATTCATATCGTATTGTTCAATGACTTACCAATCCTCAAGTGTTTCGTTTCTTTTCCACAAAGTACCATATATGCCATTATAGCCATTATTCACAATTCTTTTACCAAATTAAACTCTCATTTTACATCACTCATAGCTCAACAACAAACTTTGAATATCCAACAACAACATCAAGAATTTCACACAATTTGTCAATTTAACACGAACCAAACAAACTTCACACATATAGGCGATTTCACAAGAATCAAAATTAGCCATACATACCGGTGATGAGTTTTCTTCCGTTAACTTCCTACTTTATGCTTACCCAAGATATCCTACTCTTGCCAACCTTGTTCTTGAAGACTCTTACTTCTACTCACTTCTTTTTTTTTTACTAGAAATCAAGTTCAATAATCATGCATGAGTGTAAAATTCTATTTTCAAAAGCTATTATATGCAAACTTCTCTTTACCCAATTTAAAACTGAAAATCAAAGAAAATAGTTAGGGTTTTTACCTTGAAAAGATTGGGGAAGTTGAATCCTTGCCCTAGGATCCCTTGGAATTAAGTGGTTGGAACAATCTTTGAAGATGAAGAACTTCTCTCCCTTAAACCCCTCTATTCTCTCTCTAATTTTGGTAAGATGATATGTGAAAATGAGGGTGAAAGGTGTTATATTAAAGAAGAGATCGGGTCAAAATGTTACAAAAAATCTGGGCCGGGGCGAATCTGCGGTGCACTTTGCGACCGCAGAATCAAAATGCGGTCCGCACAGTGACCGCAGAATGGCCTAAAAAATTACTCAAGTTCTGTTACAGAATGCGACCAATATGCGGTCCGCATTCTTGATCCGCGGTCGCAAAGTGCACCGCAGATTCACTATGCGATCGCATATCGACCGCATTTTCAACACGATTTTTGGGAGACTTCTGTTAAGCTCTGCGGCAAGAATGCGGTCCGCATAGCAGATTTGCGGTCGCATTCTTGACCGCAAAATTGACACTTTTCGGAAAAATTAATTCTCTACATTTTTGAAACTTAAATCACTACCAAGGGTCCGAACCGCGGCGAGCTTCCTAACACATTATTCGGACCATGACACTATAGCTACTAGGTTTTATGCACAAATATTTTACGGGGCCTTACATCCTCCCCCTTAAGATCATTCGTCCTCGAATGAGGATTTTGAAATAAATGAGTTGGTTTTGAAAGACATGATATGCAACCATCAAAATTTTGATTAACTCTTATATTTTAGAAAATTTTTGCCAGAGTTTCCTTTGTATTATGGACATATCCACCTGTCAGAGGGCCCCCAAAACACATTACCAAACAACAATACACAAATACAACATTTCCCACTACTGGTATACACTTTCTTATCTCAACGAATGCACATATTCTATCACATTGTTACAATTGCACAGAAACTAGTCACTTTAATGAATTCTTACCTTATTAAACCAATTTAACACCATGTACACTCAGCAAACCATTACCAATCTACACTTACTATTAGTTGTTTATTTAACACGTGAATATTTATAAGGATTTCATTTATCAAGAAAAGTTCAAGTGACCCAAGGCAACAACACATTTAACTCATTACAAAATGAAGGAGGCTTTACTAATACTAAGAGGGAAACAACTTGGACAAGATGACAGCTACTAGGAGTAGGAGGGTCACCTAATTTCTTCTAGGCTTGATCGAACAAATGGGGGTACTTTTCCTTCATCTCTTTTTCCGCTTCCCATGTGGCCTCCTCAACTTGTTGACTTCGCCACAATACTTTAACAGAGGCAACTTCCTTATTTCTCAACTTACGGACTTGCCTATCAAGAATGGCAACCGGAACTTCTTCATATGACAAATCTTCATTAACCTCTATAGCTTCGACTGGCATGATGGTGGATGGATCTCCAATCACTTTCTTCAACATGGACACATGGAATACCGGGTGCACTGATGACATCTCATGAGGCAACTCTAGCCTATAAGCAACTTGACCAATCCTTTGAACGATCCGATATGGCCCGACATACCTAGGACTCAATTTCCCTTTCTTTCCAAATCGCATGACTCCCTTCATAGGAGATACCCTCAAGAACACCCAAACATCGACTTGAAACTCAAAATCCCTTCGGCGAACGTCTGCATAGGATTTTTGACGACTCTGTGCTGTTTTCATTCTTTCCTGAATAACCTTGACCTTTTCCATAGCTTCGTACACCATATCCGGCCCTAGCAATTCCGCTTCACCTACCTCAAACCACCCGATTGGCGACCTACATCTTCTCCCGTACAATGCCTCAAATGGGGCCATCTGAATGCTAGCATGATAGCTATTATTGTAAGCAAATTCTATCATTGGCAAGTGTTCATCCCAATTACCTTTAAAATCTAAGACACAAGCCCGTAACATATCTTCGAGCGTCTGAATGGTCCGCTCGGCCTGGCCGTCGGTCTGCGGATGGAAAGCTGTGCTGAGATTCACCTGAGTTCCCAAACCTTGCTGAAATTTCTTCCAAAAGTTAGCTGTGAACTGAGCCCCGCGATCCGAGATAATAGAAAGTGGAGTGCCATGAAGTCTTACTATCTCCTTGATGTACAATCTTGCATATTGCTCCGCAGTATCAGTGGACTTGACTGGCAGGAAGTGAGCTGATTTGGTGAGTCGATCCACTATCACCCATATTGAGTCAAACTTACGCTGAGTGCGAGGTAACCCTACCACGAAATCCATATTAATCATCTCCCATTTCCACCTTGGCATTTCTATAAGCTGAGTTAATCCACCGGGCCGTTGATTCTCGGCCTTCACTTGTTGACAGTTCGGACATTTAGCTACAAAGCTTGCTACATCCCTTTTCATACCATTCCACCAATAAATCTCCTTAAGGTCATGATACATTTTCGTGGAACCTAGGTGTACCGAATACCTGGAAATATGAGCCTCTGCCATTACCCTTTCTCGAAGCTCGTCCATATCCGGAACACATAGCCTATCTTGACACCGCAATACACCATCTTCGCTGCTGAGTACAAATGTTGAGGTTTTGTTATTCATGACTGCTTCCTTTACCCGAACCAATGCTGGATCCATGAACTGTTTTTCCTTGATTTCCGCAACGAATGATGATTCTGCTCCATTATGCACCAAAACATTCCCCTCGTCTGACGCTGAGATACGAACCCCCAAACTGGCTAATTGGTAAACCTCCCGAGCTAGGGGTCTCTGATCCATACCCAAATGAGCCAAACTACCCATGGATTTTCGACTAAGAGCGTCGGCTACCACATTTGCTTTCCCTGGATGGTACAATATGTTCATATCATAGTCCTTGAGCAGTTCTAACCACCGCCGTTGTCTCAGATTCAGCTCTTTCTGCTTGAACAAATACTGGAGGCTCTTGTGGTCCGAAAACACATCTACATGTACCCCATAAAGATAGTGTCGCCATATTTTCAAGGCAAACACAACAGCTGCAAGCTCCAAATCATGCCTCGGATAATTCTTCTCATGGCTCTTGAGTTGCCTGGAAGCATAAGCTATGACCTTTCCGTGCTGCATCAATACACACCCAGACCGACTCTGGAGGCATCACAATAGACCACAAATCCATCTGTGCCTTCTAGCAAGGTCAATACCGGTGCCGAGGTCAATCTTGACTTCAATTCTTGGAAACTTTTCTCACATACACCGGACCACTGGAACTTAACTGCCTTCTGCGTCAGTTTTATCAATGGGGAAGCGAGGGTTGAGAATCCTTTACAAACCTCCGATAGTACCCTGCTAAACCCAAGAAGCTACGAATCTCTGTCGGGGTCGTGGGTCTAGGCCAATCTTTCACTGCCGCAATCTTCTGAGGATCCACCTGAATTCCCTCACTGGAAATAACATGCCCTAGAAAGGCTACGGACTCCAACCAAAACTCACATTTTGAGAACTTGGCATACAATTGATGCTGAAGAAGGGTCTGCAATGTTGCTCTGAGGTGAACGGCATGATCTTCTCTGCTCCGAGAGTAGATGAGGATGTCGTCAATGAATACAATCACAAAGGAATCTAGGAATGGCTTGAAAACACGATTCATAAGGTCCATGAAAGCTGCTCTGGGGCATTGGTTAGCCCAAAAGACATGACCAAAAACTCGAAGTGACCATAACGAGTTCCGAAGGCGGTCTTAGGAATATCCTGCTCCCTGATTTTCAACTGGTGGTACCCAGACCGTAAATCAATCTTTGAGAAGAACTTCGCTCCCCGCAATTGGTCAAATAGATCATCCACTCGAGGCAAAGGATATTTATTCTTGATGGTGACTTTGTTGAGCTGCCGATAATCAATACACATTCGAAGTGACCCATCCTTCTTTCTGACAAAGAGAACCGGAGCACCCCACGACGACACACTCTGTCGTATGAACCCTTTCTCTAATAAATCCCTCAGCTGCTCCTTTAACTCCCTTAACTCTGCTGGCACCATTCTGTATGGTGGAATGGATGTTGGCTGAGTATCCGGCAATACATCGATCCCAAAATCAATCTCCCTATCTGGCGGAATGCCTGGAAGCTCATCCGGAAACACTTCAGAAAATTCATTCACAATTGGCACGGACTCGAGGGTAGGCACATCTGAGGTGGTGTCCGTTACCCGAACCAGGTGAAAGATACACCCTTTCTTAATCATCTTCGAAGCCTCAAGGTAGGAAATAAACCTACCCCTTGGCACTACACCATTTCCTCTCCATTCAATAACTGGCTCGTTAGGGAACTCGAGCCTCATAACTCTCGTTCGACAGTCAAGTTTGGCAAAGCAGGAATAGAGCCAATCCATCCCCATAATTACATCAAAATCTACCATCCCAAGCTCAATAAGATCGGTTGTGGTATCACGACCACCCACCGTAACAACACAATTCCTATAGACTCGTGAGGCTGAAATAGAATCACCAACCGGAGTTGACACAGAGAACGGCTCATGAAGCTGTTCAGGTTCTATCCCAAAACTTGAAGCAATGAATGGAGTAACATAAGACAAGGAGGACCCTGGATCAATAAGGGCATAGCAATCAATAGTCCGAACAGACAGGATACCTGTAACAACATCTAGAGAAGCCTCGGCATTTTGGCGACCACTCAATGCATAGAATCGGCTAGGTCCACCCCTACCCCGAGCTCCACCCCTAGCTGCACCACGCCCTACTGCTGCTGGAGTACGCGCTGATGATGTAGCAGCTGAAGAACCGGATGACTGAGCAGATCCCCTACCTATACCCTGACGGGGTGCACGACAGTCTCGTTGAATGTGACCTCTCACCCCGCACCCGAAGCACACTGAAAGGTCAAGGTAGCAAGTCTTTGTATGAAATCTTCCACACTTGGGGCATGTAGGTCTCCCCTGCTGCTGGGATCTCACCCAGGACGACCAGACTGACGAGACCTCCTGCTGTCCGAACCGGGTCTCGAGTAACTGCCCTGCTGATGACTGTGCACGGATGGCGGTGCACTCGCGAGGACTGAGCATATGACTGGGATGGCCCTGATGACCCTCTCCCTGGAAGTGATCTCCCTGAATGACCCATTGACCGGGCCCTGCTGCTACTTTCTCTTTCTGCACGAATCTTCAATTTCCTGGCCTCCGTGGCCTGAGCAAACCCCACGATCCTCCCATAGTTCATATCTGAGTGCATAGCTGATGTGGTGGCCTCATTCACTACCAAAGGGCTAAGGCCCCGAACAAATCGTCGAACCCGGGCATCCATGGTCGACACTAAATGAGGAGCGTACTTGGACAACCTTACGAACTCCATCTGATACTCCCAAACACTCATACTGCCCTGTTTGAGAACCTCGAACTCAGTGGCACGGGCTGCCATTGCCTCAGCAGGTAAGAAGTGGTCCATAAATGCATCCACAAACTCATCCCATCTGGCCGGAGGGCTCCCTTCCTCACGGGAATCCACCCACATTTTGAACCATGAACGTGCCGCTCCCTTCAGCCTGTAAGAAGCCAACTCTACCCCCTCTATATCTGTAGCCTTCATCACTCTGAGGGTCTTGTATATCTCATCAAGGAATTCCTGTGGGTCAGCCTTTGGATCGGTACCTGAAAATTCTGGAGGGGCCAATCGCAAGAACTGGTGGACTCTGGAGCCAAAGGAATCTCCCTGTCCGCTGGAGGATGCAGGGGCATCATGGGATCTCTGGGCCTGGGCGGCCACTAACTGTGTTAACATATGAATGGCTCCCCTAAGATCTTCATTAGAGATACCAGAGCCCGAAGCAGGAACTGTATCTGAGTCAGGAACACTGGCAGGAGGAATGGTGGCATCCTCTGCCGCCGCTGGAATAGGGACACTTGGGTTTTGAATAGATAGGCCAGGCAAATTCGGGACTGGTGGGTCATTCTCTCCCACAGCATCGGGTACATGATTAGCAGCCGCACTTGGGTCGGCATTGGCCCTAAGGCCGAGTCTAGCCTTCTTCTTAGGTGCCATATTCTGAAATTTTGGGAACAAGGCGCGAATTAGACACAGATATTTCCACATTGCACTTTATCGCACGATATAGATTAACAAATAAATAGGTAAATTCCTAAATGCCCGTGTAGCCCCCAGCTTATTTGATGTGGTCGACAACACACCGATAAGAAGGGCACTACTAGACACGGCTCCGAGACATCCTAGGACACTTTAAAACCTTAGGCTCTGATACCAAGTTTGTCACGCCCCAAATCGGGGAACATGACCGGCGCCTGACCGGGTTGCCCCAGTCAAGCGGACCTGGGTGCCTTTCATTCCCACGCGTTACCCCTATGCTGATTGTTTTTCATTTACCAAATATCTTACTAATCATGAATGATTTCACATTAAACAAATAAAACCATACGAGTGATTCATTAACAAGTTTGCAATTGTTACAACGCCCAACATAACACAATACATATACATAAGACTGGAGTCCCACAGTTTACATGTCTACAGAGCCTCTAGGATACAAAAGGGGAATACAATACTTGCCGGTAACAAGGCTCCGGCTATACCTTACAAAACCAAAATGAAATCTAAACAAAAGTGGCATGAACCACACAGGGCCCCAAGGAAGAAAGGGGCTCACCAAAACGGGCAGTGGAAGGAGAAGGATACTACTGCCGATGAGCTGAAGTGCCTGCTATTGATCCACCTACAATCATAACACGAATGTAGCGTCCCCGGCAAAAGGGACGTCAGTACACTTGAATTGTACTGGCATGTATGGACAAACTTTGTCCCAAGTAAACTCAAGCCATTGAATTACATCAACAATTAATTAAGCCAGCCAACCATGTTTCCGCATTTTCTTCATTTCAAATAATTCTCAACACAAAGCACTTTCTACGATCAACCAATTTAACAATAACCAATCAATCACGTAAAACACAAGTAGTCAAACAAAGGGGCAATCAGTGCCCCACAGGTTGCAAACTCTCCTGTTGTCTCCTTTCACAATTTCACATTATTGATTTTTATATCAATTTTCAATAGCGATTTCGATCGCTTTCCATCCTTATTACCCCCGACCACCCTTATTACCTCGGCCACCCTTATCACCCCAACCCACACCTTATTTCTTCATGTTGCGGCGCGCAACCCGATCCCACCGTACAGTTTTAAAACACAACAAGTACAAACAGCAGATAAGGCATTTCACAAAATTTCAACAAGTTCAAATAAGCAACTTACAGGTTGGTTCATGTTAACAATTACTTTTCAAGCCAATATCACAACCAAGTTACAAATGTTCCAAAAATCAATAGTATTCATATCGTATTGTTCAATGACTTACCAATCCTCAAGTGTTTCGTTTCTTTTCCACAAAGTACCATATATGCCATTATAACCATTATTCACAATTCTTTTACCAAATTAAACTCTCATTTTACATCACTCATAGCTCAACAACAAACTTTGAATATCCAACAACAACATCAAGAATTTCACACAATTTGTCAATTTAACACGAACCAAACAAACTTCACACATATAGGCGATTTCACAAGAATCAAAATTAGCCATACATACCCGGTGATGAGTTTTCTTCCGTTAACTTCCTACTTTATGCTTACCCAAGATATCCTACTCTTGCCAACCTTGTTCTTGAAGACTCTTACTTCTACTCACTTCTTTTTTTTACTAGAAATCAAGTTCAATAATCATGCATGAGTGTAAAATTCTATTTTCAAAAGCTATTATATGCAAACTTCTCTTTACCCAATTTAAAACTGAAAATCAAAGAAAATAGTTAGGGTTTTTACCTTGAAATGATTGGGGAAGTTGAATCCTTGCCCTCGGATCCCTTGGAATTAAGTGGTTGGAACAATCTTTGAAGATGAAGAACTTCTCTCCCTAAAACCCCTCTATTCTCTCTCTAATTTTGGTAAGATGATATGTGAAAATGAGGGTGAAAGGTGTTATATTAAAGAAGAGATCGGGTCAAAATATTACAAAAAATCTGGGCCGGGGCGAATCTGCGGTGCACTTTGCGACCGTAGAATCAACATGCGGTCCGCATAGTGACCGCAGAATGGCCTCAAAAATTACTCAAGTTCTGTTACAGAATGCGACCAATATGCGGTCCGCATTCTTGATCTGCGGTCGCAAAGTGCAACGCAGATTCACTATGCGATCGCATATCGACCGCATTTTCAACATGATTTTTGGGAGACTTCCGTTAAGCTCTGCGGCAAGAATACGGTCCGCATAGCTGATTTGCGGTCACATTCTTGACCGCAAAATTGACACTTTTCGGAAAAATTAATTCTCTGCATTTTTGAAACTTAAATCACTACCAAGGGTCCGAACCGCGGCGAGTTTCCTAACACATTATTCGGACCATGACACTATAGCTACTAGGTTTTATGCACAAATATTTTACGGGGCCTTACATGTTTCACAAAATCTCTGGCCAGATCATCCCAGATGTGCCATCGAGATATGTCTTGATCCATATACCATTCTGATGCTATTCCGACCAAACTTTCTCCGAAGTACGCCATCAACAATTCTTCCTTGCCGCCGGCACCTCGCAATTGATTGCAGTATTTCTTCAGATGAGCAATGGGGTCGCCATGCCCGTCATACTTTTCAAACTTCGATGTCTTAAAACTTGATGGCAAGTGGACATGCGGGAACATGCATAGATCAGCGTAAGATACACTTTTCTGTCCACTTAGACCTTGCATGTTCTTCAGGCTTTGTTCCAAACTCCTCATTCTTTTTGCCATCTCATCCTGCTCGGGGGCCTTTGGATTTTGGCTTGGTAGAAACTCATATCGAGGTGGCTGAGGATATATATTGGCTGCAACCTGGGTATGGTCCCGTGTAAGCGGTGGTGCTGGGAATGTAAAGGATGCGGAGTCGAAGAAAGGAGCATGTGCGGTGGGATGTGTTGTGACTGGAACTGGCAACTCAACCGACGTTCTTGTGGATGTATCATGTGGTGTCACCCGAGGATGGGAGGTGGAAGGTGATTCAGAGAGGGTTGTAGCATTAGAATACCCGAACAAAGTAGGCGGGTAATTGATGGGGGTATTGGAAATTCCGCTTGATCTTAGAAGAATTTTCGGGAACCCATGGATCAGACTCGGGGGCTCTTTCCCGTTATTCCAATCGTCCAACATCTCGAGCATGCGGCAACGCAAAATTCTATTCTCCTCCAAAGCTGCCGACTCAGTAGCCGGGATGGTTGTCAATGAGCTTTCCTCTGAAACGGGAACGGTTGCTAAAGGCATTTCTGAAGACATGTCGGCACCCTTTTTTGATCTAGTAAAATAGGAATGAGTACTTTCAGGCTACCGAACTTTTCCTTTGGACCTTGTGAAGTACGAATGTGGTGCCAGATTACCACAAAGTCAACCACTTTTACTAAAACCTGGAGTTTGGCAAACAAACGGTTAGTCTGAAACAACATAATAGATAAGTAATCTCACGTTGGGTGTGATGCACTTATACAGGTGATGATGTTGCTACATGTATTCGTTTGCGATGCGTCATTCCGGTTTGTATTTTCCTCCGCTTTCATCCTTTATCAATCTTCTTTTTCTTTTAACTTCTCCCCCCCCCCCCATTTTTTTATTTATTTATATTTATTTATTTTTTTTTATTTTTTTAGTGATGGTCGAATCTTATGTGGATTGCCTACGTATCATGTCCCCGCATGAATCAGACCGGGCGTAGTTCGGATACAATAGACATAAGATATGAATGAAATATTCATGAATTTTATTTCAACAAACTTCAAACTTGAAACACTTGCAAAATGACAACAATGGAGAAAAACTTTTAAAAGGACAAACAGATTCTAAAATAACAGACTCTTCTAAGCATGTTCCAACACCTCGAATCTTTGCGCCCGGGGGGCGTTGTTTGGCCTCGCTGCAGTTCTTGGTGTAAGATCTTTCTGTATATTCCCCAATTCTGCCATGACTTGGTGGACACATTCCATGATTGAAGAGAAGAGGGCAGGCCAAGGTACTCGTTCGCAAGTCAAACACCTCATAGTGATGTAGTGCCCGATCTCATTAATCCTGGTTCTGATCATGTCTTTTTCTCTGAGCAGCTGCCCTATGTGTCTCTTCTTTGCCCCTAATACTCGAGAGTTTCCGGAGACATGGTCCAAGAGCCTATCTATTTGTCTTTCCATCCATGCCATCAAGTTGTGACAATGGTCTCTATCTGCTTTGGCATCTTGGACTTGCCTGAGAGTTCGTTCTCTAAGAACGGCATTTGCTTTTCTTAAATCAACGATGATTGCATCATAGTCTTTCTCTACTTGTTGTAAGCGGAGTGCTTCTTGGTGGGCTGCTCTCTTCCATTTTGTCCGGACTGCAACCAAAGCCGCTTTTGCCTTCTCCAAGTCTTCTTGGTGTTCAAAGGCTTTCCTTTCCAAATCGTTTATCAGCATCTGATCACTTCGACTCCTCCTTGACCTTTCTGCGGCCAATTGCATCTCTCGAATTTGAGTTCGGAGTGCTTCTCTTTCCGGCTCCCAAACGGCCCTTTCCCGATCAAAATCAGCCTGTTGTATGTCCATGGCAGCTTCCAGAATTCCCTTGTCTTCTTTTAAAATGTTAATGCAAGATTGGAAATCTTGCGCTGTCTCATACTTAGCCTCCCTTCCTCTGGCTTCTACCTCTTTCTCCCAATCTACGGCATACTTCACTGACCTTTCTGACCTTTGCTCTGGTATTGATTGGTTGTGGAACCATTCAAGATAAGCGAGACTCACTTCTCCTCGTTCTCGATCGGCAACCATTTCGTCGATATCGGAGAGTCGACTACCGAACCATACCTTTTGTGCATAAGTCTCCCTCGGGGTCTCCTCCGTCACAAATTCCCATATAAATGATCGCATATCCTCAATTGGGGGCCTTTTCTGTTCTCTACCCAACTGCCGCATGACACGTAGAGGGGCATATGGTTGGAAACCCCTGAAACCCATTAGTATGTAGAATGGGCGGTATGTCGACATATGCATGATTTTGGCGGAAGGGAACCAATAATAATTCCAGGTAAGTTGATCTGCTCTCAAAGAGTTGAGAAGTTCTTGCCAAGTCCTCAAGTCTTCCGGAAGGTTACAACGGGCGGCTCTGTTTGTATGACAGCGAATATAATTCAGCCAATCTGCTTTGAAGTTTATCACAATTGGGTGATGATAGAGATGTTCTATAAACCACATTTGTAATAAGATATTGCAACCTTCGAAATAATCTTGTCCTTCTTGGCACCGAGTTAAGGCCCGGAAGATGTCTCCTAGTATCATTGGAAGAACAGTGTGTTCCTCGTTACTCTGTAGATATGAGACCACCGCAGCCAAACGGATTCTGATGCGTCCGCCACGTTCGGGAAAAACCATGGTTCCCAAAAAGCGATCATAAAGGCATAAATCCTTAAGTCTCCCCAGACGTCATAATTCAATTGGTTGACAAATTCAGTGTTTGAGAATTTCGCAAACCCTTTCTTATCACCAAATCTATCGTAGAGATAATCCAGTGGCACCCAACCGTTCTCCAGACAACCCAGGGGAACCCGCCGGAGACATAACTTTTTCAAGAAATTATTCACACCCATCTGCCTAGGAGCTGTAGGTCTCATCTTGTGCAAATCTCTTCCGAGTCCTGTGAGTCCGCCCAATTCTTCCAAATGGGTGTCATTTCGCAATCCCGGAATCTGAACACATTGCTTGTTGAGTCCCAAAAACTCATTAAAGCTCTGATCACATTTTTGTCCGATTTTATCATCATGATGTCCGGAAGAAATTTGAGGTGCTTGTGAACTTGATTTCTTTCCCAAGCTGAAAAACTAGTCCACCATTTACAGAGCCGATCCGGGGTTTTGTCCTGGACCATGAACATAGGTGGCATTTCGTCTCTCACCCTTTTCTGGCCGATTCGTTGCGAGAAGTCATGCTGATCCTAGAAAAGATAAAAAATGAACTTAAGATTTTTTTCAAGAGTTTATTTTTTCTTTATTATATTAAAAAAAACGAATCTTGTTAATACGGCCTTTCAGCACTTGAAGAAGATTTGAAGGCTGTATAACAGGATACCAGTGTGATGTCTATATTCCGTTTTGCGAAATTAGTCCTCCGGCGCCCCTTTTGGGGCGTTTGGCTATTTTTGCAAAATTTCCTAACTCTCGACTAAGAACAAAAATCCTAATTCTAATATTTTTAGTATTGGTTTTTCTTAAAAAAAAAATAGTATTAGTTGAGCCCGATATGGGTTGCCTACGTATCTCATGTTTGGTGAGAATCAAACTTGCGTAGTTCGAAAATAAAAGAACTAAATCATTTTAAGAAAAACAAACTATTTTAAACAATATTTCTAAAACAAATTATTTTCAAAGGAACTAAGAAAATTTATTTGGAATTTTTTGCATTTTTTTTTTCAAAATTATTTTCAAAGAAACGGAACTATTTTCGTAAAATTAAGAAAATTTACTTGGAATTTTTTTTTTGCTTTTTTTCAAAATTTATTTTTAAAGAACTAACTATTTTCGTAAAATTAAGAAAATTATTTGGAAATTTTTTTTTTTTTTTTGCATTTTTTTCAATATTTATTTTCAAAGAACTTACTATTTTCCGTAAAACTATTTTGGACTCTATACCCTGACGTTTTCTACTTCTTCCTCTCTTTTGAACAAACCGGTCGGCATGTAGGATCGAAACAAGTAAATGCACACAGAAAGATGCAACAAGTTGGTCTTTTGTTTCAGGTACACCTGTCCTAGACAGGCCCAACCCCTGTGTTGAGCCTCCTAAGTCAAATACGCACATGATGCAAATAAACGTTCCTATCGGGGATCCGGCATAAGGTTTTGTTATTCTAAGTCATCATCCCGTTGGAAAAAGTGTCTAGACTGGCTTTAACTCGAGCGGACAACTCGAGCCGAAGAGTGTCAGTGCACCGGTAGCATGGCTTTCCGGCTTAATTGACAAACTCTCCGCCTAAACATGTGTGACTACAAAATCCTTCACCGGGTGCCAAGCACCACGGCTATCTTGAGAAAAACGGGCTATGTCCAGCAAATGCCCGGTATTATATTTCAAAAGACTCAGAAGAGAAAAACGGGTATCGGCACAATTTATATATTGTTCACAAAATATCAAAGCGGTAAAGCAACATTTAGCAAATCAAATATAAACATGTAATAAAATCAGATAATAAATAAGCCAAATAAAATAATTATTCAAAGCTCGAATTCTTAAGCCCTGAACCAGTGGTTCTGGGTTTGGTTTCCCCAGCAGAGTCGCCAGAGCTATCACACCTCCTTTTGGCGCGCCCCTACCCCGGGAGGTAGAGGCGTAAGGGAGTTTTTCCAATTTAAGTGACAATATTTGAAACGGAATTATTCTATTTATTTCAGAGTCGCCACTTGTAATAAATTAAGGTGTCCCAAGTCACCAATTTATTTAAATCCTGAATCGAGGAAATTTCGACTTTCGAATGAAGTCTGTGAACCAAAAATTCTAAATAAGGAATTCTGTTGACCCGAAGGAAGGTGTTAGGCACCCCCGGATCCCGTGGTTCTAGCACGGTCGCTTCAATTATAATAAATGGCTAAAAATTATCTGATTTTTGTACATGTTATAAATTACGTGCTCTGATTAAACTTTAAACCGCTTTATTATTTCAAAAAAATGTGAAGAAGGTGTTTAGTGCATATCCAGATGTACATGTAAATGTCGTTATTTGACAAAGCATCTAAAATCAACTCATTGTAACATTTAGTATCCCTACCTGCTAAAAAAAATATTTCTATCATTCATATGCAAACAAATAAAACATATAAGGAAGTAGCATCACAATGCCATCACCATTTCGGCATTCATTTTTAACCACTCATCAATATACCCAATTCTTCTCGATTTGTCAAAATTATCTCATTCCAAAACAAAAACCAGTATTGGACAGACTTGCCAAACCTGGTTTGGAGGAATTCCAAACTCTGCCTTTTCAGAGGGCAAAAGTCTTCTGCATCTTTTAAGTTAACCAATCTCATGCACACCAATTTACTTAAGAAGAAACAAGACCTTAACAAACAAGAAATAAAATAAAAGAGTTCCTATTTTTTTATAACAGAATAAATTTTGTACGAAAAAGAAAATTGTCTTGACATATGTAAACAGAGCATTTCACATATTAGTATGAGTGTTATTACAAAGGCATCAATTTATTTCAACCTTCAAGCATTCATATAGTCCGAGAAATACCTGAAAAAATGAATGGAAATAAAAGGGATGAGATCAACAGCCGAGCAGCAGCAACAAAGCATATGAACAGTGCCCAGAGTTGATGAAAAAGTAAACAAAGAACCAAATGTAAACCAGCAACTTCAAAGATAACCAAACTCAATTCATTCCCGACCAGAAACTAAAACCCGAGTTTTCAATCATTTCAACCAAAGCTAATCAGATCAGAAGAGCAAAAATCAAGCAGGACTTTCAATACTTTCTTCAAAAATTGCCCAGATTTCCAAGCTATTTTTGGACTTACAAAGAAGCAACCGTTTGATATTTTTCTTTTTTTTTATAGACTCTCTCTTCTGAATGTCTGTATCTATTGCCAGTGAGTTTCTATGTCTCAATGTAATGTGTTTAGTGTATGTATGTTGCCAGTGTATGAATCTCCATTTTTCCAGTGAGTGTTCTCTGTTTTCTGTTATAAACTCACAGGATCCTCAACTAAACTCCCCACTGCCTTCTGTTTTTAGTGTGTCTCAGTTCATCCCCCTTTATAGACAAAACAGTATCCTTATTCAATTCATCAACTCCCCCTTCCAGCCTGTTTTATTCCCTAACCCATGTGCACCCTTTAACTTTTAGTCACACCCCATGTTCTTTCTCATTTTACAACTGACCAAACACTTAACAGACTAGAAGAAAACATACTTTGGCCCTAATATTCTCTGACTTTCCAAACAACAGTGTGCTCCCATGTGACTTCTATTTTCCAACACTAAAGGTGTATTAGATTAAGTGATCCAAAGAATATCCTCTGACAAATTACACACCAGCAAACCATTTCAAACTTTTGAATACCAAAACACCCTTGAAACTTCAGTTAGGAATGCAGCTATAACCAACCTATATTCTGAATGCACACTTAGCTAACAATGCAATCTTAAACTCAAAAAACTCTCTAGTTATCCGTAAACTCGGCAATATATACACATTAGGATTCAACAACATCCAAACCAAATTGATTAATAGTGAGCTTAAACAGTGAGTCGAACAATCAACAAAGCGACTCAAATTTCGAACAAAACAATGCAACAGGAATCTCTACGAAAAAACAGTAATATTTGACTATCGACCAACTCTGTATCCGGTTCGTAATGGATTTAAACGACATACAATTGATCGATAATCGATAACAATCAATCACAAAAAATATTGATTCAAGCAATTCTCGGCTAATACTGGGCAATACAAAGTTAATTGTTCGACGACGCTAATCGATGCGAACACGTATTCAACAACATAGGTAATCAAATAAACAAAGACAGAAACACAATTGACCAAATAAAGGTCTTTGAGGAGAAGAAAGAATGGGCGAAATCACAAAAACAGAAACAAACGAAAACTAATAAAACAATCAAACTAAAAACAACAAGTAGAATTAAACAAGAACAGAAGGGAAAAGAAATACCTTAAAAGAGAAACTCGGAATTTGGCCGACTCGGATTCAAACGGGCTTGAAATTGTGTATTTGAAGTTAAACGGACTTTAATTGAAATGTTTTCAAGCGAAAACGTTTCAATTAAAGTCTATTGACTTCAATCACTTTTAATTTTTGACAAAAATCCCTAACCCCAAATCTAGGGTTCTTGAACCTTGGTTTTGGGTCTTGACGACTTCTGGCCAGATTCGAATCAAACTAACGGGGGTTTGGTGATTAGGGAGACGAGGTGAAGGTATGGTATCAATTTGGGACGGTTTGGATTTGGTTGAGTTTTGACTCGAATCTTCAATTGAAGATTCGAGGAGCTATGGATGGATTTGAGGTAAGGGGTTTACGGATTTGGGTTTGGGGTGTGATGGGGGTTCCGTGGTGTTAGTTTGGGAGTTACCGGCGTTGTCGCCGCCGGCTTTTTCAGACGAGGAAGCAGGGGCGGTGTTAGGGTTCTAGGGGGGTGTTTGGATCGTCTCTCAGAGACGATGGGGGAAGTGAGGGAGTTATGAGGGGTTTTGGATGTTTGGGTAATTAAATTATACAAATTAATCCCAGCCGTTCGATCTAACAATATGAACGGCTCAGATTAAATGATGGATTTGGGCTAAACCGACCGGGTTGGGCAGGGGAGTTGGGCGTGGGTATGGGTTAATGTTTTGGGCCTGATCTTGGGTTTAATTGTGTGGCCCAGTTCCGATTTCCTCCTCTTTTTGTTTGATTTTGTTTTCCTTATCTCTTTAATTTAATTTTCTAATTAAAACAAAAATTTCTAATTACACAACAAAATCAATTAAATTATAAGAAATACTAATTAAGTTATATTATCAATTAACACACTCAATTTAAACATCAATTAAATATAAATCACACAATTGGGACATTAAATACTAGAAAAGCAAAAAATACATATTTTTGTGATTTTTTTTTATTATTTTGTAATATAAACTTAGACTACTCCTAATTGCAAAGTTAGATCAAAATGTAAATACGACCTATTTTTGTATTTTTATTAATTTAAACACATATAATCATGCGTATACAAATGCAAATAATTACCAAAAATAACACGAAAATTCACAAAAATACACAACGTAAAAAATAGACAATTTTTGTTTTGATTTTGTGGGAGTAATTCATGTTAGGCAAAAATCACGTGCTCACAGCTGTGCCAGCACAGAGTTCATCACAGGCCCCATTTGTCCAGGATTCTTCCCGACCTCGTTCATCTGCTGGACACTCCGGTGCGAGGGGTCCTCATCAGTCCCATCCCTCAGCACCTAGGATTTTCTTCGAGTGTGGAGAGTTTGGGCACATCCATAGAGAGTGTCCCCGTTTTGTTTTCAAGCCATATTAGCAGAGGGGGCAGCCCTCATCTTCTGGTCCTTCTACTTCAGCACCCGCCCCGCCAGCTAGGGGTGAGGGTCAGGCAGCTAGGGGTCTCCCTCAAAGGGGAGGCCGATTAGGTGGTCAGGCTCGTTGTTATGCTCCTCAGAGCCGTTCTGATACAGTCGCTTCTGATGCTGTTATTACAGGTATTATTTCAGTCTTCCACAGAGATGTCTCAGTTTTGTTAGATCACGGTTCTACTTATTCTTTTGTATCTACATATTTTGCTTTTCATTTGGGCACGACCCGAGGGTGTCTTGCGTTGCTCGTGCATGTATCTACCCCGGTGGGTGATACCATTATTGTGGACTATGTGTACCGGTCTTGTCTTGTCACTATTGGGGGTCGGAGACCCGAGTAGACCTATTTCTTCTACGCATGATTTATTTTGATGTTATCTTGGGCATGGATTGGCTATCTCTGTGTCACGTTATTCTGGACTTTCATGCCAAGATAATCACTTTGGTTATACCGGGCATTTAGAGGATTGAGTGGCAAGGCACGACTAACTATGTACCCAGCAGGGTAATATCTTTCCTCAAGGCCCAACGGATGGTTGGGAAGGGATGTCTATCCTATTTGCATTTGTACGGGATGTCGAAGTTGAGACTCCCAGTATTGATTCTGTTCCTATTGTGTGGGGCTTTCCTGATGTATTCCCCTCAGACCTGTCGAGCATGCTGCCGGACAGGGATATTGATTTTGGGGTTGATTTGGTGCCAATCACTTAGCCTATTTCTGTACCTCCTTATCGTATGACACCAGCTGAGCAGAAGGAATTGAAGGAGCAGCTCCAGAAGCTCCTAGATAAGGGGTTCATTCGGCCGAGTGTGTCACCATGGGGTGCACCAGTCTTGTTTGTTAAGAAGAAAGATGGCTCAATGAGAATGTGTATGACTATAGGCAGCTGAACAAAGTAATAGTGAAGAACAAGTATCCTCTGCCTCGCATTGATGATTTGTTTGATTAGCTCCAAGGAGCTAGGTTATTCTCGAAGATTGATCTTCGTTCAGGCTATCACCAGCTGAAGATTAGAGAGTCTGATATTATGAAGACAACCTTCAGGATGAGGTATGGGCATTATGAGTTTCTTGTGATGTCTTTTGGGCTGACCAATGCCCCAGTCACGTTCATGCATATGATGAACAGTGTAGTCTGGCCATATTTGGAGTCTTTCATGATCGTGTTCATAGATGATATCCTAGTGTACTCCCGTAGCCAGGCGGAGCATGCCCAGCATCTTAGAGTTGTATTACAGAGGTTGCGGGAGGAGAAGTTGTATGCCAAGTTCTCCAAGTGCGAGTTTTGGCTCGAATCTGTAGCATTTTTGGGACATATGTTGTCTCGTAATGTTATTCAAGTTGATCCGAAGAAGATAGAGGCGGTGCGAGTTGGCCTAGACCGTCTTCAGCTACAGAGATCAGGAGCTTTCTTGGTTTGGCGGGATATTATCGCCTGTTTGTTCAGGGATTTTCATCTATTGCTTCTTTTTTGACTAGATTGACTTAGAAGGGTGCACCTTTTGTATGGCCCGAGGAGTATGAGGAAAGCTTTCAGAAGCTCAAGACAGCATTGACTACAGTACCAGTCTTCATACTGCCGTCAGCTTCAGATCCTTATACTGTGTATTATGATACCTCGGGAGTTGGCATTAGTTGTGTGTTGATGCAGGAGGATAGAGTCATTGCTTATGATTCTCGCCAGTTGAAGCCCCATGAGAAGAACTACCCTGTACATGATTTGGAGCTAGCAGCCATAGTTCACGCTTTGAAGATTTGGAGACATTACCTATATGGTGTTTCTTGTGAGGTGTATACCAATCATCGCAGCCTTTAGCATTTGTTCAAACAGAAGGACCTTAATTTGAGATAGCGGAGGTGGATAGAGTTACTTAAGGACTATGACATCACTATATTATATCATTCGGGGAAGGCCAATATTGTTGCCGATGCTTTGAGCCGAAAGGCGGTTAGTATGGGCAGCTTAGCTTATATTCCAACTAGGGAGAGGCCCTTTGCATATGATGTTCAGGCTTTGGCCAACCGGCTAGTGAGGTTGGATATTTCTAATCCGAGCCGAGTGTTGACTTATGTTATTTCCCGGTCTTCTTTATATGATCGTATCAGAGAGCGTCAGTATGATGATCCCCATTTGCTTGTCCTTAAGGACAGAGTTCTACACGATGATACCAGATATGAGACCATTGATAGTGATGGTGTTTTGAGGATGCAGGGCCGTATCTGTGTGCCCAAGGTAGATGGCCTTCGAGAGTTGATATTAGAGTAGGATCACAGCTCGTGGTACTCCATTCATCCGGGTGCCGCGATGATGTACCAGGACTTGAGAAAGCATTACTGGTGGAGGAAGATGATGCAGGATATTGTTAGTCATGTGGCTAGGTGTCTCACTGTCAGTAGGTCAAGTATGAGCATCAGAGACCGGGCGGTGTTCTTCAGCGTATGGTTATTCCTGAGTGGAAATGGGAGTGGATTACCATGGATTTTATGACTGGGCTCCCTCGGACTTCGAGAAATTTTGATTCAGTATGGGTGATTGTTGATCGGCTAACCAAATCTACGTATTTCATTCCACTATGTACTACTTACTCATCATAGTGGTTAGCGGTGATCTTTATTCGGGAGATTTTCAGATTGCATGGGGTCCCAGTGTCTATCATATCAGACAGAGGCACTCAATTCACTTTTTAGTTCTGGAGGGCATTTCAGCGGGAGCTGGGTACGCAGGTAGCACAACATTTCATCCTCAGACGGACGGACTGTCTGAGCGCACTATTCAGATCTTGGAGGATATATTGCGTGCAATTATGATTGATTTTGGAGGTTCATGGGATGAGTTTTTGCCACTTGTAGAGTTTGCCTACAATAACAGTTATCAGTCGAGTATTCAGATGGCCTTGTATGAGTCGTTGTATAGAGTGAAGTTGATTCAGGAGAGGCTTCACACAGCACAGTCACGCCATAAGAGTTATGCGGATCGTAGAGTTTGAGAGTTGTCTTTCATGGTTGGCGATAAAGTATTGTCGAAGGTTTCACCCATGAAGGGTGTTATGCGATTTGGGAAGAAGGGGAAATTGAGTCCCTCGTTCATTGGTCCTTTAGAGATACTCAGGAGGATTGGGGAGGTGACATATGAGTTGGCCTTGCCACCCAGCTTGTCCAGTGTTCATCCAGTATTTCATGTGTCTATGCTCCGGAAGTATGTCAGGGATCCATCTAATGTGTTGGACTTCAGTATGATTCATCTCGATGGTGATCTATCTTATGATGTGGAGCCGGTGGCTATTCTGGGTAGACAGGTTCGAAAATTGAGGTCCAAGGACATTGCTTCAGTCAAGGTGTAGTGGAGAGGCCGGCCCGTGGAGGAGGCTACTTGGGAGATCGAGCAGGAGATGCGGAGCAGATATCCTCACTTATTTGAATCTCCAGGTATGTTTTTTGACCGGCTCGAGGACGAGCGTTTTCTTAAGTTGGGGAGAATGTGATGACCCGACCCGTCATCATGTGAGTTACCACCCCGTTTTCCCCGTTATATGCTTGTTTATGTTTCAATATGTGTGTTTGGTGATTTTGAGTCAATTCGGATCGAGTTTGTTTGGAAATGAGACAAATAGTCTCTTAGAAGAAGGAATAGTTGGGAAAAGTCATCTGGATGTTGACTTGTGAGTTAGAGAGCTCGAAATCGAATTCTAATGATTCGGTTAGCTCTGGGAGGTCATTTGTGGCTTAGAAGAGTGATTGGAATTGAATTTGGAGGCCCGATGTAGAAATAGGCTTGAATTGGCTAAGTTGGAATTTTGGAGGAATCCGATCGGTAGGTGAGATTTTGATCCGGGAGTCGAAATGGAATTCTGACAGTTGCAGTAGCTTCGTTAGGTAATTTTTGATAGGTCTGCAAATTTTCAGGTCATTCGGACATCGTTTGGTTGGGGTTTTGATAGAATGTAGGTTTCAGAAGTTTTATGAAAATTAGGCTTGAATCCATGAGAAAATAGTGATTTTTATGTATATTATGGTGTTTTTATGTTGAGAGCAAGTTTGAATGAGGTAATGTGAGGTATTTGTGCTTTTGGTTGGGGTCCCGGGGGCATCGGGATGTTTCAGGAGGTTTAACTTGAGAATTTTGGAGTTATAGCAGGTATGAGATTTTGGCTTCTCGTGTTTTCGCTTCTGCGGATGGGGAACCGCAGAAGCGGATCCGCAGGGGCGATATTTGTCTCGCAGAAGCGAGTTTGGACCAGGGCAGGCAATTCCATAGAAGCGGCTAGAGACTCGCAGAAGCGAGCCCTTGGCCGAAGAAGCGAAGTGGGTCGAGTGGGACTATTGCGTAGAAGCGAAGAAATACTCGCTTAAACGGTCTTGCAGGTGCGAGACCTGGACCGCAGAAGATGGACGGTTAAGTGAGGGTCGCAGAAGCGACAAATGCGTCGCAGAAGCGACAAATGCATCGCAGAAGCGGACTCGCGGGTGCGAATCCAAGACCGCAGAAGCGGAAATCGTGTTTGTGTTAAAAACAGAAGGGGTCGAAATTTCATAAGTCATGACACATTTAGGGCTTGGTTCTAAGAGACGGCTGGGGCGATTTTGAGGAGAAAATCGAGAAGGTTCTTCAGGTAAACAACTATGGACTCAATTTATGATTTTGCATTGATAAATTATGAATTTAACACTTGAAAATGGAGATATGGGTGTGTATTAATGGAGGTATTGCTCTAAGCCTGGGTTATTAAAATTCATCGATTTGAATGGGCAAACAGAGTCCGTTTTTGATAAACTTTATATGCATGGACTCGTGTTGAGATAAGGATTCGGAAAATATAACTTTTGTAATTTTTCAAGAAGCATACTGGGAGTCAGATTTTGGCAACTTCATGGATTTTGGTGTAAATCGAGTTATTTCGATTGGGTTGTGTTTATTTAGCCTATTTTGACGTATTCTTATTGATTTTGATCAAATTTGGCATCCGAGGAGGTTGATTTGAGAGGCAAGCGCAAGGCGAGCTAGGAATTTTGCCGATTCGAGGTAAGTGGTGGTAATAAATGATGTACTGAGGGTTTGAAACCCCGTACTTGCACGATAAAGTGCTATGCTGAGATGAAACACGCGTCATGTGATGAGCGTGATGGTGTTGTGACTGGGGATTTGGACTAGGTCCTTCCCGACTGATAGTTTACTGTGTATAATGACTGAGATTGAGCTTATATCTGTATATTTGGGCTAGTAGCCGTGTTTGGGGCCTTGTGCCAATCTGTAGAGTATTAGGGAGCCGGTAGAGCTAAGTGACCCTTATATCATGTTGGACACATACACTCAGCCGTATTCATAGCTGTATATCATATCATGAGCCAGTACTAGATGTGTACTCTGAGTGAGACTACCTGGGGTTGAATATCCTGTTCTAGCTGAGTGGGCCCGATAGGCCAAGTCTATATTGATTGAGATGGGGTCGAGGACCCGCTGTGAGGTATTAATATATATATCGGATCGGGCTGCACGCCGCAGCAGTATATACATATACATATATTGGATCGGGCTGCACGCCGCAACATTTTATATATACACATATATATTGGATCGGGCTGCACGCCGCAGCACTATATATATATTGGATCGGGCTGCATGCCGGCAACACTATATATATTGGATCGGACTGCACGCCACAGTAATATATATGTGGATCGGCCTGCAGGCCGCAGTATTATAGCGCTTGGGCTGAAGGAGCCCCTCCGGAGTCTGCACACACCCCCGGTGATATATATATACGTACATATATATATATATATATATATATATATATATATATATATATATATATATATTGGATCGGGCTGCATGCCGCAACACTATATATATATTGGATCGGGCTGCACGCCGCAGCAGGACTAGGTTAGTGTGGGATCATTGTGAGACAGTTGTGGACTGGAATTGGACTTATCACTGTAGAGATGACTTACGTGTGAAGTTATTCTTAGAACTGTTTAGTGGTAGTATAGGTGTTCTTATTTTCAGTTATTATTTATTATTATTACTCACTGAGTTGAAAGATACTTACCCCACTCCCCTGCACTTTATGTGCAGATACAGGTGTTCAAGAGGGCAGTTGAGCTACCGCAGCTGCTATATTTCTATTATTCCGAGGAGACTTCGAGGTAGCTGCTGGCGTCCGCAGGACCCGATCTCTCCCTTCCCTTTCATTATGTCTTTTACTATTCTGCCTAGACTTGGATTGTATAGGATATTTTCCATCTGTTAGAGGCTCAGACTTGTGACATTGAGATTGTTGGGCTGTGTTTTGTGTATTTCTTTTCCGCACTTGTTGTTTCTGTCATGAAAACAAGCTATTAACTTTAATTGATCAGTATTAATTAATAACTGACTGGTAATTTGAATAGCATGGTCGGACTTACCTATTAAATTGTCGGGCGCAATCATGACTAGGATTTTGATCGTGACAAAAGCTATACGTCTAAGTGCTACAAATAGTTACCAACGCGAAGTCATTCTGAAAACATTGTGATTTGAGTGAGAAATATGAAATTTTGCTTAGTGTTTTAGAGAGAGAAATCGGGTATCTTCGTATCTGTACAGCAACAATTGATACATCACGCCTAAATAATTTATAAGCAGATGAAGCCATAATTCATGCTAGAAATTAGAGTTTAAATAGAATAACTAAATAAAAATGTTGACAGTAACCACTTTTGCCTATACGAAACTACAAGTGGCATTGGTTTTGAATTTTGACATTATCCTGATTTACAACCACCTTTGCTTCACTTACATGTTACTCCAAACTCTTTCTTCCACAATCAACAGATCAAGCTCTAGTTCTTACTTTACTAATAGAATTTCTCCACTATTTGCTTAGTGTAGAAATTCAAACGCTTTGTCATAATCCCATAGTAGTTTCGCGAAGGTGAGGGAGTAAATAGCGCTTTTCGTTAAGCATTTCAAAATGTGTTTCAAGGCTAAGCTGCAGTGTTCTCTTCATATTTTCCAACAATTTATACAAGCAGCTTGCAGCTAAGGTAACGTCAGTTACATCTAGAGATGTAGGATTGTGTGTCTCAAGGAGAAAGCAACATCAGAGAAGGCACCCGAATAGTAATAATCATCTGTGAAAGCTACTTCACATAAAGATCAAACATCCATCTTCTCCTTGTGACGCATCCTATGCCTGCGATGAGACCTTTTCTGGTTATGGCTACGCCTTCTAGGTGGTGTGATAAATGCATCAGGGCGATGAGCATTTTCGACACTTTTTGGAGGCCCGAATATGCAGTCAAATGGGTCTTCAATCGCCTCCAGAACAACAGCTGCTGCACTTGTCTACATTTATAAGCAAACAGTCTAGTTAATACTATATAACTTTAAGAAAGTTGCATATTCAGCTATAACACAGCAAAGGATTTTGCTTCCTCCCTTCTCTTTTAGCAGAAGAAAACCCCAATGAAGACTACACACTGCTATGGAGTGTGCAGCTTGCACGATTACAGGATATTATCACTATATTATACTATTTGTACAGTCGTGGGAATGAAATTTAATCATCTCAGCATAGCGAGTACTTCCTTGGATAACAGATTTCCCACATCCCCAGTGTTTTCTTATTCTTATTCAAATTTATTTGAAGGCAGAGTTGCATACTCACATTAATTTGCTTGCGCTGTATATCAGTCTTCCTCAGATCAGTTTTCTCTGAATTTATTTTCTTACTGTAAGAGTCGTCATCACTTTTCATATGAGCAGAGGCTAAATCTTCCTTGTAGAGATTCCGAAACCGCCACCTTGGTTTTGGCCGGTCTGTTGAATCGTCGTCATAAACATTTTCACAGAAAAAATATTTGGAGACACGTCGCAATACCTGTGGATGTTGCTGATACTTCTTCAACATTCTATCATGTACAAATATACATCAGTACGTGGTTAATGTTGGGGAAGAAAACAGAAAAAGTTACCACATTAACACTTTAGCAAAGGAAGCAAAAGGGATCAGGTAAATAAAATGTTAGCAATTAGGAGTTTTCTTCAAAGAAAGTTTCTACAACCTTTCCACAGATCGAGTATATCCTTCTAGAAGTGAATCGTTTTTGCATAATCTTATTTCCAGAACCATAAAACTATGAAACTTGTCTTTGTTACGATGACATCAGTAGTTTCCCGGAATTTGCTTGGTCTCTCTGACACTTGCACCAGTCAAAAGCATCAAAGTGTAGGGCAGAACCCCCAAGAATTAATCAGTCAACCAATTATGACATATTGACAATCAAAGCTGTAACAATTATTTGAATTCTCTGTTACACTCTGCTTAAATCGGGCCCAAATCATTCCAAAATAATTATTTAATCTAACTATCTTCAATTTAACAATTGTTGAGCAACACCCACAGCCTCCTTCCTTCTATTTTTTTTTTCTTTAATTCTCATCAAGACGTATTCCCTCAATGATAGCGAACAGGTTTCAAGTTAACAATTGTCTACTCTTGAGTTCATGCAAGTTGAACAAAAATCAAGAGGAGAGATTCTCAGTCTGATGCATTGCAGAAAGTAAGGAAACAAATGGTATTGTTTTCTTAGGTTACAAACTTAGCATGTATACTGAGCAAAAACACTAGTGCTTCGACAGAACTAATTCATAAATTATTGAACATGGAATAGAACCTATATCCAAAAGAAAATCATTTTTTTCTTGCAAATTCTCCAACAACCTCAGCGTAACTTAGGTATCATACTTTGTTGCGCAATCAGACAAGGGTTGAACTTTGTGCGTTAAACTTGAATTGGGTCCAAAACTGGGAGTAGGATAAACTCTATGAAGGACATTTTTGGCAAAAAGTGGGTCATTTATTATCTTCTTAAGAATAAGATATTAAAGGAAATTAAATAATGAATGGTATATTTTGAGTTTAGATAAGTTCCCAAATCTTTTTCAAAAGAGGGAAGTAGAGCAATTAATATAAGATGGAGTATGAGAATACAAGAGCCCAAGGTTATTTTTCTTCAGACTAATGTACATGTGCTTGTGTAGCGCCTTAACTCTAAGGAGTAACAACTCAACTAATGTATTTTGCAAAAATCAAAAAGTTTAATGTGGTCAATAACCTACATTTCTGCCAACTCGCTCTGCAGACGAGTCCCATGCGGAGAGAGAATTTGTTCAGCTCTTGAATCCAAAAACTTGCCAACTCTTCTGACACCATAAAAGAAACCAACACCTGCAAGGAGGGAAGTTCAAAAGACTAAACTAATAGAGTTACCAAAAGTAAACCAAAATGTTCTCTGTTTTCGTATAAAATTTGATATTTCTTCTATAAAAACTTTGAGCACCATATGAGTTTTTTGAACATTGTGCACCATTACACAAGAATGGTAAATACAGCTGAAGAGAGATTACAAGTCTCCTAAACAACAATGACTTGCTGAATATCAAGCAGGTGAGCACGTGACAGGAACATGCATATGAGCTTGAAATACCAAAATAGCTTTTTTACCATTAAAATCCAATAATTAACAACTTTCAAGAAAAGGGCAAATATGAAACTGTCAACTTAAATGTGTCATCACACAATTACAATTTTATCAAAATCCTTCGTTCATACTACAAGATAATGTGAGGCACCACAGAAATTTTGAATGACCTTCTTAATATTTAGGCACTTGAAACTGACTCCCTTCAGTTTTTACTCCCTTATCATAAATGTTTAAAAACAAATTTACTGTGAACTTGAACTCAAGTCGTCAAAAGGCATCCTAAAATACATCAATATCAACCAGATCCACAAATTACATGGACATAAACCAGTAGGGAATCAAGGGTGACTAACATATAGGTGGAAACGGAAAACATGAAGAGCAATCTCACTCAATCTCAAGAAAGATTTACGATGAAATTGCAGTTTGACCTTACCTGCAGTGAGATTGATGCGCATTAGGTTATTCAGCCTTCTGGTCACTGCAAAGAAACAGATTGAGAGAACTTTATTAGATGTTCAATTACATATCGAAGAAAACAAGAATAAAGAAACAAAACATATCATTTTATGCAAGCAGAATGGATGTGATACAGAACACCGCCTTTACCGCTTCACGCATGTCTGGATATAGCCGGTTTTCTGGTTTATCTAATAACCTTATTTCTTCCAGCCACTGGAGCACCTCTTCTAACCATTGCCCATTTATTCGGCAATGATCTTTCTAGGAGTGTATTTTTACATATTTCTGCTAAACCTTTCTATTATTTAATAAGGCCAATACTGTTTTCAATGTGCTTCATCTCTTCAGACAAGAGAAGTTGGATACTTTCTAATCCATTGCATTAATTCCATTTCCTACTCACAGTATGCACCTTGAGAATTTCAGGAAGCATTGCAAGTAGAAGAGGGAATCTTCTCCTTCAAAACAAAATTCACAGAAAAACTTCAGTGAAACTCCCATATTACTCTTTTCATCCCATTTTATTTCAGTACGTCCGAAATGTTTGACAACACTCCTCTAATAGCATTCAAAATTCATTTGGCTGTTCCATTATAAACTATAATGTTATATTTTCTCTATGAAACTAAATTTGACAAAAACACTATTATCCAATCAAACACCATCATATTGAAAATGTAATATAAGTCTGGGAGAAAAGGTACCAAACCAAGTGGCAATGGAAGCACCGGTGGCACCAATTCCAAAATTTCTCACAGCATCTTGCTGTAATGAATTAACTAGTTTAGCTTCGTCTCTTGTCAGAGCCACCTACATATATATATATCATTACACAAAAGTTAAATACACCAGCAAATAAAAATCAAAATGCAGTAAATTTGAAAAAAAAAAAAATTGCAGCCAGATTAACGGAAATAAAAATCCGAAAATTGAATGAGAAAATAGAATAAGAGTGTGGTAAATTACTACTACCTAACTAAACAGAGGAAAGAAAAAAAAGATCAAATGTAACAAAAAGAAGTGGGAATTTAGGGCAAAGAAGAAAGCCCGTTTGAAATTAGTGGAAATGTACAGCTAAAAAAAAACTACTCCACTACCTTTCTGGAGGTGAGAATTTCTTGCAGTTCCAAAAGAGCTTCCGCCGCCATTATTCAGGTGGCCCCGAATCATAGATTCTTTTGCAGAAGCGGCATATAGACGTTTTCTGAACAAGAGTCCGGTGATCAACAACTATTTTTCTATTGGAAAAAAAGAATGGAAAAATGAGGGTATAATTATTCTATTTGATATTAGATATTAGACAAGGACAGTTTTGACCTTTTCTGTAAATTTAAATTTTGAGTAAGATAAAAGTCTCCTTAATTGTTCCTTACGTACGTAATTTTATCCTTGGGATAATTTTAAGCAAGATAAATGGTGTGTTTGGCACGAACGAAAATATTTTATGGAAAATATTTATCAATTTTGGTTGGCTTAAGTATTTTTTTAAATATTTTTTTTATGAATTCATTAAATATTTTATTTATCAAGTGAAGGAAAAATATTTTTCAAAACTCATTCTCAACCTTTCATACTCTCACCAACTCACTCCACCCTCTCTTTCGAAAAAAGGTTTCTTTTTTTTTTCTTCTTTAAATTTCAGTTTTTCCACTACAACCCACGTTACTACCCCCTACGCAAAAAAGTATTACTTTTTTACGTTATATTTTATTGCAATTTCAAATTTTAATTTTTTTATTTTTTTATACCACCCACCACCTCCCCCTCCCCCTCCCCCTAACCAAAAACAAATTAATATATTTTCCAGAGTTTTTTTTATTTATCGGTTCAAAATTTTACAAGTTACAAAGTTATGAGTTCAGAGGTTTATGTGTTTGGAAATTTACGGGTTTACAAATTATAAAGTTTACGGGTTAGAAATTTTGCATTTCAAAAGTTTAGAGGTTCGAAAGTTTTATGAAAAATGTGGGTTCGGAAGGTTGTTGGTTTGAAAGTTTATGGTTTCATGTTTATCATATCTAAATGTAATGACCGGACCCATCGTCACTGGGGTTACCGCACCGTTTACAATATTTTATGCTTCTATATGTTTCATTACATGTGTTTGGAGAATTTAAAGTAATTCGGATAGAGTTCGGTTAGAAATGAGACAATAAATCTCTTTATGAGAAGGTTAGTTTGGAAAAAGTCAACTGAATATTGACTTATGAGTTAGAAGGCTCGAAATGGATTTTTGATGATTCGACTGGTTTCGGGGGATGATTTGTGACTTAGGCGCGCAATCAGAGTTGAATTTAGAGGTCCGGTGTAGAATTAGACTTGAATTGGCTAAGGTTGAATTTTGGCGAATTCTAGTTGATAGGTGAGACTTTGATCCGATTGTCGGAATAGAATTTTGAGAGTTTTGTAGCTTTGGTATGTTATTTGTGATGTGTGTGCAAAGTTTCAGGTCATTCGGACGTCATTTGGTTGGGTTTTTGATCGAATGCGTGTTTCGGAAGTTTTTAAAGAACTTAAGCCTAAATCCGATGTGAATTGATGATTTTAGTGTTGTTACGTGTATTTTGATGATTGGAACAAGTTTGGATGATATTTTGGGATATGCTGGTGCCTTTGGTTGAGGTCCCGGGGGCCTCGAGTGTGTTTCGGGTTGTGATCACGCTCTTAATTGATGTTTCAATATCGTATTTTTGGACATAAAGGGGTACCATATTGAACAAATGAGTCTCGATTACTGTTTTGAAGGAAGCATTAGATTTGTGTCGTAATTACGGAATCGTAGCAAAAAGAATCATCTAATTTGGACATCGTATGAGGAATTTATGGCCATTTTACTAAGGTAGCCCAGATTTTTAGGTTAGTGACGAAATTGCCCCTGACGGCGTATTAAACATCTGCACTATTGGCAAATATTAAAATCTACATATCTCCTTTATTATAAGGTAAAATTGAGTAATTCAAAAGCCTAAATTCATTATAATATCACAAGGAATCCATTGGGAGCAGTAAAATACGTGAATAGTATACCTATAATGAGCAGGTCGAGTTTTCTTCCAATTTTGGAACGGAAAGAAGCTTTTGAGGTGATTTTTAAGAAAAATTTCATGGGATTTCATCAAGTAAGAGTTCTTAGACTCGTATTATATTGTTATGATGTAAAAACATAGATTAAACATTGAAAAACCAAGGATTTAAGGGGTAAAAATGAATGTTAGGGCTTGAAACCTAAGAAGGTGTAAAGTTAGAATTTGAGGGGTCCAACGGACTCCGATTTTGGTGTTCTTTATATGTACGGACTCGTAGCGAGACAAGGAATCTGTTGGAGTGATTTTCAGAATTTTTTGAGAATTGGGCTCGGGGCTCGGGTTTTACCAACTTCGTGAATTTTAATACTTTTCGAGTATTTTTGATTGGGTTATGTTTCTTTGACCCATATTTATGTATTGGGTGTGGTTTTGACTAGATTCAACACGCAAGGAGGTCGATACGAAAGAAAAAGGCATTGCAGACCAATCTACAGTCGGTAAGAGGTGAGTAGTTGGTATATATAATAGCCTGAGGGTTTGAAACCCCGGCTTATCACATTGTGACGCTATTTAGGGCGTGACTCGCATCCCATGGCAGGTGCGGGATTGGTTATGACTGGGGATTGTGACTTGGTCCATCCCGAACCAGAATAATACTATATTGGCGATTGAAACGTACTGTGTGTTGTATATATATATGTGGGCTATATGCCATGTTTGGGGCCTTGTGCCGACCTGTAGTATCCTTAGGAGATAGATATTTATGTGATAGCATGATTTATAAAATCATTGATCTCAGTCCTGGGTTGAAATCACTATTATGAAATACTAAGTCACATGTTCTTGGAAATATTAAATAAACTAAAGTATTTTTCCTTGTTAATGAATTGGAAATTGGAAGATAAATAAATTGACAGCTGTGTGACTCATATGCATGTTGTGGACTGAGTACGGATCGGGCTGCACGCCGTAGCGGATGATATGAATATTGCGCTTGGGCTGAAGGAGCCCCTTCGGAGTCAGTACACACCCCCAGTGAGCGCCGTCGACGTTAAACGGATCGGGCTACGCGCCGTAGCGGTCATGTGCATTGCATTGCATTCATGCATTATTAATTACTTATGTTATCTGTGGTTTGCTGTTGTTTTTAGTTCGTAGTAGGTAACAAACTGTTAGACATAGCTTTAGTCTATGGTATTATGTGGATTTCTTACCTTCAGCTATTTTATGTGCTTTTTACTCACTCGAGTACTTAGTACTCACCCCTACTCCCTGCACCTTCGTGTGCAGATTTAGGTTCATCGGAGATTAGCTGAGAAGTCTCGTTTCTAGAGTTATCAGAGTTATTGAGGTAGCTGCTTGACGTTCACATTGTGAGCACGTGATTTTTGCCTTACCTCAGAAGTACTCCCAAAAAAAAAAATTCAAAATAAAATAGTTCCGGGTTGGGCATGATTTTTGTGATTTTGGTGTTATTTTTATCTTACATTTGCATTTTTGTGTGTGCGTGTTTATTTATTTGAATTAGTAAAATACAAAAATATATACATTATGTGTTGCATTTTTTTTAGTGTGTTTAATATCAAAATTATACGGTTTACATTTAAGTGATATGTAATTATGTGGGATAATTGTGGTAAAAATTAGTTGTGTTATAGGTTAGTATATATATATATATATATATATATATATATATATATATATATACATATATATATATATACATACATATATATATATATATATATATATATATATATGTATATATATATATATGTATGTATATATGTATATATATATATATATATATATATATATATATATATATATATATATATATATAATACATCATGGAATGTAGTATGAAGAACAGACTTGGGCCATAATTTAGTCCAAAAAACCTGGCCCAAACCCCTCACCCGTCCAGCCCACACGCCCCAGCCCAATACTCACCCCAGCATCACCTTAAGTAATGTTTGATCTGGACCGTTGGATTTTATTATCCAACGGCCCAGATTAGTCATTAAATTCCCAAAATACTCGCCCAGCATCAGCTAATGTAACGTTTGATCTGGACCGTTGGATTTTATTATCCAACGGCCCAGATTAATCGATAAATCCCCAAATACACCCAGGCCGTGACTTAACCAAACGACACCGTTTGGTTTAAGGGAGGAGATCCTGGTCGTTGATCGTAAATGATCCAACGATCAGGATTTAACCTCCTGAATCATATATAATCTCACCTTCACACCCCGCCCCCCCAAGCCAGACCCCCCCCCTCATACCTATCGTCTCTCTTAGAGACTAATAACCTCGCCGTGTCTCCGCCGCACACCGCCTGCCGGAAATCGCCTCACGGCGGTTCCGGTAGGCCAATGGCCACCAAATTAACACCGTAGACTCTCCAAAGCCCCCTCTACACGGATCCAACAATCGCTAGGCTCGAATCTTGCTTGAGCGTCTCGAATATTCGTTCAAAGGTCGCCGGAATCTGACGGTCATCCCAAACCGCCCCAAACTCATCCCAAGCGCTCCTCACACCTCCCTCACACCCCTACTAACCCTAGTTTGGTTCGAATCAAGCCCGAACTACCCAAACCCCAAATCCGAGCCCCAAGAACCCTAGAATTCTAAAATTAGGGATTTTGTTCGATTTTAAGTATTTGGAGTCAATAGACTCTAATTGGAGTGTTTTTTGTTTGAAAAACACTTCAATTAAAGTATGTTTATTTCAAAAATGCAATTCCAAGTCCGTGTAAGCCCGGGTTTGTTCGACTTCGGTTTGTCTTCATAAGGTATTTCATTTTTCTTCTGTTTTATATATTGTTGGGCTCATTGTGTGGTTTAATTGTTCATTCGTTTTTTTGTTTTTGTTTCAAGTTTTCATTCTTCATCTCCAATAGACCCTTTTATTTGGTCGACCAATTTGCTTCTGTTTGATTGTATGATGTTATTTGTGATTGAGCGCGCGTATGCGATTCGATTATCAAAGTCGAACCATGTTCCTACATTACCCTGTTCTCTGCCGAGACATTGTGGAATCCGAGATGCTGTTGAATCGAAATCTTATCTAGTCGATTGTGTGTTATCAATTCTAGGTGTTATAATCGATTAAACGAATATCGTCGAATAGTTATAAATTTTGTTTAGAGCAATAGGACATTAGTGTTAATACCAATCAATTCCATGTTTGAACTACTGTCGAATTGAAGTTAAATTATAATGTTTCGAATTAGGAATTCGAATTGGTTATAGCTGATTGGTATTGATGCTGGATTCCTGAATTAATAAGGATGTTTGGATATAGTGTTTGTTGATATAGGCTTGAATGGTGTAATTGAAAAGGGTAAGGCATTAAGACTGCTGGTGGAACCTGCTGTACAGCAGAGTGCACCACCAGCTGTCTCCTGTTATTAATTCTAAAAGCCCATAATCAGACACAATATAGTGGCAAAACCATTGTCAGGACTGCCAGAGAATATCATGGGCTGGCAGAGAGGGATGGGCAGGGTTTTTGAATAAATTTCTGCTGGTTTTTAGTGCTTAGAGGGAGTCTGCTTTGGTTATATAGAGAGCAGGGGTTGCAGAGAATAGGGACTGGTTTTTTTTGGCTTTAAAAAGGGTTACACACTTAGGAAGAAGAGGCAGAAATACACATATATATATAAATCCTGTGTCACTGTTCCATTGGTTTGGGGGCTACTGTTTGTTGTTGCTGTTTGGGAGAGAAAGCTACTTGCTGTGTTGTTTGTTTGCTGAGTTTGTGTGGCCGTGTGTGGTGCATTTGACACTGCTGTGTTGATTGTTGTATGCTGCTGGTTTGCTGCTGTGTTGATCATTGTGTTGCTTGTTGTGGTCTGCTGTTGGGACTATTGTTTGGCCACTACTGTTAGGTGTTGGTTTGGGTGTTAAGTGCTGGGGGGATTGATCACTGGTCTGTGGCTGTGTTTGTTTTGCTTGCTGGGCTAGTGCTACTGTTTTTCTTCTCTTGTCATTGCTGCTGGTCCATTACTGCTGTGGCTGTAAACTGCTTGCCATCACTGACCTCCTTTCTTTCTTCTTCCATAATCCAGGTACACATCCTATTATGATAGCTTCTTGGTTCGGAAAATAATGAAGCCTGATTCTCTCTTTTAAACCTGTTTAACATATGTAGTTGTCCAATGCTTCGTATGTTTATATGAGTACATGTAATTAAACCTGCCTTACTGGTTTGGGTTGAAGAATGCATTCAGGGATAAGTAAACTGTTAGAGCTAAGATGGAAATGTATTTAGATAAAATGTACGTCTTTGGATATATATATAAATCTGAACTGTCCCTGTAGCATTTGTGTCTAAATCTTCTTTATTCATGATATGTGATTTCTAAATCTGTCAATACCCGATCTTGTGTTAAGACTGAGATTAATCATCTGTCTAAGTAGGAAGTTTAGGACGATTTGAACCCCGTGGGGAATGATATCTTGAAGTCGCAAAATAAGTGCCAGTTGCTCTTTGAATGATGTCTAGAATTCAAAGTAAGTCCTTCATGTAATTGTTCACCCTAAGTCTGGAATCCGCTCACTTAGTTGTCCGGTCGTATGTTTACTCGAGTCGGTTATAGTTGAATACGACTTTGTCATATTATAGAAATTGGTTCGTTATTCTTCAACTGGACGACACAATTAGATCAAAGTAATCGGGGGTGCACTTCGTGTGACCCGACTCCAATTTTGAATAAGGTTAAATAAAGCGTGTCAGGAACCACAGGCGCATTTCATGTAGTGTGGCTTGCAACATGCTTTAAATAATTTCGAATCAACTTTTAAATAAATATAGCGGGATGGAGGTTGCTTTAAAATTAGAATTAGAGGTGCGCCTCGCCCAATAGTTACACAAATCGCAAGGCCCTCATAGATGTACATATAAAATACTTAGATTTCGAGATGTGTCGTTTCTTAGCGAATATCACGTCCTTCTCAAAAATGTAAATAAGTAATCACTCCAGGCGTATATTTTAATTCTATCTTCTTAAATACGGGTGTGCATTTCATGCGACCCAAATCCAAATCCCAAAATGCCGAATAAGAATGTGTCGAGGATCCAGGTGCATTTCATGTGACGTGATTCGAAAACATATTTTTAAGCAACTTTCTCTTTCGTAAGTCATAATAAATAATAAAAGCGGTAAAGGGATATTAATTTGCACTAAGTACATAACTGTAAAAAGCGGATAAATAAGCCGAACACGACAGTTGAGCGACCGTGCTAGAACCACGGAATTCGGGAATGCCTAATACCTTCTCCCGGGTTAATAGAATTCCTTATCCTGATTTCTGGTTCGCAGACTGTTAAATAGAGTCATTCTTTTCCTCGATTCGGGATTTAACCGATGACTTGGGACACCATAGATCTCCCAAGTGGCGACTCTGAAATAATTAAATAAATCCCGTCTCGATTATCCTTTAATTGGAAAAACTCTTTGCACCCTCGCGGGTGCGGTAAAAAAGAGGTGTGACAGCTCTGGCGACTCTGCTGGGGATATCCTTTCAGAATTCGAGCTCGGAATAATTGTCGTATTTGGCTTATTTATTATCTGATTTTATTGCATGTTTGTATTAATGTGCTAAATATTGTTTTTACCGCTTTGATATTGTGTGAACTGTATATATAAATTGTGCCGGAACCAATCTCCTCTCCGAGTCTTCTAAATCATGAAGAAGGGTGCACTTCGTGTGACTTCTTTTCTGTATAGTGTCTAATTCCCATTTTAGAACGAGGTTTGGATAAGTTGCAAAACCGGTGAAGCTTCTGTATTCCCGGGTTGCTGCCTCCTCCTCGGCTCGAGCTGTCCGCTCGGGTAAGCCAGGCCTAGAACAATAAACCCCGGGTTTTGAACCTAGAATAACAAAGCTTCATGCCGGATCCCTAGTAGGAACGTTTATTTGCATCATGTTGCATTTGGCTTAGGGGACTCAACACAGGGGTTGGGTCCGTCTAGGACAGGTGACCTGAAATGAAAAGACTATCCTGCTGCATCTTGTTTGTCTTACGCATTTATCTGTTATAGACTTGCATGCTGACCGGCTTTAGATAAGGAAAATTAAAAAAAAAAAAAAAAGGGAAAAAGTGTGTTTTATTCTTGAGATAGATAAAAATAGTTTACTTGTTTTCCTTTAGTAAAATGAATAAATAGATAATGTAGTTTGTTTCATTAAACCGAACTACGTGGGTTTGATTCTCATTGGATGTGAGATACGTAGGCAACCTCCATCAAGGTCCAACTTCACCTTTTGAAAAATGGCCAAAATATCAAAACTAACTTTTGTACTAAATAAGTCGGTGACGTTGTTTTCAAAAATAGCCGAATGTTCCCGAAAGGGACGCCGGAAGGCTAATTTCGTATAAACGGCCACCTTTGGGTCAATTTTGATTTCGATCAATTTACCCAACAGCCTTAAAAGCCTTCGTCCCCGAGACGTTGAAAGGCCGTGATTGAAAACTGATTTTTTATTTTTAGCAAAACAAAGTTGTTTTTCTTATTTCAATCACCTTAATAAATGTGCAGGATGAGCACGAATCAGAATAAATCATTTTCAATCTTTAGCGAGGTCCCTCAGCAGCTCCGTATATGGTGGAACGATTTGGAAGACAGTAGCAAAAAGGTAGTGGGGAGAATTTTGGGAGGTTTGGTTGATCTGTTGAATATCGAGCCAAGGGAAGACATCATCAAGGCACTGGTATCTTTCTGGGATCCGACCCGCAATGTGTTCCGTTTTGTTGACTTTGAACTGACGCCCACATTAGAGGAGATTGCGGGCTATGCAGGACTAAATGGGAAATTAAGAGGGCAATACCTGCTCTCACCAAGACCGGTATCTCCACATGGGTTTCTGGATTTGCTGAGCATTAGTCGGAAGGTGAAAAATGATGATCTGCTGAAAGGATGTTGCGATCTCCAATTCTTATACCAACGGTACGGCACTCCTCGGGGTTTTGAAGAGTCAAACCTTGGACTAACTCACGCAGGGAATAGAACCAAGTGGGAGGCCAGACGAACTCTAGCATTCATAACGACATTCTTGGGGATTGTGATTTGTCCGCGCGAAGATAAGAAAATAGAGATAAGTATGGTAGGAATAGCCGATGTTGCAATCAAAAAGGCTACCAGCACGGTGGTCCCTTTGGTTTTGTCCGAAATCTATCGAGCCTTGATTGTATGCCGAGAAGGGGGCAATTTCTTCCAAGGATGCAATCTGTTACTCCAACTATGGATGCAAGAACACCTCCATCACCGGACACAATACATGAACCATGGGTTGATCGGAAAAAACTGTATCGGGGGTTTCGAAGAACGGATGAGGGGTGTTGTATTCCCTGAAGGCGTCGAAGCATGGCTTGCACGACTGAGCTCAATAGAAGCCGATCAGATTGAATGGGCGTTCGGGTGGTTACCCGATACTGAAGTAATATATATGGCGGCCGAGGAGTGTTATATTCTTCTGATGGGGATCCGCAGTGTCCAACCATATGTTCCTCATCGTGTATTACGTCAACTAGAAAGGTTTCAAGTTATTCCTACCGATCAAGACCTGAGGAAGTACGCCATTGAGTTGAGCCCATGAGTCGTATTCCCCGAAGAGAAGATTAGAAAGCTGTGGCATGAATGGAGGTTCCTTGAGCCTAAAACCATGGTCCGGGAACTAGCTAAGGGTGAGGTGGACCCAAAGTACAACGTGTGGTTCGGGAAAAGATTTCAGATTCGTCGGAAATGTTCTAAAAGAGCCCATGTCCAACAGTTCACGGAAGATTCACGGGAACAATGGGATTGGTTAGCAAAGGAGGAGGGGTACAGGACGAAGATTGGCAGGATAGAACAGCAGGTCCGGGACCTTCAGTTCGAGAAGAACATGCAAGCTGCCACCGACGAAGGAGACAAAAAGAAGTTGGTACAAGAAAATGACTTCTTGAGAGCTCAAATCCAGCAAATGAAAAGGGATGCTGACAGACAGTTGAGGAGTCGGGCAGACGAAGAGAAGCCAAGTCACCGATATCCAAAGAGAATTGGACGAGTCGAAAGCCCAGACAACGAGGATCCATGCTAGCTGGAGAAATGAGGCACATCAACATGCACTTCACCTAAAACGGGTGGAAGAAGATTACACTAAGATCATCACTAGCCTGAGGGAAGAAAATGTTGTCCTCAGGGAGCGGGTTTTCAAACAAGCCCAAGATGCCAGAGCGGACCTCGACCGTTGCCACAATTTGATGGCCCGACTGCAAGGACAAGTGGATAGACTCCTAGACCAAGTCACCAACAATGCTCGAAGATTGGGGGCGAAAAACCAGCAAATAGAGCGGCTACTCGGAGAAAGGGACATGATCAAGGACAGAATTGGAGAAATCGGGCACTATGTCACCATGAAGTGCTTGGCTTGTGAACAAATGCCCCGCACCGACCTTTTTGCTTCAATTATGGGCTATGTGCATCATATCATGAGAGAATTAAGGGGACTGCACAAGGACCTCACACCAAGGCCCGCGGCAAGGCCGAATGATGCCTCGCGGGCCCCCAGGAATTTTAGAGCATTAGATTTTTGATCGAAAATGTATTTTTGAAATGTTGGGTCAAGCTAGTTGGCATTTTTATCTTTACTTTCCCAAGTCAAGCATTTCTTTTATTTTGCTGATTGTTGTAAGACGTGTTTTGTAGCTGCACGGTTTTATTTGATATAAAAGTTACTGAATTTTGCCACAATCTTGTTACCGGAACTACGCTCGGTCTGATTCACGCGGGGTCATGATACGTAGGAAATCCACATAAGATTCGACCACCACTAAAAGGAAAAGAATGCAAAGGTTAATAACAATAAGGCTTTCAAGGATAAAAGAAAAGAAAAAAAAAAAGAGAAAAGAAAAAGAAAAAAGGGCTGGAATGACGCATGTTAAGAGTGCATATAGAAAGGGTTATTTGGTTAGGTGCATTGCATCCAACGTGCTATAACATATCTGTCAAACTCGGTAAACTAACAAGTTTGTTGCATTTCCAGAAAAGTTTAGCAGTTGGTTTGACAGAATATACTGGCCAACCATCATTACCGTACTAGATCCAAAGGACCGATTACAATAAGCATGTCTAGTTCTGGTAAGAGCCTCGAGGAAGAAAAATCAGAGTTACAAATCATGAAAGAAGAGGTAGACCGGTTGAAACAGCAGATAACAGAGATGCACCTGGCCTGGGCCAGGGAACAGTCTTCACCAAACCGCCCTACTCTCGCCTCAGCTCCGGAACATCCGCCCATCGATCCTTCGACAAGCGCCCCAATCTATCCATACTTTCAGGGGGAAAACCCATATGCCACCCACATTCCACCAGCCAAACCAAATCCTCCTCCGGCCACCCCTGTTTTGTGGCACCTCCACCTGCTCCTCTGCAAAGGCCGGCCGGTGAGTCGCATGTTCAGATCCATGACAACTCTTACTATCCTCCAGAGCCTACTTTTAGGGCGCCTGAACCGCAATCACATACCCCTCACTGGGATAATCCGGCAGAACCGGAAAAGTACTTCCAAAGTTCAGAACATGAGGAAGTTATCAGAAAAGTTAAAAGCCTGGAGCAGTCCTTCAGGAACATGCACGGTTTGGGTAATCAGGTCAGTGTCGCGTACAAGGATCTGTGCCCGTTCCCCGACGTCCAATTACCGGTCGGGTTCAAAATGCCCAAGTTTGACCTATACGAGGGGCACGGTGATCCTGTAGCCCACCTCAGAGGGTTTTGTAGTAAAATGCGAGGAGCTGGAGGACGGGACGAGATTCTGATAGCTTACTTCGGTCAGAGTCTGGGAGGATCTGCGCTGGAGTGGTACACTAGACAGGACCCCAGCAGATGGTTTACGTGGGATGACTTGGCTCAAGCTTTTATCGGGCAGTTCCAGTACAATCTTGAAATAATCCCCGACCGCTTGTCATTGCTAAAATTAGAGAAGAAACCCGCTGAGAGTTTTAGGGAATTTGGGTTCCGCTGGAGGGAACAGGCAGCCAGGGTAGATCCGCCGATGAGAGAGAGCGAGATGGTGGATTATTTCTTGCAGACACTAGAGCCAACCTATTTCGGACATCTGGTAACGTCCGTGGGCAAATCATTCACTGAGGTGATAAAAATGGGGGCTATGATCGAGGAAGGTTTGAAGGCCAACAAGATCATGAGCTACTCAGCATTGAAGGCCACCACTCAGGCTATCCAAAGTGGTACTGGAGGAGTACTCGGGAAAAAGAGGAGAGAGGAAGTCGCGGCAGTCGAGTCCGGGGCATGGTTCAGAAATAGAGGCCCTGCACCCCAATATAGCCCGCCCCAGCCTCACCACCAAAATTACTCCCACAATCCATATCACCACCCGCAACATTACTATCCCGCACCTGATCCCCATTTTACTGTCCACCATGCACAGTCCTATTCTGCACCTCCCGTTCATGCACCGTGGCGTGCACCAAACCCCCAGAACAATCATCCACCCCCAAGAGCTTACAGAAACCCCTCGGGCGCGAGTTTCCGTCCGAACCAAGCATTCAGGGGCGACAGGGCGCCGAGGCCAAAGACTTTCACTCCCTTAGGAGAGTCTTACACCAATCTGTTCCACCGGTTGAAGCAAGTAGGGTTGCTAAATCCGGTTGAAGCTAAGCTACCAAACCCCCTCCCGAAGAACCTGGACCATTCAGTAAATTGTGCCTACTGCTCGGGATGTCCGGGACACGATACAGAAAAGTGTTGGAGGTTGAAGGCGGCCATCCAGGAGCTCATTGACACTCGCAGGATTGAGGTCCAGACTCCAACAGAACCCAACATCAACCAAAACCCGCTTCCAACTCATCATGAGACCAATATGATCGAGTTGGTACGGGCAGAAGAAGGAAAGGAGAAAGCCTCCCAGACTGTAATGATGATCAAGTCTAGCGGGGTAGGAATGAGAAAAGGGCCAAGCCTTGATGAGTCACCCGGTTGCAAGAAGGACATACCAGGAGGGTCGGAAGCAGGAAAGGGAAGTGTGAGCGGAGTACCGGTGAGGCCGAGGGAAGCAAAGATAGTTGTACGAGGGGCAGCAATGAAGCCCATCTTGACAGTAGCAGGCGTTCGAATGGATCCTTTCATTATCAAGCCAGCAATACAGTTGCCAATAACTTATAGCCGGGCTGTTTCATGGAATTATGCTCGGATTACAACGACCTACAAAGGAAAGGAAGTGAAAGAGGAAGTTTGCGAAGCGCAAGGGTTGACCCGCTCGGGGAGATGTTTTGCCCCTGCGGAATTGAGGAAGATCACCCCGGCAACATTGAAAAAGCCGGTAACTGATGAAGAGGCAGAAGAATTCCTCAAAAAGATGAAGCTGCATGACTACTCTGTCTTAGAGCAGTTGAAGAAGACTCCGGCGCAAATATCATTGCTATCCTTGCTGATACATTCGGAGGAACACCGGCAAGCTTTGATGAAAGTCCTGAATGAGGCACATGTACCGGATAAAATCTCAGTGAGTCATCTGGAGAAGATCACCAATAGGATCTTCGAAGCGAATCGGATCACCTTCACCGATGATGAATTGCCCGAGGAGGGCACCGAGCACAACAAGGCTTTATATCTTACGGTAAAGTGTGAAGAGGCGGTGGTTACCAAAGTCCTTGTCGATAATGGGTCCAGTGCTAACATTTGTCCTCTCTCTACCCTGGACAAGTTGAAAGTGGACATCGGCAGGATACGCAAGAACAACATATGTGTTCGAGGGTTCGATGGGGGAGGCAAGGCATCGGTTGGGGACATAGTGTTAATCTTGACGATTGGGCCAGTGGAGTTCACAATGGAATTCCAGGTGCTGGACATGGTGGTGTCATATAACCTCCTGATAGGGCGACCATGGATCCGTGCCGCAAGAGCAGTTCCATCCAGCTTACACCAACTCGTCAAGTTTGAGTGGGACCAACAGGAGATCGTCGTCCATGGAGAGAATGATCTACAACCAGGCACCATCGTCCCCTTTGTTGAAACAGAAGAAGATGTTGGGCCGTGGGTGTACCAAATCCGCGATGTGGTATCCGCCAACCGAATTCCAGAAGGGGAATGCATCCTCGATGACAGAATAACTACTGCAGATGTCATGGTGGCTCATGAAATGTTGCGACATGGTTTCATACCCGGCAAAGGTCTAGGTGCATCTCTGCAAGGAATTATACAACCGGTATCAGTGGTCGAAAACTTAGGAACCTTCGGCTTGGGATTCAAGCCAACATCGGAGGACATCCGGCGAGCCAAGAGGAGTAAGCAGAAGACATGGGTGCTCCCGAAGCCGGTTCCACGCCTTTCCCAATCTTTCGTCAGGTCTGGAGTAAGAGGACATCCGACGACAAAGATTCCCGGTCCTACGATTAGGCCGGACGAAGAGTTCTTCAGGAAGTTCGAGGACCTATTCACAGATGTATGTATGCTCGAGGATGGTGAAGGATCCAGCCATGCCGAGATACAGTTTGTGGGACCAAAAGCAAAACTGAATAATTGGAAGGCTACTCCTCTCCCTGTCCGGAAGGAGTCTTGGTAGTTTGTTTTGGATTGTTTTCTTTCGAAATTCTGTGTTGGGGGTTGTCCCGGGAGTAAAATCCAGTTGTTTTTAGTTCATTTTGATTTAAGTTTGCAAGTTTGTTTTTCCTTGTACTGTTCCCGTTAATGAAATTTGGTTCCCTTCGTGTCTAATTTTGTTTATTTTTCCTTCTTTTTACTTTTCTGAACAGCCTTCTTCCAACTGATCTTAATGATATGGCGTGCTTAAAGATTAATCAACCCAGTCTAGAAAGTCAATCGGGTTTGGAAATAATAACGCATGAAATAAGAAGTGACGAGAGTGAGTCAGAGTACGGCGATGAGGAAGCCGTAGAAGAAATCGGTGAAGAATTAAGTCACTTCGAGGAAAAACCCAAACCGAATTTAAATGATACTGAGGCCGTTAATCTAGGGAATGCGGATGACGTCAAAGAAACCCGGATAAGTATCCATATTGAACCCAATCTGAGGGAAGAGTTGATCAAAACACTCATGGAGTTTAAAGACATTTTCGCATGGTCGTACGACGACATGCCAGGACTCAGCACTGATCTAGTGGTTCATAAATTACCCACTGATCCGGCATATCCTCCCGTCAAGCAAAAGCTGCGGAAATTCAAGACGGAGATGAGTGTGAAGATTAAGGAGGAAGTAACCAAGCAGTTGCAGGCGAAAGTCATTCGTGTCACTCGATACCCTGAATGGTTGGCTGACGTAGTACCGGTGCCAAAGAAAGACGGAAAGATCAGAGTATGCGTGGACTATCGCAATCTCGACAAGGCGAGTCCTAAGGATAATTTCCCGCTTCCCAATATCCATATTGTGATTGATAATTGTGCCGGACGCGAAATCGGATCCTTTGTGGACTGTTATGCGGGATATCATCAGATTTTGATGGATGAAGAGGACGCAGAAAAGACGGCTTTTATTACACCGTGGGGAACTTATTGCTACCGAGTGATGCCGTTCGGTTTGAAGAATGCGGGGGCAACGTATATGAGGGCGATGACTACGGTATTCCATGACATGATACACAAGGAAATTGAAGTGTACGTGGATGATGTGATCGTAAAATCCAGACGTCAAGAAGACCATGTTGCCGACCTCAGGAAGTTCTTTCAAAGACTTCGAAGATACGACATCAAGCTCAATCCGGCCAAATGCGCATTCGGAGTTCCATCAGGAAAGTTGCTAGGATTCATTGTCAGCCGACGGGGCATTGAGTTAGACCCATCCAAAATCAAGTCCATTCAGGAGTTACCCCCGCCAAAGAATAAAACAGAGGTAATGAGTCTGTTGGGAAGGTTGAATTACATCGGTAGGTTTATTGCCCAACTTACGGCAACCTGTGAACCCATATTCCGTCTATTGAAGAAAGACGCTGCGATAGAATGGACGACAGAATGTCAGGAAGCGTTTGACCAAATCAAAGGGTATATGTCAAATCCACCCGTACTAGTTCCGCCTGAACCGGGCAGACCCCTGATTCTTTATCTGACGGTTTTGGAGAATTCGTTCGGCTGCGTACTGGGGCAGCATGATCTTACTGGCAGGAACGAACGGGCCATTTACTACCTCAATAAGAAATTCACGGTCCACGAGGTTAAATACACTCATTTGGAAAAGACATGCTGTGCTTTGACATGGGTAGCCCAAAAGCTGAAACACTATTTGTCTTCTTACACCACTTACCTCATTTCGCGTCTGGATCCGTTGAAGTATATTTTCCAGAAACCCATGCCTACAGGGAGGTTGGCAAAGTGGCAAATATTACTTACAGAGTTCGACATCATATACGTGACAAGGACGGCTATGAAAGCACAAGCATTGGCCGATCACTTAGCTAAAAATCCTGTTGATAACGAATACGAACCTTTGAGGACGTATTTTCCAGACGAAGAAGTATTGCAAATTGAGGGGTTAGAACTAACCAAGGATCCAGGATGGAAGCTCTTCTTCGACGGAGCGGCGAACGCAAAAGGAGTCGGAGTAGGGGCTGTGCTCATATCTGAAACAGGACATCATTATCCTGTTACTGCTCAACTACGTTTTCATTGTACCAATAATATGGCTGAGTACGAGGCATGTATCTTGGGGTTACGATTAGCGGTGGACATGGATGTACGGGACGTCTTGGTCTTGGGGGACTCGGACCTTCTGGTACATCAGATTCAGGGAGAATGGGAAACCAGAGATCTAAAGCTTATCCCATATCGTCAGTGTTTGCATGATTTGACCAAGCGCTTTCGATCAGTAGAATTCAGACACATCCCAAGGATGCATAATGAGGTTGCCGACGCTCTAGCTACTTTAACGTCGATGCTACATCACCCGGACAAGGTTCGTGTCGATCCGTTACACATCCAGGTCCGGAATCAACATGCTTATTGTAATGTGATATAGGAAGAGGTGGATGGTGAGCCATGCTTTCATGATGTCAAGGAATGCCTCGGGTTAGGAGTATACCCGGAGCAAGCAACTGGAGATCAAAAGCGAGCTATTCGGCGGTTGGCGAACGGATTTTTCCTTAGTGGAGGGGTGCTGTACAAAAGAACCCCGGATTTGGGATTGTTGAGATGTATAGATGCAAGTCAAGCCACAACAGTGATGACAGATATACACTCGGGAGTTTGTGGACCACACATGAGCGGATACGTATTGGCAAAGAAGATTCTTCGAGCAGGATATTATTGGCTCACTATGGAGCGTGATTGTATAAGTTTCGTGCGAAGATGCCATCAGTGTCAGATACACGGAGATTTGATTCATTCTCCGCCGACTGAATTGCATACAATGTCAGCACCATGGCCGTTTGTCGCATGGGGTATGGATGTCATCGGACCTATAGAACTTGCGGCTTCCAATGGTCATAGGTTCATTCTGGTGACGATCGATTACTTTACCAAGTGGGTGGAGGCCAAAACCTTCAAATCCGTGACCAAGAAGGCGGTGGTGGATTTCGTACATTCCCACATCATCTGCAGGTTTGGAATTCCAAAGATAATCATTACAGATAACGGTGCAAATCTTAACAGTGGATTGATGAAAGAGGTATGTCAACAATTCAAGATTACACATCGAAATTCCACACCGTATCGCCCAAAAGCAAATGGTGCGGTCGAGGCAACAAACAAGAACATAAAGAAGATATTGAGGAAGATGGTAGAAGGGTCTAGGCAGTGGCATGAAAAGTTACCATTTGCGCTGTTGGGTTATCGCACTACCGTCTGGACTTCGGTAGGTGCAACTCCTTACTTGTTGGTATACGTGACTGAAGCAGTAATACCCGCAGAAGTTGAAATCCCATCCCTCCGAATTGTCGCTGAAGCTGAGATTGATGACGACGAGTGGGTCAAAACCCGATTGGAGCAATTGAGCTTGATCGATAAAAAGAGATTGGCAGTAGTGTGCCACGGCCAACTGTATCAAAACCGGATGGTGGGAGCATATAACAAGAAGGTACGTCCCGGGAAATTTGAAGTAGGACAGCAAGTGCTGAAGAGAATTCTACCACATCAGGCCGAAGCAAAAGGCAAGTTCGCTCCAAATTGGCAAGGACCATTTGTGGTGACTAGAGTATTATCCAACGGCGCTCTATGTCTAACTGATGTTGAGGGAAGATGCACCGATATGGCTATCAATTCTGATGCAGTCAAGAGATATTATGTGTAATTCTTTAATGCATTTGTCAACGTTTGGTTTCATTTGTATGTATTTGGCATTTTTCGGAGAATGAAATGACAGAGGCAATTTTTCTACTACCCAAACACTTTAACCTTTGTTTCCCCCTTTGAGCCTTAATTATTCTTTCATATACCCTCTTTCGGAATCATCAAGGAAGATGTGTAGCAAAATAGAAAAAAAAGAAACAAAGAAAAAAACAAAGAAAAGACACAAGAAAAAGTGAACTACGTTCGACCTGATTCCTCAAGAAGGATACGTAGGCGCCACACGGCTCGGTCATAATAAAATAAAAATCAAAGATCCCCCAAGCAACAAAACTGGGGCAGAAGTCATTGTTTCGTTTGAAAGATAGTGTGGATTCCGAAAGTTGTAATAAGCTAACCGTTGAGGTTAAACCCCTTTCTTCAGCCTCACGCGCAGAAACCACATTAAGAACCAGAAAGACCTCTCGATCAATATTTGAGAAATGCCAAGTCATGTGAATGAAAGCCAAAAGTGACATCCCGACCCTCGATTGAATCCGGGATGCACAAGCCGAAAGGGGATAACGCTCTAGAGGGAATCTCATGGGTTATACCCCGCCGCAGGAAAAGAAAGCGTAAATGAGAGAGTCTTAACGGTGAAAACCCTCGCAGGCACCTTAAGGCGAAGGAAGTTGAGAGAAGTAAAATGAGAGAGTCTTATGGTGAAAACCTTTACGGGCACCTTAAGGCGACGGGAGATAGAGAGAAATGAGAGAATCTCATTAGTGAAAACCCTTTGAAGGGCACTGTGAGGTGACAGGACGAGATGGTTACAAGATGTCTGCACGAGACAAGGTTTGGACATCCGTTTACCTCTAGCAGAACGCGGCATCAGAAAGTGATTGACATGAATAGACTGGGTAGTTTAATCTCGAAGGCGCGGCATAACCATTGGATCAGTCATACATTCAGATAAGTTTTCCTATTTTTGAGTTCAGAAAAGTTTTTCTCTTCTTTTGTCATTTGCGGTCAGAGTTTTTTTCTTTTCTTTCATTTTTCAAAAATTGATTTTGCAAAGCTTACTACCAAGTCTCCCAAAGCAGTATAATGAAAATGAATAGGCGTGGAACGAGGCAATAAGGCAGAAGTCGTTACGATAGCAAGATTGGGACGACCGGCTGATTGGAAGGTTCGCGAGAATTATGGAGTATGATGGACACATGTGGCACGTCCGAAAGATGATTTCACGCAACAGATCACCGGCTAAAAAGAGTCGGATCAAACCAAAGATTGGAATAGAAGGAAAGATGAGAGGTCGTTCGTGGAAAGAGCATCGTCCCCAGCAAGCGTCAACGTCGCCCTCAAAGTTCGAGAGAGGCCAAGCAGCTGAAAGAGAAAAGAAAATGGCCCCAACAAGAGTGGCACGACCACTCACCGCGTTTTGAAACTAACAATTTTTCTTTGATTTAAAAGCAGGAAAAGAGGGTTCGTTGGCAGAAAAGCATACCATCCAGAAGTTTATCAAACTGGGGCAGAAAATTTTCTCCTGTTGCGAAAATTTTCTTGAAAGCAAAGACTCAGTGGATAAGGGTAGAAAGCAACACAAGATTTCGGGAAATACCAGCTCCGAGCAGAATAGTTTTGAGAAAGGCCGGACGACACGATGGGGTAATCTTTGAGCTTGGTATCATCCCCAGCAGTTGTTGGAAAAATAAAACAATGGCTTCGAGATTCCCCCAGCAGTATTACATTCCATAATTTGCTCGAGGAGGCAAAAGCGTGAGTCCCAGAGGAGGTATGGGAAGAGAATGAGGGGTGAAGGAAACAAAGAATACTTCCTCGGCAGCATCATCCCCAGCAGGCGAGTAAACAGTTCCAAAAATATCCCCAGCAGCCAGAAGAAAAAGTAATACGACCCAGGGGAAGGCAATTCCAAGACAGGATAATTCAGAAGAGAAGGTGGTCCGAGAGGCAATGCAGGAAGAAGGAAATGGTACAAAAGGCAAAGGAAGGTAATCAAGATAGGATGAAATCAGTGAGTAGTAGTTGAAGTCAGGGAGCCCGCCTGGAGAATGGAGTGGCGATTTTATTTTGAAGTAGTAGTTGAAGTCAGGGAGCCCGCCTGGAGAATGGAGTGGCGATTTTATTTTGAAGTAGTAGTTGAAGTCAGGGAGCCCGCCTGGAGAATGGAGTGGCGATTTTATTTTGAAGTAGTAGTTGAAGTCAGGGAGCCCGCCTGGAGAATGGAGTGGCGATTTTATTTTGAAGTAGTAGTTGAAGTCAGGGAGCCCGCCTGGAGAATGGAGTGGCGATTTTATTTTGAAGTAGTAGTTGAAGTCAGGGAGCCCGCCTGAAGAATGGAGTGGCGATTTTATTTTGAAGTAGTAGTTGAAGTCAGGGAGCCCGCCTGGAGAATGGAGTGGCGATTTTATTTTGAAGTAGTAGTTGAAGTCAGGGAGCCCGCCTGGAGAATGGAGTGGCGATTTTATTTTGAAATAGTAGTTGAAGTCAGGGAGCCCGCCTGGAGAATGGAGTGGCGATTTTATTTTGAAATAGTAGTTGAAGTCAGGGAGCCCGCCTGGAGAATGGAGTGGCGATTTTATTTTGAAGTAGTAGTTGAAGTCAGGGAGCCCGCCTGGAGAATGGAGTGGCGATTTTCTTTTGAAATAGTAGTTGAAGTCAGGGAACCCGCCTGAAGAATGGAGTGGCGATTTTAATTTTGAAGTGATAGTTGAAGTCAGGGAGCCCGCCTGAAGAATGGAATGGCGATTTAGTTTTGAGTTGTAGTTGAAGTCAGGGAGCCCGCCTGAAGAATGGAGTGGCGATTTATTTTGAGTTATAGTTGAAGTCAGGGAGCCCGCCTGAAGAATGGAGTGGCGATTTATTTTTGAAGTTGGTTGAGGAAAGCAATCATGAATCCCCAGCATGAATCCAAGTTCATAATCAAAAGGGAGGCAATCGAGATAGACCAAAATAACAATCGTCAGGAGAGAAGAGGCATGTGAAGAAACATCGGAACTAGCAAGATGGCAATGAACATGACCAAATCAAGTTGGAAAGATAGATGAGAGTTTGTAGCACTGTAACTTAGTCTAGCTTCTTATTTTTCATTTAGCACGATGTAACAAGGGGATCAGTTAAGCAGTGGCGCCAGCAGTAACAGCAGTGACAGCAAGATCACAACAGTCACGGTAGTCCCAGCTACCAAAACTTCCCGAACTACATTGGCCTGATTCCTGTTTAGCCCAGGATATGTAGGAGGCCTCCTGAAGTAAAGGCTCGGTCAGGATCTTTTTAGAAATGCTTCACACGGAGTGCTCGAACAGGCAAAAAATCGCTCGTATCCGCTCACTTATCTTTGCACGAAAACTCTTCATGTTTACGCGCAAAGAGGGGCAGCTGTGAGCACGTGATTTTTGCTTTACCTGAGAAGTACTCCCAAAAAAAAAATTCAAAATAAAATAGTTCCGGGTTGGGCATGATTTTTGTGATTTTGGTGTTATTTTTATCTTACATTTGCATTTTTGTGTGTGCATGTTTATTTATTTGAATTAGTAAAATACAAAAATATATACATTATGTGTTGCATTTTTTTTAGTGTGTTTAATATCAAAATTATACGGTTTACATTTAAGTGATATGTAATTATGTGGGATAATTGTGGTAAAAATTAGTTGTGTTATAGGTTAGTATATATATATATATATATATATATATATATATATATATATATATATATATATATATATATATATATATATATATATATATATATATATATATATATATATATATATATATATATATATATATATATATATATATATATATATATATATATATATATATATATATATATATATATATATATATATATATATATATATATATATAAGAGCAGACTTGGGCCATAATTTAGTCCAAAAACACCTGGCCCAAACCCCTCACCCGTCCAGCCCACACGCCCCAGCCCAATACTCACCCCAGCATCAGTTTAAGTAACGTTTGATCTGGACCGTTGGATTTTATTATCCAACGGCCCAGATTAATCATTAAATTCCCAAAATACTCGCCCAGCATCAGTTAATGTAACGTTTGATCTGGACCGTTGGATTTTATTATCCAACGGCCCAGATTAATCGATAAATCCCCAAATACACTCAGGCCGTAACTTAACCAAACGACACCGTTTGGTTTAAGGGAGGAGATCCTGGTCGTTGATCGTAAATGATCCAACGATCGGGATTTAATCTCCTGAGTCGTATATAATGCCCACCTTCACACCCCGCCCCCCCAAGCCAGACCCCCCCTCATACCTATCGTCTCTCTTAGAGACTAATAACCTCGCCGTGTCTCCGCCGCACACCGCCTACCGGAAATCGCCTCACGGCGGTTCCGGTAGGCCAATGGCCACCAAATTAACACCGTAGACTCTCCAAATCCCCCTCTACACGGATCCAACAGTCGCTAGGCTCGAATCTTGCTTGAGCGTCTCGAATATTCATTCAAAGGTCGCCGGAATCTGACGGTCATCCCAAACCTGTCACGACCCAAACCCCGGTCGTGATGGCGCCCAACACATTGCTAGGCAAGCCCGACCATCTTATCCAATTAAACCAGCCAAGTATAATTAATACTGATTAATCGGCATGATTAGCCTGTTTTCATAACAAATTAAGAAGTGTATAAATGAAATACAAGAACACGGTCCCAACCAAATCGTGGTGTCACAAGTCTGAGCCTCTACAAATGAGATCTGCTACAAAATCAAGTCTAACCAGAATGGAGACAACAAAATGATAAAAAGAAAGAGGTCAGGTACTGCGGACGTCGGCGGCTACCTCGAAGTCTCCACGGAATGGGGATAATAAAGCAGTTGCGATAGCTCAACTGCCCTCCTGAACCTGTATATCTGCACAAAAAGAAGTGCAGGGGAGTGGGGTGAGTATATTTCAACTCAGTGAGTAACAATAATAAATAATAACTGAAAATAAGAACTCTGGTGCTATCACTAAATAGTTCTAAGGCAACCCCCACAGGTTGGTCATCACTATAATAAGTACTCTGATCTCCAGTCCACATCTACCTCATCTAGGTCCCACACTGACCCCCTCCTCGCTCGTACCACTACGGTATACAGCCATTTCGATATATGGAGACATATACGTCTGTCTATAACATATAAGTATTTACGTATATATAAGGATATTAATAAGTATAATGCTGCGGCGTGCAGCCCGCTCCAATACATATACCGCTGCGGCGTACAGCCCGCTCCATTTAACGTCGACGGCGCTCACTGGGGGTGTATACAGACTTCGGAGGGGCTCCCTAGGCCCAAGCGCTATGGTGCTATGACGTGCAGCCAGGTCCACCATATATCACTGCGGCGTGCAGTCCGATCCAATTGTATCCATATATATATATATATATATATATATCTGCACAGGTTGATTTTAGTGAGTCATGACTAGCCTCGTCACTACTTCATCGGGGTTAGGCCAGGCAGTTACCAGCACATGGGGTCAGTTGTGCTGATGCTACAGTTCTATGCTTTTTGCACATATCACAACGTTGGAGCAACTTTCGGACATCAGCCCCACATGTATATTACATGTATATTACATGTACATTACTGCGGCGTGCAGTCCGATCCAATATATATACTGGTGCGACGTGCAGCCCGATCCAATATAGGTATATGTATATAATACCTCATAATGGGTCCTCGACCCTATCCCGATCAGTATATACTTGGCCTCTCAGGCCCAATATAATATATCACAGTGGGTCCTAGACCCTGTCTCGGTCAATATAGACTTGGCCTTTCAGGCCCACTCGGCTAGAACAGGGAATTCCACCCTAGATAATCTCTCTCAATGTACACATCTAGTACGGGCTCATATTATGCTATACAGCTAGAGCTACGGCTGAGTGTATGTTTCTAACATGATATAAGGGTCACCTAGCTCTATAGGTTCCCTAATGCTCTACGGATCGGCACAAGGCCCCAAACATGGCTATTAGCCCAATTGTACAGTTATAATCTCATTAGCAGTCATACAACACAGTATTCTATTAGCCGGGAAGGACCAAGTCCAAGTCCCCAATCACAATGTCACCACACTCGTCTCAAGACGTGTGTCACATCTCAACATAGCACTGTGAAGTGCTAGTACGGGTTTCAAACCCTCAGTACATTGTTTACTACTACCACTCACCCTCGAACCGGTAGAAGTTTCATGCTCGCGACGCCTTAGCTCCTCGAACCGGCATCCACGCACGTCAAACTAGCCAAAATCAGTACAAATATATCAAAATAGGCTAATGGAACATAACTCAATCGAAAGAACTCGAAAAATATCAAAAATCACGAAATTGACAAAACCCGAGCCCCGGGCCCACATCTCGAAAAATTCTGAAATTCACATTTTCGGAATCCTCATCTCGCCACGAGTCCGTACATACCAAGAACTCCCAATTCGGACCACAAATGGTCCTTCAAATCCTAAATTTAAGGTTTTTGCTCCAAGCCCTATTTTCTTGATTTTTAGCTATAGATTCATGAATTCCATGGATGATTCTTGTATAAAAACATGTATTTAACTCATAAAACTTACCTCCAACGATTCCCCGTCGAAATCCCTTCAATTCCCGTCCAAAAGCTCTCAAGAACGGCCAAAAATGGTGGAAAAATGGGTTGTTTTCGCGACTGAAATATTTTTAACATTCTGTCCGGTACTGTAGCTAACACTATGCGATCGCATCAGAGCATTGCGATCGCATAGAACAAATGCGATCCCATTAGAGTATTGCGATCGCATAGAACGAAATTTCCGGGCACTGTAGCTATGTCTATGCGGTTGCATAGAGCAAAAATCCAGGGCACTACGCGATCACATTCGAGCATTGTGATCGCATAGAACAAAATTTCTCTGCAATTTATTTTGCTGTATTTTTTAACTCAAAAAAAATTCTGTTAGCCATCTGAAATCACCCCGAGGCCCCCGGGACCTCAATCAAAGCCACAAGTATATCACATTACCTCATTCAAACTTGCTCATAACATAAAAACACCATCCTAAACATCAAAATCACCAATTACACACTAATTCAAGCCTAAGTTTCTTCAAAATTTCCGAATTGCTCATTCAATCAAAAACCCGACCAAACGACGTCCGAATGACCTGAAAATTTGCAGGCATATCCAAAATCACCTAACGGAGCTACTGCAACTGTCGAATTCCATTCCGACTCCCGGATCAAAATCTCACCTACCGTTCGGATTTCGCCAAAATTCAACCTTAGCCAATTCAAGCCTAAAACTACACCGGACCTCCAAATTCAATTCCGATTGCTCTCCTAAGTCATAAATGATCCCCCGAAACTAGTCGAATCATCAGAATCTGATTCCGAGCACTCTAACTCAATAGTCAACTCTAGGTTGACTTTCCATATTCAAACTTCCTTCAAATATGCTATTTGCTTTATTTTCAATTCAATTCATTCCTAACTCATCCGATAGGTTCTAACACTGATATAAAAGCATAAGATATATAAATGCAACATAACGGGGTGGTAATTCCCGTAACGACGGGCCGGGTCGTTACAAAACCGCCCCAAACTCATCCCAAGCGCTCCTCACACCTCCCTCACACCCCTACTAACCCTAGTTTGGTTCGAATCAAGCCCGAACTACCCAAACCCCAAATCCGAGCCCCAAGAACCCTAGAATTCTAAAATTAGGGATTTTGTTCGATTTTAAGTATTTGGAGTCAATAGACTCTAATTGGAGTGTTTTTCGTTTGAAAAACACTTCAATTAAAGTATGTTTACTTCAAAAATGCAATTCCAAGTCCGTGTAAGCCCGGGTTTGTTCGACTTCGGTTTGTCTTCATAAGGTATTTCATTTTTCTTCTGTTTTATATATTGTTGGGCTCATTGTGTGGTTTAATTGTTCATTCATGTTTTTGTTTTTGTTTCAAGTTTTCATTCTTCATCTCCAATAGACCCTTTTATTTGGTCGACCAATTTGCTTCTGTTTGATTGTATGATGTTATTTGTGATTGAGCGCGCGTATGCGATTCGATTATCAAAGTCGAACCATGTTCCTACATTACCCTGTTCTCTGCCGAGACATTGTGGAATCCGAGATGCTGTTGAATCGAAATCTTATCTAGTCGATTGTGTGTTATCAATTCTAGGTGTTATAATCGATTAAACGAATATCATCGAATAGTTATAAATTTGGTTTAGAGCAGTAGGACATTAGTGTTAATACCAATCAATTCCATGTTTGAACTACTGTCGAATTGAAGTTGAATTGTAATGTTTCGAATTAGGAATTCGAATTGGTTATAGCTGATTGGTATTGATGCTGGATTCTGAATTAATAAGGATGTTTGGATATAGTGTTTGTTGATATAGGCTTGAATGGTGTAATTGAAAAGGGTAAGGCATTAAGACTGCTGGTGGAACCTGCTGTACAGCAGAGTGCACCACCAGCTGTCTCCTGTTATTAATTCTAAATGCCCATAATCAGACACAATATAGTGGCAAAACCATTGTCAGGACTGCCAAAGAATATCATGGGCTGGCAGAGAGGGATGGGCAGGGTTTTTGAATAAATTTCTGCTGGTTTTTAGTGCTTAGAGGGAGTCTGCTTTAGTTATATATAGAGCAGGGGTTGCAGAGAATAGGGACTGGTTTTTTTGGCTTTAAAAAGGGTTACACACTTAGGAAGAAGAGGCAGAAATACACACATATATATAAATCTTGTGTCACTGTTCCATTGGTTTGGGGGCTACTGTTTGTTGTTGCTGTTTGGGAGAGAAAGCTACTTGCTGTGTTGTTTGTTTGCTGAGTTTGTGTGGCCGTGTGTGGTGCATTTGACACTGCTGTGTTGATTGTTGTATGCTGCTGGTTTGCTGCTGTGTTGATCATTGTGTTGCTTGTTGTGGTCTGCTGTTGGGACTATTGTTTGGCCACTACTGTTAGGTGTTGGTTTGGGTGTTAAGTGCTGGGGGGATTGATCACTGGTCTGTGGCTGTGTTTGTTTTGCTTGCTGGGCTAGTGCTACTGTTTTTCTTCTCTTGTCATTGCTGCTGGTCCATTACTGCTGTGGCTGTAAACTGCTTGCCATCACTGACCTCCTTTCTTTCTTCTTCCATAATCCAGGTACACATCCTGTTATGATAGCTTCTTGGTTCGGAAAAGAATGAAGCCTGATTCTCTCTTTTAAACCTGTTTAACATATGTAGTTGTCCAATGCTTCGTATGTTTATATGAGTACATGTAATTAAACCTGCCTTACTGGTTTGGGTTGAAGATTGCATTCAGGGATAAGTAAACTGTTAGAGCTAAGATGGAAATGTATTTAGATAAAATGTACGTCTTTGGATATATATATAAATCTGAACTGTCCCTGTAGCATCTGTGTCTAAATCTTCTTTATTCATGATATGTGATTTCTAAATCTGTCAATACCCGATCTTGTGTTAAGACTGAGATTAATCATCTGTCTAAGTAGGAAGTTTAGGACGATTTGAACCCCGTGGGGAATGATATCTTGAAGTCGCAAAATAAGTGCCAGTTGCTCTTTGAATGATGTCTAGAATTCAAAGTAAGTCCTTCATGTAATTGTTCACCCTAAGTCTGGAATCCGCTCACTTAGTTGTCCGGTCGTATGTTTACTCGAATCGGTTATAGTTGAATACGACTTTGTCATATTATAGAAATTGGTTCGTTATTCTTCAACTGGACGACACAATTAGATCAAAGTAATCGGGGGTGCACTTCGTGTGACCCGACTCCAATTTTGAATAAGGTTAAATAAAGCGTGTCAGGAACCACAGGCGCATTTCATGTAGTGTGGCTTGCAACATGCTTTAAATAATTTCGAATCAACTTTTAAATAAATATAGCGGGATGGAGGTTGCTTTAAAATTAGAATTAGAGGTGCGCCTCGCCCAATAGTTACACAAATCGCAAGGCCCTCATAGATGTACATATAAAATACTTAGATTTCGAGATGTGTCGTTTCTTAGCAAATATCACGTCCTTCTCAAAAATGTAAATAAGTAATCACTCCAGGCGTATATTTTAATTCTATCTTCTTAAATACGGGTGTGCATTTCATGCGACCCAAATCCAAATCCCAAAATGCCGAATAAGAATGTGTCGAGGATCCGGGTGCATTTCATGTGACGTGATTCGAAAACATATTTTTAAGCAACTTTCTCTTTCGTAAGTCATAATAAATAATAAAAGCGGTAAAGGGATATTAATTTGCACTAAGAACATAAATGTAAAAAGCAGATAAATAAGCCGAACATGACAGTTGAGCGACCGTGCTAGAACCACGGAATTCGGGAATGCCTAATACCTTCTCCCGGATTAATAGAATTCCTTATCCGGATTTCTGGTTCGCGGACTGTTAAATAGAGTCATTCTTTTCCTCGATTCGGGATTTAACCGGTGACTTGGGACACCATAAATCTCCCAAGTGGCGACTCTGAAATAATTAAATAAATCCCGTCTCGATTGTCCTTTAATTGGAAAAACTCTTTGCACCCTCGCGGGTGCGGTAAAAAAGAGGTGTGACACACATGACGTGGCTTCTCTTCATATTCTAGTTTTCCTTTATATATACATTATTCAGACTTGAGTATTTTGTTCAGATATTGTTATCTAATTTTGTTTAGAGGCTCTAGACTCGTGACCCCTTGTATTTGGGAGATTGTACAGTTTAGCTTCTATATGTCAGTTAAGCATTTAACTTTGTTGTTGACAATAATATTCAAGTACTTGGTTTGAGTTTCATGCTCGGGATGAGAGTGTAAATGGCCGGGCTTGCCTAGCAGTTGTGTTGGGCGCCATCACGACCAGGATTGGGGTCGTAACACTAAATTATTTATGAATACTCTTGAGAAGTCATTCTCCTTAATTTGCGTACCAAATATCGGAAAATGAACAAGATTACTACTTATTTTCCAAGAAAATATTTTTCGTGATCTAAAGTTGAGAAAATTTGGGTATTTCTAATTCCACATAGATCACGGAAGAGCCCCTTTAATGATAAGGGTAAATATGAGATGATTTGTTAATGATAAGAATATAAATGATTCAGAAGTTAATTAGTGTGTGCTCCGTTAGGAGGCCAAGGAGGCTACAAACTTAGGTAGAATTATAGCTCTTGTCACTTGACCTAACAGTCCAATCGAAAATGGCCTAAATTTGGAGTTCTTACCTGGTTTTAGCCCATGTTGTACATAATTTAAAAAGAAACTTTTTAGCCTTTAGCCCATTATTAAAGATGCACTTCTAGGGTTTATATTATTTTTTCTTTCTTCATTTCCAGCACACAAAATTCTCCCTCCACCGCCTCTCATTTCTTTCTTTCTTACCCACACAGATACCATCATCCTCTCTTGACCCAGCCTCTGTTATTCCCTCCCCCAACCCTTACCCCTTGCCCCTACGTAGTTCTTCCATCAATGGCTCAAAGAAATCTCAAGCCCCTTCGAAGCCCGCCAAGTCTGATGGTGGCAAGCAGAAGAAGATTGAAGATTTTGAAAACAAAAACGTAAATACTAACAGATATGAAAATAAATAGCTATCAAACTTGATTTGCACAAAGAAATAACCACTTATTTTGAAAGATTTTATAGTTTGAAGTCATCACTGTTATGACCTTGAAGTCTCATATCTGAAAGTGTGTGTATCTTGTCTGAATGTTGAATTTCGGATCGTTAGCTCAAAGTTGGTAACCTATTGACGAGTTGAATCATTTGATACCTTCTGCTACAACTCGAAGCTTGGATAAAAAATCATAACTATGTACGCAATTTGTATCAACATTGTATAATAGTATATAATTATGTATACGAATGAACAAGCACCTCTTATACACTATTTTACATGTTTATACAAGTTGATACATTAATTATAGTAAGTTTAATGTTGGGCAAACTGTATTTTGTAGTGAAAATACTGTATAAGTGGTGTTTATATATGCTTATACAGTATTGTATAATTGTGTATAAATATGTATATTAGTGTATAATATTATATAATTATATATAAATTCATTTGATGTATTGACATTGTCAGTGTATACGAGGCCTCTATGGAAGTTTGACACTTTCTTCTTTTCTTCTTTTTCGAGTATGTGTTGAATGAAAAACATCTTGTACGCGTTGAAGGGATTTTACAATTTATTTACCAACTTTTAATTTTTCTTTTATCCTATTTAATTACTTCAGCAATTGCACATAAGAGTGTTTGAATTTCTTTCCTTCAAATAATATGATTATTATGTAATTGTATGCAAATAACATATGAAAATGCATAACAATGTATATAAAGTGTTAAATTATTAATAATTTTTTATTTTTCCAGTGAAATAAGAACTTGAAACAAGAATTTCCCAAACAAAACTTCGAATTTTGCAACAACAAAAACTGTAAAAATTCTCTCTCTAGAAAATTTCCTCCCCACTAATTAGTGTTTCCAAGCAGCGGTTACGTTTGGTGAGAACGGTGGTTGTCAATGGTGAAGGGCAAAGGCAATGGACCAGGACGCCCAAGGAAGACACCGTTACTAGTTCTCGAAAGCTCGCTAACAATAACTACATCTCTATCAACACAGTTAGTTTCTCAAAAAATACAAGCGACGGCACCATTGGTAGCTCCAGTGGTGGATCAACAAAATGGAAGGAATGACAATGGTAATTTTTCTCACTCTACTAATTCTCAGATCCAGTTAGTTGAATTGGACTGTAGATTGCCTAAGAATGATATTGGAAAGAACAAAGTACTGAGTGAATGCATGGCTTCATCTTCGAGTGTATTGACTATGGTACAACCACAACTAAATGCATATGTAGATGAAAATCGACAAAAATTGAAGGCTAATAAAGATCCAACAAGTCCGGAGTGGGTTAATCTATTTGCTAAAAATTGAAAGGCGTCAAATGGCCTTGCTCTGTCTTACATTCCACCGACTATTATGGATGGTAATGCGGTTATTCTGTTAGATCCCATGGAGACTATGAAAGAGGTAGATAAGTGGAAGTTATCTCTAATTGTTGTAGTAATTGAAGAAATCCCAGAGTATGATCACAAGAAGAGATTCATCAACCAAAATTGGTTAAAAGCCCCATGCTCTTAATTGTTTTGGCATGAAAAGGGTTATTTCATCAAATTCAATATGAAGATGAACTCGAGGAAATTTTGTATGGAGGACCCTATACAATCAATAATAGACCTATTATCCTGAAAAAGATGGTCTTTTGACATAGAATTTGATACTGCCACGACCCAAACCCCGGTCATGATGGCGCCCAACACATTGCTAGGCAAGCCCGACCATGTTTTCCCATATTACCAGCCAATTATTAATTAATACTGATCGATTAAAGTTAATAACTTGTTTTCATAACAAAACAGCAACAAAATACAGCTCAACAATCGCGGTGTCACAAGTCTGAGCCTCTAACAGATGGAAATATCATATACAATCCAATTCTAGGCAGAATAGTAAAAGACATGATGATATAGAGGGAGAGATCGGATCCTGCGGACGCCGGCAAATACCTCAAAGTCTCCTCGGGATAACAATAATGTAGTAGCTGCGGTAGCTCAACTGCCCTCCTAAACACCTGTATCTGCACATAATGTGCAGGGGAGTGGGGTGAGTATATTTCAACTCAGTGAGTAATAATAATAAATAACAACTAAAAGTAAGAACACCTATACTATCACTAAATAGTTCTAAGGGTAACCTCACAGGTAAGCCATCTCTATAGGGATAAGTCCAATTCCAGTCCAAAACTGTCTCACAATGATCCCACAGTGACCTAGTCCTCACTCATACTGCTGCGGCGTGCAGCCCGATCCGATATATATATATATATATATATATATATATATATATATATATATATATATATATATATATATATATATATATATATATATATATATATATATATATATATATATATATATATGTGCATGTGCAGCCCCATCTAATATATATATTTTTATTAGATCCATAGCGCTGCGGCGTGCAGCCCGATCCAATATATATAGTGCTACGGCGTGCAGCCCGATCGAATATATATAGTACTGCGGTGTGCAGCCCGATCCAATATATATAGTGCTGCGGCGTGCAGCCCGATCCAATATATATAGTGCTACGGCGTGCAACCCGATATAATATATATAGGCGTGCAGCCCGATCCAATATATATAGTGCTGTGGCGTGCAACCCGATTCAATATATATAGTGTTGCGGCGCGCAGCCCAATCCAGTATATATAGTGCTGCGGCGTGCAGCCTGATCCAATATATATAGTGCTGCGACGTGCAGCCCGATCTAATATATAGTGTTGCAGCGTGCAGCCTGATCCAATATATATAATGCTGTGGCGTGCCGCCCGATCCAATATATATATATATATATATATATATATATATATATATATATATATATATATATATATATATATATATATATATATATATATATACATATATATATATATATATATAATACCTCATAGCGGGTCCTCGCCCCCGTCTTAGTAAATCTAGACTTGGCCTCTCGGGCCCACTCAGCTAGAACAGGGTATCCCACCCCAGGTAGTCTCACTCAGAGTACACATCTAGTACTGGCTCATGATATGCTATACAGCTATGAATACGACTGAGTGTATGTATTCAACATGATATAAGGGTCATTTAGCTCTACAGGCTTCCCTAATACTCTACAGATCGGCACAAGGCCCCAAACACGGCTACTAGCCTAATTACAGAGATATAAGCTCAATCTCAGTCATTATACATAGTAAACTATCAGTCGGGAAGGACCAAGTCCAAATCCCCAGTCACAATACCACCACGCTCGTCACATGATGCGTGTTTCATCTCAGCATAGCACTGTATAGTGCAAGTACGGGGTTTCAAACCATCAGTACATCATTTATTACCATCACTCACCTCGAACCGGCCAAAAGTCCTAGCTCGCCTTGCACTTTCCTCGCAAATCAACCTCCTTGGGTGCCAAATTTGATCAAAACCAATAAGAATACATCAAAATAGGCTAATAAATCATAACCCAATCGAAAGGACTCGAAAAACACCAAAAAACACGAAGTTGCAAAAACCCGAGCCCCGGGCCCACTTCTCGAAAAATTATACAACTCATATTTTCAGAATCCCCGTCTTGCCACGAGTCCGTATATATAAAGTTCATCAAAATCGGAGTTTACTTGACCCCTCAAATCACCCAATCTTATTTTCAAATCCCTAAGCCTAAATCCTCAATTTTTTCTATAATTTTCATGCCCAATTCCATACATAGTTGATGTACTTAACTCAAAATATGTGGGGATAACTTACCTTCACATTGATGATGAAATTCCCCTCTTGAAGCTCTCTAAAATCATTCAAATCAAATGAAATAAATGAAAGAAATAAACCAATTTCGTGTAATAAAAAATCTGCCCGTGCTTCCTCGAGTTGTACCTTGCACCTGCGCTATACAAGTTGTACATCCTATTGCTCGAGCAGTCATTTTCCATCGATCATAACTTCTAGTCCAGATGTCCAAATTACGAATTCTTTAGGTTTCTAGAAACTAGACACGAAGGTATAGAACTTTCGTCTTTTGCGCTTTTTGTGATTCCTTATAGATTACAAGATATTAGCTCCCAAATTAGCCTACTAGCTCTGAAAATCTGCTGCATTTCGGCACCTTTTTCCAAAATCAAAAATGCCCGTTAGGCATCCGAAATCACCTCGAGGCCATTGGGACCTCAACCAAAAATACAATCTCAAACTAATACTTCATTCAAACTTGCTCGAATCATAAAAAATTTACCTTAAACATCAAAAATCACCAAAATCCTAGAATTTGATTCAAACTTAAACTTAAACTTTCAAAATTCACATTCGATCAAAAACCCGACCAAACGATGTCCGAATGACCTGAAAATTTGCGAACATATCCAAAATCACCTAAGGAAGCTACTGCAACTGTCAGAATTCCGTTCTGACTCCCGGATCAAAATATCACCTATCGATCGGATTCCGCCAAAATTCCAACTTCGCCAAAATAGGCTAACTTCTTCACGGGACCTCCAAAATTACTTTCGATTGCGCTCTTAAGTCTTAAATCGTCCCCCGAAACTAGCTGAATCATCGGAATTCAGTTCCGAGCCCTCTAACTCATAAGCCATTGTTGGGTTGACTTTTTCAACTTAAGCTTTCCATAAAGAGATTAATTATCCCATTTCCTACCAAAATCCATCCGAACTGACTCTAATTTTGCACACAAGTCACATTCGACATTACGGACTTGCATCAATTTTCAGAATCGCATTCCGACCCCGATATCAAAATTTTCACTTCAGGTCGAATTTTCTCATAAACCTTCAAATTCCTATATTTAGCCAAATGACTTCAAAATGATCTCCGGACATCCGAATTCACTTCCGATCGCGTTCTCAACTCCAGAATCACCATACAAATCTATTCCCAGACTCGGAATCCCTAACGGACATCTATGACTCTAAAATACCTTCCAACCCAAATTTATGAAATTCTTCTAAAATACTAACTTTCACCATATATGCCGAAATGCTCACGGGTTATCATAAACCAAATCCGGACATACGCCCAAGTTCAAAATTATCATACGAGCATGCTGGAATTTTCAGATCCCAATTCTGAGGTCATTTACTCAAAATACCAATCCTAGTTCATTTCTTCAACTTTAAGCTTTCAAAATGAGAATTTCCATTTAGATTTGACTCCAAACTTCCTGAATTTTAATTCTGACCATACACATAAGTCAATATACCTGAGATGAAGTTCATGGCCTCAATCTGCTGAATGACGCGCCGGAGCTCAAAACGACCGGTCAGGTCGTTACATATATAATATTTCTCAAAGAGATACCTTTATGGGCCTCTTTCCCTACTTGCCTATGGTTTCTTGGGAAAAAGACTCGTTGAGCAGATTGGGAAGTGCTATAGGTGTGCCACTATTTTCTAATTTGTTTGCCGGGATGCTGATTGAAGTGAACATAACTAAACCATTACCAACTAAAGTCAAAATACTGGATCCTTCTGGAAAGATGTACTACAATGAACGACAAGCTTATTTTGTATTATTTTTTAGGGTTCTTATTATTTTCTTCTTTGTTCATTCCCAACATACGGAATTCTCTCCCCATCGCCTCTCGCTTATTTCTTTCATAGCCATACAGATCCTATCATCCTCTCTTAACCTGGCCTCCATTATTATCCCTCCCCTACCCCTTGCCCCCTATGCAGTTCTTCCATCAATGGCTCAAAAAAGGCTCAAGCTCCTCCTTTGTCATTCAAGCCCGCCAAGTCTAATGGCGGCAAGCAGAAGATCATTGAAGATTTTGAAGAAAAAAATGTAAATACTCATATATATGAAAATAAATAGCTCTCAAATTTGATTTGCACAAAAAATAACCATTAATTTTGGAAGATTTTGAATTTTGAAATTCGGGTCATCACTATTATGACCTTGAAGTCTCAGATCTAAAATCGGGTGTACCTTGTCTCAATGTTGAATTTTGAATCATTGGCGCAAAGTTGTTAACATGTTAACGAGTTGAATCATCCAATGCCTTCTGCTACAATTCGAAGCTTGGATAAAAAAATCATAACTATGTACGTAATTTGTATCAATATTGTATAATAGTATATAATTATGTATACGGATGAACAAACACCTCTTATACACCTATTTATACAAGTTGATACATTAATTATATTAAGTGTAATGTTGGACATACTATGTTTTCTAGTAAAAATATTGCATAAGTGGTTTTTATATACGCTTACAGTATTGTATAATTGTGTACAAATATGTATATTTTTGTATAATATATTCAGTTTATTAGTATATATATACATTGTCAGTGTATAAGAGGGCTCTATGGAAGTTTGACAATTTCTTCTTTTCTTCTTTTTCGTGTATGTGCTGTATGAAAATGATCTTGTACGCGTTGGAGGGACTGTATAGTTCATTTACCAATTTTTAATTTTTTTTATCCTATTGGATTGCTTCAATAATTGCGCATAAAATATTTGAATTTCTGGCCTTCAATAATATGCAGTACTATGTACTTATATACTAATAATGTATGACTATACATAACAATGTACATAAGGTGTTAAATTATAATAATTGTTTAATTTTCCAGTGAAATAAGAACTTGAAACAAGAATTTCCCTTACCAAACTTCAAACTTTTCAACAACAAAAACTATAAAAATTCTCTCTCTAGAAAATTCCCGCCCCACTTACTAGTTTCTCCAAGCGGCAATTATGTTTGGTAGTAACAGTGGTTGTCAACGGCGAAGGGCAAAAGCAATCGACCAGGACGGCCAAGAAAGACACCGATAATAGTTCTCGGAAGCTCGCTACAACAACTACATCTCTATCAGCACATTTAGTTTCTTAGAAAACACGGGCGGAGGCACCATTGGTAGATATAGTGGTGGATCACTATTAATCGTGTTGAGGGGTCAAATTTGATAGTTTAGTACAAACGAAGACTCGTTGAGGCATATTGCGCACTGTCTAGTAAATTGGACATAACATTTTTATCCGAACTCCATTTTGGCTCCATAATATATTGTTAGAAAGCTATCTCAAAGGGCTACAATTATAATGTTTTGGTTTTTTCTAAAGTCCAAACGGAAAAGGGTGAAATACCGCGGTCCAACCGCGAATGCGGTAGAGCCGTGGTAGAGAGGTCTGAAGAATCAGAAAGGTTGTTTTTCCGTGATCCAACCGCGAACGCGGTTGGACCGCGGTGGAAGCCAAAATTTTGAAGGATTAAAGTGTCAAAATGCAAATTATGTAACCTAAACCCTATATATAATGTTAGGATTCGCCCAAAGGAGGCAAGTATTATATTATTCATTACTTTTACAAGAAAACTAGTAAGAGAGAACTCTCTCAACTTCTTTCTTTCTTTTACATTGACTCTTTGATTATGAATTCAATTATTATTCTTGTTTCTTTGATTATGAGTAGCTAATTCTTTATCTAAGGTTTTGATGGAACCTATTGAGTGATGAACTTCTGGGTTATGTGATTACAAATTGTTAGCTAGATTTCTATTTGTTCAACTTTGTTCTTATTGTAGTTAATTGATAGAGCTCTCAATTAGCTCTGCCTATTTAGTATGCATAACTTGGAAAAGAGTGCATATTTAGGTAATTATTGAACAACACCACACCTAGATTATTGGAGGAATCTATAATTGTAGGCGTAAAGGTGGGGTTAGGAATAACGAAACCTTGGGTGCAATCTAAAGTGAACCGTTCAAATTAAAGCTAGCTAGGGTAGCTCCGAAGAGTACATTAGTAAATTATTGTAGTGCTCGGGAGAGAATTACGGTAAAAATAGCATTCATGATTGATAGAATAATATTGACAATTTGTATGAGCATAAACAGAAGGGAATCCATCAATAGGGGAAATCAATACCTTAGTCTTTCTCTTCATTCTTTACAAAACATTCAATTCTTTCTTTCAAGTCTTTAATTTCTTGCAAAAGCTAGTTAGTAGAAAATCATACGTAAAAATATATTCAAAGTTTGGGAAGCTGCTTCAGAAGTGTTATTGGGTTTTGGAAGTTGCAGTTGTTAGGTTAATTCCCTGTGGGATCGACTCTGGACTTAATTGACCAGATTATATTGACTACAACCATTGTTTGGGCATGAATCAGTTTTGGCGCCGTTGCCGGGGAGTTAACGGAATTATCAATTGTCATTGACAGAACTACAAGATTGTTGTGTATTCAGGTTCTTTCTACACACTTTACATTGAAATTTTTTATGGTTTTTGAATTGGGTACTCAGGTGCATGCCTAGGAAATTTGCAAGGTCCGGAGAACTAATTGAAGGACTCTCAGACCCAGAGCAAACTTTCCGGGCACGTAACAGGGCAATCAAACAACTTCAGCAATCTTAGCAACCAATTAATCTAGATTTCAACATGGGAGACGTGAACGACCCAAATCAGCAAGCTGGGTTGAATGTACAGGAGGTGCAAGAGGCGTATGAAGGTGCATTATTTGACTGGGCACAACCAACCGCTGATAATTTGGCAACTGCCATTATTTTGCCAGCCATTCAAGCTGAGTTATTCCAGATTACCAAAAACATGCTACACTTATTGTAAAACAAGGGATTATTCTCTGGGACTCAGGTTGAAGATCCACAACAACACCTGAAGAACTTTTTCTCAATATGCAAGACACAGAGGCAACCAAACGTGATACCGGAAACCATCAGATTATTACTATTTCCGTTCTCAGTTACAGGGGCTGCGCAGGTATGGCTAAACTCACTCCCCATAAACTATATTGCAACATAGGATAAGTTAGTCAAGCAATTCCACAACAAGTTTCATCCACCTAACAAGACAGCTCAGCAAATTGATGAGATTGTGAGCTTCAAGCAGAAACCAATGGAGACATTACATGAAACTTGGGGCAGATTCAAAGGTATGCTTGTTATGTGTCCTCACCATGGGGTTCCTGAGTAGATGTTGGGTCAAAGGTTCTATATGGGACTTTCAGAGAGCATGAAGAATATAGTAGATGCCTCAGCAGGTGGGCATTTTCTGAGCAAAACGTGGAGAGAGGGACAGAATTTGCTTGACAAGATGGCTCAAAACTCCGGGTGGACGACCAGGAATGCTCCTATTACTCTAGTGGTACATTTTGTACCTCTGAATCCTTCCAACACTATGGAGGAGAACATGCCAACTTTACTGACACAAATGAGCATCCTGACGAAGAAGGTGGAAGAATCTGGAGTCAAGCAGCAGGTTCACATTATAGATACGACTAATGGTGGTTTATGCACATCTTGCATTAGCCAACCCATAGGTAATCCATGGGCTGCAGACCAAGAAAATCTTCACCAGCATGAAGACATGAACTATGTGGCTAATTATCGAGGGCAGCGACAGGGTAACCAGAGTTGGGGTCAGCAGGCTCCACAACAGTACATGCCTCCTCAGCCGCAGTATAATGCAGCAGGTATGAGGCCACCAAATAACATGGCTCTATATCCTAGACCTCAGAATTTTAAAAATCAGCGGCAGGGGTATCATCCACCTCCACCACAACATGGGGGTAGACATGACGATGGGTTCGCAAGGTTGGAAGCTATGATGCAGCAGGTAATTGGGTCACATGCCAAAACTAATGAGAGGATAGACGCACATGACACAGCTATCAAGAATATTGAGGTACAGGTGGGCCAGATAGCTATGTTACTTAACAATCATCCTCAAGGGACATTGCCCGTAGATGCACAAACAAACCTAAAGGATCAAATCCCAAAGCAGCTGAAGGCAGTTAATTTGAGAAGTGGAAGAGATCTTGATGCTGCACATGAAATAGAGAGAAGCAATTTGCAGGCTGAGACACTCACTCCAGTACCCATTGAACTGGAGGAGTCCACCGGGTTGACAGAAGTTACAGTCCAGCCAGTAGCTGAAAATAATGATGTGCCGCAGGGAACGAAGAAAGTAGCTGAACCGGTAGAGCAGCCGGTTGTGGAGCAGGTGATAAGGAAAGAAAAGTCCCAAGTGATTGGGAAGAAGAGGCCTCCAGCCCCATTCCCCCAAAGGTTGGCCAAGCACCAGAAAGAGGAGCCATACAAAAGGTTCTTCGATATGCTCAAGCAAATCCAGGTAAACATTCCCTTAATTGAAGCTTTGAAAGAAATGCCTGGGTATGCTAAGATGATGAAAGATTTGATATCGCGGAAATTTGATTTCCAAGACTTGGCCACTGTGACTCTTACACAAACATGTAGTGCAGTGGTCTCTAGACCCATAGCTGAGAAGCTATCTGACCCGAGTAGCTTCACCATTCCATGCACTATAGGAAACTTTGCCTTTGCGAAGGCATTGTGTGATTTGGGGGCGAGCATAAATCTTATGCCCTTGGTGATTTATAAGAGGCTGGGCATAGGGAGAGCCAGGCCTACTTCCATGTTATTATAGCTTGCTGACAGGACGGCTAAGTGTCCATTTGGTATATTGGATGATGTGCTCATCCAGATGGGAAAGTTTGTGTTTCCCACTGATTTTGGTATTCTTGACTGCAAGGTGGACGAGGAAATTCCTATAATCTTAGGAAGACCATTCCTAGCCACAGGGAGAGCTCTGATTGATTGTGAGACCGGGGAACTCAAGATGAGGATGAATGATGAGGAGATCATATTCAATGTACAAAAATCCATGAGGCGCCCTAGTGAGTTCGCGAATTGCTCTCTCATTAATGCAGTAGATGTGATAGTGGAGACAGATGATGTAGAATTAACAACTGAAGATCCACTTCAGGCATGCCTGACGAACTTAGAAGAGGTAAACGGTGAAATCCTGGCAGAGTAGGTGCTATCTCTGGAAGGTAAGAGGTTTTGGTATAGAGAGTTGGTGTTTGAACCTCTACACTTAGAAAAGAGAGAGACCCCTCCGGCAAAACCATCCATTGAGGAGCCACCAAAGCTGGAACTTAAGCCACTACCAGCACATCTCATGTATGAATTTCCAGGCCATAACTCCACTTTACCTGTTATTATCTCATCTGGTTTGCTAGACGTGCAGGCTCAAAAGCTATTACGGATACTCAAGGAATGTAAAACTGCCATTGGTTGGACCATGGCACACATAAAGGGGATCAGCCCCGCATACTGCATGCACAAGATTCTCCTGGAAGAGGGACATAAACCCTCCAGGAAACACAAAAGAAGGCTGAACCCGAATATGAAGGATATGGTGAAAAAGAAAGTGATAAAGTTGCTAGACACGGGGTAGGTCCCAAGTAAGTTTTCTCACCCTTCTGTGCTGTACATTTATTATTATGCCATGAGGACATGTCATGATCTTAAGTGTGCGGTGGGAGACTTATCTTGTATTTTATGTTGTATAGAGTAGTTGTAGTTGTAAATTATATTAGTTGGCTTGGCCCGATGATGGACACTTGGCGACGGGTTTCTTAAGGGTCTAAGTCGGAATAAAAACACAAAAAAATCAAAAATTTGAAAAATTCAAAAATATGAGTAGAGGACTCTTCCTGATGACGGACTATTTGGACAAGTACTCTTGAGGGAAGTAGTCCATGTAGGAATTTTTCTTTCTTTTCTTTCCTTTTTCTAGGTAGTGTATCACTTCCCCTTGGTTTTTCTTTTGACCACAGTTCTTTTCCAAGGGGGGTTTTTTTTTTTTTTTTTGATTTTACACCGGGTGTCCGAGTCTCTTTGAGCCCCGACTAATTTCGGGGGTGCACAGGCACTCGACAAGGAGTTTCCCTCAAGTGCACCACGGTTATTTTCCAAGGATTTTTCTTGAACTGGGTTAGGTAGATTTTTTCTTTTTTAGGATTAGAGGGTAATGGTTAACTTATAACCCCAAGTATGCACATTAGCAAAAACTAAAATGAACTTGAGAGTGTATTATCTAACCTTGAGTGTAGATTCTAGGCTATGCCTTAAATTGCACAATACAGCTTGCTTGAACGTTGATAGGACTCTGTAGATGAACCTGATTCTAAATGAGTTGCATGCTAAGTGTGTGTGAGCTTTTACCTACATTATATGTTTTACATGATACCTAGAACTTGCCCTGTGTGTTTGCAAAGCGAAATGGAAGTTGTTTGGTTATAGAGATGATAGAGGAAGTAGAGTGGTAGAGTTAAATCAGAAGATGACACAAGTAGGGAGCATTAAAAGAATAAGACAAGTGAAGCGCCAGCATTTATTACGATAAAAATACCATTTCTACTTCCTACTTATTTAACGGATAAATAAATGGAAAGTGGGGAGACTATCTGTATTGGTAAAAAGTTTTTCTGACGTGGCAAGACACGTGGAAATGTCAAAAGGTTATCCATTCGAAAGAGGATAAATAAAAGATATTAGAAGAAAAATTAGACACGGGACGAAATTCAGCTACGAGTCTCGTATCTGTTCAAAGTGGGTAAGAACGTGATTCTAAAGATAAAGGGTACAAAGAGCAAACAGATACGAGTTTCGTATCTATTCAAGACATTCAGAGACAATGGATCAAGAGAGCATTTAAAGCATAGATCTGGAGGCAGAAAGAAGTCCGAATTCAGTCATTAAATACCTGATACGTTGAAGAATTAATATTTAATAAGACTGATTGTGTAACGACCTATTTTACTTTATTGTTCATTCTGATTATTGGAAGCCTATTACATTTTTCGGTCTCTTGATTAACAGTAACCCGATTTTTCTATTATTTTCTGGTTTTAATCAAAGTTCTATATTTTGGTTAAACAATGGGATTTCTCACCGTGTTAAAATAGTACCAAAGGTAGGACTTCCCATATTATATAAAGGGGTCTGAACATTTGTAAATGACATTATATTATTTATTTCATATATCACTTTGCTCGTGCCTTTGGTTCAAGGGTAACCAATTTGGAGGGCAAAGCCGCATATCTCATTGGGTTTGCTATATTCCTATTTTCAACTAATTTCAATATCAATATTGCGTTTTTCTTGGTTTGTATCAAGTAAAATTATGTGTTCTTAAAATTATAGTATATATTCAATTGTTATCCATTTTTTGAATAAATATTAATATTGAAAAGAGAAACACACCAAATAAGTTGAGACGGGGAAATAATTCAGTAACTGAAATGGAATATAAGTTGACTCTGCATGCATAACAAAACCATCTGAAGTAGCCTCCACATAAATTAATAACATCATCTGTACAAGATAAAGATGTAACTGCGATTATTCGAAATTTATTGGCTCGACTAATCCAACTATAAGTTTCTCCGTTTAACTGTAAGTTGAGGTTAAGCTTCTTGTTTAGTGTTTTTTTTTTCAATTATGTAATTAATAATAGGTGAAAGAAGAAGAATTTGACAACAAATCACTTGACCTTCTCCTTAGCATTTGCCTCATCCCATCAGCTACATCAACTGCAGGATTAGTAGACTTATATTTCCCACAAAATGACATATGAGCTTTTACAGCTTCTTCCATATTCCCAAGAAATTGTTTCCCTCTCTTAACGAATTCATATCTAACAGCTTCTGAGCATAATCCACATAGCCATTTCCCCTCAAAATTCCCTTTCACTTCATTAATGTAGTCTTTTGTGCAATCTTCTTTCAGCCCACAGCAATCGCACTTTGCCAACTCTATTTCCATATCTTCAAATTCAATCAAACCTGACTTTTTTCAACTTCAAGTTTTTGTGGCAAATTAAGTAAGAAAATATGGATAGTGTGGGAAAAGAGAGGGAGGAAGTAGACAACTTATAGTAGTAAGGAAAGGTGCCATAATTTACTCCATGTTCTAAGGGACAAACTGCAGTGCAAAAATGAGACAATTTGGTCTTGGAGGGTCCCTAAGTTGTGGCCTTAATTTCTAGCATTAAAAACAACAACATATATTATTTTCTACTTGCCCTTGTCATTTTCTATTTTGGTAAATAACAATCGTGTTCGTTGGAGCCAATAATACAAAAAAAAAAACTACAACCCAGTATAATCTCACTTAGTAGGGTTTGGGGAAGGTAGTGTATACGTAGGCCTTATACATTTACCTTGTGGTAGAAAGGCTGTTTCCAAATAAACATTCGGCATCCTTCCCTCCAAGATCTTCCCACCTTGCTCTTGGGGAGACTCGAATTCACAACCTCTTGGTTGGAAGTAGAGCCAATAATATGAAGTTAAAATTTAAAGATAGTTGTAAGAAAAAAGAATTTCCCACTCCTTTCTTCTTATTTTTGGATTTTCGTTTTTAAACTTTCTTTTTAAATGATCTTAGCATCAGTGAAATTATGGATCAATAATTAATGAATGATAATATTTTACAATTATATTTTTTTTTGTCTGTGGTTTATTTAGTGGCTTCTTTCATTTCACCATTATACAACGTTGCTTTCGCTTAAACTCTGATTTTTCATCATCATTAATTGATATGAAATAATTTTCCTTGAAGTGGGCAATTATTGGCCATTCTAAGTACACTAGGGACTAATTATGAGATTCAATCATGATTAATCTTGCAAAGAAAGTACAAAAAACAAATTTATTATATTTTGGTAACGTTCACTTAATTAACCGCTTTTTTGGCTAAATAGTATAACATAAATTGACCTTTTGAGTTTGGACCTTTATGCCTATATACGCGTTCTCCTCCTTCGCACCAAAAGAAAAAATTCAAGAAAAAAATGAAATAATGTAAAATAAATAAAGCTACATACATTATAATTTGACTTACGGAACTTTGTTCTATACCTATTCTAAAATTAAAGGTTGGCTTAGCAATTTAAGCCAAACATCTATTGAACAATTAATAGGGAGTTTGGCTTGTGGCCTCAAATGCCTTGATGTAAAGGTAAATTACGTGGCGTGGCAGTACTGAGTCAATTATTAAATTACACTGTTTTGAATGTACATGAACAAATAGAAGCTTATAGCTTGAAGAGACCTGTCAAATAATGATTAGGATGTTAAACTGACTTTGCTGTCAATGTACTTCATAAAAATGATGAAAAATGTATATTCTTTTAGTATATTAACATATTACTTTTTATGTGAGACGCCATTGGTTAGCTGGTATTTGAAGTGAAATATATTTTTGTGTGTTTCTTAGAACGAGTTTGGATGATAAATGATCAATATATATCAATTTGACACAAAAAGAAAGAGATTAAAAGAATCTAGAGTTCGTCCAATCTCATACGTGGCACAAAAACGGACGCGAAAAAAGAAAAAACTAAAGGCATAAAATAGCAAAGTGAAACAAAGGCATGGATCGCTTCGCGAACTGGCAAAATTGCAAAAGCTAAGTCCGCATCCATGGCGCGCGACGACGAAGGCAAACGCGAATTCTAGTTGTCCTATCCGAGATTGGATTGTATTGGACGGCCCTCCATCCTACCTACGTCATATAAATGCATCCTAAAACGAAATTTTGGAGGAGGAGACACTACTTTAGAATTACAAAACACCTTTGGAGGCAAAAATATACTAGGAGCAAGGAGAAGATTCAATCACGAGTTTTTCCTATTTTTTTATAGTTGGATATGAATTTTAGTATTGTATTTTCACATACTACTACGGATAACTAATTTATTATTTAGGGTTTTGATGGAGCCTTTTGGAGTGAATTCTTGTTAAGTTTGAATATAATTTAACCTTTGAATTTATTTACTTGTTCAACTACGTGCTTATTTCTGTTGATTGAATAACCATCATGTCACGCCCCAAACCTGGGGGTGAGACCAGTACCCGATGCCTCACCTAACCTTGTGTACCAACTTGCGACCAAGGGACTCTGAACATATAATGTCATACGTTGGCCACAATTTGTGAAACAAAATATAAAATTGAACGAAAACTAATGCTGACTAAACATCAATATAACGCTAGGCCGACAAGGCCGTCTCAGCTAACAAACCAATAAAATATACATACAATGCCTACAAGTCCAACATACTGTACTAACTAACAAGATATGTCTACAAGCCTTTACTGATGGATGTATTGTGATCAGAATAGGGCCCCAACCTACCCATAACATATATACATATATTATATATATATATATATATATATTATATATATATATATATATATATATATATATATATATATATATATATATATATATATATATATATATATAAGATGTACACAAAACTCTAGACCCGGCAACTCCGAAGGACGTGGAGCTTACCGATCAGGCTGAACTCAAGCAACACCTACTGATGACGTCTACCGGTCTGTCTATCTGAACCTGCACGCATGAAATGCATCGCCCCCAGAAAAGGAACGTCAGTATGAAATAATATACCGAGTATGTAAGACAACAAAATAACTGAAAGCTGAAACTGAATTGATAATATGATAATTGAGAGTAGTTGGCAGTCAAAGATGATCTGGAGATATGCTGACCTACTGATACTTACTCACCTCTCTTAATATAATAAGTAAAATAAATGTATGGCCCGATAAGGCTCGAAACATGTAATTTCTCTGCTGTAGTAGGCTCGCTCATAAGCGTTCGGCCATACCAGGCTCTCTATCTCAGACATTCTAGGATCGCTCCAAGGCGCTCGGCCATAATAGGCTCGGTATATAACTTACCATCTGATTAGATATTGCTTAATAGGGGCACCTGCACATTGATTATATCTCGATGGATGTGAAAATACTATTATATGTATATATATATATATATATATATATATATATATATATATATATATATATATATACACACACACACATACACACACTCTCTCTCTGCTCTCTTGACTGGAAGAAGACAATACTTCACTGAATATAAAGTCCCGATAAGGGGAATGCTGTAGCTTATAAAACTAGGATAATGTACATAAATTCAATAATACAAACTTCTCTTTATGCCTCGTTATCGAACTCACGTATTTATGGGATCATGTCAAAATGAAGAAAAAGTTTTGCCTTAACATACCTTATCACAATCTTTCCAATCACCAAGTTGAACTCACATCTTCACTCCTTAATCTACAACAACGATAATAATACTATCACCCAGTTATGAAAGGTTCAATAACCACACAATGAACGTCAAGCTTATTTTATATTAAAACGGGTAGTATCTCCCATATAATTCTTACTTTCTCCAAGTTCAAGATAACACCAGCAATACAAAAACACAAAAATAACAATACATATGCATTATTTTACATCATTATATACACCATCAAATACTACAAAACAGCCCAACACATCCTATTTTTTTCATACACAAAACGATCATCGTAGTAGTGTCAAACGACCCCAATATATTACGACGAATGATCAACCCACCATCCTATATTTATATTGTTTTTATCCGTACCCTTAATCTCTCAAAACTCCACAAAATAGTAGGAAAATACGAAGCCCACACATAACACAAAATAATCCACAAAACAGTCCACTACAAGTGAATAACTCGAACTCACTACTTCCAATAACTGTCCAATGAGTTCTTACTAGTATAGAACGACATACCATGAATTTACAGCAGAAAAAAATGGATGAATGAGAAGTAAACTTACCTTATTTATTGGATACCTCAGCCCTTATCTTGGTTTTTCAATCTAGGTTTCACCTCCAATTAGAACTTCTAAGGGAGAGAAAATCAATTTGGATTTGTGAAAATTTTTTGGGAGGATTTCTCCTAAGCTTATATCTTGTTATTATACCCTATTTTCAGTCTAATATATGAATACAATAGTCCTTTAAAAGGTCTCTTTGGAAGACCCAAAATTTCCCATTTTTAGGCTCCCAGTTAAGCAAGTAGGCGACACACCTACTTGTCACTTAGCCGTGTACGCAGTCTTGCAAAAATGCTCATATCTCTCTACTCCAATGTCAAATTGACAAACAATTTTGCATTAGAGAATAGAATCATGGACTTTAGTTTGATGGGTGGAACACCCCAAAACTCTAAGCATATTGGGAGAAAATCGCAATTATATTTGACCCCAAAATTTTAGGAAAACTTATGAACGTAACTTGTGATGACTTTCATCGACTTTTGTTCCACAAATCGCTTGACTTTAAAACATTACACACAACTATCATACGGCTAGCCTAAGTCATAACATAACCTACTTATCAAGTTAATCACTCTATTCTCACCCCAAAAGTATATGCTACGACATTCCTAACCTGTCGACTTTCGATGAAACATGGCTTTCTTCAATTTCTTTTGCTTTTTAACCTTCCAACCCTCTTTGTACTTGTTGTTCATGATCTTCAATATTTGTAACCTCCGAGGTAACATGATTAACTTACTTTATATACTTTCAAATGTTATCTCATTTTTTTTCTATATTAGTTTGCTTACAACACACTTTTACGTATGAAAATATAGGGTGTAACATCATTTCCCCCTTGGGAACATTCGTCCTTGAATGTTTACTCTTGGAGAATTTGGAAAATTTTCCAAGATTCTCCTCTGTACACTAGACTAAAACCAAACTGCACTCAGTTAGAAAACATACTGTGCATGCCACACATGGCCAATATCTATAAATAGCAACACTTTGCCTCACACAGCTGTAAATCATAAATACTGAAAGTCAAAAATAAGAGCTTACCTGGTGGCCTACTAGCCTAAATGGAGCTATGTTGTAGCATCCCATCTTGAGCCATATCTTCAATTTGAAATAGGTTGGGGCATTTAGACTTCATTTCTTCCTCCGCTTCCCACGTCATCTCTTTCGCATTCTTGCTTTTCCATAAAACCTTCACGAAGGTCACCTCCTTATTTCGTAGCTTGCGGATTTATCGGTCTAGTATGGCAACTTGAATTTCCTTGTATGACAAGTCCTCCATAATCTATACATCATCTGTGGGCACCACTCGGGTAGGATCTCCAATGCACTTTCGTAGCATAGATATGTGAAAAACCAGATGGACAAACTCCAAATCTGAGGGCAATTCTAACTCATGTTCTACTTGACCCACTCTCCAGGCCCAATACACCGTGGGCTCAGCTTGCCTTTCTTGCCAAATATCATCACGCCCTTCATAGATAATACCTTTATGAATATGCAATCATTAACCCTGAAATCTAAGTCTTGTCGCCACACATCAGAATATACTTCTGACGACTCTGAGTTGTCAACAGTCTCTCCCGGATAAGCTTTGCTTTCTTTATGGCTTTTCGAACCAGGTCTTGCCCGTGTAACCCAGATTCTCCAACATCAAACCTCCTTATAGGAGATCTGCACTTATGCCCATACAATACCTCGTACGGAGCCATCCGAATACTGGAGTGGTAATTGTTATTATATGCAAACTCGATAAGAGGTAGATGTTCATCCTAACCTCTTTAAAAATTCAACACATATGCTAGCAACATATTGTCGAGCATCTGAATTGTGCGCTCAGCTTGTCCATCAGTCTGTGGATGAAAAGCTATGCTGATATTCACCCAAGTCCCTAGAACTCCCTGAAATGACCTCCAAAAATGTGTTGTAAATCGGGCCCCATGGTCAGATATAATAGATACTGGTACTCCTTGTAGCCGCACTATCTCCTTAATATATAACTTTGCATAATCTTCTGCTGTATATGTAGATCTGACCGGTATGAAATGGGTTGATTTTGTGAGCTTGTCGACTATCACCCATATCAAATTGAACTTACGATTAGAACGAGGTAAACCCATGATAAAGTCCATGTTTATCGCCTCCCATTTTCACTTCAGGATCTCTATAATCTACATTAACCCTCCGGACTTCTGGTGCCCTCCCTTCACATGCTGGCAACTAGGAAATTGCGACAAACTCAGCAATGTTCTTCTTCATATCGTTTCACCAGTACATATCTTTAATGTCATGATACATCTTCGTCGACCCAAGATGGATGGAGTACCATGAATAATGTGCCTCTAACATAATCATGTCCTGTAGCCTTGCTACATCTGGAACGCACAAATGACCCATGTATCTGAGAACCCCATCTCCCTTGAGCTATAATAATGGCTTTTGCTGCTGCAGAACTTGCTCTCTCAACTCGACCAACCCCATCGTCAGAATCTACTAACTGAACCCCAAACAAGCCAATTGATGAATCTATCTAGTTAATTGTATTTTATTGGCCTTTACATATGCTAAGCTACCCATAATTCTGCGACTTAAGAAATTTGCTATAGCATTACCTTTCCTTGGATGGTAAAGAATGTTAACATCATAATCTTTCAATAACTCAAGCCATCTCCTCTGTTACAAATTCAACTATTTCTGCTTGAAAATATATTATAGGCTTTTATGATCTGTAAATATATCAACATGAACACCATATAGATAATGCCTCTATATCTTAAGTGCATGGACAACCACAACTAACTCGAGGTCCTGGGTTGGATAATTCCTCCCGTGCTTCCTCAACTGCATTGAAGCATATGCAATTACCTTCCCATGTTGCATTAGGACACATCCTAACCCAATACCTGAGGCATCAAAATACACGGAATAACCCTTTGGACCCTCTGGAAGTGTTAAAACTAGCACTGAGGTCAACCTTTTCTTAAGCTCTTGGAAACTCCGCTCGCTAGCCTCCGTCCATTGAAAATTAGTTGCTTTCTGCGTCAATTTCATCAATGGTGCCGAAAGGGAAGAAAAACCCTCTACGAACCTCCGCTAGTATCCTGTTAAGCCTAGAAAGCTACGAACCTCTATCGAAGTGGTAGTCAAGGCCAAGATTTCACAGCCTCAATCTTCTGATTGTCTACTTTTATACCTTCATCGGATATAATATGCCCCAAGAATGCTATTGACTTAAACCAGAATTCATATTTAGAATACTCTAGACCCCCTTAATCTTAGAGAATAATTAGGTGTAATTATAGGAGACGTAGCAGGAAGGATTCCGACAACTAGGGAATCTTGACCTCCTAAATCTTGTCTCCAAACCTTAGTATCTTTAGTTGTTAATTCACTATTTCAATTTGTTAGTTAATTAGTTAGACATAAGACTCTTAATATTTATAATTTAGAAATTGTTCGAGCTTGTCTTCTTGGTACTAGTAAATATTTGTAGCTAAACCTTAGTTCTCTACGGGATTCGACTCCAGACTTTTTAGACTGAATTTGCAGCTACCGCTTATCTTTTTTAGCACTAAAATTGGGCATGATCAGTACCATAAAATTAAGGGACATCACCTTCTTTAATGTGTCCTACTTAAGATTCTAACTGCTCTAATGATTTGTTTCCACTATTCATAAGTAAGCGTGGCAAATTACTTTTTTTAAGCTACTCCTAAAATATGGAGAGATGTTGAAAAGAGTAAGCTCTAGATAAGTTCATCGGCTCGTTAATTAGCAAAATATTCCTCCCATATTCTAATAAAAAATAACTAATTAGTGAAAATGACCTTTATCACAAGCTTTCAGTAAGACTAAAAAGGATGATGTTGCAAATTGAAGCATTCTTTATATATCCATTAGGAATATTTTATGAAAATTTAGGCAAGTGTATATAATTGGCTTATTCCTAGAAGACATGTAAGATACATATATCTTGCTCTATCGGCAAAAAACTCGTGCATAATTTTTGTTTCGTACAAATCTCCCTAGTAATTTAATCAATTATAGTAGATTATTACTTCATATTTGTCAATTATCTAATCAGAAAAATAGATACTTGTTGCAAATTAACTTAATTTGATCGTGTAAAATTAATGTACACTATCACTGTATATAATTAATTAATCTTTGTTATTTATAATGCAGTAGGAAACAAATTGAAAAATGGTCAACGGTGCATGATTTTAAGTGTATTTTCATCTCATTTGTTGTGTAGGTTATCAGAGATTATATGATCTTTGAAGTGAATTATACACGTTATGTATTTCTTATTTGTAGGAGTGAGCTTGGATGATTAGGGATCAAACAATATAAAATTATTGCAATAATGGAGAAAAATGGAAGGATTGGAAATTTGTGGCGCGCGTGGCATGAAAACGATGCGCAAAAGGAGAAAAGTGAAGGCACAAAATAGTGAAGTGAAGCAAAGGCACGGATCGCTTCGCGAAATGGAAAAATTTCGAAAGCTGAATCTGCGTCCATGAGCGCGCGATGCGCAGAGGCACACGCGGATTCCAGCTTCTCTCATCTAAAGTGGGATGGAAAAGTTCTGCTCCTCATCAACCCTAAGTGATATAAATACATCAAAGAACGACTTTTTAAGGGTTAGACAATATATTTGAAGGCAAGAACAAGTAAGGAGCAAGACGGAAGATTCGAAAATGAGTGTTTACCTTTCTTCTTCCTTTTTCTATTATTAGTGATTAGTTGTGCAAACAATTATGAGTTGCTAAACTCTTGATTCTAGGGTTTGATATAAACTCTTAAAGGATAAATTTTCGCGTTTAATATAAGTTTGTCATTGGATTTTCTCTACTTGTTCAACTACGTGATTATTGTGGTTGATTGAAGGGCCCTCAACTTACTATGCCTTTTTAGTGTTTATTACTTGGAAAATGGTAAATATTTAGGTAGTTGTTGAACAATATCACTCCTAACGTATATGAGGATCAATATGGAGGATTTAAAGGTGGGATTAAGAATAACTAAACCTTGGTGTGAACTTAGTGATCAGTGAACTAATGCCAGTTAGCGTAGTTTGCAAGAATACCTCTAGTAAATTGTTGTAGTTGCTCGTAAGAGAATTATCATGCCTAAAGTGTTCACAATTGGTAGAGAATATCTAGGCGAATTTATAGGAGACATAGCGTGAAAGATCCCGATAAAAGAAAAATCATAACCCCAGACCTTTCCAATCTTGTCTACAACATTTTCTTTGTTAGTAATAAAATTACAGCTTTTTAGTTATCTTGATTTTAGTTAGTAAACACTCTAACTTATTATTCAATATTTTCGGAAGTTGATCACTTGAATTCTTGGGGAACTAACAATTGTGATTAGTGGGTTAATTCCCTGTGGGATTCGATCCTGGACTTGTTAACTGGATTTTTTTTTTCAACGACTATTTAATCTGTTTTATAAGGCATAGTTGGGCATGATCACAAATCAATAGGACAATGACATCATCAGTTCTCTTCATTTGGAAATGGTCCAAGGAGTGATATTGTCCGCTTTGGTCCTATGCCTTCACGAGTTTAAATCACGTCACTAGGGTCTAAGGCTTGTTAACTTATATGCCCAGTATTCTTCTAGTGTTTTGTCGATGTGGGACTCTATCTAAAGTATGGGGTGTTACATACATTAGGTTTTCCCTGCCTAACCGGGATTTTCCAAACTTAGTTGAACTCTAATCCACCATCGGCAAGGCTGACACAACCTGGCTCTAATACCATCAGTAACAGTCCAGCCTACTAGTAATATTGTCTGCTTTGGGCCTAGGCCTTCATAGGTTTAAAACGCATCACTAGGGTCTAAGGATTGTTAACTTATATACCCAGCATCTCTAAAGTCTGGGGTGTTACAGTATGTTAGATTGAGCAGATTGGTTCCTGGGACAATTACAGGTCAGATCAAGTTATTTGATGAATATCCGACAAATCAACAATGGAACTTTTTTTTTAGTTTCCTATCGGATATTCAAACACGTATCGGAGTCCAATTAAATTTGGATTCGTGCAAGAAAGTCCTATATTGGAGTAAAGCACTCCCTAATAAAGACAACTTCATACTCAGAGATCGAATCCAAAGCGACCTCTGATTAAAAATAAAGAATATATTTCACTCTATCGCAACCTTGTTGGTAATCAACAGAGCACCTTATTCTCGCTCAGATGAAGTTAAAGATCATTTGATTAATCTTTTTGGACAAAATTCTTCTCAAATATTTGATTAAATTAATTAAACAAAATTTAATGCGGAATAACTCATGACCCGCGACCCGATCTGGTCCAGCTCATTTTTCTTTTCCGGATTATTTTAAACATATTTTACATTTCCCACAATATTTTCAACAGCTATGACTGTTGAATAACAGTGTCACGCATGTTCCAACAGTTATTGCTCTTCTGAAAGATTGCAAACTGTCACGACCCCGATTTCCCCCACTATCGGGATCGTGATGATGCCTACTCGCGGTAGCTAGGCAAGCCAATTTACTCACCGCCCTTACATTTACACAACCATCCTGTTATCATATTTAATGGTATGAATAATAACAATAACTTTAATTGCGGAAGTCTTTCAAATGAAAACGGAATAGTAATGTGAAATACACGACAATAATTCCTCTACCCAAGATGTGGAGTCACAATCTCACGAACCACTAAGAATAACTACACATAATGGTCTAAAAGAAATAAATAATAATCGTCTGTCTTGAAACAATGAGACTACAACAATAATAAAAGCAAATAGAAGAGACGCGGGGTCTGCGGACGCCTGCAAGCGACCTCAGTCTCAGAAGTATGATAAACCTGCTATTCGTACTACTGCTGCTGCTCCTGCTCAAAACCTGGACCTGTGCAAAAACGCATAGAAGTGTAGTATCAGCACAATCTGACCCCATGTGCTGGTAAGTGCCTGGCTATCCCAGCGAAGTAGTGACAAGCCTAGGACCAGACACTCACATAAACCTGTGCAGTTCTATATATGTATGTATCACAGAATAACAGAGATATTGAGCAACCCAAATAACAAAGGAGGGAAGATGCTGGGGGAGCACAATCGGAAACACATAATGTAAGGCCCCGTAAAATTTTTGTGCATAAAACCTAGTAGATGTGGTGTCATGGTCCGAATGATGTGTTAGGAATGCGTAGAATTCTTCGCGGCTCGCAAGCTCGCCGCGGTTCGGACCCTTGGTAGTGATTTAAGTTTCAAAAATGTAGAGAAATAATTTTTCCGAAAAAGTGTCAAATATGCGGTCAAGAATGCGACCGCAGAATCAACATGCGGACCGCATTCGACCGCAAATCGTTCCGGAGAGTTGCCCAAAATCGTGTCAAAAGTGCGGTCGATATGCGATCGCATGTCAAATCTGCGGTGCACTTTTGCGACCGCAGAATCAACATGCGGTCCGCATAGTGACCGCATTCCTTAACAGAACCTGCATAACTTTGAGGCCATTTTTGCGGTCACTTTGCGGACCGCATGTGGATTCTGCGGTCGCATAGTGACCGCATATTTGACCCCGGCCCAAATTTTTGTAACATTTTGACCCGATCTCTTCTTTAATATAACACCTTTCTTCTTCATTTTATCATATCATCTCACCAAAATTAGAGAGAGAAGAGAGGGTTTTTAGAGAGAAGTTCTTCATCTTCAAAGATTGTTCCAACTACTTAATTCCAAGGGATCCTAGGGCAAGGATTCAACTTCCCCAATCTTTTCAAGGTAAAAACCCTAACTATTTTCTTTGATTTTCAGTTTTAAATTGGGTAAAGAGAGGTTTGCATATAATAGCTTTTGAAAATAGAATTTTTACACTCATGCATGATTATTGAACTTGATTTCTAGTAAAAAGAAGTGAGTATGAGTAAGAGTCTTCAAGAACAAGGTTGGCAAGAGTAGGATATCTTGGGTAAGCATAAAGTAGGAGGAAAAATCATCACCAGGTATGTATGGCTAATTTTGATTCTTGTAAAATCGCCCAAATGTGTGCGAATTGTTTTGGCATGTGTCAAATTGAGAAATTTTACGTAATCCTTTGATTTCCTTGTTGAGCATTTGATTGATGTTGAACTATGTATGGTATAAATATGAATTGAAAGATAAAAAGGTAATCGAGGTTGGTAAAGAATTGGGAACAACCATTGTGATGGCATATTTGGCTTATTGTGGAAAGACTTTGAAACACCTTAATTGTGGTGAATTGTTGAACATGATTATGTGGGCATTTTCGATTTTGAAATACTTGTAACATGGTTGTGATATTGAATTGAGAAGAAATTGAGAACATGAACCAATGTGTAAGTTGCTTATTTGGACTTGTTGAAATTGTGTGTAGTACCTTATCTGCTGTTTGAAATTGTTGTGTTTTCAACTGTAAGGCGGGGTCGTGTTGCGCGCCGCAACGTGGTGAAATAAGGTGTGGGTTGGGGTGATAAGGGTGGCCGAGGTAATAAGGGTGGTCAGGGGCAATAAGGATGGAAAGTGATCGAAATCGCCATTGAAAATTGATACAAAAATCAATAATGTGAAATTGTGAAAGGAGACAGCAGGAGAGTTTGCAACCTGTGGGGCACCGATTGCCCCTTTGTTTGACTACTTGTGCTTTACGTGATTGATTGGTTATTGTTAAATTGGTTGATCGTAGAAAGTGCTTTGTGTGAGAATTATTTGAAATGAGGAAAATGTGGAAACATGGTTGGTTGGCTTGATTAATTGTTGATGTAATTTAATGGCTTGAGTTTACTTGGGACAAAGCTTGTCCATACATACCAGTACAATTCAAGTGTACTGACGTCCCTTTTGCCGGGGGCGCTACATTCGTGTTATGATTGTAGGTGGATCAGTAGCAGGCACTTCAGCTCATCGGCAGTTGTATCTTTCATCCTCCACTGCCCGTTTTTGGTGAGCCCCTTTCTTCCTCGGGGACTTGTGTGGTTCATGCCACTCGGTTTAGATTTCATTTTGGTTTTGTAAGGTATAGCCGGAGCCTTGTTACCGGCAAGTATTGTATTTCCCTTTTGTATCCTAGAGGCTCGGTAGACATGTAAACTGTGGGACTCCAGTCTTATGTATATATTGTGTTATGTCGGGCGTTGTAAAAATTGAAATCTAGTTAATGAATCACTCGTATCGTTTTATTTGTTTAATGTGAAATCAATTATGATTAGTAATATATTTGGTTAATGAGAAACAGTCATCACAGGGGTAACGCGTGGGAATGAAAGGCACCCAGGTCCGCTTGACTGGGGCAACCCGGTCAGGCGCCGGTCATGTTCCTCGATTTGGGGCGTGACACATAATTAATCAGTAAGGTAAAAACAGTGTGTAGCAAAAATAGTTATCACAAAACAAGAAAGTTAATGGTTGCACGACATCACCCTTTGTGCTTTTACTCTCATCCTCACCAAATAGGCACGGCATGATCCTTCGTGCATGATTTAAACAAAAACGACACGGAATGTTCCTTCGTACATACATAATAAACAGGGCACGGAATGATCCTTCATGCATAATTCAAGTAACAACGGCACAGAATGTTCCTTCGTGCACAAATAGTAAAACATGGCACGAAATGATCCTTCGTGCGAACATAATTCAAAAATGGCATGGCATCACCCTTCGTACATTATCACTCTTCCTCACCCAAATAACTGTCACAATCAACGGGCAAAAGAATGAACCTAGTAACATATACCGTCCCGGCAAGGGAGTAACAACAGACATAACAATATCCCGGCAAGGGAACAACATAAACACCATAACAAAGTCCCAGCAAGGGAAATAATAATCAACCTTCACAACCCGGCAAGGGCTCAAGAATATGACTTAGGAAAAGTTCCACATTAGCTCAGCACATGTATTAACAAATGACTCACGGTCATGTTAGACTCCGGTGTATAGATGCTCGTCACCACGCCTATACACCGCGCTAGATCACATAGCAATTACCAAATTATTACACTCATTCCTATTCCCTCAAGCTAGGATAGATCAAACACTTACCTCAAAGCCTTGAAGTCCAATCAACCTTCAACTATCGCTTTACCTTGTAACTCAACCTCCAACTCGCTCGAATCTAATCACAATTGGTTCAATTACTTTAATAAACACTATATAAATTGGTTTGGATGCATAAAAATGGCTTTCACAAAGTTTTACCCAAAATTTCCCAAAATGCCCCGAGTCCACATGGTCGAAACTCGAGGTTCGGACCAAAATCCGGTTACTCATTCCCGCACGAGTTCAATAAGATGATTTATTTTGAAATCGGACCCCAAATTGAGGTCCAAAACCCCCAAATCTATAAACCCTAGCTCTACACAAAACTCCCAATTCCCCCATTAAAATCCTTGTTTTGAAAATGAATTTATGTTTAAAGATGTTAAGGAGTAGAGAAAATACAGTGGAAGTTACTTACCAATCGTTTTGGAGAAGAAGAATTGTTTGGAAAATCGCCTCTTACGTTTAGGGTTTTGAAAAAGTGTAAAATAGCTGAGGATTTTGGTTTATATATACTGTTCGGGAAGCTAGCGCGGACCGTACAAAAATGCCATGCGGCCGCGCCAATAAGGGAAGAAAAATGCATTTTCTGAACCTACCCAGCGCGGACCACACTGTTTTGGTGTGCGGCCGCGCTGGTCAAACGCGACCTCTCAGAACCTGGCCACGCGGATCGCATAGATTTGCATTACGGCCATGTGGTACCCAGCGCGGACCGCACTGTTTTGGTGCGGGGCCGTGCTGGTTGAGCTTAAACTGCGCCTTCTCTGAACCAGTCCACGCGGACCGCCCAGAAATGTATTGCGGTTGCGTGAGACCTGTTGTACTGGACATTTGATAGTTTTAAGGCTAAGGTCTCTCGGGACCTACTCAAAACTTACCCGAGCCCTCGGGGTTCCAAACCAATTATAACTATTAACTCAAAAACATCATTCGAACTTGCTCGAGTGATCAGATCACTAATATAACATCGTTTTCATAGAATAAAGCCTCAAATTCATGATTTCTTCTTTTGAACTTTGTAAACTTTCAAAATTGGAACTAATAGTTCAAAACACGTCAAACGACGTCCGATTTCCATAAAAATTCGCAGAAAGCGCTTAAACAATATATAAGACTTGTACCGGGCATCGGAACTAAAATACGAGCCCGATACCATAGCCTTTCAATCGATTTCCATCTTCATTTTCCTTAATAATTTTAGAAAAACAATTTAACAGAAGAAATCATAGTTTGGGCTCTAGGCCTCGAAATTTGAATCCGGGCATATGGCAGAGTCCCATATTTTTCTACAGACCTTTCGGGACCGTTCGAACTCGGGTTCGAGTCCGTTTACCAAAATTGTTGACCAAAGTCAACTATATCAATATTCATATCAAAATTCATCAAATATTCCATTGAATTCACATATTCTAACACAAAAATTTTTTCGGCTATGTGCCCGGACTATGCACGTAAATCAAGGCAATATAAAATAAGTTTTCAATGCCTCGGAAGCGCGGAACAGATGAGGAAAACAGGTTATGACCCTTTGGGTCGTCACATCCTCCACCTCTAAAACAATCGTTCGTTCTCGAACGGACGAAAGAAAGAAGTACCCGAGTCAGGAAATAGATGAGGGTAACGTCTCCGCATATCAGACTCGGACTCCCAGGTCGATTCCTTGGGAGGCTGACCTCTCCACTGGACACGCACGGAAGGAAACTCTTCGACCTCAACTGTCGAACCTGCCGGTCTAGAATAGCCACCGGCTCCTCCTCGTAAGATAAGCTAGGTGGCTGTGCAAGTCTTTAAGCCACCTCTCCCACTCGATCCATAAACTCAAATGGACCAATGTACCTAGGGCTGAGCTTTCCCTTCTTTACGAATCTCATCACGTCCTTCATAGGCGACACCCAGAGCAATATTACAGTCTGCATAACTCGTCTATCTGGACTGAGCTGAACGCAACCTCTCCTGAATAGTCTTGACCTTATCTAAGGCCTCCTAAACTAGGTCCGTACCCAGCAACCGAGACTCTCATCCGATTGGAGACCGACATCGCCTACCATACAACGCCTCATATGGAGCCATCTGAATGCTAGACTGGTAGTTGTTGTTGTATGCGAACTCTGCTAATGGTAGAAACTGGTCCTACGAGCCCCCAAAATCAATGACACAAGCTTAGAGCATGTCCTCTAGGATTTGAGTAGTCCTCTCAGACCGTCCGTCTGAGGATGAAATGCTGTACTCAACTGAACCTGGGTGCCTAACTCCTGCTGGACTGCTCTCCAAAAACGCGAGGTAAACTGCGTACCCCGATCTGAGATAATAGACACCGGCACCCCATGAAGGCGACCAATCTCCCGGATGTAAATCTCTGCTAACTTCTCAGATGAGAAGGAGACTGATACTGGAATGAAGTGTGCTGACTTTGTCAGCCTATCAAGAATGACCCAAATAGCATCAAATTTCCTCCGAGTCAAAGGAAGTCCAGTAATGAAGTCCATTGTAATCCGCTCCCATTTCCACTTGGGAATTTCAATTCTTTGGAACACACCACCAGGTCTCTGGTGCTCATACTTAACCTGCTGATAGTTTAGACACCGAGCGACATACGCGACAATGTCCTTCTTCATCCTATGCCACCAATAGTGCTGCCGCAAGTCCTGATAGATCTTCGCGACGCCCGTGTGAATAGAATACCGTAAACTGTAGGCCTCCGCTAAGATCAACTCTCGAATCCCCTCAACGTTGGGCAGACAAACTCGCCCCTACAATCTCAATACTCCGTCGTCATCTAAGGTTACCTTTGTAGCACCTCCCCGATGCACAGTATCCCTCAGGTCACGCAAATAAGGTTCATCGAACTGCCTTTCACGGATACGCTCCAATAGAGAAGAATGAGCGACCGTGCAGGCCAACACCCTGTTAGGCTCAGAAATGTCTAGTCTCAAGAACCGATTGGCTAAGGCCTGAACATCTAGAGAAAGCAGCCTCTGGCTGACCGAAATATAAGCGAGACTATCAATGCTGGCGGACTTTCTACTCAATGCATCAGCCACCACATTGGCCTTACCTGGGTGATATAAGATAGTAACATCATAATCTTTCAGCAACTCTAACCATCTTCTCTGTCGCAAATTTAACTCTTTTTCCTTGAATAAATACTGAAGACTTTTGTGATCCGTGTATACCTCACACGCCACACCATATAGATAATGCCTCCAAATTTTTAAGGCATGAACAACTGCTGCCAACTCAAGGTCATGAACCGGATAATTCTCCTCATGGATTTTCAACTGCCTCGAAGTATATACAATAACCTTGCCATCCTGCATCAATACCGCTCTAAGTCCAGTACGGGATGCATCACAGTAAACTGTGTAAGGCCCTGAACCAATAGGCATAATCAACACTAGTACCGTAGTCAGAGCTATTTTGAGCTTCTGAAAACTTGCCTCACACTCATCTGACCACTTGAAATGGGCACCCTTTTGGGTCATCCTGTTCATCGGGGTTGCAATAGAAGAGAACCTCTCTACAAATCGACGGCAATAACCTGCTAACCCCAAGAAACTCTGAATCTCGGTCACTGAAGCTGGTCGAGGCCAATTCTTGACTACCTCAATCTTCTTTGGGTCTACCTGAATACCCTCTACTGACACGATATAACCCAGAAATGCAACCAAACTCAACTAGAACTTGCATTTGGAAAACTTGGCATATAGCTGATTATCCTTCAGTGTCTAAAGAACCATTGAGGTGTTGCTCGTGCTCTTCCTAGCTGCGGGAGTATACCAGGATATCATCTATAAAGACTGTCACGAACAGATCAAGATAAGGCCGGAACACTTGGTTCATCAACTCCATAAATGTTGCTGGGGCATTGGTCAACCCGAAAGACATGACTAAGAATTCATAGTGCCCATACCGAGTGCGAAAGGATGTCTTAGGAATGTCTGCCGCCCTAATCTTCAACTAATGGTAGCCCAACCTCAAGTTTATTTTCGAGAATACCCTCGCTCCCTGGAGCTGGTCAAACAAATCATCGATCCTCGGCAGTGGATACTTATTCTTTATTGTCACTTTGTTTAGTTGTCGGTAATCAATACACATCCGCATCAAACCATCATTTTTCTTCACAAATAACACTGGTGCACCCCAGGGAGAAACACTAGGCCTGATAAAGCCCTTTTCTAGTAAGTCTTGCAACTGATCTTTTAACTCCTTTAACTCTGGCGGGGCTATGCGATACGGTGGAATAGAGATGGGCTGATTGCCCGGTGCCAGATCAATACAAAAATCAATATCCCTGTTGGGTGGCATACCCGGTAGGTCTGAAGTGAAAACCTCGAGATAATCCCGCACAATAGGGACTGAATAAATAGAAGGAATCTCTACGCTGGAGTCACGAACATATGCCAAATAAGCTAGACACCCCTTATCGACCATGCGTCGAGCCTTAACATATGAAATAACATTGCAAACAGAGTGGTCTGGGTCCCTCTCTACTCTAGTCGGGGTGATTCTGGCAAGGCCAAGGTCACTGTCTTGGCATGACAATCTAAGATAGCATGATACGGGGACAACCAATCCATCGCCAATATAACATTGAAGTCCACCATGTCTAATAGTAATAAATCAACATGGGTGTCAAGACCCTCACATATAACCATGCACGAACAATGCACCTGGTCGACTATACAGAGTCACCTATCGGTGTAGACACATAGACTGGAATGTCAAGGGCATAGCTAGGCACGGCCAGGCATGGTGCAAAGTAGGAAGACACATATAAATATGTAGACCCAGGGTCAAATAATACTGAAGAACATCTATCACAAACCAGAATGGTATCTATACTATAGCATCTGACGTCTCTGCCTCTGTCCTAGCTAGTAAAGCATAAAATTAGGGATCGACACCACCCCTCTGAAACTATGTCCCCGGGACGGTCATCCATCGACTAACCTCTACCTCTGGCGGGACAGTCTCCACCTCTACGGTCTCGACCTCTATCTCTACGAACCCTACCCCCGCCCCTGGCTGGCTGGGTAGGCTGTGGGTCAGCTGGGGCCTGATTCATGGGGCGACGACCCCGCTGCTTGAGTGTTGACCGTCGCTCGAGGGAAAAACCTGACAAGATGACCTGGGTCACCACAACCGTAATAACATTTAGGCTGATGGGGATGCTGGCCCTGACAACCTGAATGGCCTCCACAAACACTCTGAAGAGGCTGAGCACTGATGGGAGGCTTATCCGAATACCGCTCACGAAACCCACGATTAGCTGGTCCACCATGTGAAGCCTGGAGGGCTGACTGAAAAGGTCTGAAAGACTGGCCCCTATTATAAGAATCCCTGCCTCTAGATGAGGCACCACTAAATCTGCTGGAATGACGAGGCCTCTTGCCTGAAGCATGACTACCTCCCCGAGCAAGAGCTATCTCAACCCTACGAGCTGCATTAGCCGCCTCCTAAAAAGATATGTCACTCCCAACTCCCAAGGCCATCTGAAGTAGGATCGATCGATTTAGACCATCTATAAACCCGCGGACCCTCTCCCTATCTGAGGGAAGTATCACAACCACATGACGTGCCAGATCGACAAACCTCGTCTCATACTAGGTAACCGTCATAGAACCCTGCTGGAGGCGCTCAAACTGCCTCTGAAGTGCTTTCCGCTGGGTAACTGGGAGGAACTTCTCCAAAAATAACTTTGCAAACTGGTCCCATGTTAAAGTTGGGGACCCTGCTGGTCGAGTCAAACAGAAATCTCTCCACCAAGTCTTGGCGGATCATGCAAGCCTAAATGTGCAAAAATCAACCCCGTTAGATTCCACTATTCCCATAGTCCTGAGAATCTTATGGCAACTGAATAAGAAGTCCTGGGAATCCTCTGATGGGGCATCGCTAAAAGTGGTGGTAAAAAGCTTGGAGAACCAATCAAGTCTCCATAGAGCATCAGAAGTCATGGCCGCTCCATCTCCCGCTTGAGCTGTAGTGCCTGTCTGATTGGCCACTGCTGGTTGAACTACTGGTGTAACGACCCGACCGGCCGTTTTAGAAAATTATGCCCGATCCCCAATTTAGCTGTTCCCCTAAGTTCATTTTTGCTATTGTTGTTTGCCGGGAGGGTCGGTTCTGGAATTTGGAGTGTTTTGGGACACTTAGTCCCTAAATGGGAGCTTAAGGTTGGAAAATGGTTCGTAGTTGGAACAGTGTTAAGACGACCTCGGAATGGAAATCCGATGGTTCCATTAGCTCCGTTAGGTGATTTCGTGGTTGGGAGCGCGTTCGGAATGTATTTTGGAGGTCCGTAGCTCAAGTAGGCTTGAAATGCCGAAGTTTGAAATTTTGGTGAATCCGAACGATAGGTGAGATTTTGATCCTGGGGTCGGAATGGAATTCCGCCAATTTATGTAGCTTCGTTATATGATTTTGGATATGTTCGCAAATTTTCAGGTCATACGGACGTCGTTTGGTCGGGTTTTAGATCGAATGTGTAATTCTGAAAGTTTTAAGAAATTTAGGCTTGAATTCGATGTGAATTATGGGTTTTGATGTTGTTAGACGTGTTTTGAGGATTGGAACAAGTTCGAATAAGGTATTAGGATTTGTTGGTGTGTTTGGATGAGGTCTCGGGGGCCTCGGGGTGATTTCGGATGGTTAAACAGGAGAAAAACATGGAAATTGCAGGTTTTGGAGCTGGTTCTGTTGTTTTTGCCCCTGCGGAAGTGGGACCGAAGAGGCGAGTCCACTGAAGCAGAAATTGGAGCGCGGAAGCGGACTGGAGCGCAGGGGCGGTCCTTTGTTTTCCTAAGCGGCATCGCGGGTGAGGGGATGGGACCGCAGAAGCGGTCAGGAGATGGATTGGGGAGTTCCGCAGAAGTGGTTACGTCTTCGCTTAGGCGAGTCCGCAGAAGCGGACTCTTATTCGTAGGAGCGGAAAGATCCGCAGGAGCGGACGTTTGTCTGTAGGAGCGGCCTCGCGGAAGCGGCCTTGTGCTCGCAGAAGCGGATTGGGCCATCTAGGCGTGGAGATTCGCAGAAGCGACAAATTGTCGTCGAAGCGGTTCCGCAGAAGCGGAAAATAGTCCGCGGAAGCGAAAATCGCAGAAGGTTTAATTATATCAGAAGTTAGAAATTTCAGAAACATTTCACACATTTGGGGTCTCGGCTTAAGAGGCGATTTGGGCAATTTTTGAGGGAGATTCAAGGGAAATCATCAGGTAATCAACTATGGACTCATCTTATGATTAGTATTGATAATATTATGCAATTATATCACGAAAATGGAGGAATTTGGGGTAATTTATGGAGGATTTAGCCCTAGGCTTGAACTTTAGAAAATCAAGGTTTTGAATGGGAAAATAGAGTCCGAATTTGGTAAATCTTATATGCTTAGACTCGTATTGAAACGAGGGTTCCGAATATGTAACTTTTGTTATTTTTCTATAAGCGTACCAAAAGTCGGGTTTTGGAAACTTGCGGGTTCGATTCCCGGAGACCCAGGGGTACTTTTAATGGGACTGTGGGTTCAATTCCCACAGGTCCTGGACTTGTTAATTGAGTTTTGGTTACTTGTTGTTAGCTTAATTGTAGACGGTTGCAGTAATCACTTTATTGTTGTTATTTTAGAATTTCTATCATTTAAACTGCTTATTTTTGTCATTATCATTTTGTTATTGTTTCTCTCAGTAGGGCCCTGACCTTCCTCATCACTACTCCATCGAGGTTAGGCTTGGCACTTACTGAGTACCGCCGTGGTGTACTCATGCTACTCTTCCGCACACTTTTGTTGTGCAGATCCAGGTACATCAGGACAGGCCCATATCAGGTGATTCAGCAGCGCTTTGGGAGACCTCGAGGTATGATCTGCTACGTCCGCGGATCCGGAGGCCTTCCTTCTATTCTAATAGTATTAGTAGATGTTTTCCTTCATTTCGTTGTTAGATACTCTTTACACATAGAGCCACAGTTGTATATTCTCTTTTAGTCTGTGTTACCCGTGGGATTCCGGGTCTTGGTGGTGTTTTATACAGTGTGTTTGACGGGTGTATGTGCCAAGCGGCACGGATTACATTCCTTTTTATATTATTTTTCCGCTATTTCTTATGCAATGTTCATTAACTTATATGTTACGCAACGTGTTAGGCTTACCTAGTCGTCGGGACTGGGTGCCGTCACAACAGGTTCACGATTGGTGAACTAGGGTCGTGACAAGTTGGTATCAGAGCTCTAGGTTCATAGGAGTCACGGGACACATACCGGTTACTTAGAGTCTCACTAATCGATACAGAGACGTCTGTATTTATCTATGAGGGGCTATGTAACTGTTTAGGAAACTCTTCAATTTTTTTGGATTCCTTGTCGTGCGACATTTTTGTCACCAAATCTAAACTACTGCTTTCTATTCTCTCATAGATGGTGAGGACACGTGCTACTCGCGACGATCAGGTACCCGCGCCCCCTGTTGCCGCCGTCAGAGGCCGGGGCCGAGGTAGAGGACGAGGACGCGCCCGAGGTGCAGCCACAACACCCGCACACGCTGCCGCTGAGGTGCCACAGGTGGACCAGGTTGGAGTGCGGGCACTTGGTACTCCGACTACAGCTACCACTACTCCAGTACTCCAGGAGACCCTGGCCCAGTTCATGAGTATGTATACCACTTTAGCTCATTCAGGACTGCTTCCTCTCGCTGCAGCTACATCCCAGGCCGGGGGAGGGGCCCAGACTCCCGCAGTCGTTACACCTGAGCAGCGAGTGCCAGTGGGACAGGTTCCAAAGATTATGGTTATGCCTCCTGCTGCCCCAGCACAGCCCGGAGGTGAGCCAGCTGCCTCTGAGGACGAGCAACGTAGATTGGAGAGTTTCAAGAAATATGACCCTCCAGTGTTCAGTGGTTTGGCTTCAGATGATGCATTGGGTTTTTCTGGAGGAGTGTCATCGTATTCTTCGTACTATGGGGATTGTGGAGACCAGCGGGGTTTCCTTCACTGCCTTTCAGTTTCGTGGGGCCGCTTATGATTGGTGGCGCACGTATGAGTTGGATAGTCCAGAGGAGTCTGCTTCATTGACTTGGACGCAGTTTTCGGATCTATTTTTGAGAGAGTTTGTTCCACAGAGCCTTAGGGATTCTTGGCGCTAGGAGGTTGAGCGGTTGCGATAGGGCTCCATGTCAGTATCGGAGTATGCTATCAGTTTCACCCGTCTTGCCAGGCATGCACCGACCTTGGTAGCCACGATCCGGGAGAGGGTGCGGAGATTTATTGAGGGCCTGGTTCCGCCGATCCGATACAGCATGGCCAGAGAGATAGAGACATATATATCTTATCAGCAGGCCATGAGCATTGCCGGGAGGATTGAGAGTATGCTCCCTAGAGAGAAGGGAGAGAGAGAGGCCAAGAGGTCTCGTGAGTCGGGCCATTTCACTGGTTCCCGCACTTTAGTAGCCGGTCGTTTTGGTAGGGGTTATTCCGGTCAACTAGTTCACTCAGCTTTGCCAGCAGCCGGTAGCACTCCAGTTCTTTCAGCACCTTAGGAGCCTTATTATGCTCCCCAGTTTCCAGTGCACCTCCTACGCGGGGTCCTTCCAAGGGTCAGACTAGTGGGGGTGAGGCCGGTCAGTCACAACCATCGCGTCCTCCTAGAGCTTGCTTTGAGTGCGGGGATACTCATCATCTGGTTAGGGAGTGCCCCAGGCATAGGAGGGGAGCACCTCATCAGTCTTCGCAGCCTCAGCGTGGTTCTCAGGGCCAGCAGGCTATCATTCTAGCTCCAGGTGCCACTCCACCTGCCCAGCCAGCCTGGAGCGGGGGTCAGGGTGCTAGAGGCCCTCGAGAGAGGGGACAAGCAAGATTCTATGCTATTCCTGATCGTTCTGTAGCTGTTGCATCTGATTCTGTTATCACAAGTATTATTCTGGTTAGTCACAGGGAGGCATCGGTTCTATTTGACCCTGGTTCCACTTTTTCATATGTGTCTTCTTACTTTGCTTCTCATCCGGGTGTGCCTCGAGATTCTTTGAGTGCCCCCATTTATGTTTCCACTCCGGTGGGTGATTCTTTGGCTGTGGACCGTGTGTATCGGTCGTGTTTGGTTACCATTTGTGGTTTTGAGACCGGAGCGGATCTATTGTTGCTCGGGATGGTCGATTTTGATATTATTCTGGGCATGGACTGGTTGTTGCCCCACTATTCTATTCTTAATTGTCACGCCAAGACCGTGACGCTGGCTATGCCAGGCATTCCACTTATTGAGTGGAGTGGTACTCTAGATCACACCCCTAGCCGTGTTATTTCCTTTCTCGAAGCTCAGCGTATGGTTGAGAAGGGGTGTGCAGCTTATCTAGCTTATGTGAGGGATGTCAGTGTTGACACTCCCTTTATTGATTCCGTTCCTGTGGTACGTGACTTTGCTGAGGTATTTCCAGCTGATCTCCCGGGCATGCTGCCCGACGGAGATATTGATTTTGCTATGGACTTGTTGCCGGGCACTCAGCCCATTTCTATTCCACCGTACCGTATGGCTCCTCCCGAGTTGAAGGAGTTGAAGGATCAATTACAGGAGTTATTGGGTAAGGGTTTTATTCGACCCAGTGTTTCGCCTTGGGGTGCTCCTGTATTATTTGTGAAGAAAAAGGACGGTTCTATGCGTATGTGTATTGACTATCGTCAGCTGAACAAGGTTACAGTGAAGAACCGGTATCCTTTGCCTCGTATTGATGATTTATTTGACCAGCTACAGGGCGCACATGTGTTTTCTAAGATTGATTTGCGCTCTGGGTATCACCAGCTGAAGATTCGGGAGCCAGATATCCCGAAGACTGCCTTCAGGACTCGGTATGGCCACTATGAGTTCCTCGTGATGTCTTTTGGGCTGACTAACTCCCCAACAACCTTTATGTATTTGATGCACAGTGTGTTTAGGCCATACCTGGACTCGTTCGTGATTGTCTTCATTGATGATATTCTAGTATATTCCGGAGTCGGGAAGAGCACGAGCAGCATTTGAGGATAGTGCTTCGATTCTGAGGGAGAAGCAACTTTATGCCAAGTTCTCTAAATGTGAATTCTGGTTGAGTTCAGTGGCATTTTTGGGCCACGTGGTGTCGAGTGATGGTATTCGAGTAGATCCGAGGAAGGTGTAGGCCATGCAGAGTTGGCCAAGACCCTCCTCCACTACTGAGATACATAATTTCCTTGGTTTTGCGGGCTATTACCGTCGTTTCGTAGAGGGGTTCTCTTCGATTGCAGCACCTATGACCAGATTGACCCAAAAGGGTTCCCCTTTTCAGTGGACACATGAGTGTGAGGCGAGCTTTCAGAAACTCAAGACAGCTTTGACTTCAGCCCCTATATTGATGTTGCCTACAAGTTCGGGATCCTACACGGTATATTGTGATGCCTCACGAGTTGGGCTCGATGCAGTATTGATTCAAGACGGTAGGGTGATTGCCTACGCATCCAGACAACTGAAGGTGCATGAGAAGAACTATCCTGTTCATGATTTGGAGCTAGCTGCCATTGTTCACGCCTTGAAGATTTGGTGTCATTACTTGTATGGGGTTCCTTGTGAGATCTACACTGATCACTGGAGCTTGCAGCACTTTCTTAAGCAGAAGGACCTGAATATATGTCAGAGGAGATGGTTGGAGCTACTGAAGGACTCTGATATTACTATTCTCTATCATCCGGGAAAGGCTAATGTGGTTGCCGATGCCTTGAGTCATCGGGCAGAGAGTTTGGGGAGTTTGGCATATCTACCAGCTTTGGAGAGGCCTATGGCGATGGATGTTCAGGCTTTGGCCAGGCAGTTTATTAGACTGATCTTTCGGAGCCTAGCCGGGTTCTAGCTTGTGTGGTTTCTCGGTCTTCTCTATTTGATCGCATCAGGGAGCGTCAGTTCGACGACCCTCATTTGATTGTCTTCCAAGATAGAGTTTGGCGTGGTGATGCTCGAGATGTTACCATTGGGGATGATGGAGTTATGAGGATGCAGGGGCGTATCTGTGTGCCCAATGTAGATGATCTTTGAGAGTTGATTCTAGCAGAGGCCCATAGTTGGCGGTATTCCATCCATCCGGGTGCCACGAAGATGTATCAGGACTTGAGACAGCATTACTTGTGGAGGCGGATGAAGAGGGATATACTTGATTATGTTTCTAGATGCTTCAACTGCCAGCAGGTGAAGTACGAGCATCAGCGTCCGGGTGGATTGATGCAGCAGATTGAGATTCCAGAGTGGAAATGGGAGCGCATCACCATGGACTTTGTATCCGGACTTCCACGGACTGTTAGGAAGTTTGATTCCATTTAGGTTATTATGGATCGGCTGACCAAGTCCGCCCATTTCATACCGGTGAGCACTAATTATTCATCGGAGCGACTGGAGGAGATCTATATCAGGGAGATAGTTCGGCTGCATGATATTCCAATATCCATCATTTCATATAGAGGCACTCAGTTCACTTCACGGTTCTGGAGAGCCGTACAGCTGGAGTTGGGCACTCGGGTGGAGCTGAGCACAACGTTTCATCCCCAGACTGATGGTCAGTCCGAGCGCACTATTCAGATTTTGGAGGATATGCTCCGTGCGTGCGTGATTGAGTTTGGAGGTTCATGGGATCACTTATTGCCACTGACGGAGTTTTCTTATAACAATAGCTACCAGTCCAGTATTCAGATGGCACCGTTTGAGGCCCTATATGGTAGGAGGTGCAGGTCTCTCGTGGGTTGGTTCAAGCCGGGCGAGGCCAGGCTGCTAGGTACTTATATGGTTCAGGATGCAATGGACAAGGTCAAGGTGATTCAGGACAGACTTCGTGCAGCCCAGTCTAGACAGAAGAGTTATGCGGACAAGAAGGTTCGCGATGTGGCTTTTATGGTGGGTGAGCGGGTTCTGCTTCGAGTCTCGCCCATGAAGGGCGTTATGAGGTTTGGGAAGAAAGGGAAGCCGAGTCCTAGATTTATTGGCCCTTTTGAGATTTTGAAGCGTGTTGGGGAGGTTGCTTATGAGTTGGCCTTACCTCCCAGCCTAGCCGGAGTCCATCCCGTATTTCATGCTCTATGCTCCGGAGATACCATAGTGACCCGTCGCATGTGTTGGATTTCACTTCTGTTCAGCTAGACAAGGATCTGTCTTATGTTGAAGAGCCAGTAGCCATTCTGGACAGGTAGGTCAGGAAGCTAAGGTCAAAGAACATCGCTACAGTAAAGGTTCAGTGGCGGGATCAGCCGGTCGAGGAAGCGACTTGGGAGACCGAGCAGGATATGCGCAGCCAGTACCCTCATCTTTTTACCACTCCAGGTATGTTTTCTATACTCGTTCGTGGACGAACGATTCTTTTAAGTGTGGTAAAATGTAACGACCCGACCGGTTGTTTTAGAAAATTACGCCCCGATCCCAAATTTAACTGTTCCTCTAAGTACATTTCTACTATTGTGGTTTGCCGGGAGGGTTGGTTCTAGAATTAGGAGTGTTTTAGGACACTTAGTCCCTAAATGGGAGCTTAAGGTTGGAAAATGGTCCGTAGTCGGAACAATGTTAAGACGACCTCGGAACGGAAATACAATGGTTCCATTAGCTCCATTAGGTGATTTCGGGGTTGAGAGCACGTTCAGAATGTATTTTGGAGGTCCGTAGGTCAATTAGGCTTGAAATGCCGAAGTTTAAAATTTTGGTGAATCCGAACGATAGGTGAGATCTTGATCCAGGGGTCGGAATTGAATTCCGACAATTTCTGTAGCTTCGTTATATGATTTTGGATATGTCCGCAAATTTTTAGGTCATTCGGACGTCGTTTGGTCGGGTTTTAGATCGAATGTGTAATTTGGAAAGTTTTAAGAAATTTAGGCTTGAATTCGATGTGAATTATGGGTTTTGATGTTGTTAGACGTGTTTTGAGGATTAGAACAAGTTCGAATAAGGTATTAGGATTTGTTGGTGTGTTTGGATGAGGTCCCGGGGGCCTCGGGGTGATTTCGGATGGTTAAACAGGAGAAAAACATGGAAATTGCAGGTTTTGGTGTTGGTTCTGTTATTTTCGCCCCTGCGGAAGTGGGACCGCAGAGGCGAGTCTGCTGAAGCGGAAATTGGAGCACGGAAGCGGACTGAAGCGTAGGGGCGGTCCCTTGTTCGCATAAGCGGCATCGCGGGTGCGAGGATGGGACCGCAAAAGTGGTCAGGAGATGGATTGGGGAGTTCCGCAGAAGTGGTTACGTCTTCGCTTAGGTGAGTCCGCAGAAGCGGACTCTTATTCGTATGAGCGGAAAGATCCGCAGGAGCGGACGTTTGTCTACAGGAGCGGCCTCGCGGAAGCGGACCTGGGCTCGCAGAAGCGGATTGGGCCGGCTAGGCCTGGAGATTCGCAGAAGCGACAAATTGTCGCGGAAGCGGTTCTGCAGAAGTGGAAAATAGTCCGCAGAAGCGAAAATCGCAGAAGGTTTAATTATATCAGAAGTTAGAAATTTCAGAAACATTTCACACATTTGGGGTCTCGGCTTAAGAGGTGATTTGGGCAATTTTTGAGGGAGATTCAAGGGAAATCATCAGGTAATCAACTATGGACTCATCTTATGATTAGTATTGATAATATTATGCAATTATATCATGAAAATGGAGGAATTTGGGGTAGTTTATGGAGGATTTAGTCCTAGGCTTGAACTTTAGAAAATCAAGGTTATGAATGGGCAAATGGAGTCCGAATTTGGTAAATATTATATGCTTAGACTCGTATTGAGACGAGGGTTCCGAATATGTAAATTTCGTTATTTTTCGATATGCGTACCGAAAGTCAGGTTTTGGAAACTTATGGATTTTGGTGTATTTTGAATTGTTTTGGTTGGGTAATGCCCAATTGGCCTATTTGGACGTGATTCTATTGATTTTTATCAGATACTATACCTGTGGAGGCCGACATTCACGGCAAGAGAGTTGTCTCTTAGCAGTTTTGTACCGGAGTTGAGGTAAGTGGCTTGTATAAACTCGTGTGGGGGAACTTTCAGCCCTAGGATATTATGTGATAGTTTAAATGCCTTGTACGCGAGGTGACGAGCGTGTACATGTGCTGGTTGTTGTAACACATACCTTACTTGAACTGTCCGATTAGTGATATTCCTGCTCTTAGCTGATTAAATCGATACTCTTACTCGGTATTAGTTAGAAAAGCATGATTAGATAGGATTTAACTGTCTAGTTGCCTAATTGTCTTACTTGAACTTCTTGATAATTGTTGGCACTAGTTTCGGTGAAGTTGTAGTTAAGCATAGTATATTCTCTCTGTGTATTTCTTTATTTGTTGTGTTTGTGGACTGCAGGTTCAATTCCCGGAGATCCCAGGGCTATGGGTTTGATTCCCAGAGACCCGGAGTGGTATTGTTTGTGGACTACGGGTTCGATTCCCTGAGATCCTGAGTTATTGTTTCTGGACTGCAGGTTCGATTCCCGGAGATCCTGAGTTATTGAATTTATTGAGATATGGACTGCGGGTTCGATTCCCGGAGATCTTGAGATATTGAGTGCAGGTTCGATTCCCGGAGGTCCTGATGTTATTGAGATACGGACTGCGAGTTCGATTCCCGGAGATCCTGAGCTTTATTGAGACATGGGCTACGGGTTCGATTCCCGGAGACCCAGGGGTACTGTTAATGGGACTGTGGGTTCAATTCCCACAGGTCCTGGACTTGTTAATTGAGTTTTGGTTACTTGTTGTTAGCTTAATTGTAGACGGTTGCAGTAATCGCTTTATTGTTGTTATTTCAGAATTTCTATCATTTAAACTGCTTATTTTTGTCATTATCATTTTGTTATTGTTTCTCTCATTAGGACCCCAACCTTCCTCGTCACTACTCCATCGAGGTTAGGCTTGGCACTTACTGAGTACCGCCGTGGTGTACTCATGCTGCTCTTCTGCATACTTTTGTTGTGCAGATCCAGGTACATCAGGACAGGCCCGTACTAGGTGATTCAGCAGTACATTTGGAGACCTCGAGGTATGATCTGCTACGTCCGCAGATCCGGAGGCCTTCCTTCTATTCCGATAGTATTAGTAGATGTTTTCCTTCATTTCGTTGTTAGATACTCTTTACACATAGAGCCACAGTTGTATATTCTCTTTTAGTCTGTGTTACCCGTGGGATTCCGGGTCTTGGTGGTGTTTTATACAGTGTGTTTGATGGGTGTATGTGCCAAGCGGCACAAATTACAGTCCTTATTATATTATTTTTCCGCTATTTCTTATGCAATGTTCATTAACTTATATGTTCCGCAACGTGTTAGGCTTACCTAGTCATGGGGACTGGGTGCCATTACGATAGGTTCACGATTGGTGAACTAGGGTCGTGACAACTAGTGCCTGAGCCTGGGGAGCTACTGGCTCCGGAGTACGTGCAACAAGAGTCTGGACCCTTCCTCCAGCCTGAGAAGCGGTTGGTGTAGCTGGTAATAAGCCTGCTCTGGCAACACTGTCCACAAAACCCGCTATTCTGACCAGAGCCTCCCGAAGATCCGGGGTAAATAAGACCTCTCCTGGGACCTGAGCTGGGCCCACTGGAGCTGCTGGGACTTGAACCTCCTCACCAATCTCAACATGAGGCTCCACCTCTAGAATAGCTACCTGGGGCTGAGCTTTGCCCCTACCACGACCTCCGACACGACCTCAGCCCCTGCCCCTCGCAGGAGCTACATGGGGCTCAAGCCGCTAATCAGCAGATGAAGAAGCGCGTGTTCTCACCATCTACGAAAGGACAAAGTAGAAATTCAATCAGTATTTGAGGAACAAATCGCACGACAAGAAGGAACAAATGAGAGACTTTTCCTAACTCAATAGACTCTGGAGGGCAAGTACAGACGTCTCCGTACCTACCCCTCAGACTCTACTAAGCTTGTTCGTGAGTTTTGAGACCTATGTATCCTAGAGCTCTGATACCAACTTGTCACGACCCGGATTTCCCACACCATCGGGATCGTGATGGTGCCTACTCGTGGTAGCTAGGCAAGCCAATTTACTCACCGCCCTTACATTTACACAACCATCATGTTATCATATTTAATGGTATGAATAATAACAATAACTTTAATTGCGGAAGTCTTTCAAATGAAAACTGAATAGTAATGTGAAATACTCGACAATAATTCCTCTACCAAAGATGTGGAGTCACAATCTCATGAACTACTAAGAATAACTACACATAATGGTCTGAAAGAAATAAATAATAACCGTCTATCCCGAAATAATGAGACTACAGCAATAATTAAAATAAATAGAAGAGACACTGGGCATGCGGACACCTCCAAGCTACCTCAGTCCCGGAAGTATGATAAATCCGCTATTCGTACTACTGTTGTTGTGCCTGGCATATCACGGCGAAGTAGTGACAAGCCTAGGACAAGACACTCATATAAAACTGTGAAGTTCTATATATGTATGTATCACAGAATAACAGAGATATTCAGCAACACAAATAACAAAGGAGGGAACATGCTGGGGGAGCATAATCGGAAACACATAATTAATCAGTAAGGTAAAAACAGAGTGTAGCAAAAACATTTATCACAAAACAAGAAATTTAATGGTTGCACGGAATCACCCTTCGTGCTTTTACTCTCATCCTCACCAAATAGGCAAATAAAAGTGCACGACATCACCCTTCGTGCTTTTACTCTCATCCTCACATTCTTGGCACGACATGATCCTTCGTGCATCATTTAAACAACAACGGCACCGAATGTTCCTTCGTGCATACATAATAAACATGGCACTGAATGATCCTTCATGCATAATTCAAGTAACAACAGCACGTAATGTTCCTTCAAGCACAAATAGTAAAACAAGGCACGAAATGATCCTTCGTGCGAACATAATTCAAAAATGGCACGGCATGACCCTTCGTACATTATCACTCTTCCCCACCCAAATAACAGTCATACTCAACGGGAAAAAGAATGAAAATAGTAACATATACCGTCTCGGCAAGGGAGTAACAACAATCATAACTATATCCCGGCAAAGTAACAACATCAACAACATAATAAAGTCCCGGCAAGGGAAATAATAATTAACCTTCACAACCCGGAAAGTGCTCAAGAATATGACTTAGGAAATATTCCACATTAGCTCACCACATATATCAACAAACGACTCACGGTCATGCTAGACTCCGGTGTATAGATGCTCGTCACCACGCCTATATACCGCACTTGATCACATAGCAATTAGCTAATTATTACACTCATTCATATTCCCTCAATCTAGGATAGATCAAACACTTACATCAAAGCCTTGAAGTCTAATCAACCTTCAACTATCGCTTTACCTCGTAACTCAACCTCCAACTCGCTCGAATCTAATCACAATTGGTTCAATTACTTTAATAAACACTATGTAAATTGGTTTGGATGTATAATAATTGCTTTCACAAGGTTTTACCCAAAATTTCCCAAAACGCCCCGAACCCACGTGGTCGAAACTCGGGGTTCGGACCAAAATCCGGTTACCCATTCCCGCACGAGTTCAATAAGATAATTTTTTTTAAATCAGACCCCAAATTGAGGTCCAAAACCCCCAAATCTATAAACCCTAGCTCTACACTAAATTCCCAATTCCCCCATTAAAATTCTTGTTTTGAAATTGAAATTATGTTTAAAGATGTTAAAGAGTAGAGAAAATATAGTGGAAGTTACTTACCAATCGTTTTGGAGAAGAAGAATTGTTTGGAAAATCGCCTCTTACGTTTAGGGTTTTGAAAAAGTGTAAAATAGCTGAGGATTTCGGTTTATATATACTATTCGGGAAGCTGGCGCGGACCACACAAAAATGCCATGCGTCTACGCCAATAAGGGAAGATAATGCGTTCTCTGAACCTACCCAACGCAGACCGCACAGTTTTGGTGCGCGGCCGTGTTGATCAAACGCGACCTCTCAGAACCTGGCCACGCGGACAACATAGATTAGCATTGCGGCCGCGTGGTACCCAGCGCGGACCGCACTATTTTGGTGCGCGGCCATGGTGGTTGAGCTTAACCCGCGCCTTCTCTAAACCAGTCCATGCGGACCGCACAGAAATGTATTGCGGCCGCGTGAGACCTGTTGTACTGGGCATCTGATAGTTTTAAGTCTAAGGCCTTACGGGACCTACTCTAAACACACCCAAGCCCTCGGGGTTCCAAACCAATTATACCTATTGACTCAAAAATATCATACGAACTTGACCGAGTGATGAGCTCGCTAATATAACATCGTTTTCATAGAAACAAGCCTCAAATTCATGATTTCTTCTTTTAAACTTTGTAAACTTTCAAACTTGGAACTCATAGTTCAAAACATGTCAAACGACGTCCGATTTCCATCAAAATTTGCAGAAAGCGCTTAAACAATATATAAGACTTGTACTGAGCATCGGAACCGAAATACGAGCCTGATACCATAGCCTTTCAATCGAGTTCCATCTTCATTTTCCTTAATAAATTTGGAAAAACAATTTAACAGAAGAATTAATAGCTGGGGCTCTAGGCCTTAGAATTCGACTCCAGGCACATACCCGAGTCCCATATTTTTCTACGGACCTTCCGGGACCGTCCGAACTCGGGTCCGGGTCCGTTTACCGAAAATGTTGACCAAAGTCAACTATATAAATATTAATATCAAAATTCTTCAAATATTCAATTGAATTCACATATTCTAATACAAAAAATTTTCTGGCTACGTGCCCAGACTGCGCACGTAAATCGAGGCAATATAAAATAAGTTTTCAAGGCCTCGGAAGCGCGAAACAGATAAGGAAAATAGGTGATGACCCTTTGGGTCGTCACACAAACCTTTTCAGAAAGAGTACCAAATTGACTATAAATATACCTTCAATTTTCAGAATATTTACTTACGAAATTTTCTAATAATCTTCTTCTTCTTTTGCACAAAAATTCCAGTGTATTTTGCAGCCTTCGCGTGGTTCGCTATTTATCTTTGTTTTTGCTACCAATACTCGAGTGAGTTAAATCATTTTATCGTGGGAGGATATATTCCAAAACCTAGGGTACTTGAAAGAAATAATTTTTTAAGGACACACTGTGTATTCAGTGGGCTCGCTTTATTGCTATAACGTTTCAAAATTTATTTTGAAGTTCGAATATTGTTTTTATACTTTATTTCTACTAACATTTTTTATGTTTTTAGAAATATTACTGTTTTATTTATTTACAGCAATACAGATTGATAACAGTCATAAGGAAATTATATTTATTATATTCTGTATTCTATCTGAATTTTACTATTCTGATTTGAATATATAAAAATTTTATCAGAGTATTGAAATTCAGAAAATGATTTGAAGAATATAAAAACTTTATCATTTTTATGTAAAACAGTATAAAAAACTTCAGTTGTTTTTATTACGTAATGTTTATTGATTACAATATTATTTACCGTTCTGGTTTTTCATTAATTGATCTCTTCTGTTGTTGACAGTAAGAAATGGAAAATAATAATGGAAATCCTTCTGCGACTGTTAGTGTAACTACGATAGCCTCGTTAACTCGCACTGTTGTTCCTCCGGCTGAAAAACCGGGAAAAGTTTCTGAAACCAACTTCAATGGATGGCAGTAAAGGGTGTTCTTCTGGCTTATCACACTATGTAGAAATTTACTAGTGAAGGGCCTCCAGTGCCTACTACGGACATGCCGGACAATGAAAATGTCACGATCCCCAAACCGGTCGTGATGGTACCCAACACTAATGCTAGGCAAGCCCGACCATTTACTCTCTTAACCCGAGAACGAAGCTCAAAACCAATTAATTAAATACTCAAACCAATTATTAATACTAATAGTTTATATACTCAAATAAATAATACGAAATAATGACATAACTGTAACTCCCAAAGACTTGGGGTCATGAGTCTAGAGCCTCTAAAACAAACTGGATAACAATATCCGAATGAAAATACACAAGTCTGGGAATGTATATATAAATAAATCAGAAATAAGAAGAGTAGTCAGGTCCTTTATTAGGAAGAGTAGTCAGGTCCTACGAATGTCAAGCGACTACCTCAACAACTCTGATAAGCTCTTGAAACAAAGACTGCTCAGCTAAGCCTCCGGTGCACCTGAATCTGCACACAAGGTGCAGGAGTAGGGTGAGTACTACCGACTCAGTGAGTAATAAGCATATAAAATGTCTGAAGATAAGAAATTCACGAAATGCCACAAAGTAAAGCTAAAACTAACAGCCTGACACCTTACTACGAATAACCAACAATAGGTAATGACACCTAGAACAAGTAAATAACAATGCATGAATGCAATGCAATGTACATGACCGCTACAACGTGTAGCCCGATCCATTTCACGTAGACGGCGCTCACTGAGGGTGTGTACAGACTCCGGAGGGGCTCTTTCACCTCAAGCGCAATATAATCATAACATTCGCTGCAACGTGCAGCCCGATCCACACCCAGTCCAATATATGCATATGAGTCACGTAACAGATTCAATTAATTTCCCAATTTCCAATTTATTAAGAAGAATATACTTTAGATGTTTAAATTCAGTAAAAGTGACATAGCATTTCATAACAGTGATTAAACACAGGACTGAGATCAATAATTAAATAAAACATGCTATCACAATGATATTCATCCTCTGAGGATGCTACAGATCGGCACAAGGCCCCAAATACGGCAATAAGTCCATATATATTATATACATGGAGTGTATCACTCACCAATATAGAAACATTCTTGTTCATGATGGACCAAATCACAATCCCTGTGAGCACGTAATTTTTTTCCTATATGAGAATTACTCCCAAAAAATTTAAAATAAAATAGTTTTGTGTTGTATGCAATTTTCATGGATTATGTGTTATTTTTTATAATTGTTTGGGTCTGTGTGAGCGTGTTTATTTGTTTATGTAACGACCCAACCGATCGTTTTGAGCTACGGTGCATCATTCAGCAGTTTGAGGCCATGAGCAGCTTCATCTCATGTATATTGACTTGTGTGTATGGTCAGAATTAAAATTGAAGAAGTTTGGAGTCAAATTTAAATGAAAATTCTCATTTTTAAACCTTAAAATTGAAGAAATGAACTAGGATTGGAATTTTGAGTATACGACCTCGGAATTGGGATCTGAAGGTTCCAACGGGTTTATATGATGATTTTGGACTTGGGCGTATGCCCGGATCGGGTTTTGGATAACCCGAGAGCGTTTTGGCGCATATTTTGGAAGATAGCATTTTAGAAGAAATTGCATCAGTTTGGCTTAAAATGCATTTTAGTGTTATTGATGTCTGTTTGGGATTCCAAGACTGGGAGTAGCTCCGTATGGTTATTCTGGATTTGGGAGCGCGATCGGAAGTGAATTCGGAGGTCCGTAGGTCATTTTGGAGTTGTTTGGCTAAAGATAGAAAATTGAAGGTTTTTGAGAAAATTTGACCGGAAGTGAAAATTTTGATATCGGACTCGAAATACAAATCTTATGGTTCGGATAGCTTCGTTAGGTGATTTGGGACTTAGGAGTGTGTCCGGAATATTTTTGTGATGACCGGTGTAGAATTAAGCTTGAATTGACAAAGTTAGTATTTTGGCGAATTTCGGTTGATAGGTGAAATTTTGATCCGACGGTCGGAATGGAAATCCGAAATTTTTTGTAGCTCTATTATGTCATTTTGGAGTTGTGTGCAAAATTTGAAGTCAATCGGACTTGATTTGATAGGTTTCGACATCGAAAATAGAAGTTGGAAACTTCAAAGTTCATCAAGCTTGGATTGAAGGTTAATTCATAATTTTTGCGTTCTTTGATGTGATTTGAGGCCTCGAGCGAGTCCATAATATGTTTTGGGACTGGTTGGTGTTATTGGTCGGGGTCTCGGGGGTCTCAGGTGTGTTTCGGATGCCCAACGGGTCATTTTTGGAAAATTTTTACCGTTTTGAGCATAAATGTAATGATCCAAAGGTCTATTTTTAGTTCTAGCGATCCAAATTTGATTTCGAGAATTCGAGAATTTAAATCATGAATTATAGGACTGATCTGGAAATTTTGGTTTAATTTCATCGAGTGGCGATTGAGTTTTTGACGCGAAATGTGAGTTAATTGTTTAACGAGTGAAATTGATGTTAGACTGATCAAATGAGATCCAAATTCAGTTTTTTTTAAACACTGGATCCGTATCGAAATTACGGAGCCATAGGAAAAAGAATCGTCAAATTTCGAGTTCGTATGATGGAGTTAGAACCATTTTGGTGCAAAATGGCTGTGCTGTAATGTTTTTGAAAAAACTGCTGCATTTTATGAATAGTGAATAGTACCGACGGAAATTCTGGGCAGTATATCCGCGATTTTTGGGTCATTTTCCTCCATTTTTTTGAGCAACTCTTTTGGCCAGAAATTGACGGGGAATCGCTGGGATATCATCGGGAAATCATCGAGGGTAAGTTTCTTGACCTTAATTCGTTAGTTTATCAGGAAATCCTTGATTATTTCACTGAAAATGAGAGATTAAAGGTGGGTTTGAGCCCTAGGCCTAAAATTTAGGAAATCTTTAATTTGAATGGGCAAACGGAGTCCGAATTCGATAAGTTTTATATGCACGGACTCGTATTGAGATAAGGAACCCGAATATATAACTTTTGTGATTTTTCGATAAGCGTACCAAAAGTCGAGTTTTGGCAACTTGTGAGTTTTGGTGTATTTCGAGTTGTTTTGATCGGGAAATGCCCAATTGGCCTATTTTGATGTGATTCCATTGATTTTATAGATACTACCTCGGTGGAGTCCGACATTCGCGGCAAGAGGATTGTCTCTTAGCGGTTTTGTACCGAAAGCGAGGTAAGTGGCTTGTCTAACCTCGTGTGGGCGAACTTTCACCCCTAGGATATTATGTGATAGTTTAAATGCCTTGTACGCGAGGTGGCGGGTGTGTACATACGCTGGTTGTTGTAACACACACTTTACTTGAATTGTCCTATTAGTGATATTCCTGCTCTTAGCTGATAAAAGCATTACTTCTACCCGGTATTAGTTAGAAAAGCATGAATAGCTAGGATTCAACATGTCTAATTGCCTAGTTAACTTACTTGAACTTCTTGATAAATTATTGACACTAGTTTCGGTGAAGTTGTAGTTAAACATATTATATTCTCTCTGTGCGTTCCTTTATTGTCTGTATTGGTGGACTGCGGGTTCAATTCCCGGAGACCCAGGGCTGTGGGTTCGATTCCCGGAGACCCGGAGTGATATTGTTTATGGACTGCGGGTTCGATTCCCGGAGATCCTGAATTATTGGTAGGGACTGCGAGTTCGATTCCCGAAGATCCTGAGTTATTAGTAGGGACTGCGGGTTCGATTCCCAGAGATCTTGAGTTATTGGTAGGGACTGCGGGTTTGATTCCCGGAGATCCTGAGTTATTGGTAGGGACTGCGGGTTTGATTCCCGGAGATCCTGAGTTATTGGTAGGGACTGCGGGTTTGATTCCCGAAGATCCTGAGTTATTGGTATGGATTGCGGGTTCGATTCCTAGAGATCCTGAGATTTATTGAGACATGGGCTGCGGGTTCAATTCCCGGAGACCCAGGGATACTGTTATCGGGACTGCGGGTTCAATTCCTGTAGCTCCTTGTTTGTTGGTTATGGAAAGGGACTGTGGGTTCAATTCCCACAGGTCCTGGACTTGCTAATTGAGTTTTATTGAGTTATTTACTTGCTGCTAGCTTAAATTGTAGACGGTTGCAGAAATCACTTTATTGTCGTCATTTCAGATTCATTATTATTAAAACTGTTTATCATTGTTATCATCATTATATTATTGTTCTCTCAGTAGGGCCCTGACCTTCCTCGTCACTACTCCATCGAGGTTAGGCTTGGCACTTACTGAGTACCGCCGTGGTGTACTCATGCTACTCTTCTGCACACTTTTGTTATGCAGATCCAGGTACATCAGGACAGGCTCATACTAGGTGATTGAGCAGCACTTTGGGAGACCTCGAGGTATGATCTGCTACGTCCGCGGATCCGGAGGCCCTCCTTCTATTCCGATAGTATTAGTAGATGTTTTCCTTCATTTCGTTGTTAGATACTCTTTACACATAGAGCCACAGTTGTATACTCTCTTTTAGTCTGTGTTGCCCGGGGGATTCCCGGTCTTGGAGGTGTTTTATACAGTGTGTTTGATGGGTGTATGTTCCAAGTTGCACGGATTACATTTCTTTTTTATACTATTTTCCGCTATTTCTTAATTAATGTTCATAAAATGGTATATTCCGCAACATATTAGGCTTACCTAGTCGTGGGGACTGGGTGCCGTCATGACATGTTCATGATTGGTGAACTAGGGTCGTGATAAGTTGGTATCAGAGCTCTAGGTTCATAGGAGTCACGGGACACAGACCGGTTACTTAGAGTCTCGCTGATCGATACGGAGACGTCTGTATTTATCTACGAGGGGCTATGTAACTGTTTAGGAAACTCTTCAATTCTTTGAATTCCTTATCGTGCGCAATTTATTCAGTTGGAGCCTATGTCATATGTTCTTTTGCATCCACTCGTGTATTGAAATTGCGCACTCGGTATCAAGTATGCGCCGACGGTTCGTGACGCTGCAGAGAGATCTCAAGGGAGTCAAGAATTTACTCAACCATTGTTACCGCGTGCCATCCATATCGATAATGCAAGAGAATTGAGAGATATTCAATTGTGCACATGGGGGTGCACTAGGTTCTGACATTCGATTGATAAGTACGGTCTTGAGAAGGTTTACTTAACTGCCTAATCGTCACAGAAATGGTAGAATCACAAGGTGGATGTAGATCTAAAGATTGTTGGTGGTAATAAAGACTATATGGTTCATATGAGATATCTATTTAGCGAAGGATTTAGCCAGCAGAGATACTGGGGGGATATGAGTTTAACTGTCTTAAGAAGGACATGTGCCAAACGAATGTCTTGGGCTATCTTATGATGAAGACGTACAAATGATAAAAGCTATTGTCATGGATTAGCAAGATGTGTCTTATGGCTTCGTGCCAAGTGAAAGGATTTCACTATCAACAACCAAATTATGGGTCATGTATCATATCAGATTTGGCCTGTGCTGTATTTAAGTGCTATTCAAAAGTTCTTTGAAACTGGTGAATAGGCAAGAGTTGAGGCTCGTATGGTATGATGTTGGGACTTTTGATGTTCATGTATCCCTAATAAATTCTACCTTTCATTATCAGCACGGAAGATTTCGGTGAAGGCTACATGGTGCTTCATAGGTGTGAGAATCACAATATGTCTTAAGCTATCAATAATGCTCGATGCATGGAACAAGAAGATGTTTGGTTGTATTGGGATGAGGTCATACCCTATGGTGTTAGAGTGCTAATAGAGCACATGTGGTTATATTCGTTGGATCAAGTGAGTTGCAGTTGAATAATAGAATTGACTTGAGAGAATGGTTCTAATGTGTTTGAGAGTCGTGTAATAGTGGCTTTGGGCTAAGTGGGAGAGTCCCACCGCTTAAGATTGGGTCGCATGGTTAATTACCTGTGTGAATTCTGGATACTAGCGTATTATTGTGTTATTGCAGCCACGGAAAAAGGGCCATGAGTGGTAATTTGAGTATATAAATTGTTGAATGCATGTTATGGTTAGCCTTACTGGCTCGTGTTCAAACTTGAGGAAAGATTCATGATTTATGCCTCGTATAGGTGCAGGCTTCGCGGGAAGTGGTTCTGTTGGGGGCTTTATTGAGAGGGTATTCATATGTAATAAAATTCAGTAGAGTTGGTTGCGTACTGGGGCAAGTCAGGGCCGGATGGCTCTCAATAGCGGTCCTAGTGAATTCAAGAGGTAAAGTGTGGTGCCTGATAATTCTGAGTCTATAAGTACAGTTGAGGCTCAAACTTTTGAAGCAACTTATGAAGAAAGGCACAAAACGATCTATGATGTTTTGACTTGTGGTGTAGTATTTGAGAGACGTGAAATGGTCGTCGTTCTTGAGATAGCATGGCCTCATGATTTAAGGTCACTCAGGGTAAGTGCGGTTGGAATAAGTTAGGTATTGAAGGAAGATATTAACATTTCTAAGGCAATCAAGGATAACCTGGAAGGAAGTAGATTGATCAGCCATAGTTGAGTTGGCGTATTGGTGTCAATGATCGGTTCATGCAACGTGATCGAATTATGCATGTGATTGGTGGCGGTGCATTTGAGACTTGTCGGCCGCAGTGATTGATGTTATTCTGAATTATTCTTCGGTTAGGTAGATCTCGGGAAAGGTTATGGTGGCTTGGACCACTACTTAGAGATTGACATATTCGATGGTTATGAGAATTCACTGTATGTTGTTATAGTTCTCCTGCAGTGAGCTAAATGGAAAGTATTATGTGATGAAGTATTAGTCTATCGTCGGTTCTAGAGCTATGATGGAAATTGCGTCTATCGTATATCGGCACGTGAGGTGCAGTGAGTAGTATGAAATTTGAAGTAAGGACCAAGGTCACAGTTTGGTCAATGAATGTGATATAAAGAGCTCGGATGAGCAGAAAAGGAGTTTCGGTGTTTTGAGTAAGATGGGTATTAACATCGGTATCATTTGAGATCGGTGTTCTGCGAGAAAGGCTTTGCACCCCGGATTGGGGACTCCTGATCGCTTTTAGTGTCAGCGCAGCCGGTGGGTTGAATGTGCAGACCCGTTTAATTATTCGGAAGATGGTGGGAGCTTGACCCACAAGAAGATTGTATAGGTGTGACTTGTAGTAACTTGATTGATTAGAAATTTAAACCAAGTATGAGAATTTTGGTAATATCATTCATTTGAGAATTTATGCCTGGAGGGCACTCTGCTTATTGAGTTATAGACCTGTGAAATATTATTGACTTAGCTTGGCACGGCCAAGATAGACTCAAGGTCGATGGATTGATTTAAATGTGGAAGTGAGCCTTGCGTCAGGCCAATTGTGTTTCTTCCAGCAATGCGCCCTTTATGGAGGGATAGTCGTGGTCTTATTTCGCGGTTAGTAATTCATGTAAAGATATATTGCGCTGTATGAGTGTGAGATGGCTTGGTAATTTCCTTATGTGTTGAGGTTCCGATCAGCGGTGATGTATATGAGCATGATGGCCCTCGAGACTCACATCTTATACCGCACCTCAGTTGTGCTTGAGTTTGTAGCCTATAGCGCTATATGTTTCATTGAGTCTGATATCATGCACCTTAGTGTGCTTATGATAAATATTCAGTATTTTGATGTGACGAGCTATTCAGATCGACATATGACTCCTTGTGTGAGTCTATATTGTTCGGATCGGGTGGCACGCCGCCATGGTTATATTGTTGGGATCGGGTGGCACGCCGCCTGGTTATATTGTTGGGATCGGGTGGCCCGCTACCATGGGTATATTGTTGGGATCGGGTTGCACGCCGGAACAGTGTGATATTTATTTCAGTGTCCATAATTGCTTTTATGTGTTCTGTTTTCTATTTTTCTGAGGAAGTCCATATTAGTGTGAGAGTTGAATAGTTCTCTCTAGTGTTCGCCTTCCTTTTGTATCACGTACGAATTAGTGGCCTAATGACACATTGTGTCATCTTGTAGGACTTTTGATTATGTCTGAGGTGGCTTATCGCCTGAGCAGTTCGTAATGGGTGATGTGAGATCATTGAATTCGAGATCAGTGTAATCTGAGCATATGAAATAAATTAAGGGGCTAAGACCATTATTTAGTTCAGAATGAGGTAATGGCTCTTGTCAAAAGTATAGACTAAATAATTTGTTTACTTGGCAACTAAATATGAATTTCAGTTCATCTCTTCCGTCGTATCGGTGTTGTAAAAGCTAGAGCAAGACCTATGTAGGTCATGAGATGCAATGAGAGCATCAGATTTGTGGAATTTCGACTATTATATTTAAAGAATATTATTGGTCCCATGACTATCATATTTAAAGTGATACAAAGTGTGAATTCAGCAAAGTTATGTAGTCATGTATCGGTACAGCGTGTGAAGATTGATATGGTGGTCGTATGATGGAAACATGCTACAAGAAATTCTGGATGTTGGAATTGGGTCTAATGGCTTATTTACTCGAATAAAGGAGTATATATATAGAGTTATCAAGCTAATGTGCTCAAATGAGTTGTGGAAGCACAGGAAGTTGCATGAGATGTTAAACCAGTGATTTCAGACTACTTCAGTGTAGTTCTCAGCACGTTCAAGGACGAACGTATGGTTAAGTGGGGGAGATTGTAACGATCCAACCGGTTGTTTTGAGCTACGGTGCGTCATTCAGCAGTTTGCGGCCATGAGCAGCTTCATCTCAGGTATATTGACTTGTGTGTATGGTCAGAATTAAAATTGAAGAAGTTTGGAGTCAAATTTAAATGAAAATTCTCATTTTTGAAGCTTAAAATTGAAGAAATGAACTGGGATTGGAATTTTGAGTATACGACCTCGGAATTGGGATCTGAAGGTTCCAACAGGTTCATATGATGATTTCGGACTTGGGCGTATGCCCGGATCGTGTTTTGGATAACCCGAGAGCGTTTTGGCGCATATTGTGGAAGATAGCATTTTAGAAGAAATTGCATCAGTTTGGCTTAAAATGCATTTTAGTGTTATTGATGTCCGTTTGGGATTCCGAGACTGGGAGTAGCTCCGTATGGTTATTCTGGATTTGGGAGCGCGATGGGAAGTGAATTCGGAGGTCCGTAGGTCATTTTGGAGTTGTTTGGCTAAAGATAGAAAATTGAAGGTTTTTGAGAAAATTTGACCGGAAGTGGATATTTTGATATCGGACTCGAAATACAAATCTTATGGTTCGGATAGCTTCGTTAGGTGATTTGGGACTTAGGAGTGTGTCCGGAATATTTTTGTGATGACCGGTGTAGAATTAAGCTTGAATTGGCAAAGTTAGTATTTTGGTGAATTCCGGTTGATAGGTGAAATTTTGATCCAACGGTCGGAATGGAATTCTGAAAATTTCTGTAGCTCTGTTATGTCATTTTGGACTTGTGTGCAAAATTTGAAGTCAATCGGACTTGATTTGATAGGTTTCGGCATCGGAAATAGAAATTGGAAACTATAAAGTTCATCAAGCTTGGATTGAAGCATAATTCATAATTTTTGCGTTTTTTGATGTGATTTGACGCCTCGAGTGAGTCCATAATATGTTTTGGGACTGGTTGTTGTTATTGGTCGGGGTCTCGGGGGTCTCAGATGTGTTTCGGATGCCCAACGGGTCATTTTTGGAAGATTTTTGCCGTTTTGAGCATAAATGTAATGATCCAAAGGTCTATTTTTAGTTCTAGACATCCAAATTTGATTTCGAGAATTCGAGAATTTAAATCATGAATTATAGGACTGATCTGGAAATTTTGGTTTAATTTCATCGAGTCGCGATTGAGTTTTTGACGCGAAATGTGAGTTAATTGTTTAACGAGTGAAATTGATGTTAGACTGAGCAAATTAGATCCAAATTCAGTTTTTTCTTAAACACTGGATCCGTATCGAAATTACGGAGCCATAGGAAAAAGAATCGTCGAATTTCGAGTTCGTATGATGGAGTTAGAACCATTTTGGTGCAAAATGACTGTGCTGCAATTTTTTTGAAAAAGCTGCTGCATTTTATGAATAGTAAACAGTGTCTCACGCGCATGAACAGTGTCCGTCCGTGAACAGTACCGACGGAAATTCTGGGCAGTATATCCGCGATTTTTGGGTCATTTTCCTCCATTTTTTTGAGCAACTCTTTTGGCCAGAAATTGACGGGGAATCGCTGGGATATCATCGGGAAATCATCGGGGGTAAGTTTCTTTACCTTAATTCGTTAGTTTATCAGGAAATCCTTGATTATTTCACTGAAAATGAGAGATTAAAGGTGGGTTTGATCCCTAGGCCTAAAATTTAGGAAATCTTTAATTTGAATGGGCAAACGGAGTCTGAATTCGATAAATTTTATATGCACGGACTCGTATTGAGATAAGGAACCCGAATATATAACTTTTGTGATTTTTCGATAAGCGTACCAAAAGTCGAGTTTTGGCAACTTGCGAGTTTTGGTGTATTTCGAGTTGTTTTGATCGGGAAATGCCCAATTGGCCTATTTTGATGTGATTCCATTGATTTTATAGATACTACCTCGGTGGAGTCCGACATTCGCGGCAAGAGGATTGTCTCTTAGCGGTTTTGTACCGAAAGCGAGGTAAGTGGCTTGTCTAACCTTGTGTGGGCGAACTTTCACCCCTAGGATATTATGTGATAGTTTAAATGCCTTGTACGCGAGGTGGCGGGTGTGTACATGCGCTGGTTGTTGTAACACACACTTTACTTGAATTGTCCTATTAGTGATATTCCTGCTCTTAGCTGATAAAAGCGTTACTTCTACCCGGTATTAGTTAGAAAAACATGAATAGCTAGGATTCAACATGTCTAATTGCCTAGTTAACTTACTTGAACTTCTTGATAAATTATTGACACTAGTTTCGGTGAAGTTGTAGTTAAACATATTATATTCTCTCCGTGCGTTCCTTTATTGTCTATATTGGTGGACTGCAGGTTCAATTCCCCGGAGACCCAGGGCTGTGGGTTCGATTCCCAGAGACCCGGAGTGATATTGTTTATGGACTGCGGGTTCGATTCCCGGAGATCCTGAGTTATTGGTAGGGACTGCGGGTTTGATTACCGGAGATCCTGAGTTATTGGTAGGGACTGCGGGTTCGATTCCCGGAGATCTTGAGTTATTGGTAGGGACTGCAGGTTTGATTCCCGGAGATCTTGAGTTATTGGTAGGGACTGCGGGTTTGATTCCCGGAGATTCTGAGTTATTGGTAGGGACCGCGGGTTTGATTCCCGAAGATCCTGAGTTATTGGTAGGGACTGCGGGTTCGATTCCCGGAGGTCCTGAGATTTATTGAGACATGGGCTGCGGGTTCGATTCCCGGAGACCCAGGGATACTGTTATCGGGACTGCGGGTTCAATTCCTGTAGCTCCTGGTTTGTTGGTTATGGAAAGGGACTGTGGGTTCAATTCCCACAGGTCCTGGACTTGCTGATTGAGTTTTATTGAGTTATTTACTTGCTGCTAGCTTAAATTGTAGACGGTTGCAGAAATCACTTTACTGTCGTCCTTTCAGATCCATTATTATTTAAACTGTTTGTCATTGTTATCATCATTATATTATTGTTCTCTCAGTAGGGCCCTGACCTTCCTCGTCACTACTCCATCGAGGTTAGGCTTGGCACTTACCGAGTACCGCCGTGGTGTACTCATGCTACTCTTCTGCACACTTTTGTTGTGCAGATCCAGGTACATCAGGACAGGCTCATATTAGGTGATTCAGCAGCACTTTGGGAGACCTCGAGGTATGATCCGCTACGTCCGCGGATTCGGAGGCCCTCTTTCTATTCTGATAGTATTAGTAGATGATTTCCTTCATTTCGTTGTTAGATACTCTTTTCACATAGAGCCACAGTTGTATACTCTCTTTTAGTCTGTGTTGCCCGTGGGATTCCAGGTTTTGGAGGTGTTTTATACAGTGTGTTTGATGGGTGTATGTGCCAAGCGGCACGGATTACATTTCCTTTTTATACTATTTTCCGCTATTTCTTAATTAATGTTCATAAAATGGTATATTCCGCAACGTATTAGGCTTACTTAGTCGTGGGGACTGGGTGCCGTCATGACATGTATAGTTTAAACTAAGAAAATATAAAAATATATTGCGCTTGCATTCTTAGGATTGAATTTACAATTAAAAGTAATCAAGTTTATTTGGAAAAAATGGAAAATAACAAAAAATAATATGTATTTTTTGCATTTTTAGTATTTAATGTCCCAATTGTGTGATTTTATTTTAATTTGGTGTGATAATTATTATTAGAAGTTAATTAATATTTTTGATAAATTAATTTGGTCTTATGATGAAAGCTAGGATTTTTTAGAACTTATTTTGAATTTAATTTAAATAAAGAAATAAAAAGAAGAAAAGGAAAATTGGAAAAAAACAAGGGAAAACAAATGGATTGGGATCTGCTGCTCGTCCAAACAAGCCCAAAAATGTCCAATCCAGTCCAAAATGCCCCAGTACACGTTACCCTTCCAATTAACCCGGATCCATATCCCCAAACCCCACTTAAATCAAAACGACACCGTTTTTCCCTTACAATAACGATCCTGGCCGTTGATCTCTTGTGATCTAACGGTCTAGAGTTATTCTTGTATTTTTTATGTACCAAATACCCCAAACCCGTTTTTCCCTATTTCCCCTTTCATCCTCATCTCTCTAAAACCCTAGAGACATGAAGCCCTGTAACTCCGCCTTATGCCGCCGCCCTCCGCCTACCGGAAATCGCCTCACGGCGATTTCGGTAGGCCAAACACTCCCATTTTTACATCAAACACTCACCTCAACCTCTCCATTCCAACCCCGAGCATGGCTTGGCTGTAATCAGTCTGTAACTTCTCGAATCTTTGATTGAAGAGTCGAGCCAAACTCAAACATACACCAATCGTTCCCAAACTCACACCATACCATCACTAGACCACCCTAAGACCAAAACAACCCCTAGTTTGGTTCGAATCCAGCCCGAACTCATCGAGCCCCAAATCCGAACCAACAACAACAACACAACAACAACAACAACCCAGTATAATCCCACAAGTGGGGTCTGGGGAGGGTAATATGTACGCAGGCCTTACCCCTACCCAGGGGGCAGAGAGGCTGTTTCCAGGAGACCCTCGGCTCAAGACATCAACAAAAAAAATAGGGAACCCTAGAATTCAAAATAGGGATTTTTCGTCCAAATCAAAGGAAATTGGGGTCTAATAGACCTTAATCGAGATGTTTTCATTTGAAGATATTTCAATTAAGGTCCATTCGACTCCAAAAATCCAAGTTCAAGTCCAAACGATCCAGTTCTGTTTAATTTTGATTTTCCACTGTTTGAGGTATTCCTTTCTTTCTTTTCTTTCTTTATTTATTTTGTACTTGTTTGTTTGTTTCAGATGTTCAAATTATTTGATTCATCCTGTTCGATTAATTGTAGTTGTTCTGAGTGCATTATGTGCCTAATTCACTTAAGGTTCAAGTAATTCATTCAGATTTTTTTTATCCTCCGAGTCTGCCCGTAAAGACTGTGAACCATGAATTACTGACTTATTCGTCGATTGTTGTCTGTCGATTTATATGTGTTATAATCGATTACACAAACGTCATCGATTAATTATATAGTCTTGTTTGGAACAATATGGAAATAAATGTTAATACTGATTAATTGCATCCAAACCACTATTTGAATCAAAGTCTGTATTGCCTATATTTGTGTCTAGGAAAATGAATTGGTTATAGCTGTGATATTAATAAGATTAATTAATATGCTAATTAAACACTAAAGACACCCAAATTGGTGTTTAAAAGGATTAAATGAGGGTCCATTAGTGAATTCACAGCCTGTTTAGGCATTAAGTAGGGGAAACAAGAGTCATCCTGAGTTTAATATTGAAAATGTGCATTGCACATGGAAAAGCTAGTGGAATCTGCAGGGGCAGCATGGTTTCCACTGCATTTTTTGAACTTTAGAGTTTTTTTTATATAAAACCTATGTTTAAACAAATGTTTGAGTGGAAAATCATAGGTTAAGTGGGCTGGACAGTATTTTTAATAATTAAAAAGGTGCTGCTTAGTTTGGATATTAAGGTTATAAATAGATACACATAACAGATCGAGAGAAGACAGATTTTGATAAAGAGGTTTTGAGAGTTTTTTTAGAACACACGTACACTGATTTCAAAAAAAAAAAGAACACACACTGATTTACAGAAAGGAATAAGAGAGAGATTCTGAAAAAAAATTAGAGAGATAAAAAGAGAATTTCATCAGTTTAAGAACATAATACATTAAGTTTTTTTTATTATTCCATTGGGACCTTTGATCCAGTTAAAGTGTGTTACTTGATTCTATTTTCCCCTCTTAAGTTCAACTCATTGGAATTTCTTCTATCTGTTTGTCTATTTGTTTGGTTTAATTCAAGTTCAGTTGAGGCTAGTGGGTTTGTTTAATGCTGTTTGGTTTTGAAAGCTGTTAGTTGAGGTTATATCCTGATCAAAGTTGTTTCTGCTGTTGCCTTGCTGTGTTACTGCACTGTTCTGATATAACTTCTTCAGTGAAATGGAAATGCAGTTGCTATTTGACATTTTCTTAGCTTTACTGTTTTATTTGTTTTGTATAATGTGATTTATTTTAAGATCTGTATGATGAGTTTGTTACATTAACTCGCTTGAAATGAACCAGGTGGAATATATACCTAATTGGACTATTGTTGATTGTTAATTTGTAGTTATCTAGTTGTACTTACCTTTTAGTTAGTACCTATTCTAGCTTAGCGTATCTGCTACTAGAAATAGTATTATTTGCTACTGGAAATAGTAAATCAGAAATAATTAATGTTGAGGCTCGTGGTAATGCATAGTTGAATTAGTTTTATAACTTGACTATAAATCCTTTCAGTTGATTATAGATTCATCATTGTTAGCATTAATATCTACCTTAACCAACTCACTTGAATAATCTCTTCCAATCTAACCGTTATTTAACTTAATGGACAATGTCGAATTAGCATTATAGGTTTGGGTAAAAATCAGAAGTAATTGGTCATTTCTATTTGAAAGGTTCATTGAATTGGATGTTTTCATTTAGTCAACAGTATGTTAATTGAGACTGGTATAAAATCGCACATTGTCACCTTGACTAGAATAGTTGGAAATAACCGAGATGGAAATTTGTTCATAAAAATTGAAACATTACTGGGGTTTGATAAGCCATCTCATGCGGCATAAGCACCTGGGCCATAAATGAATGACCCAGGCCCAAGTCTGATTTACATGTTTCGTTTGGGCCTGGGTCCATGCTTGTGATTGGTGCAGTTTTTTACTGGACCTGAATCATGCTTCCTTGACGTAGTAATTCTTAGATATTAATAAATCGGTTAGGTTTTTTTTATTTGGTAGAGACAAACAAAACAGAAAATCATAGTTTTTTTTTTGGGTTACCTTTTTTAAAAAAAAATGAGATTGAGCCTCATAAAACTACAAATTGTGGGGCTCTCAATAAATATTGTGATATGGTATCTAGATTTCGGGATAGATCATTTAGCGAGTTTCGCGGCTTTCCTCAAAGATAATAATGCGACTTTAATTTAAGAAATAACTTTTTTGAATAATCGTAGTTTTCTTTATGCCCGAAGTATATTAGTATTGCGATTATGTATACGTTCGCGTAACATCATTAAATTTTGATTCTTAAAAATTCGAAGTATGTGTTCGTGCAACTTTGATAAAATATTTCTTAATAATAAAATTATTTTAATAGGCTGCTAATTTAATGTAATTCATATAGCTCGAGGTGTGTCATCCACAATTAAATCATCCATGGCCCTCCTACTAACGTTATGACTTAGAATGTAATAATGGCAATCATAATAAGGAAAATTAATTGTTAATTAATAAGGGTTAGTATCACACTACTACTAGTTTTTTATTTATCAAATATGAGAAGGACATTTTATCTTTCAGTTAAGGTTTCTAACTGTGATTTCTTGAAATACGCTAATTTTTTTTAATTATTCTAATAATTGGATAGTGCTGAAATTTTTTTTAATATACTGGAAAATACATTAGCATCTTAATAATGGAGAGGGAAGTTGATTTAGGACGTACACGTGACAACCAATTTTTGAAATGGATTTTCGATCTATGTACACGTTCGCGTGACATAGTTACGATTTTTTTGGAAATATAAAAAAAATATAAAAACCATTCGGAGTTTGCATTCGCGCAACTTCGATTAAATTTTCTTAATAAAATAAACAAAGCGTTATTAATCGTGGATACGTTTGCGTGACATGATTTTTGACGCGCCAAAAGGAAAGAGTATACGTAATTTGATTCTTTAATTTGAATAATTCAAGTGATTTAGAAGAGGTAAAAAGATAAATGAACATTTGTCCTAAAATGAGTAATTAAACAATTTAAGCCAAATAATAATCACTAAGCGACCGTGCTAGAACCACGGAACTCGGGAATGCCTAACACCTTCTCCCGGGTTAACAAAATTCCTTATTCGGATTTCCGGTTCGCAGACTGTTAAACAGAGTCATTCTTTTCCTTGATTCGGGATTCAACCGGTGACTTGGGACACCATGAATCTCCCAAATGGTGACTCTAAATCTTAATAATAAATCCCATTTCGATTGTCCTTTAATTGGAAAAACTCTTCGCACCCTCGCGAGTATCGCCAAAAGGAGGTGTAACAGCTCTAGCGACTCTGCCGGGGATATTATTATTTGACCCCGAATTTGGTTCAGGGTTACAGAATTTGAGCTTATTTTATGATTTTTATTTGGCTTATTTATTATTAATATTATTGTATTTTTGTGAACCTCGGTGCTAAAATGCTATCTGTTTACCGCTTTAATATTATTTGAATTTGTATATAACTGTTTTCTTACGTCACCCCTCTGAATCTTCTGAATTTATGGTGCTCACGTGCGCGTGGCCCACTTTCTGTTAGAAGTCATACCAATCAGAATGAGGTTGGGCCAAGTAACTAGACCGGGCTGACTTTCGTGCTCCCGATACGTTACCCCCACTTCGGCTCGAGTTGTCCGCTCGGGTAGGCCAAGTATAGAACAACAAACTCAAGATTATAAACTTAGAATAACAGAGCCTCACGCCGGATCCCTAGTAGGAACATTTATTTGCATCACGTACATTTTACTTTGGAGACTCAACACTGGGGTTGGGTCTGTCTAGGACAGGTGTACCTGAAATATAAAGATCAATATGATGCATCCTACTTGCTATTTGTGCATTCATTTGCTTCAGATCTACATGTTGACCGACTTATAAAAGAAATTTAGGAAGACAGCAGTATAAGGGTAAAAGAGTTAATCGCCTGTTTTGAAAAAAAATATCCAAATAATGTCGAAAACTCTGCCAATTTTTCCATTTATAAATTAATTTTTCTTTAAAATGTCATTTGTTTTTCAAAGTAGTATGTTTTATTAAGTAGAACTACGCTAGTTTGATTCTCACCAGATGTGAGATACGTAGGCAACCCATATCGGGCTCAACTATTTTAAAAATAAAGGTAAATAAATGTTGTTATCTTTCAACAAATTAAGGTGATGTTATTATTTTCAAAAATAACCGAATGTCTTTGAAAGAACACAGGAAGTCTGTTTTTGCAACAACAACCACATTTAGTCATTTTTAATTTTTTTTTTGTGAGCAAACTCAATTTCTTTTCATCAAAATGATAAGACGCCATGTTAACAAAGCTGAATATTCTTACAATAGTGATTTTTTTTATGTGTCTTGATTTTTTCTAAAAATAAATTTTTTTAATTACTTCCAGATATAAAATGAGCACCATTAAGAATCCACCAATCACAAATATAGGGGAGTTTCTATTAGAACTTCAGATGTGGTGGTATGATTTGGGAAAAGACGGACAGGAATGGGTCACTAAGTATCTAGGAGCTCTCACAGATATCATGAAGGTTAAACCACGTGATGATTTGATTGCGGCACTAGTAACTTTCTGGGACCCCTCTCACAATATTTTTCGTTTCTCTAATTTTCAGCTTACTCCCACCTTGGAAGAAATAGTCGGGTATTCCGACTTTGACGAGAAATTGAGAGACCAAAATCTAATATTCCCAAGGTCCCTTTCTATACACCAATTTTTTGATCTTTTAAATATCAGTAAGCAGATCAAAAAGAACAATATTGTCAATGGATATTGTTCTTTTAGCTTTCTATACTCCAGGTTTGGAAAGCCTGATGGGTTCGAAATTGATGAAAAGGGCCTTACCAACAAGAAAAACAAAGATACTTGGTAGATTCACCATCGTTTCTCTTTCGTCGTGGCTTTTCTGGGAATTATGGTATTCCCAAACAAGGAGCGGACAATCGATATTCGCATATCCAGAATCGTACAATTCCTCACCACCAAAGATCATCACACTCTTGCCCCAATCATTCTCTCCAAAATCTATCGGGCATTGACTTTGTGCAAGTCAGGGGCAAAATTCTTCGAAGGATGTAACATTTTGTTACAAATGTGGTTGACTGAGCATCTCCGACGTCATTCCAGGTTCATGCAATATCGTCCAAATGGGAATAACTTCATTGAAATTATGAAGAAAGGATAAAAGATTATAAATCTCCAGAAGGGGTGGAAGCCTGGGTACCCCATCTAAGATCTTTGGTCGCAAATCAGATTGAGTGGACCTTAGGATGGCTCTCATCATTAAAAGAGGTGATACACATGTCATCTTTAAGGGGTTATTTGTTGTTGTCTGGTTTGAAAAGTGTCCAGCCGTATGCAACACAGAGAGTATTAAGACAGCTAGGGAGGTACCAAGTGGTGCCTGAAGACGAAGATTTAAGCATGCAAGTGATTGAGCTGCACCCTGAAGCCAAACTTCCAGAAGCTTTAATCCAGCAAATCTGGAATAGCTGTCGATACTTGAAAGAGGATACCCAAGTTCCAGATACTGCAAAAGGTGAGATCGACATGAGTTATGCCAGGTGGTTTGAGAAGAGGTCTTGTGTAGATGATGAGCCAGAACCCGATCGCAAAAAGTCCATAAAAGGGCCACATGTTCAAGCTTTTGAAGATAAAATCCAAGAACGGTTAGCGTGGGGTGAAAAAGAAAGGGGATACAAAGACACTATTCACGCCTTAGGAGAGAGCTTAGGGAACCTCAATTTTGAGAAAAGCTTAGAAGCGCAAGAGTCGGAAGGGGAGAAGAAGAAGATATTAATTTGCAAGAACAATGCTCTCCATACTCAGTTCCAACAAATGAAGAAAGCATCTGAAACACCGATAAGAAGTTGGAAAGATCAGAAAATCATTACTAACACGATAGAATAGATGCAAGATTATGACTTCATATTAACAATGACTGAAAAGGCATTAGAAAAAGCTAACGAGAAGATTATACAGTTAAATGAAGAAGTCAAATCTGGTAAGGAACATCAAGTAATGTTATTTGAAGAAGAAAGGGCTCGATTTGAGAAGGAAAAAGACCGTTGGATACGCTTAGAAGCTCAGTTCCATGCATAACTGGAAAAAATGAAAAGAGAGCATCAACATGCAGATGTCGATAGGGAAAGGGCGCAAGCAAGGCTTGAACAAGCTAGACTTCGAGCTCAGTTGGAGGCGGCTTTAGATCGTGAGGGTCATATAAGAGATACATCCATCACTCGCCAACAACGGTTACAAAACCAAGACCAGAATCTCCAGGATTTCAGAGCACAAGTTCACGACTTGGCTGTTTACACTTCGCAAAGCTATGTGAATTGCCAAGGGATGGATTGTGAAAGGTTTCTAGAGCATGTGCCAATTTTTTCCCGTCATCTTGTAATGGAGTTGGAAAGGATGTATCGTACATTAGGAGGTCAGCCCGATCAAGCACCACAGTGAGCAGATGTTCCAAGTGATTGAAGATTGTGGAGGATGTCTAGTTATAATTTTCTTATGTCTTATTGTAATTCAAAGTTTGATTTTAAATTATTATCCCAGTGTAATTTCATTCCTAGAATGTTTTTTACATAATAACTATTTTTGCATGAACTACGCTGGGTCAGATTCATGCGGGGACATGATACGTAGGCAGTCTACATAAGATTCGACCACTGTTTTAATAAAAAGGGAAAATAAATAAAAGAAATGAATGAAATAATAGAGGGGTATAGAAACACTTGAAAATAATAAGTCGGGATGACGCATGTGGCCTGAGCAAAAGCATAATAGAAATGGTTTACTGCATAAAGACATTGCATCCCCAACATGCGTTTACTATATCTGTTGAAAATCTAACACTAACAAAGTTTGTTGTTTTCCCAATGAATTCCAGTTAGTTGTTAGAAGTGTGCTGGAACCACACTGACATCAGACAAGATCAAAGGGGCCTATACCTAAAAATATGACTGGGTCAGACCACACCATTGAGTCAGAAAAGGCGATGAGCCAAATTCTCAAAGAGGCCTTAGAAAAAATGGAAAAAATGCAGTCTGAGATGATCGAAATGCAGTTGGCGCTGGCCAAAGCGCAAAAAGGTCCCGAGGCACCCGCTTCTCCTACCTTCCCGCCAGGATATACCCTAGAATACCTTCCTCCCGGTCCCTCAACAAGCTTCCAGGCCATCATTACTACCAGGGAAGGGACTCTTATGACTCCCAAGCCCCACCATCCAATCAAAACCCTCCTCCACCTAATGTCCCTATCTTTGTGGCACCTATCCCAGCTCTGTTACACAAATCATCAAGTGAGCCGTTATTTCAGGTTCACGACTCTTAATATTACCCCCCTGAACCCACGTTCAGGGTATCTGAACCACCTACCTATACTCCTCCCTCTAAGGTCCCGGCGAAAAAGCCGGCCAAGAGCCCAGAGCATGAAGAGATGATGCGGAAAGTCAAAAGCCTGGAGTAGTCCTTCAGAAGCATGCACGGGATGGGAAATCAGGTCAGCGTGGCTTACAAAGATTTATGCCCTTTCCTTGACGTACAACTGCCAGAGGGATTCAAGATGCTAAAATTTGATCTGTACGAAGGGCATGGTGATCCCATGTCTCATCTGCAAGGATTTTGTAGCAAGATGAGGGGAGAGGGTGGAAAAGATGAGCTGCTAATAGTTTATTTCAGATAGAGTTTAAGAGGTTCTGCCTTAGAATGGTACATAAGGCAATATCCAAGCAGGTGGTATACTTGGGATGATCTGGCGTAGGCTTTCGCCGGGCACTTTCAATATAATTTGGAGATAGCGCCAGACCGTCTCACGTTATTGAAACTTGAGAAGAAACCAGGGGAGAGCTTTAGGGAATTTGGGTTTCATTGGAAAGAACATACAGCTAGAGTTGATCCTCCGATGAGAGAGGGGGAGATGGTAGATTACTTTCTACAAACGCTCGAGCGAACCTACTTCGGTCACTTGGTGACCTCAGTAGGAAAATCTTTCAACGAAGTTGTTAAGATGGGAAGCATGGTAGAAGAAGGTTTGAAGACAAACAAAATCATGAGCTATTCGGCAATAAAGGCCACTACTCAAGCCATTCAGAGTGGCACAGGAGGTGCGCTCGGGAAAAAGAAAAGAGAGGATGTCACAACAATAGAGGCTGGCAATTGGTCCAGATCCAGAGGTTCTTCACCCCATTACCAATCCAGACCTCCTCACCCAAATCACCCCCACATTCCAAATTATCCTCCACAATCCTATTACCTACCACAAGAACAACATTTTTCAGTCCATCAAGCACAAGCATACACCTAACCTCTGGCACGTCCACAATGGCGTGCGCCAGCTCCACATAATACATACCCAGCTCCATGTAATTCATACCCAGCTCCGCATAATACCTACCCAACTCCACAAAATACCTACCCACCACCAAGGGCATACAGAAATTCTACAGGGCTAGGTTTTCGGGAGAATCAGGCGTTCAGGACTGAAAAGATTCAGAGGCAGAGAACATTCACTGAATTAGGAGAAACCTATACTGCTTTGTTCCACAAATTAAAATAGATAGGTTTGTTAAATCCTATTGAACCCAGATTGCCAAATCCCTTGCCTCAAAATTTTGACCATTCGGTACACTGTAAATATTGTTCAGGAGCTCCTGGACATGACACTGAGAAATATTGAAAGTTGAAGCATGCGATCCAAGATCTTATCGATACTAATAAGATTGAGGTTCAGGCACCCGAGGCACCCAATATTAACCAAAACCTCCTACCATCCCACCACGAAATCTGCATGATTGAGATTGTGCGTGGAGAGGTAGAACCCAAGAAGCCATCACACACAGTGATGATGATCTGGGCCAGTGCAAAAGAGAAATAAAACATTAGGGAAATAGAGGTACCAATTAAGAAGAAGGATGCTAAACCAGTAGTAATATTGGGGAAGAACCCATCTTCCACTACAAAGACAACAAAATTGGTAGTGTCTGGAGCGTCATCTGCACCTGTGGTGGTTGCGAAAAGCGTTTGTAGGGAACCGGTCATCATAAAGCAGGTAGTCCAATTGCCTGTGACCGATAGAAAGGTTGTGCCTTGGAAGTACAAAAAGGCAATGTTGTTGTACAAAGGAAAGAGAGTAGAGGAAGATATTTGCGAGGCTCAGGGGTTGACTCAATCGGGATGATGTTTTTCCCCCGTAGAATTGAGAAGATCTAACCCCGCATTGGTGAAGAAACCAGTAACAGAGGAGGAAGCTGAGGAGTTCTTTAAAAAGATGAAAGCCCAGGACTACTCCATTGTGGAGCAGTTAAGAAAAACCCCAGCCCCGATTTCATTGCTATCATTGTTAATCCATTCTAGTGATCATTGTCAGGCCTTGATGAGGATCTTGAATGAAGCCCATGTTCCAGATAAACTTTCTGTAAATCACATGGAGAAGATAGTACATAATATCTTTGAGGTGAACCGAGTGACATTCTCTGATGATGAATTGCCAAAAGAGGGTACATAACATAATAAAGCCTTATACATGACTGTGAAGTGTGAAGACTCGGTGGTCACCCGACTATTGGTGGATAATGGTTCAAGTGACAACATCTGTACTTTGGCTACTCTGAACAAACTGAAGATTGATCATGACAGAGTCCGTAAGAATGGCGTCTGCATAAGAGGTTTTGATGGGGGGAGTACTAAATCAGTAGGTGATATCATACTGGAACTAACCATTGGTCCAGTAGATTTCACCATGGAGTTCCAAGTGGTGGATGTGGCCGTATCATAAACTATGCTATTAGGACGACCCTGGATTCATGCTGCCAAAGCAGTACCTTCTACATTGCACCAGATGGTGAAGTTTGAGTGGGATAGGCAGGAAATAGTGATGCACGGGGATGACGGCACAAGCATTATGAGTGATGATGTGGTGCCATTCATAGAAACAGAGAATGACAAGGGACCATAGGTATACCAAGTCTTCGAAGGGGTTTCAGTGGATAAGGTTTCTAAAGGCGAGGACCTCGCATTTCCCAGGATCTCAGCTGCAACTTTCATGATCGCCTCAGAAATGATGAACTGTGGGTTTATACTAGGAAAAGGTCTGGGGGCCAAACTCCAAGGTATCATTTAGCCCATTTCTTTGCCTGAGAATTTGGAGACATTCGGGTTAGGGTTCAAGCCAACAGTAGCAGATGTGAAGAGAGCTCGAAAAATGAAGAAGAAAGTCTGGGTCCTTCCCAAGCCACTTCCACGCCTCTCCCGGTCTTTTGTTAAAGCAGGTATCAAGAGGTTGCCGAACCCAAAGATTCTTGGACCGTCGATTGGACCAAATGGAGATCTGGATAAAAGTTTTGAAAGGTTATTTGCTGATGTCAACATGATCGAAGCTGGAGAAGGTTCCAGTAAAGCGGACATACAATATGTGGGGCCTAAGGCCAAAACCAACAATTGGACGGCTACTCCTCTTCCCATCCGGAAGGAGTCTTGGTAGTAGGCTCTGGATTTTCTTTTGTTTCCTGGATTATTCCAGAGTTGTAATCCATTTTTGGCTTTGTTTGTAGTGTGAAAATCTGTTATTTCCGCATTTTAATAAAATGAAAGTTTCCCTTCTTTTTCTTGTTTTTTTTTAATTGTGTTTCTTTTTATTTCTAAACAGTTCTCTTTATGCCAATTCCAACGACATGGCATGCATAACGGATCTTCAACCTGGTCTAAAAGATTAGTCTGATTCCGAATTAATTATGCAAGAAATTGATTTTAATGATGAATTGGAATACGATAAAGATGAGGCCTATGAAGAGATAAGTAAACAGTTAAGCCAGTTTGATGAAAAATCCAAGCCCAGTTTAAGCGACACTGAAGCCGTCAATTTAGGGGATGCTCACAATGTTAGAGAAACCAAGATTAGTGTTCACATTGAATAACACATAAGGGGGGAGCTAATTAAAACACTCATAGAATTCAAAGATGTTTTTGCATGGTCGTATGATGATATGCCAGGTTTAAGTACCGATTTAGTGGTCCACAAATTGCCCACTGACCCGGCATGTCCTCCCGTCAAGCAGAAATTGAGGAAATTCAAAATAGATATGAGTGTAAAAATTAAAGAAGAAATAACCAAACAGCTGCAAGCAAAGGTTATTCATGTTACTAGATATCCCGAGTGGTTAGCTAATGTGGTACCAGTACCAAAGAAGGATGGGAAGATTCGGGTATGTGTCGACTACCGCAATCTTAATAAGGCAAGTCCAAAAGATAACTTTCCATTGCCCAACATTCATATTCTGATCGACAATTGTGTTGGGCGTGAGATTGGGTCTTTTGTGGATTGTTTTGCTGGGTATCATCAAATTTTGATGGATGAAGAAGATGTAGAAAAGACAGCTTTCATCACTCCATGGGGAACTTATTGCTACAGGGTAATGCCGTTCGGTTTAAAAAATGATGGAGCAACATACATGAGAGCAATGACCACTGTGTTTCATGACATGATACACAAAGAGATTGAGGTGTATGTAGACAATGTGATCATAAAATTTAGGCGTCAGGAGGACCATGTAGCAGATCTGAGGAAGTTTATTCAAAGACTTCGGAGGTATGGCATTAAGCTCAACCCAGCCAAATGTGCATTTGGGGTTCCCTCCGGAAAAATGTTAGGATTCATTGTCAGTCGGCGAGGCATTGAGTTGGATCCATCAAAGATCAAATCCATCCAAGAATTGCCAGCACCAAAGAACAAAACGAAAGTAATGAGTCTTTTGGGAAGATTTAACTACATCAGCCGATTCATTGCTCAGCTCACATCGATAGCTGAACCTATTTTCAGGCTGTTAAAGGAGGGTGATGCAATCCAATAGACTGAAGAATGCCAAGAGGCTTTTGATAAGATAAAGGAGTATTTGTCAAACCCGCCTGTGTTGGTTCCATCTGAACCCGGGAGGCCTCTGATTCTTTATCTAACAGTTTTGGATAATTCTTTTGGCTACGTATTGGGGTAACATGACATCACTGGCAGAAAGGAACAAGCCATCTATTATCTCAATAAGAAGTTCACAGCATATAAAGTTAAGTACACTCATCCTGAGAAGACATGTTGTGCCCTAACTTGGGTGGCACAGAATCTAAAGCATTATCTGTCTTCCTACACTACTTATCTCATTTCATGTTTGGATCCATTGAAGTATATTTTCCAGAAACCTATCCCCACAGGGAGGTTAGCAAAATGGCAAATATTCCTTACGGAGTTTGATATCGTCTATGTAAAGAGGATGGCTATGAAAGCTCAAGCCTTAGCCGATCATTTGGCTGAGAATCCTGTTGATAATGAATACGAACCTTTAAGGACGTATTTTCCAGACGAAGAAGTGTTGAAAATTGATGAGTTAGAACTAACCAAGGAGCCAGGGTGGAAACTTTTCTTTGATGGAGCTGCAAATACAAAGGGAGTTGGAATAGGAGTAGTACTTATTTCTGAAACAGGACATCATTATCCTGTTACGGCTCAACTATGCTTCTATTGTACCAACAACATGGCTGAGTATGAAGCATGCATTTTGGGTTATGATTATCCGTGGACATGAATGTCCAGGATGTCTTGGTCTTGGGAGTCTCGGGCCTTATGGTACATCAGGTTCAAGGTGAATGGGAAACGAGGGATTTAAAGCTTATCCCATATCGTCAATGTTTGCATGATCTGATTAAGCATTTTCGGTCAGTGGAATTCAGACATATCCCAAGAATGGATAATGAGGTTGCCGATGCTTTGGCTAATCTAGCATCGATGTTGCATCACCCGGACAAGATTCATGTTGATTCGTTACATATTCAGGTTCGGGATAAACATGCTTATTGCAATGTGGTGGAGGAAGAAATGGATGGCGAGCCATGGTTCCATGATGTCAAAGAATACCTCAGGATGGGAATATACCCAGAGCAGGCAACTGGAGATCAAAAGAGAGTTATTCGGCAATTGGCAAATGGATTTTTCCTTAGTGGAGGAGTGTTGTACAAAAGAACCCCAGATTTGGGATTGCTGAGATGTATAGATGCAGGTCAAGCCACAACAGTGATGACAGAGGTACATGCCGGAGTTTGTCGGCCACATATGAGCGGATATGTATTGGCAAAGAAGATTCTTCGAGAAGGATATTATTGGCTCACTATGGAGCGTGATTGTATAAGTTTCGTACGAAAATGCCATCAGTGTCAGATACACGGAGATCTGATTCATTCTCCGCTGACAGAATTTCATACAATGTCAGCGCCATGGCCATTTGTTGCTTGGGGTATGGATGTTATTGGACCTATAGAACCCGCAGCTTCCAATGGTCATAGGTTAATTCTGGTAGCCATTGAATATTTCACAAAATGGTTGGAAGATAAAACTTTCAAGTTAGTGAACAAAAAGGCATTCGTGGATTTTGTGCATTCTCATATCATCTGTAGATTTGGGATTCCGAAAGTGATCATCACGGACAATGGCACTAATCTTAACAGTGGTTTGATGAAAGAAGTATGTCAACAGTTCAAGATTACACACCGTAATTCCACCCCGTATCATCCCAAAGCAAATGGCGATGTTGAGGAAGCGAACAAAATATAAAAACGATATTGAGAAAAATGGTAGAAAGGTCTAGGCAATGGCATGAAAAGCTACCATTTGAATTGTTGGGTTATCGCACTACTGTCCGCACTTCAGTAGGTGCAACTCCTTACTTGCCGGTGTATGGAACTGAAGAAGTAATATCAGCAGAAGTAGAGATTCCATCCCTTCGAATTATCGCTGAAGCTGAAATTGACGACGATGAGTGGGTCAAAGCCCGATTAGAGCAGTTGAGCTTAATTGATGAAAAGAGATTGGAAGCAGTATGTCATGGCCAGTTTTATAAAAAGAGAATGGCGAGAGCATATAATAAAAAGGTGCATCCCAGGAAATTTGAAGTGGGACAATAGGTGCTGAAGTGAATATTGCCACATCAAGCCGAAGCGAAGGGCAAGTTCGCACCAAACTGGCAAGTACCGTATACTGTGACCAGAGTGCTGTCCAACAGTGCTTTATGTTTGACAGATGTCGAAGGAAGATGTATCGACATGCTATCAATTCTGATGCGGTCAAGAGATACTACGTGTAATCTCTTTAATTATAATCTTTGTTTCATATTATTTGCTTGTACTTGGTGTTTGTCGGATAATTAAATGATGGAAGCAATTCTTTCTTCTACCAAACACTTTAACCTTTGCTTTCACCCTTTTGAGCCTTATTTATTCTTTCATATCCCTCTCTTGGAATCAATAACGGAAAGAAAAAAAAGAAAAATAAATAAATAAATAAAAGAAAGTCACAAGAAATCTAAAGAAATCAAGTGAACTACGTTCGACCTGATTCCTCAAAGAGGATTCATAGGCGCCTCACGGCTCGGTCATAGTGTAAATAAAAGTTAATCCTTCCCCAAACAAAAAACTGGGGCAGAAGTTATGTTGTTTTTATGGAAAGAGTTTTGATTCCGAGAGTTGTAATATTTCACCTACTCAGAGTTATTTTGAATTTTTTATACTCTTTTCTTTTTAAGACCCACATAAAAACCCATATGAGATATCCAAGAAAGACCTCCCGATCAGTATCCGGTAAATGGCCAGTCAGGCAAATGAAAACCGAAAGTAACACGCTGATCCCCAGTAGAAAGAGAATCATAAGCTGAAGGAATTGATAGCCAGAAGAATCCCCAGTAGAGAGAATCTTATCGGTACCGCTTCAATCCCCAGCCTATAAATAAAATGAGAGAGTCTTATCGGTGAAAACCTTCACAGGCACTATAAGGCGACGAAAGCTGAGAAGAAATAAAAATGAGAGAGTCTTATCGGTGAAAACCTTCACGGGCACCATAAGGCGACGGAAGTTGAGAGAAATGAGAGAGTCTCATTAGTGAAAACCCCTCGAAGGGCAGTATGAGGCGACAAGATAGATTGGCGGAAAGGATCCACATTTGACAAAGAGTCGGGCACCTGTTCATCCTCAGCAAATGAGGCCATCAGAAAGATTGATTGATACAAATAGACTGGGTTGATTAATCCAGAATGCACAACGTGATCGTTGGGACTGGTAATACCATTCAGATAAGTTCTTTTTGCTTTTTCTCAATATTTGTTCACAAAGCTTCCTTCTTTTTTCTATCTTTTCATTTTCTCTGTTTAAAGATTTTTGTCCAAGTTTATTTCGAGAAAGACTTTTCAGAGCTTACTATCAGTTTCCAAATTGGTGCGAAATAGAACGAGTTTAGGACATACCAAATTGGTCTGGAATGTCAGGAAATTGAGAAAACCTGAAAGATGCAGTCAAGAAAATTGCGGACCAAGTTCCAAAAGAATCCCCAGCAGATTCTCAAGTTACGCAAATAACTCCAACAGATTATCAACCAAGTCCCAAGATGGTCGGACAACACAAAGCGGGGAGGGAAAAAGGAAAATGCACCCCCAAGCAAAATAACCCCCTGCAGGTTCACCCTCAACAACGCTATCCCCAGTTGATAACCTTTCTATCTCCAGCAGTATTGAGGAAAAATGAAACCTTCTGAAGAAAGTAATTTTTGAGTTTGACCAGCAAGTTTTGAAACACAGAAAAGGAAAGGGATAAATGGAAAAACCATCCCCCAGCAGAAATATCATTCCCAGCAAATAACATCATCCCCAACAAGTTTCGAGAACTTAGAACAGGGAAAGGGAAAAACCATTCCCACCAGGAGTGGCACGGCCACTCACTGTATTTTAAATTAACAAATTTTCTTTCATTTGAAGCAGGTAAAAGGGAATGTTGATGATAGAAGAAAGACATGCCAGAAGGAATATTACCAAAACTGGGGCAGAAAAGTTTTGCCATTGTCGAAAAGTTCCTCAAAGAAATCAAGGAAATCAATTCAAGATATTTTAAGTTGAAGAAATCAGGAGCCCGCCTGTTAGAACAGAGGTTGTTATTTTAAATTAAAGAAGTCAGGAGCTCGCCTGTTAGAACAGAGTTTGTTATTTTTAAGTTGGAGAAATCAGGAGCTCGCCTGTTTGAATGAAGGTTGTTATTTTAATTTGAAGAAGTCAGGAGCCCGCCTGTGAGAACGGGGGTTGTTATTTTTAAGTTGAAGAAGCCAGGAGCCCGCCTGTGAGAACGGAGGTTGTTATTTTAATTTGAAGAAGTCAGAAGCCTGCCTGCGAGAACAAAGGTTGTTATTTTTAAGTTGAAGAAGTCGGGAGCCCGTCTGTGAGAACAGAGGTTGTTATATTAAATTGAAGAAGTCAGGAGCATTAAATATCAAGGATATCACGATTTGAACCGTTCAAGTAAGGTGGTTTTTCAACAATCTGCACAAGTACACACCCGTCACCTCGCGTACAAATCATTTAAGTCAACACATAAATATCCTAAAGGAGAAGGTTCCCCACGCAAGCTTAGACAAGTCACTTACCTCAATTCTGGTACAAAACCGCTAAGAAACGACTCCCTTGCCATGAGTATCTGACTCTGAGTTGCCCGAATCTAGTCAAACCAATTTCACAGTGTAAATAACATCACAAGTAACTAATTACAATGATAAAATTAAAGCCACTGCGCGAAAGTGGGTGAAATGACCAAAATACCCCTGCAGCCATCGGCTCGAAATCAAAATATTTTTACGTTTTCATAACCCTCGTACTCTCACGAGTCTAAACATATAAAATTTATCGAAATCGGAGTTCGTTTGACCCTCCAACTCATCAAAGTTTCTTCTATGAAACTACCACAATTTTACATCCCAAATATGAAATTAAAGGAAGAAATTGAGTTTAGATTAGTGAATAATGCTCACAAGGGAGTAAGAAATCATTACCCAACAATTGTCTTTGAAAAGTACGCGAGAAATCACTCAAAATCGAGCTCCCTAGCTTGAGTTTTTACAAAAATGGTGAAACCCTCGCGGATGAAATTTTATATACTGGTTCTGTCTGCCCAGTGATTTACTCTATGTGATCGCATGACCCCTGTTGCGATCAAAAAGAAAAAAATTTCTACCTCACCAAATTACCTTATGCGATCGCATAGACCATAATGTGATTGCACAGCTCATCCAGATAGGCTTATGCGATCGCATACATTGCTCCGCGATCGCATATAACAAAAGTTTGGACCTGGGACCCCTACTCTTTACACTATGCGATCGCATAGTCCCCTCTGCGATCGCAGAGCACAACCATCCAAAGCTATGCGATCGCATATCCCTCTCCGTAATCGCATAGAACAAAATTTGGTCTCCTCTCAAACCTTCTATGCGATCGCATCACCCATATGCGATCGCATAGAGTATCCGTCTGCAACACATACCGGCAACCAACATCACTTCTAAAATGCAAGAATTAGTCTGATTGGACCGCCGGATTCACCCCAAGGCCCCCGGGACCCCAACAAAAACCACCAACGACCCCTAAACACGATACGAAGTTGTTCCAATCATAAAATACGCCCTTAAACATAGAAATCATCAAATCAAGGCAGATTCAAGCCTAAGATTCAACCAAAACATCCGAAACCTACATGCTATCAAAAACCCGACCAAACTATGTCCGGATGACCTGAAAATTTGCAGACATATCCAAAATCACCTAACGAAGCTACTGCAACTATCAGAACTCCATTCCGACTCTCGGATCAAAATCTCACCTATCGACCAAATTTCCAAAAATTCCAAACTTCGGCATTTCAAGACTAAGTGAGCTACAGACCTCCAAAATACATTCCGAACGCGCTTCTAACCCCGAAATAACCTAACATAGATAATAGAACCATCAGATTTTCGTTTCGAGGTTGTCTTAACACTATTCTAAATACGAGCTATTTTTCAACTATAAAGCTCTTATTTAGGGACCAAGTGTCCCAAAACACTCCAAATTCTAGAACCGAACCTCCCGGCAAACCACAATAGCAGAAATAAACTTAGGGGAAACAGTTAATTGGGGATCAGGGCGAAATATTTCAAAAATGACCGGCCGGGTTGTTACATCTTCCCACACTTAAAGATTCGTTTATCCTCGAATGAGCATAGAAAACATACTTGGAGTGGTGGAGAGATGAGGGTACTGGATGCGCATATTCTGCTCGGTCTCCCATGTCGCCTCCTCGGTCGGCAGACCCCGCCACTGGACCTTCACTGAAGCGATGCTCTTTGATCTTAGCTTCCTGATTTGCCTATCCAAAATGACCACTGGCTCCTCAACATAAGACAGATCCTCGTCTAGCTAAATAGAAGTGAAACCCAACACGTGCGACGGGTCACCATGGTATCTCCGGAGCATAGAGACGTGAAATACGGGATGGACTTCGGCTAGGCTGGGAGGTAAGGCCAGCTCATAAGTAACCTCCCCAACACGCCTCAAAATCTCAAAAGGGCTAATAAATCTCGGACTCAGCTTCCCCTTCTTCCCAAACCTCATGACGCCTTTCATGGGCGAGACCTGGAGTAGAACCCGCTCGCCAACCATAAAAGCCACATCGCGGACCTTCTTGTCCGTATAACTCTTCTGTCTAGACTGGGCTGCACGGAGTCTATCCTGAATCACCTTGACCTTGTTCATTGCATCCTGGACCATCTCAGTACCTAGCAGCCTGGCCTTGCCCGGCTCGAATCGACCCACGGGGGACCTGCACCTCCTACTATATAGGGCATGATACGGTGCCATCTGAATGCTGGACTGATAGCTATTGTTATAAGCAAACTCTGCCAGTGGCAAGAAATGATCCCATGAACCTCCAAACTCAATCACGCACGTACGGAGAATATCCTCCAAAATCTAAATAGTGCACTCAGACTGGCCATTCGTTTGGGAGTGAAACGCTGTGCTCAGCTCCACCCGAGGGCCTAACTCCTACTGCACGGCTCTCCAGAACCGTGAAGTGAACTGAGTGCCTCTGTCTGAAATGATGGAAACTAGAATTCCATGCAGCCAGACTATCTCCCTAATGTAGATCTCCGCCAGCCGGTCCGATGAGTAAGTGGTGCACACGGGTATGAAATGGGTGGACTTGGTCAGCTGATCCACAATGACCCAAATGGAATCAAACTTCCTCACAGTTCGTGGAAGTCCAGATACGAAGTCCATGGTGATGCGATCCCATTTCCACTATGGGATCTTAATCTGCTGCATTAACCCACCCGGACGCTGATGCTCATACTTTACCTGCTGACAGTTGAGGCACCTAGAAACATAGTTAACTATATCCTTCTTCATCCGCCTCCACTAGTAATGCTGCCTCAAGTCCTGATACATCTTTGCGGCACCCGTATGGATGGAATACTGCGAGCTATGGGCCTCTGCTAGAATCAGCTCTCGAAGATCATCTACATTAGGCACACAAATACGCCCATGCATCCTCATCACTCCGTCATCCCCAATGGTGACATCTCGGGCATCACCACGTCGAACCTTGTCCTGAAAATCTTGCAAATAAGGGTCATCAAACTGCCGCTCTCTGATGCGATCAAATAGAGAAGACCGAGAAACCACACAGGCCAGAACCCGGCTAGGCTCCGAAAGATCCAATCTAACAAACTGCCTGGATAAAGCCTGAACATCCATCACCATAGGACTCTCTGAAGCTGGTAGATATGCCAAACTCCCCAAACTCTCCGCCCGGTGACTCAGGGCATCGGCAACTACACTGGCCTTGCCCGGATGATAGAGAGTAGTAATATCATAGTCCTTTAACAGCTCCAACCATCTCCTCTGACGCATGTTCAAGTCCTTCTGCTTAAGCAAGTGCGGCAAGCTTTGATGATCAGTGTAAATCTCACAAGGAACCCCATACAAATAATGACGCCAAATCTTCAAGGCGTGAACAATGGCAGCTAACTCAAGATCGTGGACAGAGTAGTTCTTTTCATGAATATTCAGCTGTCGGGACGCGTAGGCAATCACTCTACCGTCCTGCATCAATACTGCACTGAGTCCAACCCGTGAGGCATCATAATATATCATATAGTACCATGAACCGATAGGCAACATCAAGATAGGGGTCGAAGTCAAAGCTGTCTTGAGCTTTTGAAAGCTCGCCTCACACTACTCTGTCCATTGAAAAGGGGCACCCTTTTGGGTCAATCTGCTCATAGGTGCTGCGATCGAAGAGAACCCCTTTACAAAACGATGGTAATAACCCGCAAGCCCAAGGAAGCTACGAATCTCAGTAGCTGAGGAGGGCCTGGGCCAACTCTGCACGGCCTCCACCTTCCTCGGATCCACTCGAATACCCTCGCTCGACACTACGTGGCCTAGAAATGCCACTGAACTCAGCCAAAATTCACATTTAGAGAACTTTGCATATAATTGCTTCTCCCTCAGAATCTGAAGCACTATCCTCAGGTGCTGCTCGTGCTCTTCCCGACAATGGGAATATACCAAAATATCATCGATGAAAACAATAACGAACGAGTCAAGGTACGGCCTGAATACACTGTGCATCAAATTCATAAAAGCTGATGGGGCATTAGTCAGCCCAAAAGACATAATGAGAAACTCGTAGTGGCCATACCAAGTCCTGAATGCAGTCTTCGGGATATCTGGCTCCTAAATCTTCAGCTGATGATAACCAGAGCGCAAATTAATATTGGAGAACATTTGTGCACCCTATAGATGGTCAAATAAGTCATCAATACTTGGCAAAGGATACCAGTTCTTCATTGTAACTTTGTTCAACTAGCGATAGTCAATACACATACACATAGAACCGTCCTTTTTCTTCACAAACAACACAGGAGTACCCCATAGTGAAACACTGGGTCAAATGAAACCCTTAACCAAAAACTCCTGTAACTGATCCTTTAACTCCTTCAACTCAGGAGGAGCCATGCGGTACGGAGGAATAGAAATGGGTTGGGTGCTTGGCAATAAGTCAATACCAAAATCGATATCTCTGTCGGGCGGCATGACCGGGAAATCAGTTGGAAATACATCAGAGAAATCACGTACCACTGGGACGGAATCAATAGAAGGAGTGTCAACACTGACATCCCTCACATAAGCTAGATAAGCTGCACACCCTTTCTCAACCATACACTGAGCTTTGAGAAAGGAAATAACACGGCTGGGGGTGTGATATTGAGTACCATTCCACTCAATACGTGGAATGCCTGGCATAGCTAGCGTCACGGTCTTGGCGTGAAAATCATGAATAGCATAATGGGGCGACAACACGTCCATGCCCAGAATAATATTGAAATCAACCATACCGAGCAATAAAAGATCAGTTCTGGTCTCAAAACCGCAAATAGTGACCAAACACGACCGATACACACTGTCCACAACCAAAGAATCTCCCACCGGAGTAGAAACATAAATGGGGGCACTCAAAGAATCCCAAGGCACACCCAAATGTGAAGCAAAATAAGAGGACACATATGAAAAGGTAGAACCAGGATCGAATAGAACCGATGCCTCTCTGTGACTAACCAAGATAATACCCATGATAACAGAATCGGACGAGGCTAGACAGGACTACCAAATTAACTTGTACAATTCCATATATATATATATATATATATATATATATATATATATATATATATATATATATATATATATATATATATATATATATTACAAAATGATTTTTTGCTTGTAATTGTGCGATTTAGTTGAAATACTTGTGTTTTGTTTAAAAATAGAAGTGAAATTGAATTTACAAAAGAAATCAATTGGAAAATATCATAAAAAGTATAAAAATCCGGAAAATCATTTAAAAATGCAAAAATACCGCAAAATTAAGGAAAAAATCAAGAAAATTAGAAAATAAAAGAAAAATAGCAGTTGAAAATAAATACAAAAAGGAAAATACAAAATACAAAAAAATATACAAGAAATAAATAAAAATATAAGCCAAAATATAATATACAATATAGCTTGGGCTAAGCACATAAAGAAATACATACATACATGTATCAAGCCGAAAAACACACCAGGCCCAAAATAGACCTGGTCTGCCCCGACTCATGACCAAACGACGCCGTACCAGTACAACAAATCTCAACTGTTGATGATTTGAATCAAACAGATTAGATGATGTGGTTCATTATGAATTAAACGACACCGTGTTTAAAATTAATTTGGGCCATTCAATGCGATTGATCAAACGGACAGGGCAGTGTCTCATTCAGGCCAAACGACGTAGTATAGATGAAACAATCACATCCGTCCAAACATATAATCTAACGGACCTAAGGAAGTCTCTCATTTAAACAAACGACATCGTTTCAAAGGAAAAAGATCTTAGCCATTGATCTTGATTAATCCAAGGGCCAGTAATCCACGAGACACAACTGGTATAAATACTCCAGTCTCCCGTTCAATTTCATTACATCACACACATATACAACCTTAAAGAAACCCTAGCCGCCTCTCAACTCTTCTTCTTCTTCTTCTGGTCTCCCATGGAGACCTGCGGGCAAACATTCCTCAGCCATCTTCTCCGGCTCATGCGAGCCTCCAACACCCCATCCCTCATCCATAAACCCCTCAAACCACCATAAAACCCCACCAAAACTAAAAGACTCCCCTATTCTTTAAACTCCGGTGGCCGGAACCCTAGCCGGCGACCTCACTAAGTATGAACCAGGGCCCAGAATTAACACCCCGGAACCACTTTGAGGTGATCTATCACCCTATAGGGGTGGTTAGCCTCGAATCTCCCTGGAACATCTGGAATATAAGAAAAACACTTGTCGGAACCCTACTCCGGCGAGTACCCAAGAATAACCCTAACCCCCAAAATACTATTCTAAGCCTCTAGACCACCCCCACATACATCAAAATAGAACCCACAGCCCCATCTGAAAGATCCAGTACCCAGAAGACCAAACGTCTTCAAAGTTCTGGAGATCTAGAAAGATGAAAAGAAAGGAAGAAGAAAAGAAAGAAAGAAGAAAGAAAGAAGAAACAAAGAAAGAAAAAGAAAAAGGAAAAAGCCCGAGAAAGCTAAGTTTACTATCTCTGTTTCTATTTCTTGATTGCTATATGTCTTAAAAATGTTTCTGTACTTGTATTCTTGTTTACTTGAGCCTATTTCTTCTGCATGCTTTAAAGAATAGGAATCTATCTTTACATGTTCATATAAGGCCTGAATCTTACACATGCCTAAGTTTTCTAAGTGTTCTTAGGGTTTTTGGTGTTAACCACGCATGAATCATGTTTTAATAAGTCTGTTTATGTGTTTGTTCATTATGCTCTATCTAAGATTGAGTTTTGGTTAGTTGGAATTCAACCATTATCAAACTTCTCCTCTGAGTTCTGATTAATTGAAAATTAATTCGTGATTAAGGCTATATGTGCAAAATAACATAAAACTGACTATATTTGTAACTTGATTCGTGTGTGAGTTCATTCTAAACCTTTGAATGCTTTTGTGATTTGGGTCATGAATGTAAAGGTTTTGTGGCTACTTTTGAAAGATAAGTCTGGTTATTGAGTGGCTATACTGATGATTAATTAGTTGTACTTCTATTAAGTGGTTATTTCTAAAAATTATGTCTGTTTGTTGAGTGGTTATGCTGATTAATTAGCTGTACTTCTATTAAGTGGCTATTTCTGAAAACTAAGTCTATTTGTTAAGTGACTGAACTTCTATTAAGTGGCTATGTTAATTAAGTGGCTAATAATAAAAGGGGTGGGTCTAAACTGGCTAAGTCTTGAAAAGTTTCTAATTAGTGGTTACTTATTAAATAACTCTCAATCCTAGTTCTACCAGACCTTAGGTAGGTCGGGTAATATGGAATAAATACAAAGGGTATAAAAGGAATAGTAAATGGCATTCCTGAAGATTAAATAGAGCCTATAAGGCTAAAAGTGACTTTAGTGCCTAGTATTTCTGCAATTACTTGTAAAATAAAGGGCAGACTAGGCAGAATAAAAAGGCATTTGTGTAACAAACCTTAGCAAGTGAAGGTAATTAGGTAAAACAAACCTAAAAGAACCCAATAGAATTGCCTAGAACTTTCTAGCAGGGGTTCTAAGGCATTTCGACACAATCTTAATAGACTACATTATAAATAATTGAAAAGATAAGGGGAGGGAAATGAAATTAACTTATTTGAAATTTCCCCCCAATTCCCCCTAAAATAATTCTATAAATAGGCTGTTAGTGAGCTTGAAAAAGTGGGCTGGAACTTTGAAAGCATCTTTAGGGGTTACAAATTCTGGGTTCTGCATTCGAAAAAGGTTCCAAATCTTTGAGAAATAAAGGTTATTGAAGCGGATTAATTCTAAGTGTTGTTTTGGGGATTTTTGTGGGGTCGATTCTTCATCAATTCATCTTGACTTTACTGAATTCCTTGATTCTATTTGGGTTGATCTGCTGGATTTCATGTTTGGGGTTTTCTGTTAGCTGCTTTACTGTGATCAACTTGTATCGTTGATGTTGTTGTATTGCTGCTATTAGTTGCTGACTATTCTTCTTCTCCAAAGCCCTAGACTCATTGATTTGTTCTGAATCAGGTACACTTCTGCTTCCTGAAGATGTAATTGCAATTATAATGAAGGGAAAAAGTTAAATGGATTTTCGATGAAGATTATTTATGTTTCTTCTCTTTATGTTGTAGTTATAATTCATAGAATCATTGTAATTCGTTAGGAATGGTTGTAATAATTAACAGCTATATGAGTTCGATCTAGATTAGAGTAGAGTAGCTAATATAGTAGTTAAACGCAATTAGATATAGCTATCACCTAATTCAAATCTAAAATAGGTTAATACAAAGTTAATACACCTAGGTAAATCATTATGATTCTGAAATTGGACGTATAAACTGGTATCTAGCTGCTTTTGTTAGTTAAATTCTGAATCAGGATCGTTTTAATTTAAAAAAGGAAATGAGTGGATTAAGTTTAGATTGTATTATCGTCTAGCTTCACTTAAAAATGACTTATTTATAGATTAGTTTTAGAGTTCTATAATTGTTAATAACTCAAGCATGTTCAGTTAAAGTTTCAACGTTGTTTTCCTTTAGTCAAATTAGGTGACAAAATAAGTCTTGCAATTAGAATTGTGATAATTACTCGAGTATCTAAATCTAATATATAGAATAAAGGTACTAATATATACTTCCTGTTTTAGAATGTTCAATTAGTTATTAGGATATGAAATTAGTAGTGATTGAGATGTAATTTGATACCTTCTGAAATAATATGAATTTTATTGACTTCCTCTGTCATTCGAAAAACATTTGCTTAAACACTATTTTGAAGTTGCAAGCCTGTTCTATATTTCATCCACTTACTCTGGGCCTAGTCATGAATACAGACCCAGGTTTGATTAACGTAATATCTGAGTTCTCAAATAAAGACAATAGTACATATTGGGCTACAGATGCCCATTCGTTCTTAGTAATGGACTGTTAAAGCAGCCCAAAGTCCAGGCCAATAATAAAGAAATGGCCTGGACCCTGATATCATAGTCTAAAAAATAACACAAAAACAAGATATAAATTAGGAAGAAAAGAGAAAAACAGAAAAATATAGTATACGACAAAGTTTGGACTTTAAAAATAAGGGATGAGCCTCGTCTCGAAGATGAAAAGATACACGGGGCCCCCCAAATGGATTTCAATATAAAATGTTAGACTCGAAAGGACCGTATAGCGAATTTCACAGTCTTTCCTAAAAAATAAGACGTAGACGATATAGGCACGATTTGTAATAAATATAAATTCCTAATACGAGTGCACATTTATGTGACTCAAATCTCAAATCCCGGCGAAGCTGAAATGCACTAAAGTCACAGGCGTACTGGTTGCGGTGTAACTCGAAATGTATTTTCGTGATGTCGCAAGTCTTTCAAAAAATAATAAAAGCGGGACATTAAAAACATTCGAAGCATATTATGAAATCAGATAAGACAAATACAGCAGTTGAGCGACCGTGCTAGAACCACGGAATCCAGGAGTGCCTAACACCTTCTTCCGGGTTAACAGAATTCTTTGTCCGGATTTATAGTTTCGCGGACTGTTAAAATAGAGTCACAATTTCCTCGGATTCGGGATTGAACCGGTGACTTGGGACACCATTATCTTCCCAAGTGGTGACTCTGAAATTTAAATAAATCTCGTTCCGATTGTCCTTAAAGTGGATAAACTCCTTCCCTGCTGTTATTATTATATCCTTTCTTGGGGTGTATTAGTAAATAGCGGGGTATAATTATGTAAAAAAGTAGTAAAAAGGAGGTGTGACAGCGACAGCTGTAGCGCGATCAGGAATAGCATAAAATATGACCTGACCACTCTCTCGATGGCGGCCTCTAGCACCCTAATCCCCGCCCCTGGCTGGCTGGGCAGGTGGGGCGGCAGTTGGGGTTGGAACGATGGCCTGCTGACCCTGTGAACCATGCTGAGGCTACAAAGTCTATGGAGGAACTCCTCTCCTACGCCTGGGGCACTCCCTAACCAGATGGCGAGTATCCCCGCACTCAGAACAAGTTCTGGGAGAGCACGGTGGCTGTGACTGACTGGGCCCGCTCCCGCTAGACTGACCCCGGAGGTACCCCGCGCAGGAGCCGTGCTGGAAACTAGGGGAGCATAGTAAGTCTCCTGAGGTGCTAGGGGAGCTGGAGTACTACAAGCTGCTGGCAATGCTGAATGAACTAGGCGACCAGAAAAACCCCTGCCAAAATGACCGGTTGCTGAAGTACGGGCACTAGAGAAATTACCCGACTCACGAGACCTCTTGGCCTCCCTCTCTCCTCGCTCTCTAGGGAGCATACCCTCGATCCGTCTGGCAATACTCACCGCCTGCTGATACGGTACATCTTTCTCCAGCTCTCTAGCCATGCTGGACCGGATCGGCGGAATAAGGCCCTCAATAAACCTCTGTACTCTCTCCCGGACCATGGCTACCAAGGTCGGTGCATGCTTGGCTAACCAGATGAAACTGATAGCATACTCCGATACTGGCATAGAGCCCTGACGCAATCGCTCAAGCTCTGATCGCCAAGCATCCCTAAGGCTCTGGAACATATTCCCTCAAAAACATATTAGAAAACTGTGTCCTGGTCAACGAGGCAGACTCATCTGGACTATCCAACTCATACGTGCTCCACCAATCATAAGCGGCCCCTCGAAGCTAAAAAGCATTAAAGGAAACCCCACTGGTCTCCACTATACCCATAGTACAGAGGATACGATGACACTCCTCCAAAAATCCCAATACATCATCTGAAGCCAAGCCGCTGAACACTGGGGGATCATATTTCTTGAACCTCTCTAATCTACGCTACTCGTCCTCGGAGGCAACTGGCCCACCTCCGGGCTGTACTGGGCGGCAGGAGGCATAGTAATAATCTAAGGAACCTTCCACATTGGCACCCGTGTACCGGCTGCGAGAGTCTGGGCCCCTCCCTCAGCCTGAGATGTAGCTGCAGTGAGAGGAAGCAATCCCGCCTCAGCTAGAGTAGTATACATGCTCAAAAACTAGGCCAGGGTCTCCTGGAGTTCTGGAGTAGTAGCAGTTGTAGTAGATGTACCAGGTGCCTGCGCTCTAACCTGGTCCACTGGTGGTGCCTCAGCGGCAGCGCGCGTGGGTGTTGTGGCTGCACCTTGGGCACGTCCTTGACCTCTACCATGGCCCGGCCTCTGGCGGCGGCAGCAGGGGCGCGTGTGCCTGATCCTCACTAGTAGCACGTGTCCTCACCATCTGTGAGAGAATAGAAAATAGAAGTTTAGATTTTGTGTCAAAATATCGCACGACAAGGAATTCAAAAGAAGTGAAGAGTTTCCTAAACAATTACATAGCCCCTCGTAGATAAATGCAGACGTCTCCGTATCGTTCAGCGAGACTCTAAATAACCCATTTGTGTGTAGTGACTCCTATGAACCTAGAGCTCTGATACCAACTTGTCACGACCCTAGTTCATGAATCGTGAACATGTCATGACGGCACCCAGTCTTCACAACTAGGTAAGCCTAACACAATGCGGAATATACACTTTCATGAAAGAAAAGTTAAGATAACAGCGGAATAATTTAAAAGAAATGTAATAAGTTCCGCTCGGCACATACACCTCACCAAATACCAGAAGAAAACACAACTACCAAGACCCGGAAACTCATGGGCAACACAGACTAAGAAAGAGTACAACTGTGGCTCTATACATCAAGAATGTCCATACAACAAAATTAAGGAAATAGCTAATATCACTAATAAAAATAGAAGAAGACCCTCCGAATCTGCGGACGTAGCAAATCATACCTCGAGTCTCGTGAATGTGCTCCTAAATCACCTGGAGTGAGCTTGGTCTGATGTACCTGGATCTGCACAATAAAAGTGTGCAGAGGAGTATTATGAGTACACCACGGCGTTACTCAGTAAGTGCCAAGCCTAACCTCGATGGAGTAGTAACGGGGAAGGTCAGGGCCCTACCGAAAAATAATAAAAATAATGATAATAATAATAATATCGAGCAGTTCAAATGAGAAGAAGACTGAAATAACAGCAATGAAGTAAATACTGCAACCTTCTACAATTAAGCTAACAGGGAGAAATCAACACAACAATGTACAAATAAACAAGACCAGGATCTCCGGGAATTAAACCTGCAGTCCCTCTCTATACTCAACAGCTCAGGATCTCCGAGAATCGAACCTGTAGTCCATATATCAGTCTCACAGGATCTCCGGGAATTGAACCCGCAGTCCATATATCAGTATCTGGGTCTCCGAGAATCGAACCCGCAGCCCGTATATGAATATCTCAGGATCTCTGGGAATTGAACCCGTAGTTCGTATCTCAGTATCTCTAGGTCTCCGGGAATTGAACCCGCAGCCCGTATCTCAATATCTCAGGATCTTCGGGAATTGAACCCGCAGTCCTTTACCTCAGTAGCATCTGATCTCCAGGAATTGAACCCGCAGTCCACAAACACAAATACAATCAATAAGAGGAAAAACACAGAGAAATATGAAGTACGTAGCTACAAATTAAACCAAATCCAGTCTCAACAAGTTCTAGGAAGTTCAATTAAGACAAGAAGGCACTTAGACAGATAATCCTATCTAATCATGCTTCTCTAACTAACATCAGATAAGTATTACAATTGAATCAATTAAATATCAAAGATATCACGAACAGTTCAAGTAATGTGGTTTTTAACAATCTGTGCAAGTACACGGCCATCACCTCGCGTACAAGGCATTTAAATCAACACATAAATATCCTTGGGGAGAAGATTCCCCCACGCAAGGCTAGACAAGTCACTTACCTCAATTCCGGTACAAAACCGCTAAGAAACGACTCCCTTGCCACAAGTATCCGACTCCGAGTGGCCCGAATCTAGTCATACCAATTTCACAATGTAAATAACATCGCAAGTAATTAATTACAATGTTAAAATTAAAGCTACGGCGTGAAAGTGGGTGAAATGACCAAAATACCCCTACAGCCATCGGCTTGGAATCCAAATATTTTTACGTTTTCATAACCCACGTACTCTCACGAGTCTAACCATATAATATTTATCGAAATCGGAGTTTGTTTGCCCCTCCAACTCATCAAAGTTTCTTCTATGAAACTACCCCAATTTTACACCCCAAATCCAAAATTGAGTTTAGATTAGTGAATAATAATCACAAGGGAGTAAGAAATCATTACCCAACAATTTTCTCTGAAAAGCACGTGAGAAATCACTCAAAACCGAGCTCCCTAGCTTGAGTTTTTGCAAAAATGGTGAAACCCTCGCGGATGAAATTTTATATACCGGTTCTGTCTGCCTAGTGATTTACTCTGTGCGATCGCATGACCCCTGTTGCGATCGCATAGAACAAATTTTCTAACTCACCGAATTACCTTATGCGGTCGCGTAGACCACAACCCGATCGCACAGCTCATCCAGATAGGCGTATGCGATCGCATACACTACTCCGCGATCGCATAGAACAAAAGTTTGGACCTGGGACCCCTACTCTTTACACTATGTGATCGCATAGTCCCCTCTGTGATCGCAGAGCACAACCATCCAAAGCTATGCAATCTAAGGAAAGCTTTCAAACCAACCCAAGAAATAGGGAAATTAGTAAACAAAGAAAGAATCAATGAAACTTACACAAGGAGGTCAGAAATTAGTCAACAATTAAGAGTTATTTTGATAGGGAAATTTATCCTATAAAGACTGCATAAATATTAAGCATGCAAGGCAGAATCTATGACAAAAAGAAGTGTCATGCAATCACAATTGAAGCCTGCTCAAGTTTCAATAGTTGGGTAAGCGATATCTGAATCGATAAGCCCCCAAAATTGATAAATCAAAATTGAAAAAATCGAAACCTTATTGAAATGATAATGATAAGCATATGTACAAATCGATAATCGATAAGTTATTATCGATAAGGGCGAAAATCGAATTGATAAATCGAATGCACACCCCTATGCAAGGCTGAATCTATGACAAAGAGAAGTGACATGCAATCACAAAATCAGTAAGTAGTAGACTATAAGAACATGGTAGTCACCTCAGTAACAGAGAAGAAGGAGTATCAAATAGCATGCAAAAGGGTTAAAGTAAAAGATCTTATAAAGTTTAGCAGGAAGTCAGAATCATACAAAGAAATAAAAGCTGAAACAAAAATTTCGAAACTCAGTCGATCAGTAAGTGAAACAACTTCAGAAACTCGAATAGGTCTAAAAAAATTAGAGTTTTGAAACCAAACAAGTTCAGAGATAGGGAATAAGCAAATCATATAGCAAATAGTCTCAAAACTCGAATGAACCCCCAAATTTTAGGGTTTCTACCATGTCACGACCCTATTTCACGAATCGTGAACATTTCATGACGGCACCTAGTCTTCGCGACTAAGTAAGCCTAACACAATGCGGAATATACACGTTCATGAAAGAAAATATAAGATAACAGCGGAATGATGTAAAAGAAATGTAATAAGTGCCGCTTGGCATATACACTTCGCCAAATACCAGAAGAATATACAACTACCAAGACCCAGAAACTCACGGGCAACACAGATTAAGAAAGAGTACAACTGTGGCTCTATACATCAAGAGTGTCTATACAACGAAATTAAGGAAATAGCTGATATCACTAATAAGAATAGAAGAAGACCCTCCGGATCTGCGGACGTAGCAGATCATACCTCGAGTCTCCTGAAAGTGCTCCTAAATCACCTGTAGTGAGCCTGATCTGATGTACCTGGATCTGCACAACAAAAATGTGCAGAAGAGTAGTAAGAGTATACCACGGCGGTACTTCGTAAGTGCCAAGCCTAACCTCGATGGAGTAGTGACGAGGAAGGTCAGGGCCCTACCAAGAAATAATAAAAATAATGATAATAATAATATTGAGCAGTTCAAATAAGAATAAGACTGAAATAACAACAATGAAGTAAATACTGCAACCTTCTACAATTAAGCTAACAAGGAGAAATCAACACAACAATGTACGAATCAACAAGACCAGGATCTTCGGGAATTGAAGCTGCAGTCCCTCTCTATACTCAACAGCTCAGGATCTACGGGAATTGAACCCGCAGTCCATATATCAATCTCACAGGATCTCCGGGAATTGAACCCGCAGTCCTTGTCTCAGTATCACAAGATCTCAGGGAATTGAACCCGCAGTTCATATATCAGTATCTCTGGGTCTCCGGGAATCGAACCCGCAGCCCATATCTCAATCTCAGGATCTCCTGGAATTCAACCTGCAGTCCTTTACCTCAGTAGCATCGGATCTCCGGGAATTGAACCTGCAGTCCACAAACAATATCTCAGGATCTCCGGGAATTGAACCCGCAGTCCTTTACCTCAGTAGCATCGGATCTTCGGGAATTGAACCCGCAGTCCACAAACACAAACACAATCAATTAATAAGAGGAATAACACAGAGAAATATGAAGTACATAGATAAAAATTACACCAAATCCAGTCTCAACAAGTTCCAGGAAGTTCAATTAAGACAAGTAGGCACTTAGACAGATAATCCTATCTAATCATGCTTCTCTAACTAACATCGGATAAGTATTACAACTGAATTAATTAAATATCAAGAATATCACGATTTGAACAGTTCAAGTAAGGTGGTTTTTCAACAATCTGCGCAAGTACACGCCCGTCACCTCGCGTACAAGGCATTTAAATCAACACATAAATATCCTAGGGGAGAAGGTTTCCCCACGCAAGGTTAGACAAGTCACTTACCTCAATTCCGGTACAAAACCGTTAAGAAATGACTCCCTTGCCACAAGTATCAGACTTTGAGTGGCCCGAATCTAGTCAAACCAATTTCACAGTGTAAATAACATCGCATGTAACTAATTGCAATGATAAAATTAAAGCTACGGCGCGAAAATAGGTGAAATTACCAAAATACCCCTGCAGCCATTGGCTCAGAATTGAAATATTTTTAAGTTTTTAGAACCCTCGTACTCTCACGAGTCTAACCATATAAAATTTATCGAAATCGGAGTTCGTTTGCCCCTTCAACTCATCAAAGTTTCTTCTATGAAACTACCCCAATTTTACACCCCATATCCAAAATTGAGTTTAGATTAGTGAATAATGATCACAAGGGAGTAAGAAATCGCTACCCAACAATTGTCACCGTAAAGAACACGAGAAATCACCCAAAAGCGAGCTCCCTAGCTTGAGTATTTTCAAAAATGGTGAAACACTCGCGGATGAAATTTTATATACTGGTTCTGTCTTCCGAGTGATTTACTCTATGCGATCGCATGACCCCTGTTGCGATCGCATAGAAAAAATTTTATACCTCACCAAATTACCTTATGCGATCGCATAGACCACAATACGATCGCACAGCTCATCCAGATAGGCTTATGCGATCACATACACTACTTCGCGACCGCATAGAACAAAAGTTTGGACCTTGGACACCGACTCTTTACACTATGCGATCGCATAGTCCCCTCTGCGATCGCAGAGCACAGCCATCAAAAGCTATGCGATTGCATAGAACAAAATTTGGTCTCCTCCAAAACCTTCTATGCGATTGCATCACCCCTATGCGATCGAATAGTGTATCCGTCTGCAACATATACCAGCAACCAATAGCACTTCTAAAATTCTAGAATTGGTCCGATTGGACCCCCGGATTCACACCGAGGCCCCCGGGATCCCAATAAAAACCACAAACCTACCCCAAAACACGATACGAACTTGTTCCAATGATAAAAACATTCCCTTAAACACGGAAATCATCAAATCAAGGCTGATTCAAGCCTAAGTTTCAACCAAAACTTCTGAAACCTACATGCTATCAAAACCCGACCAAACGATGTCCGAATGACCTAAAAATTTGCAGACATATCCAAAATCACCTAATGAAGCTACTGCAACTATCGGAATTCCATTCCGACATCCGGATCAAAATCTCACCTATCGACCGAATTTCCAAAAATTCCAAACTTTGGCATTTCAAGCCTAAATGAGCTACAGACCTCCAAAATACATTCCGAATGCGCTCCCAACCCCGAAATCTCCTAACGGAGCTAACAAAACCATCGGATTTCCATTCCATGGTTGTCTTAATACTGTTCCGAATACGGGCCATTTTTCAACTATAAAGCTCTCATTTAGGGACTAAGTGTCCCAAAACACTCCAAATTCTAGAACCGAACCTCCCGTTATACCACAATAGCATAAATGAACTTAGGGGAAATAGTTAATTGGGGAACGAGGCGTAAATTTCAAAAACGACTGGCCGGGTCGTTACATACCATCAACTGAGTATAGAGATGAAAGACAAGAGAATCGGGCAAAATATCAACAAACACAATAAAACCAGAAAACTTAAGAAAGAACTAAGACATTAAAATGCACACTCCAGTAGAAGAAAAATATAAAGAAACACTGTAGAACATGCTAAAGATCAGAGAAACTTCTAAATAACTTAACAAAACCCTAAATCGGAAAAGATAAAGGTTCTGAAGGTAAAGTTTTGAAAGAAACATTGAAAAAACATTTAAAAGTTTATATAAAACATAGATCTACAAGAAATCTAAAAGAATCAGAAGAACCTCGAAGGTAGGGTTTCAGAAGAACCCAAATGGTGAGAAAGGCTCGGAAGGTCATTGATCTAAGAGGGAGAAGCCCAGAGTCAGAATAGCCATGGTTGGCCCAAGGTCAAAGATGATCGAAAACAGCCATAGAACTGGGAGCATCCGAGGTATGGACCAAGCTTCTTTAAATTATGGTCTTGAAACTACAATAATCGAGCATGTAGGAGTCATAGGAGGCAGATACATGCTTTTAATGGATTTGGAAGCCATTAATTTAGGCGATTTTAGGGTGGTGGTAGAAGGCGGTGGCTAGGTTTGAGAGAGAGTTTGGGAAAAGCGGAGATTCAAGGGTGGCCACCGATGAGAAGTGATTAGGGTTTGGGGGTAATGGAAAATTAAAAAGGAAATGTTAAATGGTGGTTGTATGATCAACGGCCTGGATTGAATGGTGATCCGGGTAGGTTATTTTAAAAGGGTCATGGGTCGGGTGGATTAGGATTTGGGCTGGGTAATTAGGTTTAATTGGGGTACCCAATCACGCTAAAATTGGAATAAAAATGGGCTAATATTTGAATAGTCATTTTTTCTTTGTTTATTTTATAAAAATAGCAGAATAATTTTAAATAAAAATAAATGTACTTTAATGACTAATAATATGTAATTATCAAATTAAAAATATTGAAGTCAATTTTATAATTATAAACACAATTAAACCTTAAAAGAGGCTAAATTGCAATTATATGCAATTAGCTTTTAAAATAATAAATACATTTGTAAAAAATGTGAAAAACTTATGTTAGCTATATTTTAGTGTAAATATGAGAATCCAATAAATAAATTATCAAAATAATAATTTTTGGAATAATTATTGGGTTTTTCAGGACAAAATGGAGTAATAGATTAATTTTAAAAATCTTTAAAATAAAAAAAATATTTGGACACACTTATATATGCATACGCATGCTATTTTGAAAGTATGATTATATATTAAAATATTTAGATAAAAATTAGGTATCAATATTTACAAGTAATCCAAATCAAATACATTGGATGGCAATGAAACGAGTTTTGGGATATCTAAACTATACCCAAAATTATGCTTGCATTATAACAAATATATTTTCGTGATCGAGGGATATAGTGATGCAAACTGGATCACCGGTTCATCTGAAGTTAAATTCACGAGTGGATATATTTTCACAATTGGGGGTAGAGCAGCGTCTTGGAAATCATCCTAACAAACGTGTGTCGCCTGTTCTACAATGGATCCTGAATTCATAGCTTTAGATAAGGTTGATGAGGAAGTTGAATGGTTCCGGAATTTCTTGGAAGATATTCCATTTGACCCAAATCTTTGGCACTTATTTATATACATTGTGATAGTCAAGCGGCAATAGGTAGGCCATAGAGCATTATGTATAACACAAAATCTTATCATATTCGATGGAGATACAATACTGTTAGATAACTACTCTTTTGTGGTGTTATCCATATTGACTACTTAAAGTCAAGATATAACATGTCGGATCCACTTACAAAAGACCTATCTAGAGAGACAGTTGAAAGATCATCAACGGGAATGGGGTTAAAGGCCTAGGACAAGTCATCATGGCGGTAACTCTACCTGGCAGACTAGAGATCCCAAGATCTATTTTCATAGAGATCAAACAAAGTTATGAATGAGGGTTCAATCTTATCAAATAACTCAACCAATTCTCGTGATGAAGACAATGTTTAAAACGAGGTAAAGCAATTCAGGCTTTTTGATGAGTCAATAAAACTTAAAGCTTTTTAATGATTTGCTGAGTCTGGTAGGATATGACCAGATTATGTGTCTTTGAGATTATATGTTTAGGAATCACCTATGAGAGTGTGAAGTGTAAGATGCTTCAATGGGAATGAAAGTAAAGGCCCATTCTCTAAACACTCATGAAACTAGGCGGTGTTCATGGCTGAAACGAACACAACCATGAGAACTATAGATGGTTAAGGATTGATTGTATGACTTATGTTGTCTAGGAATACAACAAAGCTCGACGATACTAAGATATCAAATCTACCGATTGACCGGGTATATCCGATATAAGTTTACTACGGAAAGTTCAAAGAGAAACCTACTTATCCATATGCAATTAATTCTTGCATATGAAACACACACACATCCGTGCATTCCTTTAAGTTTATAGCCATTTCCCATTCATGTAGGGGATTGTTGGATTTCGTTGTTTAATAACAAAAAAAGTGTGAATGGAAAATGGTGGGAAAAGAAATGAAGGAAAGTGAAATTTTTTGAATGAATTCACTTTACTAATGCACTTTGTCCCCCATTCGTAGAAGGAAAGAAAAATTTTTGTGTATATATGGAGAAGCTCATCTTTTAGCTTTTAAAGAGCTAAGGAGAAGGCAGGCCTCACGCCATTGTCGTTGTCGCTCGCTCTGCTCGGCTTCGACTTCGTCTTTGGCTTCGGCTTCGGCTTCGTATTCGAATTTGGCCAAAGATCGATATATTTAATTAATTAATTAAATTAATTAAAGAAAATTCAATCTGGAATAACCCGCGACCGCAATATTTTTAACAGCTATGACTGTTCTAAAATAGTGTCACACATGTTCCAACAGTTATGACTGTTCTGAAAGGTTGCAAACCTTTTCAGAAACAGTACCAAGTTGGCTATAAATATACCTTCAAATCTCAGAATATTTACTAACGAAATTTTCTGATAATCTTCTTCTTCTTTCTGCATAAAAATTCCAGTGTGTTTTGCAGCCTTCGAGTGATTCGTTGTTCATCAGAGTTTTTGGTACTAGCACTCCGGTGAGTTAAATTATTCTATCATGGGAGGATATATTCCAAAACATCGGGTACTTGAGGAGAATAATTTTCTTAAGGACGCACTACGTACTCAGTGGGCTTGATTTGTTCCTATTACATTTTAAAATTTATTTTGAAGTTCGAATATTATTTCAAAATTTATTTCTACTAACTTTTTGTTTCTATTTTTAAAAAGATTACTATTTTATTTATTTATAGCACTACAAATAGATAACATTTAATTTATAGATAAGAAATGGCCAAGCATGTGGGACTCCTCCGAGTTGATAGAACTCATATATATCATACTATGTAATAAAATTGTTTTTCTTTTAATAACTTTATATCCATATAATGCACAGTTGTAGTCATCGCATAGGCTCAACAACATGTGAAGTCCTGTCTTGTAGACCACCAACATTTTCCTGTGGCTAATGAACTTTCCTCTATCCTTGTTCTTGAGGGGTCAATTGGTCTAGCCTTAAATATAAACTAGTGTTGTCATCTTGTGTCTCCATATGCACTGCCGTTTTCAGTATTCTATTGCTCTAAACTACTAATTATGAATATTTACTATCCTAGTTGATTAGAGTTTTTGCTTTGTAATAGCAATTACCAGTTAGGTACTCCCACATGATTCAGTTGTAGAATTTAAATTTCCTCTGGTAAGTACTAGATATAAATCATAAATCAATTCTAAATCACTATTTTAATTTCTCCAATTACAAAGTCAAACCAAGACTTCAATTAAGGATGCGAGGATCGCATCCATTCCACCATATCGATCAGTGGGAAAGGTTACTTAATTATTACACGTACATATGTTTGGCCAAGAGAAGAAACTAGCTACTTACTTTATTTTTGTTATGAAATAATAAAAGAAGAAAAATATATTGTAGAGAAAAGTAGGGAGAGAGAATTCTATTGATTTGAGATGATTTGCAATGGAATAGAACCATTTATTTATAGGGAGATGGTGACTTAGCCACAAAATAATAAACTTTAGAATCTCTCTAAATATAGACATTCACCATAAATAGAACTCTATTTATAACATCCCCTTGAATGTTTATTCAACGGATAATGTGTCTCGTTAAAACCTTAACTAAACTAAAACCCAGTGGGGAAAAAATCTTGAAAAGGAAAAAGAGTACACATACAATAAGCCTTATGGTTGCCTCGTTAAAAACCTTGCAAGGGAAACCCTGTGGGACTAAATCTTGTACGAAAAAAAGAGTACAACGTGTATTAACTTCCCTTGATGAGAGCATCAATTCACATCCTTAAGGATTTGCATTCCAATCTTGTGAACCATCTTTAAAATATCTTTGGTAGAGATTTGATGAACAAAGCAAGCATATTAACTTGAATGAATATATTGCACCTTGAAATCATCATTCTTGATAGAGATGAATTGTCTACATATGATCTTGTTGGAATCATCAGTTCAATATCTCCACATAGAGGTGAAAACTCTTGCTATCATATTATCATGTTTATAGTTATAGCAAGATACATATATGCACAAATTGCAATGACGATGTGGTACTTCAAGATCAAGAATTGTATATGCTTCAAGCAATTTAAATCTTTCATAGATTCTCATATAAGTTAAGTCATATAAATCATATAATAGACTTTAGATGCATATCAAGTTTTCATGTCATGCTAGACATATAAGATATTGAAAATTGTTTGCACATATCATTGACTTTATACTTTCAAGTATTTGAACTACATGTTCAAAATTGCATGTCTTTCATATGAAACCAATTCTACTTGAATTATTTCTCTAGACTTAAGATCCTCACATATATTTAGCGCTACAATCAATATCGTCGACGAACATTTCATATCGATTTCAACCTCTTTATATTTTATAATGACATAACATAGAGATCTCTTCATTCATATATTCAAGTACTTGAATCTCTCATAACATTTTATGAAGTGTTATGTCATGTGATCTTCTCGATCACTTGACTCCTTTATTATGAACATTTTGATCATTTCTTCATCTTCTTTAGCAAGAAGTTTATTTGAAAACGGTCTATCTATACGCTTTAAGTGTACCATAGACTTTGTCCTTCTAGAACTTAATATGAGCATTTACAATGAGAGTATATGTATGTTCTTTGGGTTAGCAAATACGTCTGGCATGCTTTGCAATATATTGGAAATGAATTATCCTTTTATGAAATTCAAGTTTATATTATTTTATTCGAGGATCTAGATGTACAAATGATATTTCATTCCACGTAATTTTTTGTCAACTGTTTATCATGTCCTCCCCCCCCCCCAATGTTAGAAAAACTAATTTGTTTCCTCAACTTTGAGAACCCATCTTTGTGTGTTATGGTGTTAATCAAAATATACTCCGCACTTCAATAATAATAAGATGGAATTATTTGGTTCATGACCATGAACCACTTGTGAGAGGAGAAATTAATATACTTTCATATATAACGTATATCAAACTGATATACAAAACTTTGTTTTCATAAGCAAATGTTTAGCTATTAAGTGGAGGCACTCAATAAATTACTTTGCTAAATCAGCTGTGATGTTGATCAACTTTTCAAGATGAACTTATTGAACAGAAAATCTGGAATATGCTCTAAATTAAATTATTGAGCAAGTTACCTAGCAAACACCATGTTGTGGGTTAATAATAATCGCACATGTAACCATCGCATAGATGCATCTTATGTGGTATACATGGCAAGTGAATGGGCTCATATTCACCTTTGATATTTCCAGCATTCATGGGATTTAATCCCAATTTAAGTTGGTTTATTAATTAATAAGAACAACTAATATAAGAGAATCCGTAAAGAATTTTCTAGTTCTTTAATATTTACCCATGTGAATTCTGTATAATTTTTTTTGCACATCATACTTAAATTGATATGGCTAAACCAATTATGCCAACTGAATAAATTGTCAATATTGATAAACTTTATATTTACACCATGATGTGTGCAATTATCCATAAACTACAAGTTTATTATGATATGGGTTTTATATCAATAAAATATCTATTTTATTGTGGTATTCTTTAATTTATGTAGTACAAATTGGAGAATAAAGCGGGTAAATTTTCACATACATATTACCCCGCTACAAGTTGTAGTAATAGAAGATATTAAATCTTTCGTTTATTTATAGTCTCAATATAATCAACCGCTTTCGCGAATACTTTGGAAACTGAAAATGTTTCTTTGAGACTTACAACAACACAATACCTTATTGGTAATCAGTAGTGTTTCTCCAATATAATGGTAATTGGCTCTTCCAGAGCTCTCAATTAATTTGTACTACCACATATTCATCAACATCCATGTGGTCATATATCTTATTCAAGAAGAAAATTATATCATTATGGTCATGGCCAAAATTATATGCAAGATATATTTCTTGCATTATTGTTGTCCTTTAATAATCACATTGCCAAAATATTTTGGCGTACAATAGGTACCAATGACCATTCATGCCATAATAATGACATTATTTTCTTATATCATCTCAAACCTCCTTTTAGAGGTGAGTGCGGTATATTCACTACCACTAGCACGTTCATATTCTTCGAAGAATGAATACGTATTCATAAATTAGATATTGTCACATTCACATCATGCATGGACCATAACCATCTATATAGTATTTTGTAATATCTCATGTCAAATTTATGAAAAATATTATTTTGACAAAGTGAAGGCTTATTTTGAGAATCTTTATTGTTCTCATTACCACAATGATGACAATATAATTTCGTTCATTGCCACGTCCATATCTATTGATATCTTCATAGTAATAATTTTGACTTCTTTCAGACTTATCACATACTGCTATCACATTCTCTAAAGAGAATGAGAATGGAGCATATTCAATAGGATGAATTTTTAATTCTTTACCCACAATCATACATGAATTAAATCATGGCAAGGGACAAAAAATTTACTACTTGAGGTGGTTATAATTTCTTATAAACTCCATTAGAGTTATAATCAAACTTTGTTGTCATTTCTTGTATTTAAAATCAAATTATAGAATTTAAAAGAGAAAAATAAAGTAAAATACTTACCTTAAATCCAGAATTTAATCATGAAGAAAATTCATAGAACAATTGGCAATCATTATGATCAATCCCAAAGCTTCAACTCAATTGGTTAGAGTCATATGCTAATAACGTGTTATGAAATAATAAAAGAAGAAAACTAATATTGTAGAGAAAAGTAGTGAGAGAGAATTCTTGATGATTTGGGATGATTTTCAATGGAATAGAACCCTCTATTTATAGGGAGATGGTGACTTAACCACAAAGTAAATAACTTTAGAATCTCTCTAAATATAAACATTCGTCATATATAAAACTCTATTTATAACAGTTTTATGCTTTTTGTTCAAACACATTTCATTTCATTTTGTTTTTGAAACGAAATAGAAGTAAAGCATAAATAGATATATTCTCTCGCAATGATCCCAATAAAAATTCTCCTGAAACTGTCAAAAATAGCCATAGAAGAGAGCTTCAGAGATGAAGAAGAACACTGTTTTGGGAAAATTCTCAACTGCCAATTCACTGTGGCTTCTAACGATTATATACATTGAAAATAGAATAATAACTATCACTACTCTATATTCTAGTATTTACACTTGAGTCCTAACTAATTGGATAAAATATCATAACTAGTCCACATCTAATTACAAGAGTAACTTATAATACTCCCCCTCAAGCGGGTGGATGAAGAATATTTAAGACACCAAGCTTGCCTAGTAAAAATTAATGTTGTCCTGAACGTAGTCCTTTTGTGAGAAGATCATCTTGCTGATCCTTAGATGACACATATTGAATAGTGATTAGCCCCCTTTTAGTGTATTCTTGAATGAAATGACAATCGATTTCAATATGTTTTGTCCGTTTCATGAAAGATAGGATTAGCACCTATTTGCATTGCTGTTTTACTATCATAAAACAGTGTGACTGGTTGCACAATGGATGGCCCTAATTCTGAAAATAAACCAAGTATCCATACCAGTTCTGAAAGTGCTGATGCCATACTACGATACTCTGCCTCTGCATTGCTCCTTGACACAGTATGTTGTTTCTTTGACCTCCAGGATATTAGAGACTCACCAAACTTGACTGCATAACCACTAACTGACCTCCTAGTCATTGGACAAACTGCCCAACCTGAGTCACAAAAGGCAGTCAAAGTATCTGTTTCACCTCTCTTGAACAGAATCCCCATACCTGGTGTAGACTTGAGATACCTTACTACTCTGAGTGCAGCGTCCATATGAGACTTCTTAGGCATTTTCACAAATTGGCTCAGACTTTGCACTGCATAGCTAATATCAGGCCTAGTAATAGTGAGATAGAGAAGTTTTCCTATCAATCTTTGATATCCTGTTGCATCTGTTAAAGGATCTACTTCTTTGGTTCCAACAGTTTTGTCATACTCAATTGTTGTGAGTTTATGATTAATCTCAATAGGTGTTATAGCAGGTTTGGCACCACTCAATCCTAGCTCATAAATCATCTATAAGGAATATTTTCTTTGATTAAGTAAGATCCCATGTTTAGATCTTAGAACTTCAATGCCTAAAATATATTCTGATTCACCCAAATCCTTAAGTTTGAATTGCTGATATAAAGATGCCTTAGCTTCATCAATTAGCTCTTTACTGCTTCCAGTCAATAGTAGATCATCCACATATATAAGAATGACTACAATATCTAATCCTGATTTCTTGGTGAACATAGAGTGATCAAAAACACTTTGAACAAAACCTGCATTTACCAGAGCTTCTGTGAGCTTAAGATTCCATTGCCTGGATGCTTGTTTGAGTCCATATAGTGGCTTTAGAAGTTTGCATACTTTCTGCTCTCCCTACCTTTGAAAACCCTATGGCAAGTCCATATATACTTCTTCAAATAAGTCTCCTTGAAGAAATGCATTAAACACATCCATCTGGTATACTTTTGAGGCTGCCAAGGCTATCAAAGACCTAACTGTCACTATTTTTGCTACTGGTAAAAAAGTCTCGTGATAGTCTAATCCCTCCTGATGATTGTATCCTTTAGCCACCAAACGAGCCTTGAACTTTCTATTTCTCCATCAGCCCTGTACTTTATTTTCTAAACCTATTTTGAGCCAATAGAAGTTTTGCCAGGAGGTAAGTCCACTACCTCCCATGTCTTGTTGTCCTCTAAAGCTTGTACCTCATGTTGCATTGTAGTGATCCATCTGTCATCTTGAATGGCTTCCTTAAAAGTATTAGGTTCTTTTAACACTGAAAAAATAGAAACATAATTCTGATACTTAGAGGACATTTTCTCATATGATAGAAAATTAGATATTGGATAATTGCACTGTGAAGATTTCTGAAACTGCACCACATAATCCTTTTGCCATATAGGTGGATATTTAACTCTTGAAGACTGTCTTTCATGCACATGTTGTCTATCAGATGTATTAAAATTTGATTCAGTTCTTGGAGTGACAACATTTGTAACATCAATGTTTTCTAATTGAATAAGATCATTGTGAGTTTCTGTATCATAAATACTCATTGCTCTCTCTCTCCTGTATCAAAATCAGCTACTCCATCATCTGCATCATGATGATCAAGGAATAGTTCATCAAGAATAGAAATTCTTGGTTCTTCATGTATGACTTGACTTTCTTCTAGATGTATGACTGCTTGTTCAATAGCTTCAGATGTTGATGGATCAAGTTGTAAAAAACTGGTCTCCAAATTGTCCTACAGATTAGATTGTGATTGCAGTCCTCTGAATGGAAATTCAGTTTTCCTGAATGATACATCCCTGCTAACAAAGAAACATTTAGTGGTTAAATCATATAACCTATATCCCTTTTGAGTGGTGGAATATCCCATGTGTACAGCCTTCCTAGCTCTAGCAGCAAACTTATCCTCTATCACCAAATTAGTTGCATAACATAGGCAACTAAAGAATTTTAGATGAGCTATGGAAGGTTCTCTACCATGTAGCATTGCAAAAGGAATCTTTCCATCTAGGTTCTTAGATGGTAGTCTATTTATTATGTACACTGCTGTTTGTACACATTCCCCCCAAAAAAGACTTGGAACATTACTTTGAAATTTCAAAGCTCTAGCAGTGTTAAGTATGTGTCTATGTTTCCTCTCAACAACATCATTCTGTTGAGGAGTATACACACAACTACTTTGATGAATAATTCCTTGTGGTCTTAAAAGATCACTCCACTATTTGTTAAAAAACTCCGTTCCATTGTCAGTTCGTACAATTTTAACACAAGTATCAAACTGTGTTTTAACCATACACAAGAATTGTTTCAGAAAATTAATTGTTTCACTCTTAGACTGCATCAAAAAAATCCAAGTAGCTCTTGAAAAATCATCAACAACTGTAATGAAATAGTATTTCCTGTCATGAGTTGCCTTTCTATATGGTCCCAAAACATCCATGTGAACAAGTTCAAAAGATCTACTACTTCTTTTATCACTATCTGGAAAACTTACTCTACACTATTTTGCCAAGGGACAAAAAGTACATTTATTTTGTATTTCATCATCTACTTTGCTTTTCAAGAAAGAAATATTTTTCATCACTAGAATACTGGCATGACCTAGCCTCATGCGCCACAAGTTTCATGTATCTTCTACTACTCCATTCATGTTAACACTAGCTACTAGATGTCTGATTCCTTTGCCTTTTAGCACATACAAACCTGCATCTTCTTTATTAATCGCCTTCACTCTGCCATTATAAAGATCCTGAAACACACACAGTTCAGGTAAAAATATGGCTGCACAACTCAGATCTATGGTTAGTTTGGTGTCACGACCCCAAACCCGATCGTGATGGTGCCCAGCACACTGCTAGGCCAGCCCGACCAATCTACAGAAATACGGAGCTATCAGGTCACAATTTATCCCTTTTTGGCATAAACAACAATAGAATAATAATAAAGAAATACCTAAGCACCGGGATTAGACATCCCAAACTCATACGACCTCCTAACGGAACAGGAGTCACAAGTCATGAGCCTCTACTAGAATTTATAAACTATGATAGTGTATACAACTGTGCACAAGTGCGGGATAAAAAGAACAAAAAATAGAGATAAAATGGAGAGTCAGGTCCTGCGGACGCTGGCAGCTACCTCGACTGTCCAACTGCACTCCCGAGCAACTATAGAATTTGATACGGATCTAGTGGTTCAAACAAAACTGAATTTGGAGCTCATTGCTCATTTCAATACCAATTTCGCTCATTAAATAATTAACTCACATATCGCATCAAAACCCCAATCACGACATGATGAAATTAAAGCAAAATTTCTAGATCAGTCTTATAATTCATGATTTAAATTCTCGAAGTCTCGAAATCAAATTTGGATCTCTAGAACTAAAAATAGACCTTTGGATCATTACATTTATGCTCAAAACGGCAAAAACTTTCAAAAATGACCCATTGGACATCCGAAACACACCCGAGACCCCCGAGACCTCAACCAAATATACAGAAATGATCTATTACCTTATTCCAACTTGCTCGAATCATAAAATCACTATCGTTAACATCAAAATCGTCCGTTTTCAGCAAATTCAAGCTTAAGTTTAACTATAACTTTCAAAATTCTTATTCGATCAAAAACCCGACCAAACGACGTCCGAATGACCTAAAATTTTGTACACATATCCCAAATCACCTAACAAAGCAACAGCAACTCTCGGAATTCCATTCCGACCCTCGGATCAAAATCTCACCTATTAACCGGAAATCGCCAAAATACTAACTTCGCCAAAATAGGCTAACTTCTTCGCCGGACCTCCAAAATTACTTCTGATTGCGCTCCTAAGCCTTAAATCATCACCCGGAGCTAATCGAATCATCGGAATTCAATTACGAGCCTTCTAACTCACAACTCAATATCCGGTTGACTTTTTCCAATTTAAGCCTTCCTAAAAGACACTAAGTGCCTCATTTCCAACTAAAATCAATCCAATTCTACCCGATCAACTCAAATACTGATATTGAAACATATAGCAATTACGGGGAAAACGGGGTAATAATACCTGAGAAAATGGGTTGGGTCATCACATTCTCCCCAACTTAAATAGACGCTCGTCCTCGAGCGGACCTTGAGTTGTACTAGAAGCAACCCAATAGCTGAATAGCTTTACCAAGCATATACGCGAGGTGATCCCATGTCACCCTATCTCATAAGGATCCGACAATACAATATAGCTGAGATTTTACAACCCATTTAGTCCATAAACCATAGAACTATATTTTACCTACTGAAATCTTACACAAGATCAGAACCTCATATTTTTTTTTACTCAGACTAGGCCCGAACTGGCTATAAAAATCCACATCTGCAACCTCAGCTGCAATCATATAATATACCACATAACTCGAACACATGCAGCGATAGCTTCCATTCATAACAGCTGCCCATGACTACCAAATATCGTTAGAAAATCTCTTGATAGATAAAGTCTTATTTCAATACCTTTATATACTGCCAACGGCAACAGAAACACGCGATAACCGTATCCATTCCTTAGGTCACCCATACATGAATCCATTTTCTTCTTGAACAATACCACAATAGATTTCCGGGCCAAACTTCGATATAAACTCTCTAGTCAGTCAAAACCACATCTGTTCGTATTCATTAACGACTCCACGATTATCTCAAATTCAATGCACCACTCTGGTGATATGGCACCTCATCACAAGAATAAGCCACAACTTGCATAATCCACGTACCAGTGAGAAACGGTCTGGACACACTCCAGCCATGACAACTGACTCTAACAAAAGAGCTGTAATTCAAATTCCTCAATTCCATCACAACACATAACTGGGATCTCGTCTCACATTATAGAATTAAAGTACCTGAACCCTCCTCGAAAGGTCATAACATCACGTGGCCTTGCCACTACTCACGATTCTATCCAAGTACTATTACTCATGGAGCACCTCAAGTCACCATGCTCAAAACGGCCAGCCACGCACATATTTAGGTCTGAACACAAGCAACCAATCACACCCGCGGTGATACATTTAATATATGCTATCAAATCCTGAATGGACACAACCGATGTGCTATTCCCCGAGCGGTACCCAATACGGACCTATTCCTTAGAAGCTAGTAAGTAATGTATACGAAGTAACTTATAGGAAACTATATTTTCCACATCACACTATTGCAGCGCGCAACCCGTTCCAATAACATACTCTTGGCGGAGTGCCACCCGATCCAGATAACCCGTGGCGGCGTGCCACCCGATCCACGCATAAATCTCGCAAGAGGAAATGCACATCGAGCCAAGTTGCTCATTACAACAAACATATATATAGCCTCAAGCTCGGCCACATGAAACGCATCTGACAACGTTCCTCAATACTGGAACTGAATCAATGGTAGATACCTCTACACTGACATCCGCCACAAAGGCCCAACTGACAAAGCAATACCTACCAGCCATCCGTTGGCCCTAGGGTACATCTACCTTGCTGGAGCATAAACTGATACACTCTGCTATGCAGTTTGTGGCATTTTCTAACATAGTCCATATCACATTAGTCTAGACAACCTGACTTATGACAACCAGTCTGCAATCGTATATCATTATTCAAATTAATCATATCAAGTAAAGAGAGAGCCACTAGTGCTTCCAATTTCCAACAACCGCTAAAAGGTACCGATACACACGATATACCACCACCGCGTAAGCGGATTACGAGAACTTATAGTCTCCACCACATATATAACACATGAATCACTATGCCTAATTCCACACTCCACCATACGAATACATAACACACATCAAGCATCCATTCAAACCACGAAAGCCATTCAGAAATTTCACTATGCCATCAACAACTCAATCATCGCCGTCAATCCAACAAGAGGATACCACAATACCACTAGATATTATCAGTTTACATTACCTTGCCCTTTTGACCATATACTCTGCCAAATCACTAGAATAGCAATACCATTTTCTTTAATCACGTGAAAGATTGATTCTCAGATTATCTACAGTTGCCCACGCTGCTTGAGAATTTTAATGACTTCCCATATGGAAGAAAAATCATTACACATTCCATGTGTCGCATACCGACAGGAAATATATTCATTTTCAAACCATGGCAAAACACATCACAAACTCTTTTTTCCAATTCGTTGCATAAGTTTAACTGCCATGACTGAGTCCTTTTACCCACATCGAGCTATGCAACTGCCAGCACTCAAGAGATTTGTTGCAGTATATCTGGAAGACTCATTACTTCGAACACAAACCAGGAATTAATCGTATCCTTAGCATACCGTTCCGGTTTATTAACAAGTTGCTCCATTTACCCAATTTCCTTTCTGATTCATCTTAAATTTAATATTCTCTTTACTGTAGCACCACAATACCTCAACTCATGTTACCCCACGAGACTCGTACATAAGACCACACGGTCTAACACCCATAGGCCACTGAATACTCTCTCAATATTTCCCAGAAGTACCACATTCTACAACACTTTATTTTGAAGAACTTCCTGCGATTTTGAATTTGTTATCATTACTTCCCAATACGGATACATAGAATCCCATCATTCACATGATATAACACAAGCCTTGATCTTTTTTTTTAACGAAACCGTCGTCTTTAGCCATATACACAATCATAAGGCGCCTGGCTGTTACAAGCAAAATCTTGAACACTGCAAAACCATTCTCGGGCGTCATTCACCCTTATTCAGTTGTAATTCAACTGTCCTATTGAACAGAACCACTCGTGTTTTGTTAGAACTCTGACATCGCAGAACATGATTACTTACAGGTACAATTCGCTATCTTTCTTTTCTATACACCGAACATTCCTTACCAACGGTAGTTCAAAACATCCTAGTATTTCTTCACATCTACGAAGCGCCATAACCTTGTCAGAATTTTTCCAACATACTTAAAGACAGTGCCCACATAGCACACAACCGTGCAATTAGTTATTTAATAGCAACCTCCCCAACTTGGCTCGAAGCCATTCATCAAAGCACTTTTAACCACTCATTGCATTATTAGTCAAGTGATGGCGAAATGTTACAATGAGATTAAACTCGAGTCATTTATAAGCTTTGGCGGAGACTCAAATCATCAGAAATCTTAATTCTTTTGCACTTCTTGTATTCATTCACACACAACAGTTAAGCCCACTCCTTAGGTGACAATTTTTTTTTTACTAAGTCCCAAAATTTTCAAAAATTTCGGCAGAGTTTCCTTTGTAATTGGGCCTATCCACCTGCCAGAGAACCACCAAAATTATCCTAACAACATGTACACAAATTGACAAAGCATCACAATGTATATCAACAACATAATCTCAATACCACCTATATTATATTATCAAAATTGATACGTGGACATGCGTTTCACCTATTTGATTCATAACACATAGAAAATACATTTCAACCCTCCATTATCTGGTCTATTCCACCAAGTAAGAACATTTTCTTTCCTTAATATTTATGTATACCTTTCACTGCCATACACATTACACAGTACCAACATACTCATTATATAGCTATCTAGCCGCCATTCCCACAATTGGGAACAATACTGGTCATACAATCTTCATAATACTAGTTCGTAAAATCAGCACTGTAGTGCTCAAGTCAAAGACAAAGATCTGGCCTTAAGTCCTCCCGACTAACCCAACATAAACTCACAGAGATCATATCTCGCCCCTCGACCAGGGAATCACAAGCCATCAAGGCAATCATATTACTGATCGTTCGAGTGCGCGTACAAGCGTATGGAAGGAATTTCCAAGAATTATATCTCAAGTTGAATCAAGTACGCACGATAAGAATTCCAAGAAATGTGAAGTGTTTCCTAAAAGTTTGCAGCCTCCCGAGGATAAGTACAGGAGTCACCGTACCGATCCACAAGACTCATGAGGACTAGTAACCTAGGCTCTGATACCAACTTGTCACGACCCCAAACCCGATAGTGATGGCGCCCAGCACACTGCTAGGCCAGCCCGACCAATCAACAAAAACACGGAGCTATCAGGTCACAATTTATCCCTTTTTGGCATAAACAACAATAGAATAATAATAAAGAAATACACAAACACCGGGATTAGACATCCCAAACCCATACGACCTCCTAACGGAACAAGAGTCACAAGTCATGAGCCTCTACTAGAATTTATAAACTGTGATAGTGTATACAACTGTGCACAAGTGCGGGATAGAAAGAATAAAAAAAATAGAGATAAACTAGAGAGTCAGGCCCTGCGGACGCTAGCAGCTACCTCGACTGTCCAACTGCACTCCCGAGCAACTATAGAATCAGCTCTGCTGTGATGTACCTGGATCTGCACACAACGTGCAGGGAGTCGGGTGTGAGTACTTCAAACTCAGCGGTAATAAAAGTAAATAATGCTAAAGAAAAGGAAACCACGCAAAGCACTATTTCATGCTACACAATACAGAACTATCATTAAACTTCAAAACACTATCATTTTATTCCTTTTCAGCATATCTGAGTAGATTATTTAGAAATCTCATTTTTAGCTTTCTTTCTTTCATGATAACACACCATTACCTCGGTACAATCTCAAGCAGTGCAAGTCTGCACTCAAATCAGCCCCTTGGGCTCAACACTCCTTAACAATTTTCACCAGGGGATCTGGTCAATAAGGCAGATATAGTATGTGTGCCAGTAATGTATGACTGCTAAATGTTATGCCACGTAGTATAAGTAAACCAGTGTATGCCATGCAATGCATATGACGTTGTGGCGTACAGCCCGATCCATGCAAAGGCGCCAGCGCTCACTGTGGGGGTTCAGACTCCGGAGGGGCTCCTACAGCCCAAGCGCAATATCAATATCACACCTGCTGCGGCGCGCAACCCGATCCATATACCACTGCAGCGTGCAGTCCGATCCATGCATATGTATGCATATGCTGACATAAATCGTCATGACCTAACATATGGCCCTCGGCCCCTATCAGTCTAACAAATAATCAAGAAAGCCCCTCGGGCAACAGTATCATATTAGCTCACAGCTAAAAATGTCACTAAGACCTTATGCAAGTTTTTCATAACCTTATAAAAATGCTGAATAGCAAAATACCATTTAAAACCTTAAATTTAGATAAAAATATGCACAGTATTATCAAGACAATGATACCAATCCCTGAAGGATTCAAATAATTGGCACGAAGCCCAAACATGCTAATTAATATCTTTATTGAGGCGTCAATTTCATTTCAAACAATTAGGTGTTGTTATTTATTACGCGGGACGGACCAAGTCACAATCCCCAATGGTGCTCTACCCCACGCCCGTTATCCGGCGTGCAAGTCACCTCAACACAGCACTAAGATGTGCAAGTCCGGAGTTTACTAACCCTCAGGACATCATTTACAAGTATTACCCACCTCGAACCGGTGAAAACTCATGCCCGCGATGCATGTGCTCCACAAACTGGCCTCCACGCACATTCAATCTATCCAAAATCATAAGTAATACATCATAATATGCTAATGGGACATAACCCAATCGAAAGAACTCGAAAAATACTCAAAATCACGAAATTGACAAAACCCGACCCCAAGGCCCACGTCACGAAAAATTCTGAAATTTACATTTTCGGAATCCTCATCTCGCCATGTGTCCGTACATACCAAGAACTCCCAATTCGGACCACAAATGGTCCTTCAAATGCTAAATTTAAGGTTTTTGCTCCAAGCCCTATTTTCTTGATTTTTAGCAATAAATTCATGAATTCCATGGATGATTCTTGTATAAAAACATGTAATTACATCATAAAACTTACCTCCAATTGATTTTCAGTTGAAATCCTCTTTAACCCTCGTCCAAAAGCTCCAAAATATGTTCTACAATGATGGGAAATGGTTTTGCTCGCGGATGAAATGCCATTCTGTCCAGGTTTTTTAACAAAATTATTGTTCACCCGCGTTACTGTTCACCCGCATTACTGTTCACGGAGTACTGTTCACTAGGTACTATTCACGTGTACTGTATACGATACTATTCACAGTTAATATTCCGATCACTATTCATGGGTACTATTCATTGCAGCAGCTTTTTCTCTAAATTGCAGCACAACCATTTTTTACTAAAATGGCTCTAACTCGATCATACGAACTCGAAATTAGACGATTCTTTTTACTATGGCTCCGTAATTTGATACGGATAGTGGTTCAAACAAAACTGAATTTGGAGCTCATTGCTCATTTCAATACCAATTTCGCTCGTTAAACAATTAACTCACATATCGCGTCAAACCCAATCGCGACTTGATGAAATTAAACCAAAATTTCTAGATCAGTCTTATAATTCATGATTTAAATTCTCGAAGTCTCGAAATCAAATTTGGATTTCTAGAACTAAAAATAGACCATTGGATCATTACATTTATGCTCAAAACGGCAAAAACTTTCAAAAATGACCCGTTGGACATTCGAAACACACCCGAGACCCCCGAGACCTCAACCAAATATATAGACATGATCGATTACCTTATTCCAACTTGCTCGAATCATAAAATCACTATCGTTAACATCAACATCGTCCGTTTTCAGCAAATTCAAGCTTAAGTTTAACTATAACTTTCAAAATTCTTATTCGATCGAAAACCCGACCAAACGACGTCCGAATGACCTAAAATTTTGTACACATATCCCAAATCACCTAACGAAGCTACAGCAACTCTCGAATTTCATTCCGACCCTCGGATCAAAATCTCACCTATTAACCGGAAATCACCAAAATACTAACTTCGCCAAAATAGACTAACTTCTTTACCGGACCTCCAAAATTACTTCCGATTGCGCTCCTAAGCCTTAAATCATCACCCGGAGCTAATCGAATCATCGGAATTCAATTACGAGCCTTCTAACTCACAAGTCAATGTCCTGTTGACTTTTTCCAATTTAAGCCTTCCTAAAAGACACTAAGTGTCTCATTTCCAACTAAAATCAATCCAATTCTACCCGATCAACTCAAATACTAATATTGAAACATATAGCAATTACAGGGAAAACAGGGCAATAATACCTTAGAATATGGGTCGGGTCATCACATTTGGATACTGATATTAAGTTGAACTTAAAATCTGGCACATGAAGAACATTTTCCAACTTATCAAAGTCTGATAGAAATGAACTCCCAATGTGTTCTATTTTTGCATAACCACCATTAGGAAGTGTAACCATTTCCCTTCTTTTATTAGTGATTCTACTCACATTATTCATCAGATTTAGATTAGATGATATGTGATGTGTGGCTCCTGAGTCCACAATCCACACATCTTTTAGACTATTTAAGTTTTCTACATTAGATGACAGTACTGTCCATCTATCTTTCAACTTATTCAAAGCCTATACATTACAGGATAATGCAATAGTATTACCTGCATTATTAGCTATTGTTGTTTCACTTGATTAGTCTTTGTTATTGAAAACTCCCAGTATTTGTTGATATTGAGCTTCTGTAAAGAAATAATCTCCCTTTGGCTTTGTTACAGGTTGTGCAGATTGGCTTGTCAATCCTTCTACATAGTTTGTTGCAGTCAATGTTCCTCTAGGTTGATAATGTTTCCTTCTCTTAAAATCTTCTGGATAACCGATAATTTTGAAATAATTTTCTCTAGTATGACCTTTCATACGACAATGATCACATTGTAGAAATTATTTATTTCCTCTATATCCATGTCCTCTACCAGCTTGCATAGCTAATGGATCTCCCTTTTCAGCCATAGAAACATTTCCTATTGATTGTTGGCTTTCATCTTGAATAATCAGTGCATATGCTTGATTAAGTGTTGGTTCAGTACTTTTCATTAAAATCTGCCTACGAGCTTGCTCATAAGTATCATTTAATCCATCTAGAAACTGCATTACCCTTTGATAATGTAAATGAACCATGTGTTCTTTAGATCTAGGACAACCACAGTCTGGAAATGGTACTATTGCATCATACTCAGCCCATAACTCCTTCAACTTAGTGAAATAGATTGACACAGAATTTGATCCCAGTGATAATCTAGAGATCGATCTATGCAATTGAAAAATACGCACTCGATTTACCTTGTCAAAATGCTCTTTGAGATCCTTCCAGACTGCATGTGCATTTGATGTATAAATGATCCCACTAAGCAAATCCTTCGAAACAGAATTCATTATCCAGGAATGCACTATCGCATTACAAGTTTCCCACTCTTCAAGCAGGGCATCCTTGTACATTTCCTTAGCACATTTTCCTATTATAAACCCTCGCTTACTTTTGGCCTTGAGAGCAAGTCGCATCGATCTCCTTCAGATTCAATAATTCTCTGAACCTGTGAGCTGGATTGGTTTTAGAATCAATCAAGGTGTATCGGAAGGTTGAAAAAAGAAAGGGTGCGTATGGTCTATTTTTTCCGCCATTGACGCACAAATTCATAGCTAAGACTTAACAATTAAACACAAAATTGGTTGAGTGAGATATTTACAACGAGAAGCTTCATGAATCAGTCTCCATGGCTCTGATACCATGTCAAAAATAGCCATAGAAGAGAGCTTCAGAGATGAAGAAGAAGACTTTTTTGGGAAAATTCTCAACTGCCAATTCACTGTGGCTTCTAACGATTATATACAATGAAAATAGAATAATAACTATCACTATTCTATATTCTAGTATTTACACTTGAGTCCTGACTAATTGGATAAAACATCCTAACTAGTCCACATCTAATTACAAGAGTAACTTCCATAGAAACCAAGTCAAATACTGTCTTGCAAATAATTGTTTTACATTGTTAGTGTAATGTAACCTACTAGAGCAGGTTGCTTTTTTATTCTTGGATACCATTTAATATTATTAAATAGAATTATATGCAATTACTATTCAAATGTGTGAGTGTGTTACATATAACTCAAATTGTGCTATTTGTACGTCATGACCCTTTCTATTATTAAGAGTCTTAATAAATATCAACGAGACTTTTTGTGGGGATCTACTTCGCAAAAAAAAAATACACCTATTAAATTAGAATTCAGTCACTACTCCTTTATCCCTATGGGGATTAGGTATACCAAATCTTAATATAAAAAATTCTGCTTTGCATGCTAGACTAGCATGGAGACTATTTGAAAATTCTAACCTTTTTTGGGCAAGGGTTTTACTTCATACTTAAAATAGAAATAATATATTTTCTACTTCTAGAATTTGGCAAAATGTTATAAAGGGATGGAGTATTTGTAATCTTGGCTATAAATGGCTACTAACAAATGGGAAGCATGTTAACTTCTGGAAGGAACCTTGGTTACACCATTGTGCTTCTATTCGTAATTCCCTTTGTGGCCCTCTACCTAGAGGTGAGATTAATAAATTGGTATCAAATTATTATTATAATTATGAATGGCATTTTCAGGATTTTTCTTTTCTTATTCCCATTTATTTAAAAAAAACAAATCACTAGTACTTACATGTCTATAGTCAATACAAATTATGGTCATTTAATATGGGATATTACACCTATAGGTTTATTTTCGGTTAGTCTATCTACCATGAACTTCATAATGTGACTTCTAAGAATGTTGTTAATTTAGATCATAATTATACTTGGATTTGGAAACAACAAACTACACCAAAAATTTCTTTCTTTATCTGGCTATTATGTAATGGTAGGCTACCTACACCTATTTATTTACATAAAATAAATATTTTAAATACGGATAATTGTAATTTTTGTGGATTAGGTGCTGAATCAATTAGGCATATTTTTCTTGAATGTAATAATGCTATGTTATTCTGGCAACATTTTCATATTGGTTTAACTTCTTTTAATACTGAAGCAAATCTTTTCCCAATGCAGTGTTGGCATAATTTTTTGAAACAAAATCATTTAGGAAATTATAATAGTATACCGTTAATTATTTTGTTACCATTTGTATTATGGCATATTTGGACTAGTAGAAATAATAATCTTTTTAAACATACTAAAGTTTCTTTAAATACAAATTTAGTATTTCATCAAGTAGTTGAATATGATTATCTTACAAAGGCTAGAAAAACTATATAAAAAACTTTGGGTGTATACATTAAATGGTATCCACCACCAAAGTTTTTCTTTAAGTTAAACATAGATGGCTCTACAAAATATAATCCTACTATATGTGGTATTGGGGGTTGTTTTAGAGACTCCTCTACAAATTGGATCCTAGATTTTTCTAGTATGGTTTCAGTTAGTTCTAGTCTACACACTGAATTACTTTCTCTTCTATCGGGACTTAAACTAGCTTTAAAATATAATTTTACTCCCTTAGTTATTGAGACAGATGTAAGTGTGATTATAGATTTGTTTAATACCCCTACACCAAAATATATTAATATTATTACTAATTGCAGGTTCTTACTCAAGAAACTGCATGATCCAAAAATTGAGATAATTTTCAGAGAACAAAACAGTGTGGCAGACTTTTTAGCTAAATATGGAGTAACCCAAGTGGAGGCAAATACTGTAACTTTTTCAAGACCTCCGAGTTTTATCATGCCTTCTCATCAGCAAGATCAGACAGGGATGTTGTGTAGGTTATGTAAATCAACGGGTATGTTAAGTAATAGTAATAATAGCAGTAGCATTACTTTAGATCATATGTATAATATAGTAGTTCCTAATCAGATGCAATTTATGCATCCAACATCAACCGTTATGTAAATTTTATTATCTATAATATGTTTATCTATCTTACAAAAAAACTTTAAAAGAAAATGATCTTTTTAAATTTCTTTAATGTAAAATAGAGATCTATTAGGTAAAAAAAATTAATTCTCCACGTGTAAAAAAAAAGGTAAGTTAGTCTTTATAAAGAGCCACAAAACCTTTACACCGTGCTATTTGTCCAAACTCTTATGTTAGTCTTCAATTTGACATTATGATTGTTTTGTAGTATGTAAATTTTTTTCTCTTATTGGGAATTCATAATGGAAGTTCATTTATAGGCCATCAATAATTCCTCTGCGCTCCAAATGCAGTCCAATTTGACATTATGATTGTTTTCCTCATTATCATATATATCAATAAAGGAATGTTTGTCGGAACTTTATATTTAATGTTCTTCACATGGCTTCCCTCATACTTTTATCTTTGCAATTCCCTCCTGACCTTGGAATATTGATTTGTGACCAACTGCGATGTGGGTGCGTGGCAAACAATAAGTGCTTGTATTTTGTGTAAGTAGTCTTTGATTATCAGATTAGTGAGTTCTAAATATTGCCAAATGATCACAATCTGTTAGAAAATAATACACAAAAATGGCTTTGAGGCGTGAAAAATCGACTGTCCTTAAAGAGTTATTGCCTGTATACTAATTTAGGGAAACACAAAATGATTCTCTTCAGGATACAACAAAGCCTGAAATAATACTTCTGATTTTCTATACTACTTCGTTGGAAATTCTTGTGTATTTATAGGCATTCAAAAAACCTTTTCAGAAAAGATGTCTTGTCACGACCTCAAACCCGGTCGTGATGGCGCCCAGCACACTGCTAGGCCAGCCTGACCAATCAATAATAATAACGGAGCTAGAAGCTCGCTTTATCCCATTTAAGCATATCAAATTATGAAACAAAAGCGATATATATAATAAAACATGGAACCAAGTCCCAACATATGCCAACTGTCATAGACCGAAGGATCAAGAGTCATGAGCCTCTAAGAACATAAGTGTAATAAGGTTTACGACCAAAACTCAGTGCGGAAGGAAATGACAACAAGAAATGAAAAAGACAGTCAGAAGGGGAGTCAGGTCCTGCAGACGCTACAGCTACCTCGACTATCCCGCATAATGCCTCCGAACGGCTACCGGATCAGGTCTGCTGAGAGGTACCTGGATCTGCACACAAGGTGCAGGGAGTAAAATGAGTACTGCCAGACTCAGTGATAATAAACAAGGGTAAGACAGCGTAGATAAGAAATCCACAGTAAAGCACAATGTAAAGCTGTAATTAATACCCTGTAACAGTCCAATATCAACCGTAGAGAGCCAACAATATCAACAACAAGTATAACAGCTAGCAGATGTAGTCAAATGCAATGCAATGCATGAAATGACCGCTACGGCGCGTAGCCCAATCCAATTTGGGTACCCGTGCTCACTGTGGGGTTCAGACTACGGAGGGGCTCCTATAGCCCAAGCACAATATCAAGATTATACGCTGCGGCGTGCAGCCCGATCCACTACCAGTCAGCTAATATGTAAATACAGCCTCGCAGGCTCAAAAGTAGTTTTAAAAACTCTTTTATCATTTTTCAGTTGAAAACAGTAAATGTCAAGTTCCACAGATTGGAAATATCATGATAACAGGAATAGCTACGGACTGGTAGTAAAACTAGCATGTCAATATCACAAGACAATAATAACGATCCTCGCAGGATCCAACAACTGGCTCACAGCCCATAAGTATACTCAACCATCCGAGAAGGAGGTTCAACGGCTCAAGAGTAGCCAATATCACAATATAATATGCAACCCTCCGAGAAGGAGGTTCAACGGCTCAAGAATAGCCTAATATCATAATACAGTATCAACAGGTCGGACTAAGCCATAGTCCCCAATCACAATCGACCCCGCACTCACAAGAGAGTACGTGTCTCGCCGCTATATAGTATCACAAAGTGGTATACCGGGGTTTCGAACCCGCTAGTCATCACCCACATCTATTACTCACCTCAATACAGCGCGACGACTACTCCACAATGCCCTTGCCATGAGAATCAAGCTCCGCACGCGTAGAATCTTATCAAACATAGTAGAAACACAACAAATTAGGCCAATGGGACGACACCCAATCAATACAACTCGATTTGCATCAAAATTCCCAAAGTTGCCAAAACCCGACTTTCGGTACGCTTCTCGAAAAATCACGAAAGTCACATATTCGGAACCCTCATCTCGATACGAGTCTAAGCATATCAAATTTACCAAAATCGGACTCCATTTACCCATTCAAAACCTTGATTTTTTTAAAGTTCAAGCCTAGGGCTAAATCCTCCATAAAATACCCCAAATTCCTCCATTTTCATGATATAATTGCATAATATTATCAATACTAATCATAATTTAAGTCCATAGTTGATTACCTAATGATTTCCCTTGAGTTTCTCTTCAAAATCGCCCAAATCGCCCCTTAAGCCGAGACCCAAATGTTTGAAATATTTCTGAAATTTTCTAACTTATGATACAATTAACCCTCTGCGATTTTCGCTTCTGCGGACCATTTCCCCCTCTGCGGAACCGCTCCTGCGACCAATTGGTCGCTTCTGTGAACCCAGGCCTATTTGGCCATTTCCGCTCCTGCGATCCACAGACCGCTCCTGCGGGTCCGCTCCTGCGGAATTTCCTCCGCCCCTGCGGTCTTTCCCGCTTCTGCGAATAAGAGTCCGCTCCTGCGGGCTCGCCTATGCGATCAATAATCTGCTTCTGCGGGCTTCCCCATCTCGCCTCTTGACCGCTTCTGCGGTCTCATTCTCGCACCAGTGACGCCACCTCAGCAGACATGGTTCCGCTTCTGCGAAGCCAAGCGCTTCTGCGCCCCATCGTCCGCTCCTGCGGACTCGCTCCTGCGGACTCGCTCCTGCGCTCCCATTTCCGCAGGAGCGAAAACAACATAACAAGCAACATAATCTGCAACATTTCCATATTTTCTCCCGTTTAACCATCCGAAAACACCCCGAGGCCCCCGGGACCTCATCCAAACACACCAACACATCCTAATGCCTTATTCAAACTTGTTCCAATCCTCAAAACACGTCTAACAACATCAAAACCCATAATTCACATCGAATTCAAGCCCTAATTCCTTAAAACTTTACGAATTACACATTCAATCAAAAACGCGACCAAACGACGTCCGAATGACCTGAACATTTGTGGACACATCCAAAATCACATGACGAAGCTACAGAAATTGTCGGAATTCCATTCTAACCCCCGGATCAAAATCTTACCTATCGTTCGGATTTCGCCAAAATTCAACCTTAGCCAATTCAAGCCTATTTCTACACCGGACCTCCAAATTAAATTTCGATCGCTCCCCTGAGTCACAAATCACCTCCCAGAACTAACCAAATCATCATAATCCAATTCCAAGCCCTCTAACTAAATAGTCAACTCTAGGTTGACTTTCCATATTCAAGTTTCCTTCAAAAAGGCTATATGCCTCATTTTCAATCCAATTCACTCCTAACTCACCCGATATACTCTAATACTGATATAAAAGCATAAAACATACAATTACAACATAACGGGGAGGAAATTCCCGTGACGACGGGCCGGTTCGTCACATTCTCCCCCTCTTAAGTAAACGCTCGTCCTCGAGTGGGTCAAGAAACATACCTGAAGTCTCAAACAAGTGAGGATATCTGCTCCGCATCTCCTGCTCGATCTCCCAAGTGGCCTCCTACACGGGTCGACCTCTCCACTAATCCTTAACTGATGCAATCTCCTTGGACCTCAATTTTCTTACCCGATGACCCAAAATAGCAATAGGCTCCACATCATAGGATAGATCACCATCAAGCTGAATGGCACTGAAGTCTAATACATGAGACGGATCCCCGATGTACTTTCGGAGCATAGACACATGGAATACTGGATGAACGCTGGATAACCTGGGCAGCCAGGCCAACTCATATGCCACCTCTCCAACTCTCCTAAGTATCTCAAAAGGACCAATGTACCCGGGACTCAACTTCCCCTTCTTCCCGAACCTCATGACACCCTTCATGGGTGAAACATTCAACAATAATTTGTCACCAACCATGAAAGACAACTGTCGAACTCTACGGTCTGCATATCTCTTCTGGCGAGACTGTGCTGTACGAAGCCTCTCCTGGATCAACTTCGCTCTATCCAGAGCATCCTGAACTAACTCAGTCCCTATCAATCTATCCTCACCAGGCTCAAACCATCCCACAGGGGATCTACACCGTCTACCATATAATGCCTCGTACGGGGCCATCTGAATGCTCGATTGATAACTGTTGTTGTAGGCAAACTCAGCAAGTGGTAAGAACTCATCCCACGAACCACCAAAGTCAATCACATATGCTCGCAACATATCCTCCAGAATTTGAATAGTGCGCTCAGACTGTCCGTCTATCTAGGGGTGAAATGCGGTGCTCAACTCAACCCGCGTACCCATCTCTCGCTGAAATGCTCTCCAAAACTGAGAAGTGAACTGAGTGCCCCTGTCGGATATAATAGACACTGGGACCCCATGCAACCGGATAATCTCCCGAATAAACATCGCTGCCAACCGCTCCGATGAGTAAGTAGTACTAACTAGAATTAAATGAGCTGACTTGGTCAGCCTATCCACAATCACCCAAACATAATCAAACTTCCTCGCTGTCCGATGGAGTCTAGTGACAAAGTCCATAGTGATCCTCTCCCATTTCCACTCAGGAATATCAATGCGCTGAAATACGCCACCGGGTCTCTGATGCTCGTACTTAACCTGCTGACAGTTGAGGCACCGTGCTACATGTCTGACAATGTCCATCTTCATCTTCCTCTACCAATAGTGTTGTTTCAAGTCTTGATACATCTTCGCGGCTCCTGGATGGATAGAATACCGCGAGCTATGGGCCTCCTCCAGAATCAACTCACGAAGGCCATCAACATTGGGCACACATATCCGGCCCTGCATCCTCAACACGCCGTCACTATCAATGGTGATATATCTAGCATCATCATGCTGAACTGTGTCCCTAAGGACAGCCAAGTGTGGATCATCATACTGGCGCTCACGAATACGGTCATATAGAGAAGACCGAGATACAACACAAGCCAACACCCTGCTGGGCTCTGAAATGTCTAACCTCACTAGCCGATTGGCTAGCACCTGAACATCATAAGCAAATGCTTTCTCCTCAGCTGAAATATATGCCAAGCTCCCCATACTGACCGCCTTCCGGCTTAAAGCATCGGCCACCACATTGGCCTTCACCGGATGATATAATATAGTGATATCATAATCCTTAAGCAACTCAAGCCATCTCCGCTGTCTCAAATTAAGATCTTTCTGTTTGAACAAGTGCTGGAGACTACGATGGTCGATATATACCTCACAAGACATGTCGTACAAGTAATGCCTCCAAATTTTCAAGGCATAAACAATGGCAGCTAGGTCCAAATCATGAATAGGATAGTTATTCTCATATGGCTTTAACTGCCGAGAAGCATAAGCAATCACCTTACCTCCTTGCATCAACAGACAACCTATCCCCACTCTCGAGGCATCACAATGAACAATATATGAACCTGAAGCTGATGGCAATACTAACACTGGAGCTGTGGTCAAAGCTGTCTTGAGCTTCTGAAAGCTCTCCTCGCACTCATCCGACCACACGAATGGTGCACCCTTCCGAGTCAATTTAGTCAATGAAGAAGCAATGGATGAAAATCCCTGAACAAACCGGTGATAATACCCCGCCAAGCCAAGAAAGCTCCTGATCTCTGTAGCTGAGGACGGTCTAGGCCAACTCTGCACCGCCTCTATCTTCTTCGGATCAACCAGAATACCATCACGAGACACCACATGTCCCGAAAATGCTACGGACTCGAGCCAAAACTCGCACTTGGAGAATTTAGCATATAGCTTCTCCTCCCTCAATCTCTGCAACACAATACTCAAATGCTGAGCATGCTCCTCCTGACTACGGGAGTATACTAGAATGTCATCAATGAATACAATCACAAATGAATCCAGATAGGGCCTGAACACACTGTTCATCAGATGCATAAATGTTGCTGGGGCGTTGGTCAGCCCAAAAGACATCACAAGAAACTCATAGTGACCATATTGGGTCCTGAATGCAGTCTTCATAATATCCGAGTCCCTGATCTTCAGCTGATGATAGCTCGAACGAAGATCAATCTTAGAAAACACCCTCGCACCCTGTAGCTGATCAAACAAATCATCTATGCGCGGTAGAGGGTACTTGTTCTTCACTGTCACTTTGTTCAATTGCCTATAATCAATACACATTCACATGGAACCATCTTTCTTTTTAACAAATAACACCGGTGCACCCCACGGGGACATACTAGGGCGGATGAAACCCTTATCCAGAAGCTTCTGAAGCTGCTCTTTAAGTTCTTTCAACTCAGCTGGTGTCATCCGATAAGCAGGTATGGATATGGGCTGAGTGCTCGGCACCAGGTCAATGACAAAATCAATATCCCTATCCGGCGGCATGCCCGGCAGGTCTTACGGGAATACATCTGGGAAGTCCCTCACCACAGGTACAGAATCAATGCTAGGAGACTCAGCTCCCACATCTCTCACAAATGCTAAGTATGACAAACACCCTTTTTTCAACCATTTTCTAAGCCTTTAAGAACGAAATGACACGGCTAGGGACGAAATCAGTCAAACCCCGCCACTCAATCTGAGAAATACCAGGAATGGCCAACGTAACTGTCTTAGCATGATAGTCTAAAATAGCATGGTACAGAGACAACCAGTCCATACCCAATATAACATCAAAGTCCACCATCCCCAACAATAATAGATCTGCCTGGGTCTCCAGACCCCCAATAGAAATGACACAGGATCTATAGACATGATCCACAACAATTGTATCACCCACGGGGGTGGATATATGAACAGATAAATCAAGACTACCACGAGTCGCACCCAAATGATGTGCAAAATAAGAGGACACGTAAGAATATGTGGACCCTCGATCAAATAGAATAGAGGCATCTCTGTGACAGACAGAAATGATACTTGTAATCACTACATCGAAGGCAACTGTATCACGCCTGTCAGGGAGTGCATAGAATCGTGCATGGCCTCCACCGAATCTCTCCTCGCCTCTAGGGCGACCACGAGAAGACTGACCTCCACCTCTACTAGCCTGAGATGGTGCTGAAGAGGAGGGCTGATCCCTCTGCTGAGCCCTGTCCCTACGGAGTCGAGGGCACTGCCTCTTCATGTGGCCAAACTCACCACACTCATAACAAGCACCTGGTGCTGGAGAATGGGACTGAAGGGAACCCCTCACCGCAGAAGAACCCTAGGCTAAAGAAGTAGGTACTGCACTCTGGGCTGGGAGGGCACTAAATGAAAACTGACCCTGCTGAAATCTCTGTCGACCACGACCATAAGAACCTCCGCTCTGCTCAGGGCAGCCCGAATGAGAAGGTCTAGATAAGCAACCTCTGCCCTGCTGGAAATGCCCTCTAGATGGAGCACCACTGAAACTACCAGAACTACGAGGCCTCTTGGCCTCCCGCTCCTCTCTCTCTCTCGGTGACGATCCGCCTCAATGGAGCATGCCATATCCACAACCTACTCGAATGATGACGATAGAACTCTCTCTCTGGTCATGAGAATGCGGATAGAGTAGTTGAGGCCATCAATGAACCTCCTAATCCTCTCCCTATCAGTAGGGATCATCCATGTGGCATGCCTAGCCAACTGAGTGAATCTAAGCTCATACTGGGTCACAGACATGTCGCCCTGAACCAACCACTCAAACTGGCGACGAAGCTCTTCGCGACGAGACTTTGGTACATACTTGTCTAGGAAGAGAGTAGAGAACTGCTTCCATGTGAGAGGTGCTGCTCCTGCAGGCCTACGCCTCTCAAACTCCTCCCACCAATCAAATGCGGGGCTAGTAAACTGAAAGGTAGTAAATGAAACTCCGTTGGACTCAAGAATACCAGCCGTACGCAGCATCCTCTGACACTTATTCAAGAAACCATGGGCATCCTCTCCCTCAGCGCCACTGAAATGAGGTGGCTGAAGTCTACCAAATCTCTCAAGGCGACGCTGCTCGTCGTCGGGCATAGCCTGAACCATATGCTCTGGAGCTGGTGCAGCTGAAGGAATAACTGGTGCAACCACCTGAGCGGGGACCGCCTCTAGCGTCTGAAGTCCCTGAACAACCTGCTCAAGTGTGCAAGCTGCAGGGGTCTGATGACCACCCCCGGTATAAGATGTCGTTGCAGTAGCGGTAGCTGATACTACCTGAGCTAAACTGGAACACACCGATAATATCTGAGCAAAATTCTCCTGAAGACCAGGAATAGCAATAGATACAGTCTGGGCCTGAACTGGGGCTGCTGGAGCATCAACCACTGGGGGCTGCTCCTGAACAGGTACAACGGGCGGGTCAGCTGGCACTGCCTCAGCCGCCCTACCTCTACCTCTAGCACGACCGCGCCCACGGCCTCTAACAGGTGGCAATGGAGGTCGTCCACCTCGTCCCGATGCTCGCGTTCTCACCATCTGCGGGAGAATAGAATATAGAAGTTCAGTTCTCAGAACAACAAGATCGCACGACAGAGTTCAAAAAATGTGAAGTGTTTCCTAATGGTTCACAGCCTCCCGAGGATAAGTATAGGCGTCCCCGTACCGATCAACAAGAATCTACTAACCGGCTCAAGACTCATGAGGCCTAGTAAACCTAGGCTCTGATACCAACTTGTCACGACCCCAAACTCGGTCGTGATGGCGCCCAGCACACTGCTAGGCCAGCCTGACCAATCAATAACAATAACGGAGCTAGGAGCTCGCTTTATCCCATTTAAGCAAATCAAATTATGAAACAAAAGCGATATATATAATAGAACAGGGAACCAAGTCCCAACATATGCCAACTCCCAAAGACCGAAGGGTCAAGAGTCATGAGCCTCTAAGAACATAAGTGTAATAATGTTTACAACCAAAACTCAGTGCGGAAGGAAATGACAACAAGAAATGAAAAAGACAGTTAGAAGGGGAGTCAGGTCCTGCGGACGCTGCAGCTACCTCGACTATCCCGCACAATGCCTCCGAACGGCTACCGGATCAGGTCTGCTGAGAGGTACCTGGATCTACACACAAGGTGCAGGGAGTAAAATGAGTAATGCCAGACTCAATGGTAATAAACAAGGGTAAGATAGCGTAGATAAGAAATCCACAGTAAAGCACAATGTAAAGCTGTAATTAATAACCTGTAACAGTCCAATATCAACCGTAGAGAGCCAACAAAATAAACAATAAGTATAACAGCTAGCAGATGTAGCCAAATGCAATGCAATGCATGTAATGACAGCTACGACACGTAGCCCGATCCAATTTGGGTACCCGTGCTCACTGTGGGGGTTCAGACTCCGAAGGGGCTCCTACAGCTCAAGCACAATATCACAAATATACGCTGCGGCATGCAGCCCGATCCACTACCAGTCAGCTAATATGCAAATACAGCCTCGCAGGCTCAAAGGTAGTTTTGAAAACTCTTTTATCATTTTTCAGTTGAAAACAGTAAATGTCAAGTTCCAGAGATTGGAAATATCATGACAACAGGAATAGCTACGGACTGGTAGTAAAAATAGCATGTCAATATCACAAGACAATGATAACGATCCTCGAAGGATCCAACAACTGGCTCACAGCCCATAAGTATAGTCAACCATCCAAGAAGGAGGTTCAACGGCTCAAGAGTAGCCAATATCACAATATAATATGCAACCCTCCGAGAAGGAGGTTCGACGGCTCAAGAATAGCCTAATATCATAACACAGTATCAACAGGTCGGACTAAGCCATAGTCCCCAATCACAATTGACCCCGCAATCACAAGAGAGTACGTGTCTCGCCGCTATATAGCGTCACAAAGTGGTATACCGGGGTTTCGAACCCGCTGGTCATCACCCACATCTATTACTCACCTCAATATAGCGCGACGACTACTCCGCGATGCCCTTGCCACGAGAATCAAGCTCTGCACGCATAGAATCTGACCAAACATAGTAGAAATACAACAAATTAGGCCAATGGGATGACACTCAATCAATACAACTCGATTTACATCAAAATTCCCAAAGTTGCCAAAACCCGACTTCCGGTACGCTTCTCGAAAAATCACGAAAGTCACATATTCGTAACCCTGATCTCGATACGAGTCTAAGAATATCAAATTTACTACAATCGGACTCCATTTGCCCATTCAAAACCTTGATTTTTTTTAAAGTTCAAGCCTAGGGCTAAATCCTCCATAAAATACCCCAAATTCCTTCATTTTCATGATATAATTGCATAATATTATCAATACTAATCATAATTTAAGTCCATAGTTGATTACCTAATGATTTCTCTTGAGTTTCTCTTCAAAATCGCCCAAATCGCCCCTTAAGCCGAGACCCAAATGTTTGAAATGTTTCTGAAATTTTCTAACTTTTGGTACAATTAACCCTCTGTGATTTTCGCTTTTGCGGACCATTTCCGCCTCTGCGGAACCGCTCTTGCGACCAATTGGTCGCTTCTGCGAACCCAGGCCTATTTGGCCATTTCCGCTCCTGTGATCCACGGACCGCTCCTACGGAATTTCCTCCGCCCCTGCGGTCTTTCCCGCTTCTGCGAATAAGAGTCCGTTCCTGCGGACTCGCCTATGCGATCAACAATCCGCTTCTGCAGACTTCCCCATCTCGCCTCTTGACCGCTTCTGCGGTCTCATTCTCGCACCAGCGACGCCGCCTCAGCAAACATGGTTCTACTTCTGCGAAGCCAAGAGCTTCTGCGCCCCATCGTCCGTTCCTGCAGACTCGCTCCTGTGCTCCCATTTCCGCAGGAGTGAAAACAACAGAACCAGCAACATAATCTGCAACTTTTCCATATTTTCTCCCGTTTAACCGTCCGAAAACACCCCGAGGCCCCCGGGACCTCATCCAAACACACCAAAACATCCTAATGCCTTATTCGAACTTGTTCCAATCCTCAAAACATGTCTAACAACATCAAAACCCATAATTCACATCGAATTCAAGCCTAAATTCCTTAAAACTTTCTAAATTACACATTCAATCAAAAACCCGACCAAACGACGTCCGAATGACCTGAAAATTTGCGTACATATCCAAAATCACATGACAAAGCTACAAAAATTGTCGGACTTCTATTCCGACCCCCAGATCAAAATCTCACCTATTGTTCGGATTTCGCCAAAATTCAACCTTAGCCAATTCAAGCCTATTTCTACATCGGGCCTCCAAATTAAATTCCGATCGCTACCCTAAGTCACAAATCACCTCCCGGAACTAATTAAATCATCATAATCCGATTCCGAGCCCTCTAACGAAATAGTCAACTCTAGGTTGACTTTCCATATTCAAGTTTCCTTCAAAAAGGCTATATGCCTCATTTTCAATCCAATTCACTCCTGACTCACCCGATATACTCTAATATTGATATAAAAGCATAAAACATACAATTACAACATAACAAGGTGGAAATTCCCATGACGACGGGCCGGATCGTCACATGTCTTGTTTCACAAACAGACATATTCGGTTGAATCCTTTCATAACACACACAACTATTCAACAAACCTTTTCAGAAAAGATGTCTTTTCTCTTCCGATTTGGGAACTACCCATTTTCCAACATGTGAAATAACAAAATATCGTACAATACCCCACTAGTTTGTTATTTCGCTCCATAACACTTGTGAATAAGAGAAAGTATCTTATATAGATTTGAACTTTCTTTTAGTGTAAGCATTTTAAAGTTTTGACAAAGTTATTGGTATCTTAAGATTTGAACCACAACTCCTTATGCCAAAATCGAAAGTACCACACACACAGCTGTCACACCTCCGTTTTTCACACATGCACATAACACGTAAATAACGTAAATGTGCCACTGTTTAATACTACACCCCGAGAAGGAATATAATAATAATCAATGAAGGAGTTTTTCCACTTAAAGGACAGTCGGAACGGGATCAATTTATTTAATTTTTTCAGAGTCGCCACTTGGGAAAATAATGGTGTCCCAAGTCACCGGTTTAATCCCGAATCGAGGAAATTTATGACTCTGTATTACAGTCTGCGAAACTAGAAACCTGGATAAGGAATTCTGTTAACCCGGGAGAAGGTGTTAGGCACTCCCGGATTCCGTGGTTTTAGCACGGTCGCTCAACTGCAATTTTTGCTTTTATCTGATTTCTTTATATATTTTAATTATGTGCTTTTAATGTTCCGCTTTTCAATTTTAGAAGAATTGCGACGTCACAAAAACACATTTCGAGTCACACCGCAACCAGTACGCCTGTGACTTTAACGTATTTTAGTTTCGCCGAGAGTAAGATTTGGGTCACATAAATGCGCACCCGTGATTAGGAAGGTATTATTATTAACTAACGCGCCTAAAGTAATTTCGTGTTTGTACTTTGCGAGGGCCATGAAATTTTCTAAATGGCACGCCTCGAATTCTAAGGACAAAACAAGATTAATCAAATGAGGGCCATGCAATTGTCATTTTGTTAGACACGACGCACCTTGATTTTATCTACATTCATAAACACAAAATCAACCAATAATTAATGTACCAAATCAAATTTAAACATCTTAAAATTTTCACATACATCACAACTACCAAATTCGCCACCATTTTGCTGCTCAAGCCGAGATCAGATAGTGACATACAATTTTTCTATGTAACTACCAAGAGAAGGAAAGAACAACTGATTGGCAACGTTTTTAAACAACGCACATTTTCAGAAGCTTTGGCATAACCCATGTCATAATTAAAAGCAAATCTAGTAAAATTCCACTTCTATTTTAACTCACTCTTTCCCTTTGTTTAACTGGTTAAAAGAACACTAAGAAAATCTCATGCCATTTCAAATTAAATACACATAGGGAGTGCTCAATTTTACCAAGATTAATCTAACACTCCAATGTAAACTTAACATATTAACAATGCCAAACATAGATTCAAACAATTCACAGTAGAGACAAATCGATGATAGACTAAGTATATAGCTACCAAAGAAGAATGCTTGAACTCGTCTCAAATGGCCACGTTTCCCAATTGATTAATAGCTGAAATAGATCATGTAATTAATGACAAATGGACTGATTTATTTCCAGAACCGTAAAAGCCAACTGACTCTCATGTCGTACTCTAACTTATTCAACTCTTAATATCAGGAATTACATAAGACAACAGAAGAAATCAGATTCATTATTGGCTAGATTTATCATTTGAATCACATGCTATACCAATATAAACGAAAGCATACCAGACAATCAATTGAGTATGGACATATGAAGTCAAGAATGCCTACATCAGGTTTTTCACCTCCTCATTAACACATTTAAAGAGAAATACAAGGAGGATTTCAACGTACCAAGAAGCACACCCAAGAGCTAAAATTCGACAAATCAGAGGAAAGGAACATGAAACCCCAGCCAACAAACAACAATGAACTCAAAGTCTAACCTTTCCCGCAGCTTTAAAGCTATTCCGAGTCCCAAGTCTCCACTGATTCACTCCGTGAACCTCGGACGGCAACGAACCAAAACCTCGATCTCGGTAGTATATCAGTCACAATTTCAAAAGATAATGAATGGACAACAACTGAAAGCCAAGTAAAGCTTGAAACAGATTCAAGCTCCTCTCGTGCTAACAAAATTCCACTGATTCGTTGCTGTCATTTCTCATTTCTGTGCGTGTTTATGGTTATGTGTAAGTGTTTTCCGGCGAGCTGCTAGTTCCGGCAGGATTCATTGATTGGGTTTTGGAGAGGATGAACCGAAGGGGAAGGGTCGTTTTGTTGGAGATGAGCTGCTGGTCGTTGCTGGTTCGTGGTTGATGGTCAGCGACTATGGAGGTCATATGGAGGAGACGTGAAGCAGCATGCAACAACGACTGGTAGTTCACGGTGGTCGTTGATAGTTGACGACTATGTGTGTATGTGTTATTGTGAGGGACTGATGGAAAGGACGATGGAGGCGTGGGTTGTTGATGGTTTTTCGCTGAAGAAAAGTTCGAACAGTATAGTATATGTGTCTGTTTTCTTCAGCTGATGTGTACGCCTATGTTTTGCGGCTGAAATCGTGAAGAAGAAAGAAATTTTTTCTGGGGAAAGGGTCTGTTAGCGTTTTTCTGTTAAAGGGGGCAGCCGTGTACCAGTCCTTCACCCCTCTTTTTTCTTGTTGTGTGTAGAAGATGATATTGGGGTAACGGCTGGGAGCTTTGCCTATGTGTGTATATCTTTTTAAAAATCACGAACCAAATGAGCAGTGTCCTCTCCTCTTTGTATTGTGTGCTTTTCAGTCATATATAAAAGCCCCCTCCCCCCCCCCCTTTCCTTTGTTTTTGTTTTGTTCCTTTAAAAAATGTTGAAAGCCCCATCCTTTGTCCGTTGGTAATTCTGAAGATTCCCACGTGAGAGACCAAGAGTCATGGGTCTCCACGTGGGTTTCAAGGGTTATGGGCTTCGTCTCGTGCTCCGTCCGTGTCCCCCACGTGTGGTGGGCTCGGATTATTATGGGCTAGGTCCGAAAATTATAAAACCGGGTAGTTTGAACCCGAGTATTATTCTTTGCCCGAAACCGAGAATGAGAACACGGTGTTATTAATTAATCCTACGTAAGCAAAATAACTATAAGACTAATAATTAAAACAAAGTTATTTTTTATATTTTTCTTTCAAAATTAAAGTAACTACAAAATGTTAATGCAACTATTTTTATTATTTTCGTTTTTATAAAAAGATAAAAATATAAAGTACTATTTTTGTATTTTTCAAGTTTAAAAATGACTACGAAATATTAATAAAACTATATTTTTGTTATTTTTCATTTTAAGGTAAAAGTAAAGTAAAAGAGTCAAAATTAGCTAAGATATCTATATTAGGCCTAAACTAAATATTTTACGCTAAAAATATAAAAAAATCTCGGGTAGGGGCAAAATCACGCATCTACAACAACAATGTATTACGATAGCGAGAATGAATGACACAAAGAACGACTAGATAAGTGTTTTGACCCGACCCTTATTCAGAGAGACTAAACTAAGAGGAAAGGAATGTGACCGAGCCCTTGTATCCGAGCTGCCTACATATCCTTGGCTATAAAGGAATCAGGCCACGTGTAGTTCAGAAGTGAGTAAGAATATGGAGTAACCGAGGTGGAGAGCCAGTCGAGGTGCCGTTCCGTCGAGGTTCCGTTCCATTGAAGTTCCGGTCCGTGGTCCTGTTATTACATCAAAAATCAGAACATGAGAAAGACTAACTAAGCCTATCAGCTACTAGTTACAAGATTCCTATCTATAAGTCTTCTGAAGCTTGATCTTGAGTATTGGTTGGTGCTTCATGCGGACTCCAAATTTGAACCTTGATACTTGCTAGTTGTAGGTGCTGCTTTTCGGATCAAGACCAGGTATGCAGTGCTTGTGACCTCGGCCATGTCTTGAGCACACCACATCTTTCATCGATTTCTGCACTTGGATTAACTCCTTGCCTTTTTTTCATTGCGACTGACTTCTGTTGATTATCTCGGACTGTTGACTCGCATTCTGGTCGTTCTTTTGTTGCTAACTTGCATTGCACTCCGAAGTGAATTCCCTTACTTGTGATCTTCAAGCTATTCTCCTTCGAAGTCTGAATCTATCTTTTCTGATCCTTGTTGCCTTCCTTCTGATTCATGCTGGGGATTTCCGTTACACTCTATCACTTTTCGATTGTTCACTATCCTTATCAAATCTTGGAAACTGAGACGCCGTTCTGCTTTTCTGGCGGGCTTCTGACTTTAACGACAAACTCTGATCATAAACCGCCATTCCATTCTTCAGGCGGACACCATCTCAGGAGAAAAAAAAACATTCATTTGACTAAGATTTTGATATCTTAGGAGAAAGATTCATCAGACTAAGACTTTGATCTTAGGAGAAAGATTCATCAGACTAAGATTTTGACTTCTTAGGAGAAAATTCATCAGACTAAGATTTTGATGCTAGGAGATAATTCCTCGGACTAGGTCTAAATTGGTGTGATCTCAGGAGAAAAATCCATCGGACTGAGATTTTGATATCTTAGGAGAAAGATTCATCAGGTCTAAATTGTTGTGATCTTAGGAGAAAGATTGATCGGACTGAGATTTTGATATCTTAGGAGAAAGATTCATCGGACTAAGATTTTGATATCTTAGGAGAAAGATTCATCGGACTAAGATTTTGATGTCTTAGGAGAAAGATTCATCAGACTAAGATTTTGATATCTTAGGAGAAAGATTCATCAGACTAAGATTTTGACGCTAGGAGATAATTCCTCAGACTAGGTCTAAATTGATGCCTTACTTGAAATCTTTCAATTGTTGCTTCCTTCTTCTTGTTGCTTTCATCTAAAACCTCTAATTGTTGTTTTTCACTTCCTATTAAATTATCTTTAACTATAACTTCAAAAACTAAATCGCCACTCCATTCTTCAGGCGGGCTCCCCGACTTCAACTGCACTTCAAAACTAAATCACCACTCCATTCTTCAGGCGGGCTCCCTGACTTCAACTACTACTTCAAAATAAATCGCCACTCCATTCTTCAGGCGGGCTCCCTGACTTCAACTACAACTCAAAACTAAATCGCCACTCCATTCTTCAGGCGGGCTCCCCGACTTCAACTATAACTTCAAAACTAAATCGCCACTCCATTCTTCAGGTGGGCTCCCTGACTTCAACTATAACTTCAAAACTAACTCGCCCCTCCATTTTTCAGGCGGGCTCCCTGACTTCAACTACCACTTCAAAATAAATCGCCACTCTTCTTCAGGCGGGCTCCCTGACTTCAGCTACCTCTTCAAAATAGATCGCCACTCCGTTCTTCAGGCGGGCTCCCTGACTTCAGCTACAACTTCAAAATAAATCGTCACTCCATTCTTCAGGCGGGCTCCCTGACTTCAACTATAACTTCAAAACTAACTCGCCACTCCATTCTTCAGGCGGGCTCCCTGACTTCAACATCAACTCACTAACTACATCACATCCATGTCGCCTTCCTTTGCTTCCTGCACCACTTTCTTCTTCCTGCATCGCTTCTTGGGCCATCCTTTCTTCTGAATTACCTTGTTTCGGAATTGCTTTCCTCCTGGGTCGTGTTATTTTTCTGTTGACTGCTGGGGACATCTTTGGATTGATTACTTACCTGCCGGGAATAATGCTGCTGGGGAAATCTTCTTTATTTCCTCCTTTACTACTTTCTTCAATACCTTTATTCTCTCCCGAGATCGCTGGGGATTGAAATGTCATCAGCTGGGGATTACCCTGTCCGGGGATCCCTTTTCCTTCTTCCTTTTTCCAAACCTCCTTCGGGACTCACGCTTCGCTCCCTTGAAAAACTTGTAGGATATAATGTTGCCGGGGAAATCACGAAATCAGTGTTTCATTTTTCCGAGAACTGCTGGAGATGATACCGGCCTCTTGCCTTTCTGAACGCAAGCTTCCTCGTTTTGTCCTGTCTGCTGGGGGTATAATTTCCTCTATCCCAGCTTGTTGTTTCCTTTCTTTCAAAGCTGATAGGGATAACCGGGTTCATAAATCATTTCCTCGCGTTATCTGGCTTCTTTCCCCAACCGGATATTTGGTTTCGAGAAAATTTTCGCAACAGGAGAAAATTTTCTGCCCCAGTTTGAGAATCTTCTTCGTGGCATGCTTTTCTGCCAACAACCCCTCTTTTTCCTGTTTCAAATCAAAGAAAAATTGGTTAGTTTTAAAATGTGGTGCTCCTGCTGGGGATGGTTCTCCTCTCCTTTCCCTGCTCTGCGTTTCATTGTCAAAACTTGTTGCGGATTTTATTATTTGATGATACTCATGCGGGGGATAGCTTTCTCCTTTTTTGCTTCCCCACCTTCCTTGACGACTCTTTATTCGTGAACCTTTCCACGTGGTTTTCCAATGACCACCCCAATTCCTATGATAATGACCCTTCGTGAAGACCTTGCATGTTTTACTGGTGAACCATTTTCTTTGTTCACCCTTGTCACTGAAAATACCTTTCTGCTGGGGATATCTCTCCTTCTTTTGCGGCATATCTAAGGACTGGGCATTTCCCAACCTTTGAGTCTCATTAACCTTCCTTGAGGTCATTAACCTTCCTTGAGATATCCTTATTGACACCAATCCCTCCCTTTGTCATTTTCCTATTGTTGGGGAATATCCCTCTAGACACTGGCCTTGCGCTTGATCCTTCCTGACTTATACCACTTGGGTGCACCAATCAAAATCCCGTCTTGCGTAATTGGAAAACTGATGGAAAATTTTGCAGTCATTTCTTGCAAACAGACTCTATTGGGGAATTTTGATGAAAGGAGAAAGATAAAAGGAAACAGAATAAAAGACAATGACTCTCTAAAAAAAATTATAAAATAAACCTATCAAACGTGGATACCAACTCTAATGGAGATGACGTGCACATATAGCCTATCCTCCATCGTTAAACCGCCTTTTGTAATCTTTTCCTAGGACTTTCCTATCTCGTTTCCAATCTTCGTTCGACTTGTAGTGCCCGAGGGGTTTTCACTACTAAGCCTCTCTCGTTGCGGTTTTTCTCTCAGCTTTCATCGCCTTATGGTGCCTGTGAAGGTTTCCACCGCTAAGACTCTCTCATTTGTGTTACTTTTCCGCTGGGGATTGGTGGTGTTACTGCTAAGACTCTCCTATTTTCTACTGGAGATCGGAGTCTTTCTGTCGGGAATCAGAGTGTTATGTCCCGATGAAACTTCTCTCATTTGCCTAACTCAGCCTCTTTTGAAGATTGATCAAAAGGTCTTTCTTTGGACCGTAATGTGGGTTTGGACAGGGCTAGAAATAAAGGGTATTAAAGGCTCAAAATAAAACAAATTGGGTTCAAAATTACAACCTTCGGAATCCTATATTTTCCTTGCATAAACACATTTTTTTTTACCGCCCTCGTTTCTTGCTTGGGGATTTTTTGGTTTTTATTTACACTATGACCGAGCTGTGAAGCGCCTACGTATCCTCTTTGAGGAATCAGGTCAAACGTAGTTCCCAATTCCTCTTTTTCAAATTTCTTTTTTTTCATACATTTTTCTTTTTCTTTTCTTTATCTCTTTTTGTTGTTTTCTTTTTCTTTAATTTTTTCTTTATCCCTTTCTTTTCTTACCTTTCAAACTTGTTGTTTCTAGTCTTTGCAACTAATTCCGAATGAGAGGTATGAAAGAATTTAAAATAAGGCTCAAAGGGTTGACGATGGATAAAGTGTTTGGATAGCAAAACAAAATGCCTTCGTCATTCCAATCTTCAAAACATGCCAAGTGTAAACAACACAATTACAACAACAACAACAACAACAACAACCCAGTATAATCCCACTTAGTAGGGGTCTGGGGAGGGTAGTGTGTACGCAGACCTTACCCCTACCCTGGGGTAGAGAGGCTGTTTCCAAATAGACCCCCGGCATCCTTCCCTCCAAGAACTTCCCACCTTGCTCTTGGGGAGACTCGAACTCACAACCTCTCGGTTGGAAGTGGGGGTTGCTTACCATCAGAGTAAACAACACAATTAATATTCGTCATATCTTTAAAGCACTATTGGGCAACACTCTCATTTTCATTATTATGAACGACCCCATGTCCATTTTGGCAGCTTGCCTTTAACGGTTTTCTTTTACTTGCCCCAGTTTCTCATGACTCGGGTTTCGAATAATCTCAAACAGTTCTTACTTCATTTAAATATCTCGATCACCTCCCAATGGTTTTGTGATTAAATTTTAAGATCAGGCCAGAACTATGTGCGCACGTCATGTCACTAGAGCTAGCAGAAAAAGAACTATAGGAAGGAGAGGACTAAATAACAGAAAATGTCTAGAAATAATATAAAATAGGTCATTGCATTATCCGATAAAACAACGACTCGAACAACCAAAAAACAAAACTGGGGTACAATACTTAGAACGAACCTAGACCCCTTTAGATGAGACACTATGATCAAAAGAAAAATACAAGGACAAAAGGTTTGAGCCACAAAACAACATTCGGATTACCATTCTGAAATAACTCGGACAAATAGAAATGACAACAAAATAAGCCACCACAAATGACTCTCCAATTGATAAGCCTGACATTTAGCCACGAATTTGATTATCAGAACCACTATGGCCTTCTCTCATTTCAGTCGGCAAATTCCCGAGTGGATTCTCATATTCCATGCCACCAGGCATCACCGCCAGAAAGTGTGTATCATCAGGTGCAGGTAATGGATTCAGCGCGATATTCTGGGTGTCACCGTTATGAATCACAATCAATCTTTCTTGGATCATCCTTTCTATTTCCCTTTTCAAATCCCGACAACTTTCCATGTTGTGCCCCGGGCATGGGAGTGGTATTTACACCTTTTAGATGGGTCAAAGCTCCTTGCACGTGGGTCCACATGATTTAGAGGGATGGGTGCAATCATGTCCTGTTGCTTTAACTTCTCAAATAAGCTTTTATAGGAAACTCCTATTGGTGTGAAATTATCCTTCAACTTTGGTTCCCTTCTATGCCCTTGGTTTGGAAGTGGGTTATAAGGTATTTGGAAATTTTGCAGAGGCTGATAGAGATTTTATGATGCTCGTGCTCGCTTTCTTGGATGATTTGATGGTTGAATAACATACTGGGGTGGATAGTAATGCTCAGAGGAATTATGGAAAACTTGTCGAGACATCGCATACTGTCGAGGTACTCTTCTGGAACCTTTTCTTGACCCTGATATCATCATGACTTCTTCATCCCTCTTATTCGTGTCACTAGATTCAAATTGGACAGCCTGAGCTGCAGCCTTGAGAGCCGCTTGACTTATAATTCTGCCTGTCTTAAGACCGTTCTCTACCATTTCTCCCATTTTGACTACATCCAAGAAGGATTGACCAACCGCAGACATCATGTTCTGAAAATAATCCGGCTCTTGAGCCTGAAGGAAGACAATGATTAACTCATGGTCATCCATGGGTGGCTCAGCACGAGCCGCTTGCTCTCTCCATTTAAGGGCATATTCCCTGAAACTTTCACTTGATTTCTTCTTCGGATTTGAAAGGAAAATGCGGTCTGGGGCAATGTCAATGTTGTATTGGAATTGTTTGACAAAGGCTTGTGCCATGTCGTTCCAGACGTGCCAGCGAGATGCATCTTGATCCCAAAACCATTCAGAGGCTACTCCTGTAAGGCTTTCCCCAAAGTAAGCTATTAACAATTCTTCATTTCTTCCGAGACTCCTTAGTTGATTGCAATACCTTTTCAAATGGGCTATGGGATGTCCATGTCCATCGTACTTTTCAAATTTGGGAATCTTGAAACCAGGTGGCAAGTGGACATCGGGAAAGAAGCATAGATCTTTGAAAGCAACACTCTTTTGACCTGCCAACCCGTGCATGTTCTTCAACCGATGTTCTAAGCTTTTCAATCTTTGGGTTATTTCCTCCTGTACCATCCTTCGGGGATCTTGCGTTGTCCGCTTGTCACAAACCAACCACCTTCTACTTACTTTACAATTCAAGACAAAACATGTTAGAATGGACTTAGACAGTCCTTATCAAATTTTTTATTTTTTTTTATTTTTTTATTTTATATTATATATATACATATACAGTTGTGGTCGAATCTTATGGAGATTGCCTACGTATCATGACCCCGCATGAATCAGACCGAGCGTAGTTCTTGCAAATTAATGCAAGAAATAAAGAGATGTTTATTTGATTGTTTTTTTCTTTTTTCGAAGAAAAATTGTAGAAGCCGACTCCAACTACAAACTCTGATGAAAAACTTTTACACCTTGTGCCAGAGATAAGAATAAGAATATTTTTAGCGCCAATTATGACTATTTCCACAAAATTAGCCATGCAATGGCTTATTTGGCAAAAATGGCTATTTTTGCAAAAATTTATTTAATACAAAAGATGAACTTGAAAAACAATTTCCTCTTATGGCTCATGGGGGCATCGTTCGGCATCGCCATAAGCCAATACAAGACTGAGAAGTTTCTAATGTCAATTGACTATTTTTACAAAATTGGCAATGTAATGACTTATTTGACAAAGCGGCTATTTTTGCATAATTTTATTTAAGAGACTACAAATTCAAAATTTTTCATCTTAGGGCCCATGGGGCATCGTTCAGCACCGACACAGGCCAACACAAGACTGAGAAAGTTTAAATGCCAAATGTGGCCATTTCAGTAAAATCATATGTTGTTTTTTTTTTTGCAAAGTTGAGTGATGACTCAAACTTAATTTTGCGGATACGGACTTTCAACATTTCCACGAGGAAATATTTCAAGGTTGTGCCCAAAAATTATTTACAAAGACTCAAAGTGGCTATTCTTGCAAAAATAGCCTTCTGGCGTCCTTTTGGGGAACATTCGACTTATTTTAAACAAGAATAGCATCACCCGATTTATTTATAATAAAATCAAAAATTTGACACATTTTTTTGGTTATTTTTGCAAAAGGGGTGTTAACCCGAACTTGATTTTGCGGCTGTGGCCTTGCAACATTTCCACAAGGAATATTTCAAGGCTATGCTCGTAAATTATCTAAAATGACTCAAAGCGGCTATTTTTGCAAAAACAGCCTTCCGGCGTCCTTTCGGAACATTCGGCTATTTTCAAAAATGACATCACTTTGATTTTATTGACAAAATTAAACACACATTGTTTTTTGATTTTTTTTTTAAAAGGGGTGGTAACCCAAACTTTATTTTGAGGCTACGGCCTTTCAACATTTCCACATGGAATATTTCAAGGCTATTATTCAAAAAGAAAAAGAAAAGACTTCAAAGTGGCCATTTTTGCAAAAACAGCCTTCCGGTATCCTTTCGGAACATTCGGCTATTTTCAAAAACAGCGTTACTTTGATTTTATTGAAAACTAAAACTTCGACATTTTTTTTTAATTTTTTGAAGGGGTGGTTGGACCCGATGAGGGTTGCCTACGTATCCCACTTAATGGCGAGAATCAAACCTGCGTAGTTCGGTCAGATTACTTGACCGATTATTTGAACAAAATTGTTCTTCCTATTTTTTCACATTTTTCTTTTCAAAATTTTCACCAGCGTTTCGTCAATATTTTGATATTTTTCTATTCCAAAATTCTATTTCTTTTTGTTTTCAGGAATTTAACCAATTACCATAATAATACAGGACAAATAAATGCAGCATATAATATGCTCGGTTTTTTATTACCGGGTCACCTGTCCTAGACAGACCCAACCCTTGTGTTGAGTCCCCTAAGTCAGATATGATGCAAATAAGCGTGTCCTACTAGGGATCCGGCATGAAGTTATGTTATTCTAAGCTCAAAACCTCGGTATGTGATCTAGACTGTGTACCCAAGCGGACAACTCGGGTTGAGGAAGGAGCTCCTTTCCTGGAACCAAAAGGCCAGCCGGCTTAGAAACTTTCAGAGCCTCTTTGTTATTTCAGGGTATGACACTAACAGAATAAGGAGTCTCAACCAGTGAGCACATCCCCAGGAGTGAGAAAAAGAAGGACTCGGCGCAGTTTGTATATACAGTTCAGATAATATCAAGGCGGTAAACATATAGCAGTTTGTATATACAGTTCAGATAGTATCAAAGCGGTAAACATATAGCACATTAATTAAACATATAATAAAATCAGATATAGACAAAAACAGCAATTTAACTGAGCTCGAATTCTTAAACCCTGAACCGAAGTTCTGGTTTCAATCCCCAGCAGAGTCGCCAGAGCTGTCACACCTCCGTTTTTCACACATGCACATAACACGTAAATAACGTAAATGTGCCACTGTTTAATACTACACCCCGAGAAGGGATATAATAATAATCAATGAAGGAGTTTTTCCACTTAAAGGACAGTCGGAACGGGATCAATTTATTTAATTTTTCAGAGTCGCCACTTGGAAAAATAATGGTGTCCCAAGTCACCGATTTAATCCCGAACCGAGGAAATTTATGACTCTGTATTACAGTCTGCGAAACTAGAAACCTGGATAAGGAATTCTGTTAACCCGGGAGAAGGTGTTAGGCACTCCCGGATTCCGTGGTTTTAGCACGGTCGCTCAACTGCAATTTTTGCTTTTATCTGATTTCTTTATATATTTTAATTATGTGCTTTTAATGTTCCGCTTTTCAATTTTAGAAGAATTGCGACGTCACGAAAACACATTTCGAGTCACACCGCAACCAGTACGCCTGTGACTTTAACGTATTTCAGTTTCGTCGAGAGTAAGATTTGGGTCACATAAATGCGCACCCGTGATTAGGAAGGTATTATTATTAACTAACACGCCTAAAGTAATTTCGTGTTTGTACTTTGCTGGGCCATGAAATTTTCTAAATGGCACGCCTCGAATTCTAAGGACAAAACAAGATTAATCAAATGAGGGCCATGCAATTGTCATTTTGTTAGACACGACGCACATTGATTTTATCTACATTCATAAACACAAAATCAACCAATAATTAATGTACCAAATCAAATTTAAACATCTTAAAATTTTCACATACATCACAACTACCAAATTCGCCACCATTTTGCTGCTCAAGCCGAGATCAGATGGTGACATACAATTTTTCTATGTAACTACCAAGAGAAGGAAAGAACAACTAATTGGCAACGTTTTTAAACAACGCACATTTTCAGAAGCTTTGGCATAACCCATGTCATAATTGAAAGCAAATCTAGTAAAATTCCACTTCTATTTTAACTCACTCTTTCCCTTTGTTTAACTGGTTAAAAGAACACTAAAAAAATCTCATGCCATTTCAAATTAAATACACACAGGGAGTGCTCAATTTTACCAAGATTAATCTAACACTCCAATGTAAACTTAACATATTAACAATGCCAAACATAGATTCAAACAATTCACAGTATAGACAAATCGATGATAGACTAAGTATATAGCTACCAAAGAAGAATGCTTGAACTCGTCTCAAATGGCCACGTTTCCCAATTGATTAATAGCTGAAATAGATCATGTAATTAATGACAAATGGACTGATTTATTTCCAGAACCGTAAAAGCCAACTGACTCTCATGTCGTACTCTAACTTATTCAACTCTTAATATCAGGAATTACATAAGACAACAGAAGAAATCAGATTCATTATAGGCTAGATTTATCATTTGAATCACATGCTATAACAACATAAACGAAAGCATACCAGACAATCAGTTGAGTATGGACATATGAAGTCAAGAATGCCTACAGCAGGCTTTTCACCTCCTCATTAACACATTTAAAGATAAATACAAGGAGGATTTCAACGTACCAAGAAGCACACCCAAGAGCTAAAATTCGACAAATCAGAGGAAAGGAAAATGAAACCCCAGCCAACAAACAACAATGAACTCAAAGTCTAACCTTTCCCGCAGCTTTAAAGCTATTCCGAGTCCCAAGTCTCCACTGATTCACTCCGTGAACCTCGGACGGCAACGAACCAAAACCTCGATCTCGGTAGTATATCAGTCACAATTTCAAAAGATAATGAATGGACAACAACTGAAAGCCAAGTAAAGCTTGAAACAGATTCAAGCTCCTCTCGTGCTAACAAAATTCCACTGATTCGCTGCTGTCATTTCTCGTTTTTGTGCGTGTTTATGGTTATGTGTAAGTATTTTCCGGCGAGCTGTTAGTTCCGGCAGGATTCATTGATTGGGTTTTGGAGAGGATGAACCGAAGGGGAAGGGTCGTTTGGTTGGAGAGGAGCTGCTGGTCGTTGCTGGTTCGTGGTTGATGGTCAGCGACTATGGAGGTCATATGGAGGAGACGTGAAGCAGCATGCAACAACGGCTGGTAGTTCACGGTGGTCGTTGATAGTTGACGACTATGTGTGTATGTGTTATTGTGAGGGACTGATGGAAAGGACGATGGAGGCGTGGGTTGTTGATGGTTTTTCACTGAAGAAAAGTTCGAACAGTATAGTATATGTGTCTGTTTTCTTCAGCTGATGTGTACGCCTGTGTTTTGCGGCTGAAATCGTGAAGAAGAAAGAAATTTTTTCTGGGGAAAGGGTCTGTTAGCGTTTTTCTGTTAAAGGGGGCAGCCGTGTACCAGTCCTTCACCCCTCTTTTTTCTTGTTGTGTGTAGAAGATGATATTGGGGTGACGGCTGGGAGCTTTGCCTATGTGTGTATATCTTTTTAAAAATCACGAACCAAATGAGCAGTGTCCTCTCCTCTTTGTATTGTGTGCTTTTCAGTCATATATAAAAGCCCCCTCCCCCCCCCCTTCCTTTGTTTTTGTTTTGTTCCTTTAAAAAATGTTGAAAACCCCATCCTTTGTCCGTTGGTAATTCTGAAGATTCCCACGTGAGAGACCAAGAGTCATGGGTCTCCACGTGGGTTTCAAGTGTTATGGGCTTCGTCTCGTGCTCCGTCCGTATCCCCCACGTGTGGTGAGCTCGGATTATTATGGGCTAGGTCCGAAAATTATAAAACCGGGTAGTTTGAACCCGAGTATTATTCTTTGCCCGGAACCGAGAATGAGAACACGGTGTTATTAATTAATCCTACGTAAGCAAAATAACTATAAGACTAATAATTAAAACAAAGTTATTTTTTATATTTTTCTTTCAAAATTAAAGTAACTACAAAATGTTAATGCAACTATTTTTATTATTTTCGTTTTTATAAAAAGATAAAAATATAAAGTACTATTTTTGTATTTTTCAAGTTTAAAAATGACTACGAAACATTAATAAAACTATATTTTTGTTATTTTTCATTTTAAGGTAAAAGTAAAGTAAAAGAGTCAAAATTAGCTAAGATATCTATATTAGGCCTAAACTAAATATTTTACGCTAAAAATATAAAAAAATCTCGGGTAGGGGCAAAATCACGCATCTACAACAGCGTTATCTAGTAGCTTAGAAAATCCATTATTCGCTTTAGCACATTTACGGCCATGTGCTCATCCTGAATTCATGAATATTTACAAGATCAACCCTTTAAATCTTGCTAGAAGCGGCACCACTTCAATATTCATATAGGTGGAATTAGTTACTATGTCCCTGTTACTCCAGACATTAATAATTCCATTGAGATTAATCAACCTCTTCATGTAACAGTATGCACTTTGGAGTTTGTCTTTATGCCCATGATATAACAAGCATTTAACAACTCCTTAACTCCTCCCATAATAGTAAGTAGTACAATAGAATTAGGGCTCCTAAAGAGGAGATCAATGCTTAAACAATACAAGAAACTTGTTATTACCCATTAAACTTATATTGTTAGAATGTATACTAACTCAAAGTGGGGTTCCCATTCCTTGCATTTAATTTAAGGGTCACAGCCCCTTCCCTTTACAAGTTTGTTGTACTACGTCTCTACCTAATGGCTTCGTAAGTGGATCAGCCAAATTCTTATTTGATCTCACATATATTATAGCTATAGCTCCATTTGTAATTAATTCTCTTAAATAAGCATGTCTCAAGCTTATATGTCTCAATTTCCCTTTGTATATTTTATTGTGAGCAACACACATTGTAGTCTCACTATCACAGAATATGAAAATGGCTTGCATAGGTTATGGACACAACTTTATATCAAATAACATATTCCTCAGTCATTCTGCTTCTTTTCCAGCAACATCTGCCGCAACATGGTTTTCGATCAAGACTTGTTCAGAATCCTGCACTTCCGCATATGTCTTGAACATCTTCTTGTCATAACAGACATGAATAGTAGCACCCGAATCTAGCCACCAGTCTTGAGTATTTGTAGCAGCGGTAGCCATATTTAATTCGATGACCATACCGATTTGCATTGCAGAAACCATGGCAACCAGTCCTTGGACAGAATTTTCCACTACGTTTGCCTCTTCAGAATTTCCAGATTTTTCAATCTTTCCAGACTTTTCGGTATTTCCTGCATTGATATTTATTCGTGCCTTTCTATATCTACAATTCCGAATCATATGGCCTTTTTTTCCACAGTTATGACAACTAAAGTTCTTTCTTTTTTAAAAGAAGACTTTTTGGAAACTTTTAGATGTTTGTTCCCACTTCCTGAACCATTCTGACTTACAAAATTGACTGCGGAACTCGAGGGCTGACTAATAGCATCACGAGCACGAGTCTCACTTTCAATTTGAATGTGAGTCCGAAATTGCTCCACAGTCATTTTATCCATTGAATGTAGGATTTTCTTTCTATAGTCATTCCAGGAGGAAGGCAATTTCGAAAGAATATCACCTATTTGAAATGCATCAGGAATTTTAACTTCAAGATCACTTAGCTTTGATATCAAGATTTGCAGTTCATGAATCTGATCCATTATAGGCCTAGTATTGTCACGACCCGGATTTTCCCCCAACATCGGGATCGTGATGGCGCCTACTCGTGGTAGCTAGGCAAGCCACTGTATTCATACTATCCTGTTTTTAACACAATTTTTAATTAAATAAATGCGGAATACTTTATCGAAATAGAAATAACTAATTACAAGATGAAAATCATACTGAAATCCTCTACCCAAGACGTGGAGTCACCAACTCACGAACTACTACTAAAAACTACACATAAGAGTTTGAAAGAAATATAACATAATTCTGTTTGTCTCGGAACAAAGAGACTACAGCTAGTAACATAAATAAAGAGAGAGAGACGCCGGGCCCTGCGGACGTCCGCAAGCTACCTCGGTCTCAAATGTGATCAACTCCCACACAATCGAATTACTGCTGCTGCTCCTGATCGTAACCTGGACCTGTGCAAAAACGCACAGAAGTGTAGTATCAGCACAACCGACCCCATGTGCTGGTAAGTGCCTGGCCTATCCCGACGAAGTAGTGACAAGCCTAAGACCAGACACCCACATAAACCTGTGCAGTTGCAATATATATATATATATATATGTACATAAACATTTATAAGGAAATACTATGCTCTGCAATAACAGCCAATAACTCATAATATCCAGATTAATCTAATCAACATAATTAAGTCTTACTTTCGTGTCTCAATTCTTTACTTTTCTTTTTTTTATCTCGTGGTAGGCGTACCACCCGCTCCCAAATATATCAATAGGCTACCGGCAACTATGGCCAATGCCAAGATTCAAATCACTTTGTGGTCGGCGTGCCACACGATCCCATTTCTTATCATAAAAGTGGTCGGCGCGCCACATGATCCCAATTCTTTAATATATATATATATATTACCACAATTAACAAGAATTAACCAAGTAATAACACAATAAGGAATATCTCAAAAGAACTCAACAATTAACAACGGTTAATAAGTTCACAAGGAAAACAAAGTATAATGGAAACACAAGTAATATCAATTCAAGGAATAGCAAATAGTTGCACGACATCACCCAAATAAAATATAATGGAAAAACAAGTAATATCAAGTCAAGGAATGGCAAATAGTTGCACGGCATCACCCTTCGTGCTTTTACTCTCATCCTCACCAAATAAGTAAATAAAGTGTACGGCATCACCCTTCGTACTTTTACTCTCATCCTCACATCCATGGTACGGCATGATCCTTCGTACATGGTTCAATAACAAGGCACGGCATGATCCTTCGTGCATAATCAATAAAACATGGCACGGCATTAACCTTCGTGCATAAATAATAAATCAAGGCACGGCATCACCCTTCGTGCATTATCAATCTTCCTCACCCAAACAACAATCACAATTAAGGGCAGAGAAAGAAACAGTAATTCATAAACCGTCCCAACAAGGGCAATCAATAATTATCTTCACAACAAGTCCCGACAAGGGAAAACAATAACAATTCTACAACCTGGCAAAGGTTCAACAATTCATCTGTAAATATATCTCAAAATAAGCATTTTCAACGACTCACGGTCATACTAGACGCCAGTGTATGGATGCTCGTCACCACAGCCCATACACCGCACTCGATCACATAACACATAGCACATAATCATATTCCCTCAAGCTAGGATAGAACAAACACTTACCTCGAATGTTTATGAACAATTCAATCCGTGGCAACGCCTTTTCCTTTCAAATTTGGCTCCAATCCAATCGTATCTATACACAATTGATTTAATATCATCAATACTACTCAACAAACTAATTCATAAGGCTAATTACAACTTTTACAACATTCGGCCCGGAATAGTGAATTTCGACCCCGGGCCCACATGGTCGGAACTCGGGGTTCGGACCAAAATCCGGCTACCCATCCCCCACGAGTTCATGTATATGATTTGTTTCAAAATCGGATCTCAATTCGAGGTCCAATTCCCCAATTTATGAAAAACCCTATTTTCTAACAAAAACAAGAATTCTACCATGAAAACCTTTGATTTTTAATGAAAAACATGTTTAATGATGTTAGGAATTGAAAGAATTAAGTAAAAAGTGACTTACAATTGTTTTGATGAAGAAGGAATCCGTGAAGAATTGCAAATGAGTGTTTTTGTTTTGTAAAAAGTGAAGAAATGAACTTAAAATCATGTTTTACAGGTCTCTGTGTTCGCATTTGCGAACATGGGTTCGCAATTGCGAACCCCGACCAATTTCTGGAGTTTGAAAAATAAGCTAAGGTTGGGAAGTTCGCATTTGCGAACATTTGTTCGCATTTGCGAACACTGGCAGACAAAGGGACTGTTCGCATTTGCGAACTAATGTTCGCATTTGCGAACATAGGCTGTATAGGGCAGTGTTCGCATTTGCGAACAATGGTTCGCATTTGCGAACCAAGGCAATATAGGGAATGTTCGCATTTGCGAACTTTTGTTCGCATTTGCGAACATAGGCAGGCCCTGGGGACTTTCGCAAATGCGAACAATTGTTCGCATTTGCGAACAAGGCTGGGTCAATGGTGCTTCGCATTTGCGATCAGGGTTCGCATTTGCGAGCCCTGCCTTGTACTACCCCTTCGCAATTGCGAGAAATACTTCGCAATTGCGAAGCCAACAGCTGGGTGAAAAACCAGCAGTGCAACATTTCAAAATTTAATCCAACGGCCTATCAAATCTTTACCCGAGCCCCCGGGCTCCAAACCAAACATGTACACAACCTCAAAAACACATTATGAACTTGCTCGTGCGATCACATCGCCAATATCACCTCGTTTTCATCAAATCAAGCCTCAAATTCATGATTTTCATACCTTTGGTTTTCAAAACTTTCAAACTTGGGACTCAAGGTCCAAAACATCTCAAACGACATCCGAATGTCACCAAACTTTACAAAAATCACATATATAATATTTAAGACTTGTATCGGGCGTCGGAACCAAAATACGAGCCCGATACCAAGGTCAATCAATTCATTTCCTTTAACAATTACATCAAAAATAATTTTATAGAAAAATTCATAACTTGGGCTCTAGGCCTCAGAATTCAACTCCGGACGCATGTCCAAGTCCCATATTTTCCTACGAACCTCTCGGGACCATCCAATATCGGGTCCGGATCCGTTTACCAAAAATGTTGACCGAAGTCAACCATATCAATATTAATATCATTTTTATTCAAATTTCTCATAAAATTCATATTTTCTATCACAAAAATCTTTCCGGCTACAAGCTCGGATCGTGCACGTAAATCGAGGCAACATGGAATGAGGTTTTCAAGGCCTCAGAAGCTCGAAATGATTAATAAAACAAGTGATGACCCCTTTGGGTCGTCACAATCTCCACCTCTAAAACAACCGTTCGTCCTCGAACGGACAAAAAAGAAAGAAGTACCTGAGTCAGGAAACAAGTGTGGGTAGCGGCTCCGCATATCAGACTCGGACTCCCAGGTCGACGCCTCAGGAGGCTGACCTCTCCACTGAACACGTACAGAAGGATAACTCTTCGACCTCAACTGTCGAACCTGCCGGTCTAGAATGGCCACCGGCTCCTCCTCGTAAGATAGATCATTGTCCAATTGGACAGTACTGAAGTCTAACACATGTGTGGGATCGCCGTGGTATCTCCGAAGCATAGATACGTGAAAAACTGGGTGCACGGCTGATAAGCTAGGCGGCAAAGCTAATCCGTAAGCCACCCCTCCCACTCTGTCTAGAATCTCAAATGGACCAATATACCTAGGGCTGAGCTTGCCCTTCTTCCCGAACCTCATCACGCCCTTCATAGGCGACACTCGGTGCAATACTCGCTCCCCAATCATGAAAGCTATATCTCGAACCTTGCGATCTGCATAGCTCTTTTGTCTAGACTGAGCCGTGCGAAGCCTATCTTGAATAATCTTGACCTTATCTAAGGCCTCCTAAAATAAATCTGTACCGAATAACCGAGTTTCTCCCGGTTCAAACCATCCAACCGGAGAACGACACCGCTTACCATAAAACGCTTCATGAGGAGCCATCTGGATGCTTGATTGATAACTATTATTATAAGCAAACTCCGCCAAAGGCAGGAATTGATCACATCACCATCTAAGGTGACCTGATTAGCACCTCCTCGCTGAACCGTGTCTCTAAGGTCACATAAATAGGAATCATTATATTGTTGATCGCGGATATGCTCCAATAATGAAGAGCGAGCGATCGCACAAGCTAGTGCTCGACTAGGCTCAGAAATATCCAACCTCACAAATCGATTGGCCAAGGACCGAACATCCAAAGCAATTGGCCTCTGATTGACTGGAATATAAACAAGACTGCCCATACTGGCTGACTTCCTACTCAAAGCGTCAGCCACCACGTTTTCTTTTTCCCTGATGATATAAAAAGGTGACATCATAATCTTTCCGCAATACCAGCCACCTTCTCTGCCTCAAATTCAACTCTTTTGTTTAAACAAATACCGAAGACTCTTATGATCGGTGTATACTTCACATACTACACCATACAAATAATGCCTCCGGATCTTCAATGCGTGAATAATCGCCGCAAATTCTAGATCATGCACTGGGTAATTCTTTTCATCCATCTTCAACTGCCTCGAAGCATAGGCAATAACCTTACCATCCTGCATTAACACTGCACCAAGCCCAATACGGGAAGCATCACAATAATCAGTATAAGGTCCCGTACCTGTGGGTAAAACCAATACCGGTGTTGTGGTTAAGGCTGTCTTGAGGTTTTGAAAGCTCGCCTCACATTCCTCAGACCATTCAAATTGAACACCTTTCTGTGTCAATCTAGTCAATGGGGTTGCAATAGATGAAAACCCCTCCACAAATCGCCGATAATAACCCGCTAATCCCAAGAAACTCCAAATCTCTGTGGCTGATGTTAGTCTAGGTCAGTCCTTGACTGCCTCAATCTTCTTCGGATCAACCTGAATACCTGCTGCCGTCACAATATGACCCAGGAATGTAACTGAACTTAGTCAAAATTCACACTTCGAAATTTTTGCATATAGTTGGCTATCTTTCAGAGTCTGCAAAGTCACTCTGAGATGTTGCGCATGCTCCTCATAACTGCAGGAGTATGTCAATATGGAAACAATGAAGACTACAACGAACAAGTCTAAATAAGGCACGAACACACTCATGTGTATGCACATATCCATGACTCTGAAGTCTGGCCATAGGAGTTATTCTTAAATTACAACATTGTCAATTAACCCCGTTATCAAATACCTTATTCTACAAATCCCACTTTACTCAGAATGAGGTATGGTGACCTCGTGATTATTTTCCCGAATTAATGCGTCATATTTATCCTTACCTGGTGCTCGTCTCAAAGGCTAAGCTCAATGGTTTCAAGATAGAAATGGCTAAATATGAATAGAAACTATACAAGAATTGTCAAATAGTCCTAACGGACATGACTCTTATTTACGAATGCGATACGAAAGTATTAATTCATAAAAGAAGAATTTTAAACACATAAACTCTTACTACCAGGACCCGGTCCTCATATGATATCCACCGCAGCTTGAAGCTCGGCTTAGAAATATTTCACATTATGCCAAAAATTGGAGGATCTCATCCTCAACTCTGAATCACGGTGCTTGCACATCATATAATCTGAAATTTTTCATTTCCTTTCTTTCTTCCTTTTAATAATTGTCCGTCAAAGATAATCACGACATAAAATGAACCCTCATACTGATAGGGCACACAATTAACGATTAAAATTAGTTATTCCGAGAATTATATCAAAACATATTGTAATAAGTAATATAAAGTCACTCTTAGTCTCATGGATATTTAGTAACTAACACCTAATAATAGGGATGTCTATCCTCATGTAATATCTCAACGGGAGTATTTCCCTAAGTAGTATGATTACGATGCTCGCTCATGAATGGAGCATGTTAAACAGACTTGCCTAAATTTTCTTTCAAAAACCAAATCAAATTAAGGGAAAATTATTCTGTTTATAACAATCTGAATTATACACGTGATGACACCATCTGGTGTAATGACCTCCCTCATACCATAAAAAGGATATCAATGGTTGGGTCTCCACCTCTAGGATTTTCACCTCCACCTCTAACATCCCGACCTATACATCTGGCTGGCCATGTAGGATAAATATTAACTGCAATGGAGCGTGTAGCCTGAGTGCTTTCCTAAAATTATATTTCTCCAAAAATTCCACATTCACAGCAATTCCTTTAAGGCTCGGTTAACTTGTTGTTCATGACAATATATATTCGAACACAGTCATTGTGACTTGGTACAACCGTTCAGATCGCATATACTACATATTGCAGAGAATCTCGGGGTGACGTCTTCATAACATTTTCTAAAAATAGAGTTTAGTAGATAGCGTTGCATTGGCCGGCTTGCCCTCTTGGTAATCTTGTCACAAACATTGATGGCCAATTTCCTCTTTTGCTATGTTGGCTTAACACTGCTCAGCTACCCCGTTTACTCACAAACTCTTCGTTATTCTCCTGGGGCGATTTCTTACCCCATGAAAGGAACCAACCTTAAATATGTATAAATTATTTAGAGAACCTTTCTATACCATATATATACAGTCCAATAACTCACCATATTTGTCCTTCACAACTCCAACACATCGACCGGACGTCAAGGTCCGTTGAAACCCAACACGATTTATTAGGTGATCTCCTGATATAATTGCATCTTCCGTTGGGACCATAACTGGTGTGGTAAATACATTATCTTCCCACTATTTCTGTGTGCCTTCTGTAGCACAGTAAAATGAACTCCTCGCATTCGACTATTCCCACGTTCCTGTAATTCCTCATAAGAACTGTCAAGCACAATCTCGTGGGTTCTCAAAAGATGCACCGCCGAAGGTGGTAGCGAAGACTTTGGTGAAACCTATCCGTCCTCCATAAAACTTTTGAAGGCATAGTTGATCTATCACCAGCCTGTGCCATTGTTCGGCTGGATAAGCAGTACGTGACTACGCCATTCGTGGGAAGACAAGAGTGGAAATTTAACTTAAAACTTTGAAGAACAAATTCGCACGATAAGAAAGAACAAATGAGAGACTCTTTCCTAACTCAATAGACTCTGGAGGACAAGTACAGACGTCTCCGTACCTACCTCTCAAACTCTACTAAGCTTGTTCGTGAGTGGTGAGACCTATGTAACCTAGAGCTCTGATACCAACTTGTCACGACCCGAATTTTTCCCCAACATCGGGATCGTGATGGCGCCTACTCGTGGTAGCTAGGCAAGCCACTGTATTCATACTATCTTGTTTTTAACACAATTTTTAATTAAATAAATGCGGAATACTTTATCGAAATAGAAATAACTAATTACAAGATGAAAATCATACTGAAATCCTCTACCCAAGACGTGGAGTCACCAACTCACGAACTACTACTAAAAACTACACATAAGAGTTTGAAAGAAATATAACATAATTCTGTTTGTCTCGGAACAAAGAGACTACAGCTAGTAACATAAATAAAGAGAGAGACGCCGGGCCTGCGGACGTCCGCAAGCTACCTCGGTCTCAAATGTGATCAACTCCCACACAATCGAATTACTGCTGTTGCTCCTGATCGTAACCTGGACCTGTGCAAAAACGCACAGAAGTGTAGTATTAGCACAACCAACCCCATGTGTTGGTAAGTGCCTGGCCTATCCCGGCGAAGTAGTGACATGCCTAGGACCAGACACCCACATAAACCTGTGCGGTTGCAATATATATATATATATATATATATATATATATATGTACATAAACATTTATAAGGAAATACTCTGCTCTGCAATAACAACCAATAACTCATAATATCCAGATTAATCTAATCAACATAATTAAGTCTTACTTTCGTGTCTCAATTCTTTACTTTTCTTTTTTTATCTCGTGGTAGGCGTACCACCCGCTCCCAAATATATCAATAGGCTACCGGCAACTATGGCCAATGCCAAGATTCAAATCACTTTGTGGTCGGCGTGCCACACGATCCCATTTCTTATCATAAAAGTGGTCGGCGCGCCACACGATCCCAATTCTTTAATATATATATATATATTACCACAATTAACAAGAATTAACCAAGTAATAACACAATAAGGAATATCTCAAAAGAACTCAACAATTAACAACGGTTAATAAGTTCACAAGGAAAACAAAGTATAATGGAAACACAAGTAATATCAATTCAAGGAATAGCAAATAGTTGCACGGCATCACCCAAATAAAATATAATGGAAAAAAGAGTAATATCAAGTCAAGGAATAGCAAATAGTTGCACGACATCACCCAAATAAAATATAATGGAAAAACAAGTAATATCAAGTCAAGGAATGGCAAATAGTTGCACGGCATCACCCTTCGTGCTTTTACTCTCATCCTCACCAAATAAGTAAATAAAGTGTACGGCATCACCCTTCGTACTTTTACTCTCATCCTCACATCCATGGTACGGCATGATCCTTCGTACATGGTTCAATAACAAGGCACGGCATGATCCTTCGTGCATAATCAATAAAACATGGCACGGCATTAACCTTCGTGCATAAATAATAAATCAAGGCACGGCATCACCCTTCGTGCATTATCAATCTTCCTCACCCAAACAACAATCACAATTAAGGGCAGAGAAAGAAACAGTAATTCATAAACCGTCCCAACAAGGGCAATCAATAATTATCTTCACAACAAGTCCCGACAAGGGAAAACAATAACAATTCTACAACCTGGCAAAGGTTCAACAATTCATCTGTAAATATATCTCAAAATAAGCATTTTCAACGACTCACGGTCATACTAGACGCCGGTGTATGGATGCTCGTCACCACAGCCCATACACCGCACTCGATCACATAACACATAGCACATAATCATATTCCCTCAAGCTAGGATAGAACAAACACTTACCTCGAATGTTTATGAACAATTCAATCTGTGGCAACGCCTTTTCCTTTCAAATTTGGCTCAAATCCAATCGTATCTATACACAATTGATTTAATATCATCAATACTACTCAACAAACTAATTCATAAGGCTAATTACAACTTTTACAACATTCCGCCCGGAATAGTGAATTTCGACCCCGGGCCCACACGGTCGGAACTCGGGGTTCGGACCAAAATCCGGCTACCCATCCCCCACGAGTTCATGTATATGATTTGTTTCAAAATCGGATCTCAATTCGAGGTCCAATTCCCCAATTTATGAAAAACCCTATTTTCTAACAAAAACAAGAATTCTACCATGAAAACCTTTGATTTTTAATGAAAACCATGTTTAATGATGTTAGGAATTGAAAGAATTAAGTAAAAAGTGACTTACAATTGTTTTGATGAAGAAGGAATCCGTGAAGAATCGCAAATGAGTGTTTTTGTTTTGTAAAAAGTGAAGAAATGAACTTAAAATCGTGTTTTACAGGTCTCTGTGTTCGCATTTGCGAGCATGGGTTCGCAATTGCGAACCCCGACCAATTTCTGGAGTTTGAAAAATAAGCTAAAGGTGGGAAGTTCGCATTTGCGAACATTTGTTCGCATTTGCGAACAGTTCGCATTTGCGAACTAATGTTCGCATTTGCGAACAATGTTCGCATTTGCGAACATAGGCTGTATAAGGCAGTGTTCGCATTTGCGAACAATGGTTCGCATTTGCGAACCAAGGCAGTATGGGGCAGAGTTCGCATTTGCGAACAGTGTTCGCATTTGCGAACATAGGCAGGCCTAGGGATGTTCGCATTTGCGAACAATTGGTCGCATTTGCGAACAAGGCTGGGTCAATGGGGCTTCGCATTTGCGATCGGGGTTCGCATTTGCGAGCCCTGCCTTGTACTACCCCCTTCGCAATTGCGAGAAATACTTCGCAATTGCGAAGCGAACAACTGGGTGAAAAACCAGCAGTGCAACATTTCAAAATTTAATCCAACGGCCTATCAAATCTTTACCCGAGCCCCCGGGCTCCAAACCAAACATGTACACAACCTCAAAAACACATTATGAACTTGCTCGTGCGATCACATCGCCAATATCACCTCGTTTTCATCAAATCAAGCCTCAAATTCATGATTTTCATACCTTTGGTTTTCAAAACTTTCAAACTTGGGACTCAAGGTCCAAAACATCTCAAACGACATCCGAATGTCACCAAACTTTACAAAAATCACATATATAATATTTAAGACTTGTATCGGGCGTCGGAACCAAAATACGAGCCCGATACCAAGGTCAATTAATTCATTTCCTTTAACAATTACATCAAAAACAATTTTATAGAAAAATTCATAACTTAGGCTCTAGGCCTCAGAATTCAACTCCGGACGCATGTCCAAGTCCCATATTTTCCTACGAACCTCTCGGGACCATCCAATATCGGGTCCGGATCCGTTTACCAAAAATGTTGACCGAAGTCAACCATATCAATATTAATATCATTTTTATTCAAATTTCTCATAAAATTCATATTTTCTATCACAAAAATCTTTCCGGCTACAAGCTCGGATCGTGCACGTAAATCGAGGCAACATGGAATGAGGTTTTCAAGGCCTCAGAAGCTCGAAATGATTAATAAAATAAGTGATGACCCTTTGGGTCGTCACAAGTATCGAATATTTCAAATTCAAAATACTGCAAAGCTAAGAATTTGTCGATACCTCATTTTTCATTCTGGTATGCAGTTCGTAGAGCAGTCCAAATCTCTCTTGGTGACTTCAGATTGCGGTAGAGATCATAGAGTCGATCCGTCGAGGTATTCAGAATATGGCCGCGACACAACAGTTCATCATGTTCTCGTTTCTTCCTTTCTTCCTTGATTGCGTCAGAATCTTCTGTTGTGGGCTCAGGTATCGCAGGCAAGGCAGAATCAAGAACATAGTAGATATTGAGAGCAGATAGTAAGAATATCATCTTGTCTCTCCAGCGGGTAAAGTTCGTTCCATCAAAGCGATCAAGTTTGATGAACTCCTTCGGATTCTCAACAATGGACATCAATTTCTCCATAACAGAATAACTCGATTGTTAGAAAATAATAAACAAGAATGGCTTTGAGGCGTGAAAATTGATTGTCCTTAAAGAGTTATCGCCTCTATACTAATTTAGGGAAATACAAAACGATTCTCTTCAGGATACAACAAAGCCTGAAATAATACTTCTGATTTTTCTATACTGCTTCGTTGAAAATTCTTGTGTATTTATAGGCAATCAACAAACCTTTTCAGAAAAGATGTCTTGTTTCACAAACAGACATATTCGGTTGAATCCTTTCATAACAGACACAACTATTCAACAAACCTTTTCAGAAAAGATGTCTTGTTTCACAAACAGACATATTCGGTTAAATCCTTTCATAACAGACACAACTATTCAATAAACATTTTCAGAAAAAATGTTTTTTCTCTTCGGATGTGGGAACTACCCATTTTCCAACATGTGAAATAACAAAATATCCTACACAATCTTGGAAATGTTAGGTAAGGGTTTAAAATATTAGTATTGATTAGAACCGGTATACACATTGGATTACTTTTTGAGGGGCGGCCTTTTCCCAATATTATCTATAATTCTCTCCACTCAAGAAATTTTAGGTATTGAAATTGGTTCAATGATTGGAGCGTCTATTTACTTGTACCAACGTCCAACTTCCCAACATCCCATGTGACTGCTTTTGGGACAAAACAATGAAGGAGTATGAAGTGGCAATGTAATTGTCCACAAACTCACAAGTAGCAAGACAAGACCCCTACATTCATATTTGGAGACAAGCCACTTTTTATTTGTATGAAGAAAACATGCATATACACCCCACCCTCACCTTCCAAACAAAAGATGAATTTTCTTCTACAAAATTGTCGTTCTTGCTACAGCTGCAGGAAAATAGGTTCACGAAATAAAATAAAATATCCAACCGAAAACCTAATTCAATGCGGCTACTCTCGTTGATAGGCAAAATATGGTAGCAAATTTCCACAGAAAATAACTAACACGGATTCATAGACATCACATCTTGATACGGAGTGAAATAAAGAACCTTGCCGAAAGTTGTATATCGCGTTGTTCAGCTGAGACGTAGGGTGTGTTTGGTACGAAGGAAAATATTTTCTGGAAAATGTTTTCCAATTTTCCCATGTTTGGTTGGCTTAAATGTTTTGGAAAACATTTTTCTTATCAATTCATTTTCCTCCAATTGGAGGAAAATGTTTTCCTTATCAAAAGAAGGGAAAACATTTTCCAAAGCTCCTTCTCAACCATTCTCACCCTCACCAACCCACCCCACCCCCTCTCCAAAAAACAGTTTTTTTTTAGAAAAATTTCAGTTTTTCCGTTACCATCCACCCTACTACACCTCAACCCCACCCCGCAAAAAAAAAATTCTTTTAACTTAATTTTTTTTTCTATAATTTTAAATTTCTGTTTTCTTATTTTTTTTTCACCACCCACCCCACCCCCCCCCCCACCCCCCACCCTCCGAAAAAAAATTTAAAAAATATTTTTCAGTTTTTAATTTTATTATTTATCATTTAAAGACTCAATATTTTACAAGTTCCAAAATTATGAGTTCGGAAGTTTACGGGTTTAGAAATTATAAATTTACCGATTCAAAAATACGCGATTTTTGCGTTAAAAAGTAAAGCATCACATTAGTTCCTTTAGATTGTGTCAATTTTTAGGGGGTAAGAGAGTTGCAAAAAAAATATTTTTCTGAATAAACTATTTTTTACTCTCTAACCAAACATAGAAAATATTTTTCGGAAAATGTTTTCCACTTACCAACCAAACAAGAGAAAATAAGTGATAAAATCACTCATTTTCCATGAAAATATTTTCTAGGAAAACATTTTCCATGGAAAACATTTTCCTTCATACCAAACACACCCGTAATGATCAATTAGTTAGGATTTATGAGTACGGAAAAGGTTCAAATATGCCTGTGAACTATGCGAAATAGGACAAATATGCCCGTCGTTTATAGTTCGGCCCACATATGCTCATTCCGTCCAATAGTTGGGCATATATGCCCTTGTTTGATGGAAACTTGATTTTATTTTCTTTTTTTAATTTATTGATATCAAATTAACCAAACCCAACTTAAAAATAACCCACCCAACCCATGTCCTATTTCGATGGGCATTTTTTTCCTATTTCGCATAGTTCACGGGTATATTTGTGCTATTTCGCATAGTTCACGGGCATATTTGTGCTATTTCGTTAGTTCACGGGCATATTTGTCCTATTTTGCATAATTGGGTGTCACTGGGCCAAGGCCTCAAGGTTCCTGTTGCTTATCATCTCACTCACAAACAGTTTGCGAATTGTAAATAACCTTATGTTATTTGGTAAACTTCAAACAAAACAACGTAGCTACTAGTTTGTAGCCATCTATGTGATCTTCAAAACTAATAGTCACAACTTCAAAACAAAACAACTGTTGTAAGCTAACTGAGAGGAAATTATGACCAAATCAATACAACTTCAAAATAGAGATAATCAGTAACCACAAATGTAAGCTAACAGTCACAAAAATAACGAGTTAACATCTAGTATTACACTAACATCAACAGCAGCACTACTGAATAAATAGTTAAACCAAGATAGCATTCACCAAAAATGTTAACTATTTATTCAGTAGTGTTGTTGTTGATGTTAGCATAATACTAGATGTTAACTCGTTATTTTGTGACTGTTTTGATTTGGTCATAATTTCCTCTCAGTTAGCTTACAACAGGTTTTTTGTTTTGAAGTTGTGACTATTAGTTTTGAAGATCACATAGGTGGCTACAAACTAGTAGCTTGTTTTGTTTTGAAGTTTACCAAATAACAGAAGGTTATTTACAATTCGCAAATTATTTGTGAGTGAGATGATAAGCAACAGGAACATTGAGGCCTTAGGCCCAGTGACACCCAACTATGCAAAATAGGACAATATGCCAGTGAACTATGCAAAATAGTACAAATATGCCCGTGAACTATAGCACAAATATGCCCGTAAACTATGCGAAATAGGACAAAAATACCCGTCAAAATAGGACATGGGTCGAGTCGGGTGGGTTATTTTTAAGTTGGGTTTGGTTAATTTGGTATCAATAAATTAAAAAAAAATTAGGTTTCCGTCAAATAAGGGCATATATGCCCAACTATTGGACGGAATGGGCATACTTGGGCCGAACTATAAACGACGGGCATATTTGTCCTATTTCGCATAGTTCACGGGCATATTTGGACCTTTTCCGTCCCTTACCTTTTAAATTAGAAGTTTCCTATATTACACATTGACCTCTTAATTTCCCTTGTCCTATACCAATTAGGTCCTGCCCAAAGCTGTATTGAGATGGCAAATTTAGCATATTATCTAGCTGTAATTCTTGGGTCATTCTCATGAATTTACACTATATATAGATTGTAATTATCCTCTTTAAGGTTATGAATGAAAAGACACTTTACTTTTTGCCCTATTTTATCTTGCATTCTCTTTTCTTTCCCTTTTCTTTTTCATTTCCGTCACTGTTCCATTGCCATGTGTACCACTGTGTATGACCATGGCTGATAGTAATAGTAACATTATGGAGGTGCTCAAGAAAATTTCACTTGATATGTCAAGCTTCACAGCTAGACAAGATCTATTTGAAGCAAACCAAAAGCAGAGCAACAAGAATCCGGAAGAAGCTTTGAGTAAGCTCAGAGAAGTGCTCAACGAAGTTATCCATGGAAGAAAGAGGCCAGAACATGACAAATCTGTAACTCAAAGTGGATGTGAGATCTACTCTTCGAATGATAAACATGATAAACCCTTTGATTTTCGTGTTTAGCTTCCTCTAGTTTCCATGGAGCTAGTACATCTACAATGACTGTGAACCCCCATGCTACTAGCTCATCCTCTTTTAGCCCTCAAGCTCACTTGAACCCCAACCTAACAACCTCAGCTCCTCCAGACTCCATAAACCCTAACCCTCCTCTGCACATTTAATATCTGAAAACCTCTCAGATACAATCTTCTACTCCCCGAGTTATGGGGTTACATACCTTCCAAAATCCTTTTCCTAGAACAACTGCTCAGTTAGAACCTCACTTCCCTAGTCAGCAAGGAAGGTATTATCCAAACCCACAACCTTAAAGCTCACCACTATTACCACCACCTTTATACAACCAGACCTATAATCAACCCAGCCAATTTCCCTATGCATATTATAATCGAGACACCCATATGCCCCCATCCTTATATCACCAGACTACATATGTATCAACTCTGTACCCTTATCAAATAGTTTCCACCACCATCCAATTCCACAGCTCAAACATTCACAATGTGACATTGCCCAACATTCCCTTTACCAAGTACCACAAGGTTGAATTTCCCAAGTTTAATGATGAGGATCTCAGGACATGGTTGTACAAAGTAAAGCAGTTTTTTATTCAATGAAGACCTTACTATACAGCAGAAAACGAAGCTAGTGTCTATGTATTTTGAAGGGGATGCTCTACAATTGCACTTGGGTTATATGAGGAGTAGGGGACAAATGTCACTCCCTACTTGGGATGAATATTTGTGTGATAGTTTTGGAGCTGAATACTCTGATCCTATGACTGAGGTTATGAACATCAAGCATACTGGAAGTGTGAAGGATTACAAAAAGGCTTTCAACAATGCAATGTCTAGGATGAATCTATCGGTTGAACATGTTGTTACAATATTTCTGAACAACCTTAAACCTGAAATCAGCAATGCTGTAAGAATTGGAAATCCTACCAGCTTACCACAAGCTTACTACTTGGCTAGGCTGCATAAGGCCAGCTTTATTGCATAGAGTAAGGAAATCAAAGCAGCTTCTACAGTGCATCAACACTCTGATGTAAAGACATCTCAAGGACAAGTCTCCATTGGGTAGGCAAAGTTTACTACCCCTACTTACAGACCACCTTTCACTACCACTTAGATGGTTTCAGAGAGAGAAGACTGACTCCAACTGAGATGGATGAAAAAAGGGCCCAAGGCCTATGCTTTTTCTATGATGACAAGTTCACACCAGGGCATAAGTGTAAGGCAAAAAGGCATCTATACTCTATGGAAATAAATCCTGAAGAGTTGAAAGATAATGAGGAGACAGAGGTGGAATTGAGGATATTGAGGAACCTCAGGAATTAGCAGACATTGTTGAGAATTGTGAGATTTCTCTACAAGCCTTGAATGGTACTAAAGGCTACAGAACCCTCAGAATACAAGGTTTCTCTTAACAAAATCCTATCAATGTTCTCATTGATTGTGGTTCCACCCACAATTTCATCAATGAGAAGGCTGCTAAGAGAATAGGTTGCACAATCAATCAAATACAACCTCGGGATGTATCTGTAGCTGATGGCAAGATCATTCAATATGTTAAGGGAAGTAAAGGCTTCAAATGGCTCATGCAATGGGTCCTTTTCCAAGATGATTTTCTAGTGCTCCTTATAGGCAGATGTGATGTGTTGGGAATTCAATGGTTGTGCAAGTTAGGAGACATTAAGGTCATCTTTGAGAAGCTTTTCATGCACTTTCTCTATCATAGGAAGGTTGTCACCTTACAGGGCATTTACCCTTCATTTAAAACTATTGACACAAAAGCTTTGCATAATATCTCTGTTGATACTGCCTAGATCTTCATGATCAAGGTCTGTTCTTGTAATGAGCCAATTGGTCGTATTAAGATCTAGCGTGTCGTTTGATAGTTTGAGGCCATGAGCAGCTTTACTTCAGGTACTTTAACTTGTACGCATGGTCTGAATTGAATTTCAAGAAGTTCGGAGTTGATTTGGAAAGAGAATTCTCATTTCAGAAGCTTTAAGCTGAAAGAATTGACTAAGATTAGATTTTTTAGTAAATGATCGCAGAATCTAGATTTGAAGGTTCCAGTAGGTTCGTATGATAATTTTGGACTTGGGCGTATGTCCAAATCAGGTTTTGGATGACCTGGGAGCATTTTGGCGCCTATTATGGAAGTTAGAATTTTAGCAGAAATTTCATAAGTTTGGGTTGAAGTGCATTTCAGTGTTATCGATGTCCATTTAGGATTCCGAGTCTGAGAGTAGCTCCATATGGTGATTCTGGAGTTGGGAGCGCAATCGAAAGTGAATTCGAAGATCCGTAGGTCATTTTGAAGTCATTTGGCTAAAAACAGAAATTTGAAGGTTTTTGAGAAGTTTGACTGGAAGTGGAATTTATGATATCGGGGCCTAATTCCGATTTCGGAAGTTGGAGTAAGTCTGTAAGGTTGAATATGACTTATGAGTAAAATATGAGGTCAATCGAACGTGATTTAATGGATTTCAGCATCGAATGTAGAAGTTTAAAATTTTAAAGTTCATAAAGCTTGAATTGGAGTATGATTCATGGTTTTAGCATTGTTTGATATGATTTGAGGCCTCGAGCAAGTTTGTATATGTGTTATGAGACTGGTTTGTGTGATTGGACAAGGCCCTGGGGGCCTCGGGTGTGTTTCGGGTGGTTTGGGATCATTTCGGCCGGTTTTAAAATAGTTGATGCTGGTGTATGATTTTATATCTTAAAATCTAAAAGGAATTGGGGGATGACCAAAACAAGAGAGTTGTAGATATTGGTGTCTAGTTTTCAAAACATTAAATCATTTATTATTTGGAGTTTTATACAAAAAGTTATGACCATTATATTATAGGTTGTCTGAGAAGAGTTTCGAAAATAGTTTTTGGAAATTTTCTTCTTCGTGAACGTGATGGGGATCCCGCTGTCACGCCCCAAATCGAGGAACATGACCGGCGCCTGACCGAGTTGCCCCAGTCAAGCGGACCTGGGTGCCTTTCATTCCCACGCGTTACCCCTGTGATGACCGTTTCTCATTAACCAAATATATTACTAATCATAATTGATTTCACATTAAACAAATAAAACGATACGAGTGATTCATTAACAAGATTTCAATTTTTACAACGCCCGACATAACATAATGAGTACATAATACTGGAGTCCCACAGTTTACATGTCTACAGAGCCTCTAGGATACAAAAGGGAAATACAATACTTGCCGGTAACAAGGCTCCGGCTATACCTTACAAAACCAAAATGAAATCTAAACCGAGTGGCATGAACCACACAAGGCCCCGAGGAAGAAAGGGGCTCACCAAAAACGGGCAGTGGAGGATGAAAGATACTACTGCCGATGAGCTGAAGTGCCTGCTACCGATCCACCTACAATCATGACACGAATGTAGCGCCCCCGGCAAAAGGGACGTCAGTACACTTGAATTGTACTGGTATGTATGGACAAACTTTGTCCCAAGTAAACTCAAGCCATTAAATTACATCAACAATTAATTAAGCCAGAGCCAACCATGTTTCCACATTTTCCTCATTTCAAATAATTCTCACACAAAGCACTTTCTACAATCAACCAATTTAACAATAACCAATCAATCACGTAAAGCACAAGTAGTCAAACAAAGGGGCAATCGGTGCCCCACAGGTTGCAAACTCTCCTGCTGTCTCCTTTCACAATTTCACATTATTGATTTTTGTATCAATTTTCAATAGCGATTTCGATCGCTTTCCATCCTTATTGCCCCTGACCACCCTTATTACCTCGGCCACCCTTATCACCCCAACCCACACCTTATTTCCCCACGTTGCGGCGCGCAACACGACCCCGCCTTACAGTTGAAAACACAACAATTTCAAACAGGAGATAAGGTACTACACACAATTTCAACAAGTTCAAATAAGCAACTTACACATTGGTTCATGTTCTCAATTTCTTCTCAATGCAATATCACAACCATGTTACAATATTTCCACAATTCAAGTGTTTCATCTCTTTCCACAATAAACCAACTCTCAAGTGTTTCGTTTGTTTTCCACAAGGTGCCATATAGGCCATCATAGTCATTATTCACAATTCTTTTGCCAAATTAAACTCTCATTTTACATCACTCATAGCTCAACAACAAACTTTGAATATCCAACAACAACATCAAGAATTTCACACAATTTGTCAATTTAACACGAAACAAACAAACTTCACACATATAGGCGATTTTACAAGAATCAAAATTAGCCATACATACCTGGTGATGATTTTTCCTCCTACTTTATGCTTACACAAGATATCCTACTCTTGCCAACCTTGTTCTTGAAGACTCTTACTTCTACTCACTTCTTTTTACTTAAAAAGATTGGGGATGTTGAATCTTTGCCCTAGAATCCTTGGAATTAAGTAGTTGGAACAATCTTTGAAGATGAAGAACTTCTCTCTCTAAAACCTCTCTTCTCTCTCTAATTTTGGTGAGATGATATGATAAAATGAAGAAGAAAGGTGTTATATTAAAGAAGAGATCAGGTCAAAATGTTACAAAAATCTGGGCCGGGGTCAATTATGCGGTGCACTATGCGACCGCAGAATCAACATGCGGTCCGCATAGTGACCGCAGAATTGCCCCAAATTTTATACAGGTTCTTGTTAAGGAATGCGGTCACTATGCGGACCGCATGTTGATTCTGCGGTCGCAAAAGTGCACCGCAGATTTGACATGCGATCGCATATCGACCGCACTTTTGACACGATTTTGGGCAACTCTGTGGAACGATTTGCGGCAAGAATGCGGTCCGCATGTCAGGTTTGCGGTCGCATTCTTGACCGCATATTTGACATTTTTCGGAAAAATTAATTCTCTACATTTTTGAAACTTAAATCACTACCAAGGGTCCGAACCGCGGCTCGCAAGCTCGCCACGAAGAATTCTACGCATTCCGAACACATTATTCGGACCATGACACCACAACTACGAGGTTTTATGCACAAAAATTTTACGGGGCCTTACATCCTCCCCCCCTTAAGATCATTCGTCCTCGAATGAGGATTTTGAAATAAATGAGTTGGTTTTGAAAGACATGATATGCAACCATCAAAATTTTGACTAACTCTTATATTTTAGAAAAATTTCGCCGGAGTTTCCTTTGTATTATGGGCATATCCACCTGTCAGAGGGCCCCCGAAACACATTACCAAACAACAATATACAACTACAACACTTTTCACAACTGGTATACACTTTCTTACCTCAACGAATGCACATAAACTAGTCACTTCAATGAATTCTTACCTTATTTAACCATTTTAACACACCATGTACACTTAACAAACCATTACCAATCTAAACTTACTATTAGCTGTCTATTAAACACGTAAATCTTTATAAGGCTCTCATTTATCAAGAAAAGCTCAAATGACCCAAACGTGACAACACATTAAATTCATTACAAAATGAAGGAGACTTTACTAACACTAAGAGGGAAACAACTTAGGCAAGATGACAGTTACTAGGAGTAGGAGGGTCACCTAATTTCTTCTAGGCTTGATCAAACAAATGGGGGTACTTTTCCTTCATCTCTTTTTCCGCTTCCCATGTGGCCTCCTCAACTTGTTGACTTCGCCACAATACTTTAAGAGAGGCAACTTCCTTATTTCTCAACTTACGGACTTGCCTATCAAGAATGGCAACTGGAACTTCTTCATATGACAAATCTTCATTAACCTCTATAGCTTCGACTGGCATGATGGTGGATGGATCTCCAATCACTTTCTTCAACATGGACACATGGAATACCGGATGCACCGATGACATCTCGGGAGGCAACTCTAGCCTATAAGCAACTTGACCAATCCTTTGAACGATCCGATATGGCCCGACATACCTAGGACTCAATTTCCCTTTCTTTCCGAATCGCATGACTCCCTTCATAGGAGATACCCTCAAGAACACCCAATCATCGACTTGAAACTCCAAATCCCTTCGACGAACGTCCGCATAGGACTTTTGACGACTCTGTGCTGTTTTCATTCTCTCCTGAATAACCTTGACCTTTTCCATAGCTTCGTACACCATATCCGGCCCTAGCAATTCCGCTTCACCTACCTCAAACCACCCGATTGGCGATCTACATCTTCTCCCGTACAATGCCTCAAACGGGGCCATTTGAATGCTAGCATGATAGCTGTTATTGTAAGCAAATTCTATCGGTGGCAAGTTTTCATCCCAATTACTTTTAAAATCTAAGACACAAGCCCGTAACATATCTTCAAGCATCTGAATGGTCCGCTCGGCCTGTCCATCGGTCTGTGGATGGAAAGCTGTGCTGAGATTCACCCGAGTTCCCAAACCTTGCTGAAACTTCTTCCAAAAGTTAGCGGTGAACTGAGCCCCGCGATCTGAGATGATAGAAAGTGGAGTGCCATGAAGCCTTACTATCTCTTTGATGTACAATCTTGCATATTGCTCCGCGGTATCAGTGGACTTGACAGGCAGGAAGTGAGCTGATTTGGTGAGTCGATCTACTATCACCCATACTGAATCGAACTTACGCTGAGTGCGAGGTAACCCCACCACGAAATCCATATTGATCATCTCCCATTTCCACCTTGGTATTTCTATAAGCTGAGTTAATCCACCGGGCCGTTGATGCTCGGCCTTCACTTGTTGACAGTTCGGACATTTAGCTACAAAGCCTGCCACATCCCTTTTCATACCGTTCCACCAATAAATCTCCTTGAGGTCATGATACATTTTCGTTGAACCAGGGTGCACAGAATACCTGGAAGTATGAGCCTCTGCCATCACTCTTTCCCGAAGCTCGTCCACATCCGGAACACATAGCCTATCTTGATACCGCAATACACCATCTTTGCTGCTGAGTACAAATGCTGAGGTTTTGTCATTCATGACTGCTTCCTTCACCCGAACCAATGCCTGGATCCATGAACTGTTTTTCCTTGATTTCCGCGACCAATGATGATTCTGCTCCATTATGCACCAAAATATCCCCCTCGTCTGACGCCGAAATACGAACCCCCAAGCTGGCTAATTGGTAGACCTCTCGAGCCAGGGGTCTCTGATCCACACCCAAATGAGCCAAACTACCCATGGATTTTCGACTAAGAGCGTCGGCTACCACATTTGCCTTCCCTGGATGGTACAATATGTCCATATTCATAGTCCTTGAGTAGTTCTAACCACCGCCGCTGTCTCAGATTCAGCTCTTTCTGCTTGAACAAATACTGGAGGCTCTTGTGGTCCGAAAACACATCTACATGAACCCCATAAAGATAGTGTCGCCATATTTTCAAGGCAAACACAACAGCTGCAAGTTCCAAATCATGCGTCGGATAATTCTTCTCATGGTTCTTGAGTTGTCTGGAAGCATAAGATATGACCTTTCCGTGCTGCATCAATACACATCCCAAACCGACTCTGGAGGCATCACAATAGACTACAAATCCCTCTCTGCCTTCTGGCAAGGCCAATACTGGTGCCGAGGTCAATCTTGACTTCAGTTCTTGGAAACTTTTCTCACATGCTTCGGACCACTGGAACTTAACTGCTTCTGCGTCAATTTAGTCAATGGGGAGGCGAGGGTTGAGAATCCCTCTACAAACCTCCGATAGTACCCTGCCAGACCCAAAAAGCTGCGAATCTCTGTCGGGGTCGTGGGTCTAGGCCAATCTTTCACTGCCGCAATCTTCTGAGGATCCACCATAATTTCCTCACTGGAAATAACATGCCCTAGAAAAGCTACGGACTCCAACCAAAACTCACATTTTGAGAACTTGGCATACAATTGATGTGCTGAAGAAGGGTCTGCAATGCTGCTCTGAGGTGAACGGCATGATCTTCCCCGCTCCGAGAGTAGATGAGAATATCGTCAATGAATACAATCACAAAGGAATCTAGGAATGGCTTGAAAACCCGATTCATAAGGTCCATGAAAGCTGCTGGGGCATTGGTTAGCCCAAAAGACATGACCAAAAACTCGAAGTGACTATCCTGTTCCCTGATTTTCAACTGGTGATACCCAGACCGTAAATCAATCTTTGAGAAGAACTTCGCTCCCTGCAATTGGTCAAACAGATCATCTACTCGAGGCAAAGGATATTTATTCTTGATGGTGACTTTGTTGAGCTGCCGATAATCAATACACATTCGAAGTGACCCATCCTTCTTTCTGACAAAGAGAACCGGAGCACCCCACGGCGACACACTCGGTCGTATGAACCCTTTCTCTAATAAATCCCTCAGCTGCTCCTTTAACTCCCTTAACTCTGCTGGCGCCATTCTGTATGGTGGAATGGATATTGGCTGAGTATCCGGCATTACATCGATCCCGAAATCAATCTCCCTATCCGGCGGGATGCTCGGAAGCTCATCTGGAAACACTTCAGGAAATTCATTCACAATTGGCACGGACTCGAGGGTAGGCACCTCTGAGGTGGTGTCCGTTACCCGAACCAGGTGATAGATACACCCCTTCTTAATCATCTTCGAAGCCTTAAGGTAGGAAATAAACCTACCCCTTGGCACTACACCATTTCCTCTCCATTCAATAATTGGCTCGTTAGGGAACTCGAGCCTCATAACTCTCGTTCGACAAGTCAAGTTTGGCAAAGCACGAATAGAGCCAATCCATCCCCATAATTACATCAAAATCTACCATCCCAAGCTCAATAAGATCAGCTGTGGTATCACGACCACCCACCGTAACAACACAATTCCTATAGACTCGTGAGGCTGTAATAGAATCACCGATTGGAGTCGACACAGAGAACGGCTCATGAAGCTGTTCGGGTTCTATCCCAAAACTTGAAGCAATGAATGGAGTAACATAAGACAAGGAGGACCCCGGATCAATAAGGGCATAGCAATCAATAGTCTGAACAGACAGGATACCTGTAACAACATCTGGAGAAGCCTCGGCATTCTGGCGGCCACTCAATGCATAGAATCGGCTAGGTCCACCCCTACCACTGAGCTCCACCCCTAGCTGCACCACGCCCCGCTGATGCTGGAGTACGCGCTGATGATGTAGCAGCTGAAGAACCGGATGACTGAGCAGATCCCCTACCTATACCCTGACGGGGTGCACGGCAGTCCCGCTGAATGTGACCTCTCACCCCGCACCCGAAGCACACTGGAAGGTCAAGGTAGCAAGTTTCTATATGAAATCTCCCACACTTGGGGCATGTAGGTCTCCCCTGCTGCTGGGATCTCACCCCAGGATGACCAGACTGACGAGACCTCCTGCTGTCTGAACCAGGTCTCGAGTAACTGCCTTGCTGATGACTGTGCACGGATGGCGGTGCACTCGCGGAGGACTGAGCATATGACTGGGATGGCCCTGATGACCCCTTCCCTGGAAGTGATCTCCCCGAACGACCCATTGACCGGGCCCTGCTGCTACTTTCTCTTTCTGCACGAATCTTCAATTTCCTGGCCTCTGTGGCCTGAGCAAACCCCACAATCCTCCCATAGTTCATGTCTGAGTGCAAGGCTGCTGTGGCGGCCTCATTCACCACCAAAGGGCTAAGGCCCCGAACAAACCGTCGAACCCGGGCATCCATGGTCGACACTAAATGAGGAGCATACTTGGACAACCTTACGAACTCCATGTGATACTCCCAAACACTCATACTGCCCTGCTTGAGGACCTCGAACTCCGTGGCGCGGGCTGCCATCACCTCGGCAAGCAAGAAGTGGTCCATAAATGCATCTACGAACTCATCCCATTCTGGCCGAAGGGCTCCCTTCCTCACGGGAATCCTCCCACATTTCGAACCATGAACGTGCCGCTCCCTTTAGCCTATAAGAGGCCAACTCTACCCCCTCTATATCTGTAGCCTTCATCACTCTGAGGGTCTTGTATATCTCATCAAGGAATTCCTGTGGGTCAGCCTCTGGATCGGTGCCTGAAAATTCTGGAGGGGCCAATCGCAAGAATTGATGGACTCTGGAGCCAAAGGAATCTCCCTGTCCGCTGGAGGATGCAGGGGCATCATGGGATCTCTGGGCCTGGGCGGCCACTAACCGTGTTAACATATGGATGGCTCCCCTAAGTTCTTCATTAGAGATACCAGAGCCCGAAGCGGGAACTGTATCTGAGTCAGGAACACCGGCAGGAGGAATGGTGGCATCCTCTGCCGCAGCTGGAATAGGGACACTTGGGTTTTGAACAGATGGGCCAGGCAAATTCGGGACTGGTGGGTCATTCTCTCCCACGGCATCGGGTACATGATTAACAGCCGCACTTGGGCCAGCATTGGCCCTAAGGCCGAGTCTAGCCTTCTTCTTAGGTGCCATATTCTGAAAATTTGGGAACAAGGCACGAATTAGACACGGATATCTCCACATTGCACTTTACCGCACGATATAGATTATCAAAGAAGTAGGTAAATTCCTAAATGCCCGTGTAGCCCCCTACTTATATGATGTGGTCGACAACACACCTATAAGAAGGGCACTACTAGACACGGCTCCGAGACATCCTAGGACACTTTAAAACCTTAAGCTCGGATACCAAGTTTGTCACGCCCCAAATCGAGGGACATGACCGGCGCCTGACCGGGTTGCCCCAGTCAAGCGGACCTGGGTGCCTTTCATTCCCACGCGTTACCCCTGTGATGACTGTTTCTCATTAACCAAATATATTACTAATCATAATTGATTTCACATTAAACAAATAAAATGATACGAGTGATTCATTAACAAGATTTCAATTTTTACAACGCCCGACATAACATAATGTGTACATAATACTGGAGTCCCACAGTTTACATGTCTACAGAGCCTCTAGGATACAAAAAGGGAAATACAATACTTGCCGGTAACAAGGCTCCGGCTATACCTTACAAAACCAAAATGAAATCTAAACCGAGTGGCATGAACCACACAAGGCCCCAGAGGAAGAAAGGGGCTCACCAAAACGGGCAGTGGAAGGAGAAGGATACTACTGCCGATGAGCTGAAGTGCCTGCTACTGATCCACCTACAATCATAACACGAATGTAGCGTCCCCGGCAAAAGGGACGTCGGTACACTTGAATTGTACTGGTATGTATGGACAAACTTTGTCCCAAGTAAACTCAAGCCATTAAATTACATCAACAATTAATTAAGCCAGAGCCAACCATGTTTCCACATTTTCCTCATTTCAAATAATTCTCACACAAAGCACTTTCTACAATCAACCAATTTAACAATAACCAATCAATCACGTAAAGCACAAGTAGTCAAACAAAGGGTCAATCAGTGCCCCACAGGTTGCAAACTCTCCTGCTGTCTCCTTTCACAATTTCACATTATTGATTTTTGTATCAATTTTCAATGGCGATTTCGATCGCTTTCCATCCTTATTGCCCCTGACCACCCTTATTACTTCGGCCACCCTTATCACCCCAACCCACACCTTATTTCACCACGTTGCGGCGCGCAACACGACCCCGCCTTACGGTTGAAAACACAACAATTTCAAACAGCAGATAAGGTACTACACACAATTTCAACAAGTTCAAATAAGCAACTTACACATTGGTTCATGTTCTCAATTTCTTCTCAATGCAATATCACAACCATGTTACAATATTTCCACAATTCAAGTGTTTCATCTCTTTCCACAATAAACCAATTCTCAAGTGTTTCGTTTGTTTTCCACAAGGTGCCATATAGGCCATCATAGTCATTATTCACAATTCTTTTGCCAAATTAAACTCTCATTTTACATCACTCATAGCTCAACAACAAACTTTGAATATCCAACAACAACATCAAGAATTTCACACAATTTGTCAATTTAACACGAAACAAACAAACTTCACACATATAGGCGATTTCACAAGAATCAAAATTAGCCATACATACCTGGTGATGATTTTTCCTCCTACTTTATGCTTAGACAAGATATCCTACTCTTGCCAACCTTGTTCTTGAAGACTCTTACTTCTACTCACTTCTTTTTACTTAAAAAGATTGGGGATGTTGAATCTTTGCCCTAGAATCCTTGGAATTAAGTAGTTGGAACAATCTTTGAAGATGAAGAACTTCTCCTCTAAAAACCCTCTCTTCTCTCTCTAATTTTGGTGAGATGATATGATAAAATGAAGAAGAAAGGTGTTATATTAAAGAAGAGATCGGGTCAAAATGTTACAAAAATCGGGGCCGGGGTCAATTATGCGGTGCACTATGCGACCGCAGAATCAACATGCGGTCCGCATAGTGACCGCAGAATTGCCCCAAATTTTATACAGGTTCTTGTTAAGGAATGCGGTCACTATGCGGACCGCATGTTGATTCTGCGGTCGCAAAAGTGCACCGCAGATTTGACATGCGATCGCATATCGACCGCACTTTTGACACGATTTTGGGCAACTCTCTGGAACGTTTTGCGGCAAGAATGCGGTCCGCATGTCAGGTTTGCGGTCGCATTCTTGACCGCATATTTGACATTTTTCGGAAAAATTAATTCTCTACATTTTTGAAACTTAAATCACTACCAAGGGCTACGCATTCCGAACACATTATTCGGACCATGACACCACAGCTACGAGGTTTTATGCACAAAAATTTTACGGGGCCTTACACCCGCGAATGCAAAGACGAGTCGTATGGGCAGTGTATAAGTGTAAAGAAATGGATTTTGCTCATTTCATCTCATTTCCTCCATGGGAACTAACCTAGGAGTGATTTTAGAGCTCCATTTTCATCATCCATGTCAAGGTAAGTGATTCCCACCTATTGCAAGTAAATTACTTGGATTATATCTAGATTTTAATATGGAAAATCATGTAAATTTGGTAGAAATTTTGTTATTTGAAGAAAACCTAGGAAATTTGTATTCTTGGATTTTAACCATGATTATGGACATGAAATTGAGAGCAAACTATATATTTGAGTTCATGAGGCTATGGGAAAATTTTATCTTCGTTAAAAATTTAGGAATTTGGGCACGTGAGCCCAAGGGTAATTTTTTAACTTTCTGATCGGGGTTAGGAATTGTTATAAATTGGATTTTAATGAGTAATTGGGCATATATTAATGGAATTGCATAATTGTTGGCTAGCTTTGGAGCATTTAGCATCTATTCGAGTCTTCGGAAGGGTGTAGAATGATGGTTATGAATCTTCGGAGCGAGGTGAGTCTCCATTCTAACGTTATAAGAGGAAATTATCCCCATAGGTGAGTTAACTGGGTATGTGCTCCTATTTCAGGGGCTACGTACGCACGGTGACTGAAGTCCATGCGTAGCTACTTATTATGTTATTGTCCGGGTAGTCTAGGATCCAAAAGCATACTGTATTTAGAATATTTGTAATGTTAATGACAATTTGAATTTCTTAAATCCTATCAAATTGGTAAATGGATTTCTAAAAGGATGAAACTTTATTTTCTTAAATCTTTAAAAGAGAATGGCTTTCGTTTGGATAAATATTCTCTAATAAATTATTAATTTGTTGTTTGAGCATGTATTTCATGTGTACCTGCATTGTTATCACCGCCGTCTCAACTCTACACAATGGTAGGAGGAGCGGGTAGCAACAGATTTTACCTGAATAGTGGTTCTGGATCGAATTTCCAAAGAGAGCTTGGAGTGAAGTTGTATTGCCTGTTTAGCCTAGAATTGTGTTTGTACTTCTAATTGCACTCCTAATATTTTTGGGGTTTTTATACTTAAAACTATTGTTGTAATCTAGATTAAAGATAAATTATTCTAAGGAGAATATTTTTGTAAGTTGTACTAAATATGGAGAAAAGTACTAGGGTCATGACACTACCTAGGTAGCTAGCTAACGAGTAGAAGTTACTAAGAAGAGATTGATATATTTGGGGCTTATGTTAATAGATAGGCGGAAAGGCTTTACACAAGACCACAGAGCGACAGAGAGAGCCTTCGCTTACCTGCTTAACCGCACCCTCCTATCGTACCTATATAGCCTTTTCTTCAGTTATATCCAGGTTCAGTTCTGCTTCCAACTACCGATGGGAGAAGGCTTGGACGTATAGCAACATTAAATAAGTGGTATTGCATACGGGAATTATATATTAAATGAAAGGTTGAAAATAGAGCTGGAGATGAGCGCTAGCTAGAACAAAATGGACATATGAGCGATCAATTACGAGAGCTCGACCAATCAGACCGGGAAGAAGAGAAAGAAAGGTCAATCTCTGAAAAGCCTTCGCAGAGCTGAGCTTTAGGGGGGAATACTTTTTGTGCTCTTGCACATGGAAAAGTCAAGTATTCTACGCACGCTTGATTTACCGAATTCTCACACCTCTACGTAGAGAGAACGATTTTTCCCAATTGAATCTCTCGAGACCGGTTGAGTAGGCCAATTTGATCAAGCAACTAGGGTTCAAGTAGGGTAATTACTCTCTCAAGGTTTAACCCGTTAATTGGGACAATCATTCTCATGGGTCCATCCCAATTCCTTGTTGGGTCAACTTTTAGGGTCATAGACTCTCTTTCTCAACAAGGGTTAAACCCACAAAGCTTGAATATGTGTTTACAACAACAAATTCTAAATTGAAACACAAAATTAACCCAAATAACAAACACACAATCTCAATCTCACCCTAGAATGCAACACCCATTAACTACCCATACTAGGGTTGAGACACAACCCTAGCTAATGGGTTTAGCGAGAATGATTAGAGAAGAAATAGAAGAAATAGATGATGAACTAAACACATTAATAGATTACTAAGTAGAATCTACAATATGAAGAGTAAAATTTTCAACAATGGCAACAATATTAAGTCTCACGAGCGCAGCTCTTGTTCATAACATAAAACTTAACCTAAAAATAGTACAATGTCCTATCTATACGGGGCTGGAAAAAATGGACAAAAACACCCCTGTAGGGTCAGCGCGGACCGCGCAAAAAAATCACGCGGCCGCGTTGACTCGTGGACTCTTAACATCTCATCTATGAAGTTGGAATCACGGACTGTCACACCTCCTTTTTACATCTCATTCATATATGCTTTCTCACAATGCCCTGTTTTGGTTTTACTACACCCCTAGAAAGGGATATAATGACCAAATGGAAGGAGTTTTTCCACTTAAAGGACAGTCGGAACGGGATTTATTTATTAAAATTTCAGAGTCGCCACTTGGGAAAATAATAGTGTCCCAAGTCACTGGTTTAATCCCGAACCGAGGAAATTACAACTCTGTTACAGTCCGCGAATTAGAAATTCGGATAAGGAATTATGTTAACCCGGGAGAAGGTGTTAGGCACTCCCGAATTCTGTGGTTCTAGCACGGTCGCTCAACTGTTGTCTTTATTTTTACCTGATTTCTTCATATGTTTTGTTTTTATGCCTTATTAGTGTTCCGCTTTGTCATTTTTAGAACAATTGCAACGTCGCGAAAATGTCCTTCGAGTCACACCGTACCAGTACGCCTGTGACTTTGGTATATTTCAACTTTGCCGAGATTTGAATTTGGTTCACATAAATGTGCACCCGTATTAGGAATGTATAATTATTACAAATCGTGCCTAAAGTATCTACGTCTTGTTAACTTTTGGATATACCATGAAAATTGCTAAACGACCTTTCCGATTTTCTATATCTTCCAATTGATATTAGTGGAGGGCCCCATAATTAAGCATTTATGGTTTGGTGAGACTCATCTCCCTTTTTATTAAGGTTCATCCTAAGTATACTACATTTTCAATTTTTTGTTTTTCATCCTAATGTAACTGTTACAGTTTAATTTTACAGCATTGTGTATAAGAGTCCAAGCCATATTTTATCATTGGGCCTAGACTTCAGACTATCACAACTGACTGCAGCCAAATACAACTGGGTCTCTAAGGCCCAGTATCCATCTCCCTTTCGGTCTATAGACTTTATTTCCATTTCATTTTGATCAGGGCCTGAATTCATAATTGGGCCCAAACCCTTCACATTCAAAGCGAAACAAGAACTAATTATTATTTTATCAACACTTAATGAATATAACAACCAACAGTTTTCTACAAACATTAATCTGTATTCAATCAATATCAAATTAATTCAGACTCCTAACATAACATTTATATCGATATTATTATTCAACTGCAAAATCCGCTTATTCAGAATGACACTAATTGTAGAATCATTTTTATCACTTTTTGCTCGAAATTAAAGAAAAACAATATTCAAATTTTAACTAGGCAGATTCGAATTATTATTGCCAAATTGCAAGATCTCAAAATAAATTTACAACCAAATCAGCTTAAGTGAAGATAGACAATATACAACTACTTATACTTTTGTAATTATCTAATCCAGATTCAGAACTAAATTGATAGAACATCCAGATATTAATACTTCACATCTCATTTGTGATAGTTTTAAGTCTAAGTGATTTAACTGCGTCTATACCAATTTTAAATTTTAGATTTAGGTGATCATTTTACCTAGACTATTTAGCCCATCATTTATATCGCTATCATTACTACTAAATCTAAAAGTATAGTTGTTCAATTTATTACTTATTACAACTCAGTCCTAAATGAATTACAGAAATCTAAACAACTTAAACTACATAATGAAATGAAGCATATAAAACTGATTTATCTAAAACAAAGTTATCATTTTTATTTCTTCAACAGCAACTCAGATACAGCTCCAGGTCATAGTAGTGTACCTGATTCAAATAACAAATTGATGAGTTCTAGGCTTGGAGAAGATGGAAAATCAGCAACAGCAACGATGTTATAGCAACAGCAAACAGGAATGAATCAACGCAGCAAAATCCCAAAATCCAGCAGATAAACCAGCAAATAAACCCGAGCAAATTGTAAACCCAGCAAAGTCGAAGTAAACCAGTAGAGAAACGACCAGCAGAGATTCCCAAAAGTAACACTCGAATTATCAGCTAAGTAGAAGACCAGCAGCACTTCAGTATATAAGTTTCAGAACTTTGGTAATTCTGAATTTTTTGAACTCCTCTATGAATTTTCCAATTTATAAATTTCAGAACTCAAAAATTTCTAAACCTAAAAATTTCTGAACCCCCTAAACTTAGGCCTGAGACAGCCTATTTATAGAGTGAATTGGGAGGAAAATTTGAATTAATTATTCATATTTCTCACCCCTACTCTTTTTCAATTATTTCAGTTAAGTATAGGGTGTTTTTAATAAAAAAGCACTTGAACCCCTGCTAGAAGGTTCCAGGTTATTCTTTAGTATTCTATTGGGCGGAAATGACTTAGCTTCCCTCACTTGCTAAGAATTATTACCTATCTACCTTTTAACTATGCCTAGTTATTATTCATATATTTACAGTAAAACCAGGCCACATTGTCATTTATGCCCTCATTACTTCTATATTATTCTCAGAAATACCAATTCCCATTCCTCTTTTACACCTTATACTTATATATATTTACCCGACCTGCCCTTAGGTCTGTTAAGACCTGTGGTATTCAGCCTTGTATTAAAGATATAACCACACACTAAACTTTATTTTTAACCAATTTTTAGACTTAATTGAGATTTACAGAACTAACCGCTTTCAGAAAGAGCCACAAATGGCCTTAACAGTCAAATTTCACACTATTGCAACAATAACCCATATCATTTGCACATATAACCCTACTGTAACTAAGTGTTCAAAGTTCAAAAAAACCATACATATAAATCATATTGCAAAACTAACCCATTTCATGTAATTTATATAATCCTAATTTCAACTATTTTAACTAATCAGAATTCAGAGAGACAATAGATAATGGTTGAATCCTAATTAATCAAACCCTTAATCGAAACAGGTTCTATTATACAAAACAATCAAACAGCTAATTAGCATGTGATTTAACAGGATAGCTTTAACTAGAACAAAGCACTTAATTATCACGGAGATATCATGCAAAGGTTTAGGCTTTAAACAACATAGAAGAAGAAGCACAAAAAACGAAGATGGTTCAGATATACTTAGCTTTTGGGGGTTTCTTTTCCTTTTCTTTCTTTCTCTTTTCTTTCTTTCTTATTTTCTTTCTTTTCTTTCTTCTTTTCTTCATTTTTCTTGGTTCTCCGATAATTAAGAGACTCTAGGTCTTTTTCTTACAGTAGATCTTCCAGACAGACTATCGGAGTCTGGTTTGGATGTGAAAGGATGTATTTGGAGACTAGGGTTGTGGTTTTAAAAGGTTTTGGATTTGGATGTCCGCCGGAGTAGGGTTCCGGCGAGACATTTTTGAAGATTCGAGGAGTATGGCTAATATTTGAAGGACAAGACTCAGGTAGGGTGAAAGAGGAGTCTCTGGTGGTTATGGGGTATAATTTTTGGGGGGCTGGTTCATATTTGAGTGGTCGCTAGCTAGGGTTCCGGCGACGAAAAATCAATAACCTTGGGGGAAATGGTTTGATATTTGGGTGAGGTTAAGGGTAGACTAGTGTAAAGGGAAGAGGGGTGTTCAGGGGAGGTGGCCTGAGCCGGAGAGGGTGAACGAAGGCAGACCACCGGTAGGTTTCCGATGGTATATGGAGAGGAGGAAGAAGAGAACAAGGGCGGCTAGGGTTTTGGTATGTAAAGGGTGTGTGTGTAATGAATATGAAATGAACGAGGGGGATATCTATTAAACTTAGGTCATTAATTGTCAGCCGTTAGATTAGCTGAGATGAACGGCTAGGATTACTTCCCCCTTTAAACGGAACCGTTTGGTTTTAGTGAAACTTTCTTCTTGTCTATTAGATTAATTGATTGAACGGCTGTGATAGCTTCACCTAGACGGTGTCGTTTGGGTTAAATGAGACCCTTTTTATATCCGTTAGATCCATTAGATGGACGGTCCTGATGGCTTAACATAACGGCGTCGTTTCATTTTCAAGACAATCGTTCATTTTGGTCAATTTGATTGGATATTTCAATGGTCCAGATTTGTTTTGCCCTAAACGTTGTCATTTGGCCTTTTACACAGGCTGACCGGTTCAAATTAATTTTGGCCTGGTCTGTTTGTGTGTTGATTTGGGCTACTTTTGTGCATTTGGCCCAAATACCTTGTAATTTTGTATTTTCTTGTATTTATCTTTTTTTTTTGTATTTTTCAAATTGCTTTTATTTACTTAATTTCTGTATTTTCCTTGTATTTTGTAACTATTTTTCTTAGTATTATTTCTCGTGTATCTTTCCTCTCATTTTTGTATTTTTCTTAGATTTTCTAATTTCTTAGTTATTACCTTACATTTTGGTATTTCCTAATTAATTTCATTTTGCATTTTTGCTTTAATTTTTTTCTCCTTATTTTCAACAATTAATACATACACCAATATTTCCTATATAATAATCAACCAATTTCAATCAAAATCACTTTTATATTTTTATTTGGAATTAATTGATTGGGGCAAAAATCACGTGCTCACACGGACCACGTAGAAATGTAACGCGGTCGCGGTGGATATAGGTGCTCCCACAAGAGCTCACGAACGGGCACATGAAATTAATTTCCCAAACATCAAAAATATCCACCTCGAGAATTATATTGAGAGGAATTTTATCCCTCTTTAAATCCCGCCAGCTCTTTGGCATGCATAACATCTCTTCACCAAGTCACTAGCATCTTTAAACAACGTCGGCCAATACAAGCCGCAACTTAAAATCTTTGAAGTCGTCCTCACCCATCTCCTACATGATGGCCACCATAGGGAGAAGAGTGACAAGCCTCCAATATGTTCATTTGTTCACTTTCCTATAAATATCTTCTTATCACCCCATCCGTACAAATTTAAACAAATACGGATCATCCCAATAAAAATCCAAGTTATCCTACTTGAGTTTCTTCCTATGGTTGGAAGAGAGCTCACGCTGGACATTACCGGTCACAATAAAGTTGGCGATGTCCGCAAACCAAGGCATATCACACATAGAAACGAAAAGAAGGTGCTCAACGGGGAATGTGTCATTTATCTCAACACCGTCACATGGTCTCCCCTCTTCCTCTAGCGGGGACAAATGGTTCGCAACTTGATTATCGCTTCCCTTTCTATCCACAATCTCTATGTCAAATTCCTGAATGAGTAGCACCCACCTCATCAGTCTTGCTTTTGTATCCTTCTTTGTCATAAAATACCATATGGTTGCATGATCCGTGTGTATGATCACCTTTGCCCTCATAAGATAAGGTCAAAATTTATCCATCGCAAACATAATAGATATTAGCTCTTTTTCTGTCACCGTGTAGTTTCTTTGGCCCCCATTCATCATTTTTCTAGCATAATACTCAGAATGGAACATCTTGTTGATCTGTTGGCCTAGCACCGCACCTACCGCCACATCACTTGCATCGCACATAAGTTCAAAGGGCAATTCTCAATTAGGTGCAGTGATGATAGAAGTTGTGGTCAACTTATGTTTAAATAGCTCAAAAGAATCCATGCACTTCTAATCAAAGATAAAATTGACATATTTATCCAACAATTTTCAAAGCGGGTTCACAATTTTTTAGAAGTCTTTAATGAATTGCCAGTAGAAACCGGCATGACCAAGAAAACTCCTCACCCCTTTGACAGAAGTAGGGGAGGGAGCCTTGAGATAACCTTAATTTTTGCCTTATCAACTTCAATTCCATGTTTTGAGATTTTATGACCCAATACAATACCCTCTTGCACCATAGAGTGACATTTTTCCTAGTTGATCACAGGGTTGGTTTCTTCACATCTTTCCAACATCCTATCCAAGTTACCAAACATTCCTCAAATGAATCCCCCACCATGCTAAAATCGTCCATGAAGACCTCCAAGATATCCTCCACTATATCGGTGAAAATTACCATCATACACCTTTGGAAGGTCGCCGGGGCATTACATAATCCAAATGGCATTCTCGAGAAAGCGAACATGTCATAGGGACATGTAAAGGTTGTCTTCTCCAGATCCTCTGGGTCAATGAGAATTTGATTGTACCTCGAGTAGCCATCTAGAAAACAATAAAAAGCCCGGCCCGCAAGACGATCGAGCATTTGGTCCAAGAATGGTAGTGGGAAATGATCTTTTCTTGTCACCTTGTTAAGCTTTCTATAGTCCATACACACTCTCCAACTCGCAATCGCCCGAGTAGGAATCAACTCATTGTTGGCAATGGTCACTACCATCGTTCCACCCTTCTTTGGCACACATTGTACCGAAGAGGTCCATGAACTCTCCGAGATCGGGCAAACCACACCGACATCTAGCCAATTGATAACCACTTTCTTAACAACTTTTTGCATTGCCTCATCTAATCTTCTTTGATGTTCAAGAGAAGGCCTTGCATCCTCCTCCAAAATGATCTTGTGCATGCAAAATGTGAGGCTTATTCCCCAAATATCGGCCAATGTCCATCAAATCGCTCTTTTGCACTTTTGAAGAACCGCCAACGTGGCGTCAACCTGCATGTTAGTTAAGCTAGAGGACAGAATAATAGGTAAAGTACAATTTGAGCCCAAGAATTCATACCTGAGGTGAGGAGGAAGTGGTTTCAACTCCAACACTGGTGGCTCCTCAATAGATGGCATAGTTGGTGGAGTTTTGTGATTTTCAAGGTCCAATGATGATTTTCTAGGCTCATATGATTATGAACCCATGCCATGCAATGCATTCATGCACTCCACTCTTCTAGCATCCTCATTGACATCCATATCTAGAAGAACGGCCTCAAGTGGATCTTCAACATTAATCATCACGCTTGTGTCATCCACTATCACCGAAGTGACAATGTTCACAAATGAGCACACATCGGTGCTATTTGGTTGCCTCATAGACATGCGCACATGGAATACCACCTTCTCATCACCAACGAAAGGTCAACTCTCCAGCTTCAACATCTACCAATGCCTTCCTTGTATCTAGGAAAGGTCTTCCAAGAATAATTGGCACCTCAAAATCCATCTCGCAGTCCAATATCACAAAATCCACCGGCAATATGAACTTATCAACACGAATAAGGACATCATCAATTATTCCCAAGGGATGCTTCATTGATCAGTTCACCATTTTATGTCTCATGGAGGTTGGTCTAGGTTGACCAATCCCCAAGGTCTTGAAAACCGAATAGGGTATCAAGTTAATACTAGCCCCTAAGTCACACGAGGCTTTAGTAAACTCCGCACTACCAATAGTGCAAGGGATAGTGAAAGCTCCGGGATCCTCGAGCTTATGGGCCATAGAATTAACAATAGAACTCACTTGATGCATCATTTTAATTGTTTCACACTCCATTGACCTCTTCTTGGTAACCAAATCATTCATACATTTTGCGTACCCCGGTATTGTTCAAGGGCTTCCACCAATGGCACATTTATAGTAGGACTCTTCATCATTTCAATGAACTTCTTGAATGTATTTCCTACTTTTTGCTTTTCTAGCCTTTGAGGGTAAGGTGGATGCAGCCTAGGCATGGGTGCCTTGGCCTTGGGAACTGCTGGCTCGGGTATATCAATAATGTGTTCCCTAGATGGGTTCACGGCATCTTGAGTCTCTACCCCGGCCTCATCATCAATATCAATTGCACATCATTTGTCACACTTGGTTCAACCACATTTTCATCATTCAAAGGCACATCATCATCATGCAACTCAACTTCGTCATCTGCAACCCGATTTTCATTTGAGGCATGAACATCACTGCCTCTTCCGCTTCTCGTTGTCACGTCCATCACATGGTTATTCCCTCCCTTCGAGTTCACTACCGTGTCACTTGGTAGAGCACCCTTAGGTCAAGTATTTAATGATTGCAAAAATTTTCCTGTTTGCACCTCTAAGTTCCAGATAGATGTATTATGAGAAGCCAATTGAGCATCGGAATCTTAATTCTTCTTCATCATTTGCTCAAACATCATCTTTATTCTACCCATATCACTTCCAGACGAACTAGCACCTTGAGACTGAAAGGGGGGTGGATTATTTGGTTGTTGGTACATGGAAGGCCTTTGAAAGCCTTGCCCCCGGTTGCCTTGATTGCCACTATTATTCCACCCTCCTTGATTATTGTTGTTCCAACTTCTATTGTTCTCATTCCAATTTCCACTATTGTTACCTTGATTACCCCAATTCTTGTTTTGATTGTTCTCGTTCTAATTTCCACCACTTTGTTGTTGATTGTTGTTATTCCAATTTCCGTTTCCTTGTTGATTGCCCCAATTATTTTGGGGACGCCATTGTTGATTCCCTTGATTTCCTCTATAGTTATTAATATATTGACAATCTTTACTTTGCTCATCATAGCACTCGTTCGAATAACCACCACCGTCATCATAGTTATCACAGTTTCCTTGAGGTTGTTGCCCTATTTGCCTTCTTTTCATCCTATTCACTCCTTCTATGGCATTGACTTGGCATGGGGTTTTGAACTTGCTGCAACTGCGCCTTCACCAATTGATTCATTGTTGTTGTGAGTTCGGAAATGGCTTGGTCATGATCATGCAACTCCTTATGCAAGTGTATGGCATTAGGGCCACCTTGAGGAACGTTTGCCAGACTTTGCCATGCCGAAGAAGTATCGGCCATTTCCTATAACACATCACAAGCTTCATTGTAAGGGAGCTTCATAAAATTGCCTCACTCCAATTGGTTCATAATACATTGGTTGGTTGTGTTGATGTCCTTATATAATGTTTGTTGAATCATCACATCATTCATATCATTATTTGGACACTCTTTAACCATAGTTCTAAATCTCTACCATATTTCGTGCAAATATTCCATTGGCTCTTGTTTGAAAGCCAAAATTTCATTACGGAGCGCTGCCATATGACTTAGAGAATAGAAATTGGAAATAAACTTGTCCGCCAATTCATCCCACGTTATGATGGAATGATTTGGAAGCCTTTCTAACCAATCAAATGCTTTACCCCAAATAGAGAACGGGAAAAGCCTCAATCTTAATGCATCCTCTGACACGTTTGTTTGTTTACTCCCCATGCAAGTATCTACACCTTCAAGTGCTTGCATGCATTTTGGTCAGAGGCGCCCATAAAATACCCTCTTTGCTCGAGTAGAGTCAACATAACATTGGTGATTTGAACATTCCCCGCCCGGATTCAAGGAGGAACTATGGCACTTGCATAACCCTGGTTAGGAAGGACTCTTGGTGAAACTTTGGGCGGTGGCGGAGAAGAGTCTGGGATTTGGTCATTTAGATTTGCATTGCCATTTCTACCTCTCTGTGGTACTTGAGGTACCGGAAGCTCATCTTGATTAACATCTTCAACCTCCTCCCCCGCCAAGGCATTGCCAAGAGGGTCATTTTCGTTTAGAGCCATATGTACCTGATTAATCGACACAAACAAGATTAGTAAACAAGAAGGAAAGAGAAGCAAAACACAAAACTAGCTACACAGATAGTCAACACCGTAAGTATCCCCAGAAACGGCACCAAAAAGTGATCACATCCATCTCAACTCTACACAATGGTAGGAAGAGCGGGTAGCAACAGCTTTTTACCCGAATAGTAGTTCGGGATTGAATTTCCACAGGGAGCTTGGAGTGGAGTTGTATTTCCTGTTTTTCATAGAATTGCATTTGTACTTCTAATTGCACTCCTAACATTTTTGGGGTTTCTATACTTAAAACTACTATTGTAATCTAGGATTAAAGATAAATTATGCTAAGGAGAATATTGCTAAGTTATATTTTATATGGAGAAAAGCACTAGGGTCGTGACACTACATAGATGGCTAGCTAACGTGTAGAAGTTACTAAGAAGAGATTGATGTATTTGGGGATTATGTTATAACCGCTGCACAATTGTATTCATTCTCATACCTCTCGGTAGAGAGAACAATTTTTCCCAATTGATTCTCTTGAGACCGATTGAGTAGGCCAATTTGACCAAGCAACTAGGGTTCAAGTAGGGTAATTACTCTCCCGAGGTTTAACCCGTTAATTGGGACTACCATTCTCATGGGTCCATCCCAATTCCTTGTTGGGTCAACTTTAGGGTCATAGACTCTCTTTCTCAAGAAGGATTAGATCCACAAAGCTTGCTGTGTTTGCAACCACAAATTCTAAATTAAAACACAAAATTAACCCAAATACAAACGCCCAATCTCAATCTCACCCTAGAATGCAACACTCATTAAGTACCCAGACTAGGGTTGAGCCATAACCCTAGCTAATTGGTTTAGCTAGACATAATTAGAGAAGAAACAGAAGAAATAGATGATGAACTAAATATATTAATCAATTACTAAGTAGAATCTACAATATGAAGAGCAAGTGCCAAAAATGGCAACAATATTGAGTCTCACGGGCGCATCTCTTGTTCAGAACAAAAAACTTAACCTAAAAATGGTAAAATGTCCTATTTATACCGGGCTGGAAAAACTTGACAAAAATACCCCTATGGGGTCAGCGCGGACCGCGCAAAATGATCGCATGGTCGCTTTGGCTCTTGGACTCTTAACATATCATCTCTGAAGTTGGGACCGCCGACCGCACAGAAATATAGCACGGCCGCGATAGAAGACGGGCGCATATCGCGTAGAAAGCCAGCGTGGCTGCGTGGCTAGATGGACAAATCTCTAGTTCTCTGAATCTCATCCACGCAGAACACACTAATATGTAGCGCGGCTGCGTGGGACTTTTTCTTGTATTTTTGAGTCTCTGAACCTTATTGGCATGGACCACGCATAAGTGGGGCGCGGCCACGCGGCAAGCACTTAAATTAACCATCCTTTGAATCTCATGGCGCGGCCGCGTGGCATATCAATGCGGTCCGCGCTAGGTCTTCCTGTTCCTCACTTCAGTTGGTCTTTTACACTTGGCAGGTTTCACTCTGTTTTGAGCCGATCTTTGACATTTGTCTCTTGTCGCTCAAACCTACAATCAAGTGCAACTTGTAAGCATTTTGGGACTATTTTATGGCAATTTATAACAAAAGAAATTGCAAGTAGGGGTATAATCATGTTAAAATCCTAACTTATCTCATTGCATGTAAGGTTCATGAACAGGATGATTCTTTATTTAAATTTGACCGCGTCGTATGAATGGTTCGTGAACGGGGCAATAGATGCATCTATGGTTCACGTCGTTCGACCCTCTGCAGTGCACATTTTACATTTATGTTTGATCGGGTCGTACGACCTCGGCATGAGTTGCGTATGCTTGTATTGCTTGTCTTGAACTTAATAAAGTTGTTATTACCTCTTCTTGGCTTGAAAATATTTGTATAAAGTACTTAAAGATATTTGAAAATTTCCTATAAAAGAAATAATTATTTACTTGCTTCATTTCGTTGAATTACAATTATGTCTATAAAAATCCACGATTTTATGTATTATTGATAATATCATTATTGGACCACTAGTAAGTGTCGAAGTCGACTTCTCGCCTCTAATTCATCAAGATTAGACGCGATACTTACTGAGTGCATGTTGTTTTCGAACTCATGCTACACTTGTTGTGGATTTTTATTACACGGGAACATGTACTTCTAGTGGCCTACTGTGTGTAGAAGCATGGATGATATGGGGACTAGGTGAGCTTTATTACTCGAGGCGACCCGCAGCTAGTATAGTCTCTTTCAGTGTATTGTAGTTACTTTCTGTCCAATTTTTATTATGGACGGATGTAGTATCTTATTGTTACTTAGAAGTAGCTCATGCACTTGAGACACCGGGTTCTGGGGATGTCTTTGGATTTATTCAAAAAATTTAAAAGTTGTTAAATGTTTCATTATTTATTCAGAGGAATTTACTATATATTATTAAACGTATAAAAGAGGTGATTTCAAAAATGTTTAAAACGAGATTAAGTATTTTGGTTAGCTTGCCTAACAGCAGTGCCCAGTGTCATCGCAACCCTTAGTAGATTTTGGGTTGTGACAGTTCTATTCCCATAACCTCAACTGCAAATTCTCAGCAACAAGAAGAAATCCCTGCTCCCATCCATACATTACTCATTGAATATAGCCTACTCTTCCAAGAGCCTGAACACTTGCCTCCTTCAAGAGAGGTGTTTGACTATCATATTCCCTTGGTTGAAGACAGTGCTCCTATCAGTTCTAGACCCAATAGACAATCCCCAATACAAAAAGATGTAATAGAAGACATGGTGAAAGAGATGATGGCCATAGGGATCATCTAGTATAGCTCTAGCTCTTATGCCTCACTAGTGTTCTTAGTTGGGAAAAGGATGGTTCATGGAGGTCTTGTGTGGATTACAGGGCTTTAAACAAGGTCACTATAAAGGATAAAGTTTCCATACCAATCATTGAGGAGTTATTAGATGAACTTGGAGGGTCAGAAATTCACTCAAAGATAGATCTCAGGGCAGGCTATCATCAAATCAGAATGACACCTTCTGATGTGCACAAAATAGCTTCTAAGACACACTCAGGGCACTATGAATACTTGGTCATGCCCTTTGGGTTGACCAATGCTCCCTATAGTTTTCAAGGACTTATGAACCATATTATGAACCATATTTTTTGGGAATATTTAAGAAAGTTCATCCTAGTATTCTTTGATGATATTCTAGTGTTCAGTAAAACACTAGATGATCATGAACATCACCTCAGACTTACCTTTGAGTTATTGGTGCAACATCAACTTTTTTGCAAACAGGAGTAAGTGTGTGTTTGTAGTAACTAGGATTGGTTACTTGGGATATTATATTTCTGCTGAAGGACTGACAACTGACCCCAAGAAAATTGAGTCAATACAAGGATGTCCTGAACCTACTAATATCAAACAGCTAAGGGGTTTTTTAGACCTAGCTGGGTACTATAGAAGGTTCATCAGGGGTTATAGAGTTATTAGCAAATCACTTACGGATTTACTCAAGAAGGATAGTTTCAAATGGTCTCCTCAAGCTACTTCAGCCTTTAAAAATCGAAAAGGAGCTCTCACTTCTACTCTAGTGCTAGTATTACCTGATTTCTCTACACCTTTTTGTAGTAGAAACTAATGCTTGCAGCAATGGCATTGGTGTGGTTTGATGCAAAATGGTCAACCAATAGCTAACTTGAGTAAGGGTCTCTCACCTCATCACCAAACACTATCAGTGTACGACAAAGAGCTCTTGGCATTGGTTATGGATGTAACAAAATAGATTCAATACCTGACTGGCAAGCCTTTCATAGTGAAGACTGACCAAAAGGCTCTAAAGTTCCTTCTCGGACAGAAATTGCATACATGCTCACAATTGAAATGGATAGCAAATCTGATGTAGTATGATTTCATCGTTGAATACAAGAAGGGTAAATAAAACAAGGTGGCTGATGTCTTGTCTAGATTGTCAGCAACTGAGCTAGCTGCCCTTACCTTATCTTCTGTTCAAATTGACTTGCTTAGCTTAATTACTCAGAGTTGGAACTTAGACCTAGACTTGGCTACTTTAATTCAGTCCCTGAAGGGAGGTACAAAGGTACAAGGCTACACCTTCATTCATGAGCAACTCAAAAGGCATGGCAAGTTGGTGATTGGTCTAGACCCTACCTTGAAGAAGAACATTTTGCGGTTGTGGCATGACTCCCCCATGGGAGGACACTTTGGGATTGAACAAACTTACAGGAGGATAACATCACTATTCTACTGGAAAGGTTTGAGAGAAGATGTTCATACTTATGTCAATGGTTGTGACATTTTCAAAAGGCAAAAGTATGACAGGTCCCCGTACCCGGGACTCATACAGCCCTTGAAATTGCCAGTCACAGCTTGGAGTAGCATCAGCATGGACTTCAATGAGGGACTACTTAAATCAAAGAGCAAAACTGTGATTCTAATAGTAGTTGATAGACTCAATAAGTATGCATGTTTCCTGAGTCTCTCTCACCCTTATTCAACATCAGATGTGGCAAAATTATTCATGGAACAGATTCACAAACTTCATGGCATGACTGAAGACATAGTGAGCGACAAGGACCCCATATTCACCAGTAAAATTTGGCAGGAATTGTTCTCTATGCATGGGGTGACACTCAATACATCCGCAACATACCATCCCCAAACTGATGGCCAAACAGAGGTCATCAATCGATGCCTTGAAACATATCTCAGATGTTTCTGTTTTGATTCACAATCTGACTGGTGCTCCAACCTTCCTTCTGTTGAATGGTGGTATAACACTAACTTTCACTCCTCCATACTATACCATATGAGGCTTTGTATGGTCAGCCGCCCCCTTCCATTTACACTATGTAGCAGGTGACTCAGCTATTGAAGAAGTGGATAGAAGTCTCCTGGCCAGCGAATTCAACTGCAGCTCCTCAAACATCACCTTCAACGAGCACAATAGAGAGTGCATGCTCAAGCTAACAAGCATCGCTCAGATAGACAATTCAAAATGGGAGACTGGGTTTATCTCAAAATCCAACCCTATAGACAAGTGACATTGTCAGGTTCCCACTTCCCAAAGCTCTCAGCTAAATGCTATGGACCATACCAAAATCTTACATAAAATTGGCTTTGTAGCATACAAATTATCTCTCCCACCATAGTTACTTCTCCATCCCACCTTCCATGTCTCTCAACTCAAATTGTGTCACAACTTACCTACCAATATATCCCATCCTCATGTCCTTGACATCTCCAATCCCTACTAATCCAAATCCTCTGAAAATCCTTGATCAACGTATGGTCCAAAAAGGGAACAAGGCAGTCACGCAGGTTCTGATACAATGGGATCACAGCTTTCTCCTGAGCAGGCCAGGCCACCTGGGAAGATTATCACTCCCTCAGGGTTCGATTTCCCTCCTTCCTTCCTTGAGGACAAGGAAGATTTTGAGAAGGGGGATCTGATACGGAGTGAAACAGAGAAGCTTGCGGAAGTTGTACATCGTGATGATCAGCTGAGACATAATTTAGTTAGGATATCTGAGTTTTAGAAATGTTTATTTCAATCCCTTAACTTTTAAATTAGAAGTTTCATATATTACACATTGACCCCTTAATTTCCTTTGTCCTATACCAATTAGATCCTGCCCAAAGTTGTAAAGATAGCAGATTTAGCATATTATCCAGCTATAATTCTTAGGTCATTCTCATGAATTTACACTATATATAGGTTGTAATTATCCTCTTTAAGGTTATGAATTAAAAGCTACTTTATTTTTTGCCCTATTTTATCTTGCATTCTCTTTTCTTTCCCTTTTCTTTTTCATTTTCGTCACTGTTCCATTGCCCTGTGTATCACATATGTATAATTGTGGTCCATCCGGCAATATAAATGTTACATTGGAAACGGCTCAAAATGGGTCCTACTAGCTGCTTAAAAGTAAATATTACTAATCCATATAGCTATCGTCTCAACTCTCAAGTGATGACTTGAGATCATAACTCATCTTTAGTCATTCATATTAGCATTCCTAAATCCTAATTTAAATGAGTAAGTTCTCACCTACTGTTTACCCGAAAAGCTGCAGTTAAAGTTAGTTAAAACAATCAACCATGTCAGAGGCCACATGAGTAACTTCATGGTATGTAAAGAAGGCAGGAATTTAAGATGATATCATCTCAATATCAGTATTCTCCTCTGAATCAGGTACATCTCGAGGAAGGAGGCCAAGTAGCGGTAAAGGCAACAGAGAGCTGAGATTGCAGACAATTATTAGGAGAGCCAAGTTATCAAATCTGTCCTTGGTGACTCCAAAGATCTGCGTTAGACCGGCACCGAGTAGGCCCCCAAGGGTACTTCCTCCATTGGCTATAGACATAAGGGTTGCAAAGAAAGTTGCTTCCATTCCCAGTGGACATATTCTTGCAGCTAATACAAGAACAGGCATGAAAAAAGCCTGAAAGATGTATAAGTTAGACAGTTGTGAAATAGTTGCCCCGTGACAGAATACCTTAATTCTATACTCAAAAGAATCATTTCAAGACAGAAGATTACCTGACCAAGAACAGATAGGATCAACAAATCCCCAATTGAAAACCACTCATCACTAATGCCAAAATGCCGGTTCAACCCGGTTACCAGTAGAACCTATCAAGATACCAGTTACACTTGAGTCAATCTGAAGCTTTAGGGCCAACAGGGAAGACACAACACAGACCTGAAGCACAGAAGATATTTTGGGACAAATACCTGAGTCATCCCAAGAGCTGAACCAGTAATAGTCGTCACAAGGAATATTTTCCTTAAAGGGACTTTCTTTAAGAAACTGTTATACAGCGCAACACCAATCAGTGATGCAACTGAAGTAACCAGCTTAACGCGGCCTAAGAATTCTGGAGTGAAACCAAGTTTATTTGTTCTACAATCAACAAACTTCAGTTAAAAACTTGCATCTTGCATGTAATAGTTATTTGGAAATGGAAATCTAAACCTGGATTGGGCATACATGAAATAAAACATAGCAGAACCTGACTGTGGTGTTGCCTGAAATAGGAAAATAAATAGCGTGGGAAGAAGAACATTAGGCTGCTTAACAGCTCCCCATAACTGGAAAATGCTACTTTTTGAACTCCGAGCCTCGGGCCCATTTCTCGAAAAATTACACAATTCACATCATCGGACTCCACGTCTCGCCACGAGTCCATGCATATCAAAATTTACCAAAATCTAAGTTCAAATGCCCTTTCAAATCCTAAATTTTCATTTCAAAAACCAAGCCCTAGTTCTTCCAAATTTTACCCAAATTTCCAAGAATCAAAGGTTGATTCTTCAAAAAAAAATGACGTTTCTAGGTCACGAGACTTACCTCCAATCAATTCCCATCAAAATACTCTTTAATTTCTACCAAAAAGCTCTTAAGGTGGTTAACAATGGAGGAATAATGAATAGGCTCGCGGATGAAATAATAATATAAAAACCCTTCTACCAAGCGACTTTCACTTCTACAGTCCCGCTTCCACTTACGCAGGACCGTTTCTGTGGCCAAAAATCCCGCTTATGCATTATTAATTAAAAATACAACTTCCGCTTTTGTAACTCAGATTCTGCTTCTGCGGAATTCCCTCCTAACGACCAAAACCGCTTTTGCGATTAATCACCCGCTCATGCGGACTCACCGATGCAAAAAGGGGTCCGCTTCTGCGGAACCACTCTACCATACCTCAGACCGGTTTCTGATGCCTCACCCACTTTTGCGGAACCGCTTCTTTGGTGCATTTCCGCAAAAGCAAAAATACTAGATGACAGCAAAATAAACTTGCAGCAAACTTCAAAACTCTTATTTGACCACCCGAATTTACCCCGAGGCCCTCGGGACCTCAACCAAAAACACCAACACATCCTAAAACCTCATCCAAACTTAATCCAATCCTCAAAACACATCAAACAATGCTAAAATCATCAAATCTCATCAGATTCAAGCCTAATTTCAGAAAAACTTCCAAATTACGCATTCGATCAAAAACACGACCAAAACATCTCCGAATGAACCAAACTTTTGCACACATATCCAAAATTATTTAATAGAGCTACTGCAATTCTCGAAATTCCAATTCGACCCTCAGATCAATATCTCACCTATAACCGAAATTCGCCAATATACTACCTTCGCCAATTCAAGCCTAATTCTACACCGGACCTCCAAATCACTTTCGATCACACTCCTAAGTCACAAGTCATCCCACGAAGCTAATCGAATCACCGAAATTCATATCAGAGCCCTCCAACTCAATAGTCGACATCCGGTTGCCTTTTTCCAATATAAGACTTCCTTAAAGGGACTAAGTACCTCATTTCCTATCCAAACTGATCCAATTCAACTCTAACTCACCCGATGTCAATAATGAAACATGAAGGAGCAATAATTGGGGGAAACGGGGCTGTAATACATGAGACGACGGGATGGGTCATCACATCCTCCCCAACTTAAACAAATGCTCGTCCTCGAGCGGGTCAAGAAACATAACTGAAACCTCAAATATTTGAGGATATCTGCTCCGCATCTCCTACTCGGTCTCCCAGGTAGCCTCCTCCACGGGCCGACCTCTCCACTGCACATTCACTGAAGCTATATCCTTTGATCTCAATCTCCGAACCTGACGACCCAAAATAGCCACTCGCTCCACATCATAAGTCAAATCATCATCCAACTCAAACGTGCTAAAGTCTAACACATGGGACGGGTCCCCGAGATACTTCTGGAGTATAGAAATGTGAAATACCGGATGAACCTCCGAAAAGATGGGTGGCAAAGCAAGCATATAGGACATCTCCCCAATCCTCATAAGTATCTCAAAAGGGCCAACGAACCGCAGACTCAACTTCCCTTTCTTTCCAAATTTCAAAACGCCCTTCATAGGTGAAACTTTTAACAAGATCTTCTCGACCACCATATAAGATACATCTCAAACCTTCCTGTCCGCATAACTTTTCTGACGCGATTGAGCTGTACGAAGTCTCTCCTGGATCACTTTTACCTTATCTAAGGCATCCTCGGCCAACTTTGTCCCCAATAATGTAGCCTCGCCGGGCTAAAACCAACCATACGGGGATATACATTGTCTCCCATATAAGGCCTCATATGGTGCCATCTGAATGTTGGACTGATAGTTGTTGTTGTCGGCAAATTCTGCAAGTGGTAAGAACTCAGCCCAAGAACCTCCAAAATTGATGACACAGGCACGCAACAAGTTCTCCAATATCTGAATGGCACGCTCGGATTGCCCGTCCGTCTGAGAATGAAACGCAGTGCTCAACTCTACCCGTGTTTCCAACTATCGTTGAAAAGTCCCCCAACACTGGGAAGTAAACTGAGTACCCTGTACGAGATAATAAAAACAGGGACCCCATGCAATCAAACAATCTCTCAGATGAAAATCTCTGCTAACTACTCCGAATAATAGGTAGTACACACCGGAATGAAGCGTGCAGATTCAGTCAGCCGATCTATAATCACCCAAATTGAATCAAGCTTCCTCGATGTCTGAGGGAGACCACTCACAAAATCTATCGTAATCCTCTCTCACTTCCACTAAGGAATATCCATGCATTGAAGTACACCACCGGGCCTCTAATGCTCATATTTCACCTGCTGACAGTTGAGACACCGGGCTACATGACTCACAATATCCTTCTTTATTCTCCTCCACCAATAATAATGTCTTAAATCCTGATACATATTCACGTCACCCGGATGAATGGAATATCGTGAGCTCTGGGCCTCCTGTAATATTAACTCCCGAAGCCCATCCACAAATGGCACGCAAATCCAGCCATGCATCCTCAACACACCCCCATCATCAATAGTCACATCTCTGGCATCATCATGCTGGACCCTGTCCTTAAGGACAAGCAAATGCGGATCATTATATTGGCGCTCTCTGATGCGGTCATACAAGGAAGACGGAGAAACCACACAAGCCAACACCCGACTAGGCTTCGAAATACTATTTTAGCACAAAACTGCGGAGCGGTGAAATTTCCTCAAAATTTCTAGAATATTGCAATCTAGCCTCACCATCCGATTGACCAAAGCCTGGACATCAACTGCAAAGGGCCTCTCCCCAACTGGAATGTACGCCAAACTACCCATACTCACCACCTTCCGGCTCAAAGCATCAACCACTATATTGGCCTTCCTCGAATGATACAAAATGGTAATATCATAGTCCTTGAGTAACTCAAGCCACGTCCGATGCCTCAAATTAAGATCCTTTTGTTTGAGTAAATTCTGAAGGCTGCGATGATCAGTATACACCTTACAAGATACGCCATATAAGTAATGCCTCCAAATCTTCAAAGCATAAATTATAGAAGCAAACTCCAAATCATGCACGGGTTAGTTATTCTCATGAGGCTTCAATTGATAAGAAGCATATGCAATAACTCTACCCTTCTGCATCAACACACATCTTATCCCAACTCTCGAAGCATTACAATACACGATGTAAGAACCTAAAGCTGATGGCAAAACCAACATTGGAGTTGTGGTCAAAGCTGTCTTGAGCTTCTAAAATCTCTCCTCGCACTCGTCCGACCATACAAATGGTGCACCCTTCTGCGTCAACTTGGTCAAGGGCGAAGCAATAGATGAAAAACCCTGAACAAACCGGCAATAATAACCCGCAAAACCGAGGAAAATTCGAATCTCAGTGGTTAAGGACGGTCTAAGCGAACTCTACACCGCCTCTATCTTCTTTGGATCAACCTGAATACCATCACTAGACACCACGTGCCCCAGAAAAGCCATAGAACCAAGCTAGAACTCACACTTGGAGAACTTTGCATAAAGTTTCTCCTCCCACAATCTCTGTAATACCACTCTCAAATGTTGAGCATGCTCTGCCTGGCTACGCGAGTACACCAGGATGTCATCAATAAAAATGATCACAAATGAATCCAGATACGACCGAAATACATTGTTCATCAAGTGAATGAATGCAGTTGGGGTATTAGTCAGCCTAAAAGGCATCCAGAAACTCATAATGCCCATATCTAGTCCTAAAGGCAGTCTTCACAATATCCGAATCCCTAATTTTTAGCTGATGATAGCCTGAACGAATATCAATCTTAGAGAACACCCTTGCCCCCTAGTGCTGGTCAAACAAATCATAAATGCGCGGTAGTGGATACTTGTTCTTCACTGTCACCTTTTTCAACTACCCGTAGTCAATGCACATTCTCATTGTGTCATCTTTCTTCTTCACAAATAGGACCGGTGCACCCCACAGTGACATGCTAGGACGAATAAACCCCTTATCAAGGAGTTCCAGAAACTGCTCCTTTAGTTCCTTCAACTCCGTTGGTGCCATACGATACGGAGGAATGGAAATGGGCTGAGTGCCCGGCACTAGATCAATACCAAAATCAATGTCCATGTCCGGTGGCATACCCGGCATGTCTTCTGGAAACACATCTAGGAAATTCCTCACAACGGGCACAGAATCAAGACTAGGAGCCTCAGCTCTAACATCTCTCACCAAAGCCAAGTACGATAGACAACCTTTCCCAACCATCCGCTGGGCCTTTAGGAAGGAAATCACCTTGCTGGGAACATAGTCAGTCATACCACGCCACTCAACCCTCGGAACACCCGAAATAGCCAACATAACTGTCTTGGGATAACATTCCAGAATAGCATGGTACGGAGACAGCCAGTCCATACCCAGAATAACATCAAAATCTACCATGCCCAATAATAACAAGTCGACTTGGGTCTCCAGACCCCCAATAGTCACCAGAAAAGATTGATATACATGATGCACAATAATAGTATCACCCACCGGGGTAGATACGTGAACATGCAAGGCAAGACACCATCGGGTAGTCCCTAGGTGATGAGCAAAATATGAAGATACATAGGAATAGGTAGACCTGAGATCACACAAAATAGAGGCATCCATGTGGTAGACTGAGATAATACATATGATAAAAGCATCAAATGCAATGGCGTCCCTCCTGTCTGGGAGAGCATAGAATCGAGCCTGACCACCGCTAATTCGACCTCCACCCCTGAGGCGGCCCCAGGCTACCTGACCTCCACCCTTAGCTGACTGGGCGGGTGATGATGAAATAGGAGCAGACGATCAGGGTTGATCCCTCTACTGATACTGACTACCATGAAGCCGAGGATAGTATCTCCTCATATGACCTAACTCACTGCACTCGTAGCAACGACCTGGAGCTGAAGAAGGGGACTGATGGGAACTCCTCGTTGTAGATGAACCCTGGGCTGAAGAAGTAGGAGCAGAGCTCTGAGTTGGAAGGGCACTCAGTGCAGGCTGGCTCTGTTGATGACCCTGATGACCACGGCCTAATGAAGCCCCACTGGACTCTGTACGACCTGACTGAGGAGGTCTGAAGGAAGACATCTGCTGCTCTGCAACTGGCCCCTATACAGAGCACCACTGAAGCTACCTGAACCTCGAGGCCTCTTGGCCTCCCTCTCCTCACACTCCCGACGGTGGGCCGTCTCAATCTCTCATTCCATGTTGACTACCTCCTCGAACAAAGCACCCATAACCCTATCTCTGGTCATCAAAATGTGGAGTGGACAGTTGAGGCCATCCACGAACCTCCTAATCCTCTCCCGATCGGTCGGGATCATCTAATTAGCATATAGATCTAGCTATGTAAACCTCATCTCGTACTGGGTCATAGTTATGTCTCCCTAAATCAACCACTCAAATTGACGACACAACTCCTTTCTGCGAGACTGCGGTCCATACTTCTCCAGAAAGAGAGAGGAGAACTGCTACCATGTAAAGGGTGCTGCTCCAACAGGCCTACGCCTCTCAAACTCCTCCCACCAGGTAAATCCAAGTCCTGAGAACTAGAAGGTAGTAAAAGCCACTCCACTCAACTCCAAAATTCCTGCAGTGCAAAGCATACGCTGACACTTGTCTAGAAATATCTGGGCATCCTTGCTCTCAGTACCACTGAACGTCGAAGACTGGAGCCTATCGAACCTCTCCAGTCAACACTGCTCATCATTTGGCATAGCTGGAACCACATAATCTGGTGCTGGTGTGATTGGTGCAACCGGGGCAACCGCTGCAACTGACTGAGCTGGGGCTGCTCCTAATGTCTGCAATCCCTGAACAACCTCTTCAGGTGTGCGAGCCGCGGGGGTCTAATGACCACCCCTGGTCTGTGAGGTAGCTGTTGCAGTAGTGGTTGAGACTGCATGAGCCATGCCAATGTAGACGGATAGTATCTGATCTAAAGCCTCCTAAAGACTATAAATCATAATGGGCACTGTCGGTGCCTAAACAGGTGCTACTGGAGCATCTTCAACTGGAGGCTGGTGTTGAACAGGGGCAGCTGGTGGATCTGTAGGTGCTGCCTTCGCTGGTCTGCCTCGACCATGACCATGACCGCGCCCACGGCCTCTAGCGGGTGGTAATGGTGGTCGTTCATCATGTCCGGTAGCACGAGTTCTCGCCATCTATGAGGGAATAGAATATAGAAGTCCAGTTCTCGGATCAACAAAGTCGTAGTACAAGAATTTCAAGAATATGAAGTTTTCCTAAAGGTTCTACAGCCTCTCGAGGATAAGTACAGACGTCTCTGTACCGATCCGTGAGACTCTACTAAACCGGCTCTTGACTCGTGAGGCCTAGTAACCTAGGCTCTCATACCAACTTGTCACGACCCCAATCCCGATCGTGATGGAGCCCAACACAATTTCTAGGCAAGCCCGACCATTGAACACTCTCAACCCAAGTATGATAACTCATTACCAATTAACTGAGTCAATTTAGCAGTTAACAAGATTAATAATATGATAGTAAATAGAAATAAATACGGAAAAACCATAATAACTGTCAAAACAACTCCCAACATATCTAGGTCACGATCCTAGAGCCTCTAGATACAACTGAGTAGTAAATCCACAAAAGTACAAAAGTCTGGGATGTGGAAATCAAAAGAGATAAGGGGAGGAGTCGGGTCCTGCAGACGCCTGGCAACTACCTCGACAGCTCCTAAGATAATCTGGAGAATAACAACAACTTTACTAAGTCTCCGGAACACCTATATCTCCACACATGGTGCAGGGAGTAAAGTAAGTACTCCAACTTAGTGAGTAATAAGCATATATAATGACTGAAGATAAGAATTCATGAAGTACCACAATGTAAAGCTATAACTAGCAATTCAACATAATTAACGGTAAACTAGCAACCAAACAATGACAGGTAGATCAGATAAATATCAATACATGAATGCAATGGAATGCACATGACCGCTGCGGCGCAGCCCAATCCATTTGGGTACATGCGATCACTGTGGGGGTTCAAACTCCAGAGGGGTCCTACAGTCCAAGCGCAATATCATCATAATATCGTTGCGGCGCGTAGCTCAATCCACACTCAGTCCAGAATATGCAAGTGAGCCACTAGGGCAATGTCACGTAATAGCACTCAGCTCTTAACGTCATAAAAATGTAGGTTAAGTTTTGAACCTTAGAAATATGACTGAATATTTCAAAACAGTGTTTAACTCAGGACTGAAATCATTTAACATGCTAAGTATCATGGGAACAGTGATAATAGTCCCTAAAGGATTCAAGTAATCGGCACAAAGCCCAAATATATCCATAAAATCCAAGTAGGATGATTTCCAATCAATCTCTAGTCAAGAACACAGTATGAACATCACTCGGGACGGACTAAGTCATAGTCCCCTGTCACAAACGACCCCTCACTCGTCATAGAGTACGTGTCTCGCCTCAATATAACGTCACAATGCGATATACCGGAGTTTCAAATCCTCAGGTCATCATTTACATCTATTACTCACCTCAACCCGGCCTCAAGTCTAGCTCGCTATTACTTTTCCTCTCAAATCGACCTCCTCGCGTGCCAAATCTGATCAAAATCATAAGGAATACATTACTATAGGCCAAAGAAACATAACCTAATCGAAAAGACTCAAAAGAACACCAGAAATAACAATGTGGGCAAAACCCGAGCCCAGGCCCACTTCTCAAAAATTTATATAATCCACATCACCGGACTCCTCGTCTCACCACGAGTTCATGTATATCAAAATTTAGCAAAATCGAAGTTCAAATGCCCTTTCAAATCCCAAATTTTCATTTCAAAAATCAAGCCCTAGTTCTTCCAAATTTTACCCAAATTTCCAAGAATCAAAGGTTGATGCTTCAAAAACAAAGTGACGTTTCTAGGTCACGAGACTTATCTCCAATCAATTCCCATCAAAATCCTCTTTAATTTCTACCAAAAAGCTCTTAAGGTGGTTAACAATGGCGGAAAAATAAATTGGCTCGCGGATGAAATAATAATATAAAAACCCTTCTGCCCAGCGACTTTTGCTTCTGCGGTCCCGCTTCCGCTTATGCGGGACCACTTCTGCGGACCAAAAATCCTGCTTAGGCGTTCTTAATTAAAAAGCCAACTTCCGTTTTTGCGACTCAAATTCCGCTTCTGCGGAATTCCCTCCTAACGACCAAAACCGCTTCTACGGTTAATCACCTGCTCCTGTGGACTCGCTAATGCTAAAGGGAGTCCGCTTCTGCGGAACTACTCTACCATACCTCAGATCGCTTTTGCGATGCCACACCTGCTTCTGCAGAACCGCTTCTGCGGTCCATTTCTGCAGAAGCGGAAATACCAGATGACAGCAAAATAAACCTGCAGCAAACTTCAAAACTCTTGTTTGACCACCCGAATTCACCTCGAGGCTCTCAGGACCTCAACCAAAAATACCAACATATCCTATTACCTCATCCAATCTTCAAAACACATCAAACAATGCTAAAATCATCAAATCTCATTGGATTCAAGCCGGAGTTCCTTAAAAACTTCCGAGTTACGCATTCGATCAAAAACCCGACCAAAACACCTCCGAATGACCCAAAATTTTTCACAAATATCCAAAATCATCTGACAGAGCTACTGCAACTCTCGGAATTCCATTCTAACCCTCGGATCAAAATCTCACCTATTAACCGGAATTCGCCAAAATACTAACTTCGCCAATTCAAGCCTAATTCAACACCGGACCTGCAAAATCACTTCCGATCACACTTCTAAGTCACAAATCATCCCCCGAAGCTAACCGAATCATTGAAATTCATATCCGAGCCCTCTAACTCAATTGTCAACATCCGGTTGACGTTTTCCAATATAAGCCTTCCTTAAAGAGACTTAAGTGCCTTATTTTCTATCCAAACCGATCCAATTCAACTCTAACTCACCCGATGTCAATAATGAAGCATGAAGGAGCAATAATTGGGGAAAACGGGACTGTAATACATGAGACGACAGGCCGGGTCATCACAGTTTCTCTACCTTCTCAAGGTATGGATAAGGTATGTGTTTACATTACCCTCTCCAAATCTCATTTGTATTATTATATTGGATTTTTTATTGGTCATACGTGCCCATATATAATAACGTTATGGTTAAAATTGAAACTATGAGTATGAGCGTTTGGGATCTTATGTTTAGCTTCCCTTTTGGATTTTTGGATCGCCATTTTTTATTCTTAAATTACTAAGGAACAAAAAAATATGAAGATATGGATGAAAATCAATCTGGTCCCTTAAGTATTGAAATATTTTAAGAGCAAATATCATTTATAGCCACTAGGGTCAAACTAATAACAACCGGTAGCCCAAAATCACAATAAACATTTTGTAGCCCAAAAGTTAGTCTAGTGGGTAGCCCAAAATACTACTTTCTGCTTCTTTCTTCAGCAATTCAGAGAAAAACGCGTATGTATGTATTATTATTGAAAATAGTATGAAGAATTGAATTGGTCAGCCTTTGTCATACGTTAAAACTCACACGAACGAATAATGGTAACGCGGGAAGTATACATCAGTTACAAAAAAGGCATATAATGAGCCACACGTGTGTGGCAGGAACTAGAAATTCATACACTCACTCATTCACTTTTAGTTGTCCACTTTGAACTATTCACGCTCTTAAAAAATAATAAAGAAAATGTATAATTTATCGTTATACCTATATTAATCGGTGTATAATTTTAATAGATTTGGAAAATAAAATAAGAAAAATAATTTATTTATTTTTATATGCGAAAAGTGACAAATAAAAATAAAAATAAAAAATTACTGTTAGAATACTTGAAAACTAAAAGTGAACGAAAATAGTAATGGATTAAAAAAATACTAGAATATCGTACCTATCATTTTTGAGCTGATTGATCTTGTTTCATATTAGTGGGAAGTGATAATTTTATTCGTCAAGCGAATGATCAAACAAATTCTGGTTGATGCATTTTTTTTAGAAGATTCAGTTTATCTTTTTTAATGGAAAATTAAGAAAATATAATATTGTTGATCCATAATGGGAGTATTCTTTATTAGAGCAGTTGACAATTAGATCTACCTTTGTCCATTGTACAAAAAAAAATCTTTCATGTGTAAAAATAAATTTCTCGTGTTTGAAAAAAGAGATAGGGTCACTATACAAATATATACAAAAATAAATTGTCATTATACAATAAATAAACTAAATAGAATTTCACTATACAAAATATATACTAAATAGAATGTCACTATAAATTTATATACAATAGACTGTAACTATACAAAATATATACAAAATAAACGGTCATTATACAAAATATATACTAAAATATACAAAATAGATTGTCACTATACAAAATAGACTGTCATTATAAAACAAATATACAAAATAGATGTAACTATACAAGTATATACAAAATAGATATAACTATACAAAATATATAAAAAAAGACTGTCACTATACAAAAATACATGATGCACTCCAAATATACAGTGTGCACTCATTGCACATACAAAATTGTATATAATTTATATACACTATGTTTCCATATTAGAAAATACACATTATATACAATTTTGATACATTGTTCAGACATATTATACATTAATGATACAAAATATATTTAGGGTACACAAATATATACACTTTAGATACACTAGCACACTCGAGATAGGCTCAATATACATCAATGATACACAGTCGAACTTAGGATACAATATTTATACATTGCAAAAAAAAGTTGCTCTATCGCGCTAAGCAGGGGAGCGACCTTCAGTATAGGAGATAAGCACTATATCCACTGAGCTACAGGAACTTATATGACTCTTTCCTTTCGGCTACTATTTGAAATACTTTTCGGCCGAAGGGCCATTTTTTGTAAGTAGGACAAAACTTGGGCTATTAAAATTTTGAGGGGCTATAGAGGGTAGTTTTTCCATATTTTAATTTAGTATGGACCTATTTGATTGGACACGTTATATAAAAAATATGATAACTTTTAAAATTTGTGGCTTTGAACAAGCCATAATATTTATGTGGCTATAATTCTTTAGAGACTTATAGTGTTGACAAAGTTAAAAGTATTTGTATAGCTATAAAATCTTCTCATTAAAAATACAAGTATTAATACCCGCGTGATGCGCGCACATAAATCATGTTAAATTATAATGTAAGTTGTTTGAATCATGTGCAAATAACCTTAAAATATAAATATCTCATATAAAAATTATATAACATTAGATATTAATTGTGAAGTAGGATGTGAACTTATTGTTCAAATCTTGTAGTGCATAACCTATATCTTTTTTATATTTGTAGCACTCTAACCCCTTGAGTTTCGTCTTGCATTCTTTTCGCTATCAACATTAAAGAATACTAAACATATCGTGTTAGTGATCTTTCTTGGTTGAGCACAATAGATCATATTATTTCAACAAACTTCTTACTATCACTTTATTTTTATCTAAAAGTTAAATATGTCTTATTTATCATATTATTTGTATGCATTTCTTTTTTCTTTTGTTCCTTTATATAGTTATTGCATTATTTATTATTATAATATCATATAATATTTCAACCGAATCACCAAAAATCTTACATGAGCCCTATAACTCATAGGTCAACGTCTGGTTGACTTTTCCAACTTAAGCCTTCCTTAAAGAAGCTAAGTGTCTCATTTCTTATCAAAGACAATCCAAATAAACTCTCACACACCACTTAACGATAACGAAACATGAAAAAAACATAAAATGGGAGAAACATAGCGGTAATTCATGAGACGACAGGTCAGATCGTCACAGTTTTTACATTAATTTTTTTTACCTATAATCAAAATAATATCATATTTTATTTTAAATTATAAAATTGATGTAGGCTAAAATATTAATACATAAGTTATTTGATGATTATGTTCCAAATGTATTGAGTTTTGTTATAATTATTTTTAATTTAGATGCATTTAAATTTTTTTTAGCTTTAACATATAAATTTAATTTCTATTTTTCATTAATAAAATTACCTAAAATTTTATTTTAGTATTAGAAAATAATTTCGTATTTGTTTGAACAAATTATATGTATGTATTAATATGTTTACTATCATTTTATTTCTTTCCGTAATAATTTCCAAAATAAAATAATTTATGAAATAAAAAACAGTCTCATCTCAAATTCAAATCATTCTTATCATTTTATTTGGAATGCAGTTTCAAAAAATTACGCTATGCACTCAAACTTATACTAACTGCACTTAATTGATAAACTAATCATAAAAAAAATATTTTTTTTAGTTGTTTGAACATATTTTATCTAAATGTTGTAGTAATATTTTCACTGGCAGCTTATTTCTTATGTAGATTTTCTGTCTTTTTAGCTTTAATACAAATTTAATTTTTAATTTTCATTAGTATAATTACCTATATTAGAAATTTATTTTGTATTTTAGTTACTTTTTCATAAATGAGATTTTAATTTGTGATTGTATCCATAGTTTGAGCATTCTAATAATAGTTTTAACAAATTTTTAATTTCAAATTCAATTATTTGTAATAATAAATTTTTGAGTATTGCATATTTAATTGTCACAACTTTCTAATTTCAAATTTAATTAGCCTTTCCCTTTATAATTTCAAGTTTTTATATTTAATTTAATTTATTTTCTAAACTTATGATTTATAAATATTCTCACATTATCTCTAATTTATTTCTATTATTCAATATTTTTAGTTTTTAATTTTTTCTATTCGACTTGAGTTACGTGGACCTATTCATATTATGAATTTTCTTATCATAATATATAAAAGTTTCTCATCTCAAATTTAAATAAGTTTTATCATTTTTCTATGATAAAAAATTTTAAAAAAATTTCTCTATTTATTTTTTATTTTTAATATTATATTATTCAATACCTAATATTATTACATTGTCATGTAATTTTTGTTAGCTTGTTTGAATTTAATATCTATTTATACCACATTCATTCTAATAATATAGATAAAAATTTACAAACTTTCTCAAATTCAAATAAGTTTTACTATTTATTTCTAAATTTGACTGCTGTCACGACCCAAATCCAGTCGTGATGGCGCCCAACAATCAAGCTAGGCCAGCCAAACAAACAATTTAATTATAACACAATACCAGTCCCCAAATGGACAACCCAAGAAGAATATATGAGTTTAAGAACTCCAATAATATTAATACTGAACAAAAGTACTGACACTCCCAAAGATCCGGAGTCACAAGTCTAGAGCCTCTAACAAAACCCAACAGGAAATAGAGAGTACGATATAGAAGTACTCAAGTCTGAATACAAAATATACAATAACAACCTGGAATGAGAGGAGAAGCTAGGCTCTGCGAACGTAGGCAGCTACCTCAGCAACTCGATGTGACAATGTAAACGCTGGAGATGCCCGTCTACTGCTCCTGAGTACCTGAGTCTGCACACAAAAGGTGCAGGGAGTAGGGGTGAGTACTAAGTACTCAGTGAGTAATAAATATATATATGTAGCTGACAGTAAGAAATCCACAAAATACCACAATATGAAGCTACACTACAGTCCGATTCTCCTACGAACTAGCAACAACAATACAATACAGCTACCACAGAGTAATTCAACAAATACAGATGCAATGCAATGCACATAACCGCTACGGCGTGTAGCCCGATCCCATTTAACGTCGACGGCGCTCACTGGGGGTGTGTACAGACTCCGGAGGGGCTCCTACAGCCCAAGCGCAATACTGCTGCGGCGTGCAGCCCGATCCTCACATCAACTACTGCGGCGTGCAGTCCGATCCCACACTCAGTCCACAATAAGCAATTAAGTCACAAAATAATTCATTTTTCCTTATTTCGAGTTCTCAATTCATAATTTATGAAAAATACTTTAACTTTATTAATTTTGCAAAAGCCGGTGACTTAGCATTTCAAAAGTGTGATTACAATTTCCAGGATTGAGATCAGTTATTTAAGCAATTATAGCTATCACATAAATATTGTCCTTTAAGGACGCTACAGATCGGCACAAGGCCCCAAACAAGGCTTACAACCCACAAGTATAGCAAATACAGTGTATTTCCAACACTAACAACATGTTATTCACTTTCCGGGATGGACCAAGTCTCAATCCCCAATCACAATCAATCCCGCACCTGCCACGGTGTGCGAGCCACGCCCTATTAGCGTCACAATGTGCTAAGCCGGGTTTTCGAACCCTCAGGCTACAATATACACAAACTACTCACCTTTAGCCGGTCGTAGAATCGTCCGCGATGCCTTTTCCTTTGAATTTCGTTGCCTCGTATGTAGAATCTAGTCAAATAACAATAATTATATCAATTACGGGTCAAGGAATCATAACCCACTTCAATTTATATGAAATTCGCAAAATTACACTAAGTTGGTAAAACCCGACCCCGGGCCCCACTGCTCGGAAAATTCCGAAATTAGTACCAACGCGATCCTTATCTCGCCACGAGTCCGTGCATATAAAATTTATCGAAATCGGAGTTCAAATGGCCCTCCAAATCCAAAAATCCCGTTTTTAATACTTAGGCCACATTTCTTCAAGATTTCAACCCAATTTCATGAAGATTGATGTTAATACTACCATAAATTGATGTTTTTGAGTCAAGAATCTTACCTCCGACGATACCCGATGACTTCTCGGTGATTTCCTCGAGTTTTCTTCTCTCTAGGGCTTGAAATTGAGTTTTGGGGGTGTAAACCCGTAACTCTCTGTTTCTGGACTTAAGTTCACTGCCAGAACAGGTTCTTCTACGCGATCGCGATCTTCCTCACGCGATCGCGATGCTCAAATTCTCGGCCTCACGCGATCGCGACTTCCTTCACGCGATCGCGATGCACAGTCCCCCTGCCTCACGCGATCGCGTCCTTCATTCCTGCGATCGCGTAGCTCATTCTCCCTGGACCCATTTCTTCTTCTACGCGATCGCGTATATTGGCCTGCGATCGCGATTAACACCCGTTCACCTCTACGCGATCGCGACTGATACCCTGCGATCGCGATGCCTTATCTCCCAGCTCTACGCGATCGCATCCCCATCCCCGCGATCGCGGAGAGCAATTGTCTGCTGAGGTTATGACAGCAACCAGATTTTTCTCTTTTCTTTCAACAATGGTCCGTTTGGACCCCCGTATTCATCCCGAGACTCCCGGGACCCCAACGAAAACCACCAACATACTCCAAAACATGATACGAACTTATTCCAACCATAAAAACACCATACTAAACATCAAAATCACCAATTATCTACGGATTCAAGCCAAAGTTTCTTCAAAACTTTCAAAACTAACATTCAATCCAAAACCCGGTCAAACGATGTCCGAATGACCTGAAAATTTGCAGACATATCCAAAATCACATAACGAAGCTACAGAAATTGTCGGAATTCCATTCCGACCCCCGGATCAAAATCTCACCTACCATCCGATTTTCGCCAAAATTCAACATTCGCCAATTCAAGCTTAAAACTACACCGGACCTCCGAATTCAATTCCGATTATTCTCCTAAGTCATAAATGATCCCCCGGAACTAGTCGAATCATCAGAATCCGGTTCCGAGCACTCTAACTCAATAGTCAACTCTTGGTTGACTTTTCATATTCAAGCTTTCTTCAAACATACTATTTGTTTCGTTTTCAATCCAAATCACTCCTAACTCACCCGATATATTCTAATACTGTTTTAAAAGCATAATGTATGTAAATGCAAGGTAACGGGGCGGTAATTCCCGTAACGACGGGCCGGGTCGTTACATTCTCCCTAACTTAAACAAACGCTCGTCCGCGAGCGGGTTAAGAAACATACCTGGAGCATTAAACAAGTGTGGATATCTACTTCGAATCTCCTGCTCGGTCTCCCAAGTTGCTTCCTCCACGGGACGACCTCTCCACTGCACTTTCACTGAAGCTATATCCTTAGATCTCAGCTTACGAACCTGTCGACCCAAAATGGCTATTGGTTCCACATCATAAGTCAAATCCTCATCTAGCTGTATCGTGCTGAAGTCCAACACATGAGACGGGTCTCCGACATACTTCCGGAGCATAGATACATGGAACACCGGGTGAACTCCCGACAAACCGGGTGGCAAAGCAAGCATATAAGCCACCTCCCCAACTTTCCTAAGCACCTCAAAAGGTCCAATAAACCTTGGGCTCAACTTCCCTTTCTTTCCAAACCTCATAACACCCTTCATAGGCGAAACTTTCAGCAACACCTTCTCACCTACTAAATAAGACACATCTCGGACCTTCCGGTCTGCATAACTCTTCTGACGCGACTGAGCTGTGCGAAGTCTCTCCTGAATCACCTTTACCTTGTCTAAGGCATCTTGGACTAACTCTGTCCCCAACAACCTAGCCTCGCCGGGCTCGAACCAACCAACCGGAGATCTACACCGCCTCCCATATAAAGCTTCATACGGTGCCATCTGAATGCTGGACTGATAGCTATTATTGTAAGCAAACTTCGCCAAAGGCAAATAATCAGCCCATGAACCACCAAAATCAATGACACAAGCACGCAACATGTCCTCCAATATCTGAATAGTACGCTCAGACTGCCCATCCGTCTGTGGATGAAATGCTGTGCTCAGCTCTACCTGTGAACCCAACTCTCGCTGAAATGTCCTCCAGAATTGAGATGTGAACTGGGTACCTCTGTCCGATATAATGGAAATAGGAACTCCATGCAATCTCACTATCTCACGGATGAATATCTCTGCCAACCGCTCCGAGGTATAGGTAGTACACACTGGGATGAAGTGAGCTGACTTAGTCAACCTATCCACCACCACCCAAACTGAATCAAACTTCCTCGCTGTCCCAGGGAGTCCACTAACAAAGTCCATAGTTATTCTTTCCCACTTCCACTCCGGAATATCAATACGTCGGAATACACCACCAGGTCTCCGATGCTCATACTTGACCTGCTGACAGTTTAGACACCGAGCCACATGGCTCACAATATCTTTCTTCATCTTTCTCCACCAGCAATGCTGCTTCAAATCCTGATACATCTTCGCGGCTCCTGGATGAATAGAATACCGCGAAGCTGTGAGCCTCCTCCAATATCAACTCACGAAGGCCTTCAACATTAGGCACGCATATCCGGCCCCGCATCCGCAATACACCCTCACTATCAATAGTGACATCTCTAGCATCATCATGCTGAACTCTGTCCTTAAGGACAAGTAAGTGTGGATCATCATACTGGCGCTCTCGAATACGATCATATAAAGAAGAACGAGCTACTACATAAGCCATCACCCGATTGGGCTCAGAAATATCCAGCCTTACCATCCGATTAGCTAACGCCTGAACATCAACAGCTAGGGATCTCTCCCCAACCGGAATATACGCCAAACTGCCCATACTAATAGCCTTCCGGCTCAATGCATCAGCCACTACATTGGCTTTCCCGGGATGATACAAAATAGTAATATCATAGTCTTTAAGCAACTCAAGCCATCTCCGCTGCCTCAAATTTAGATCTTTTTGCTTAAAATAATGCTGAAGGCTGCGGTGGTCTGTATATACATCACAAGATACACCATATAGATAATGCCTCCAAATCTTTAAGGCATGAACAATAGCAGCTAACTCTAAATCATGAACAGGGTAGTTCTTCTCGTGGGGTTTTAGCTGACGAGAAGCATATGCAATAACTCTACCCTCCTGCATCAACACACAACCGAGTCCAACTCTAGAAGCATCACAAAACACCGTATATGACCCTGAGGCCGATGGTAACACAAGTACTGGAGCCGTGGTCAAAGCCTCCTTGAGCTTCTGAAAGCTCTCTTCACATTCATCAGACCACACAAATGGAGCATTCTTCTGTGTCAGCTTAGTCAACGGTGAAGCAATAGATGAGAAATCCTGAACAAACCGACGGTAATAACCTGCCAAACCGAGAAAACTCCGAATCTCTGTAGCTGAGGAAGGTCTGGGCCAATTCTGCACTGCCTCGACCTTCTGAGGATCAACCCTAATACCATCACTGGACACTATATGTCCCAGAAAACCCACAGTATCAAGCCAAAACTCACACTTAGAGAATTTTGCATAAAGCTTCTCTTCCCTCAACCTCTGCAATGCCACTCTCAAATGTTGTGCATGCTCCTCCCGGCTGCGTGAATATACCAGGATATCATCAATAAACACAATAACAAAAGAATCAAGGTACGGCCGAAATACACTATTCATCAAGTGCATGAATGCTGCTGGGGCATTAGTCAACCCGAAAGACATCACCAGGAACTCGTAGTGCCCATATCGCGTCCTGAACGCTGTCTTCATAATATCCGAGTCCCCGATCTTCAACTGATGATAGCCCGATCGAAGATCAATCTTAGAAAATACACTAGCTCCCTGGAGCTGATCAAATAGGTCCTCAATACGAGGCAATGGGTATTTATTCTTCACTGTTACCTTGTTCAGTTGCCTGTAATCAATGCACATTCTCATTGTGCCATCTTTCTTCTTTACGAACAATACCGGTGCACCTCAAGGTGACACACTCGGGCGAATGAAACCCTTATCTAAGAGTTCCTGAAGCTGTGCTTCATCTCCTTTAACTCTGCTGGTGCCATGCGATAGGGAGGAATAGAAATGGGCTGAGTGCCCGGCACCAAGTCAATACCAAAATCAATATCTCTATCAGGCGGCATGCCTGGCAGGTCTGCTGGAAATACATCCGGAAACTCCCTCACAATGGGGACCGAATCAAGACTGGTTGTCTCGACCTCAACATTTCTAATGAAGGCCAAATAAGACAAACAACCCTTGCCAATCATTCGTTGAGCCTTTATATAAGAAATCACCCTGCCGGACACATAATCAGTCAAGCCACGCCACTCGATCCTCGGATTACCTGGAATAGCTAACGTGACTGTCTTGGCATGACAGTCTAGAATTGCATGATAAGGAGATAGCCAATCCATGCCTAGGATAACATCGAAATCTACCATACCCAGTAGTAACAAATCAACTCGGGTCTCCAGACCCCCAATAGTAACAATACAGGATCGATATACCTGATCCACAACAACAGTATCCCCCACCGGGGTGGACACATGTACGGGCAAAGCGAGAATACCACGGCTCATACCCAAATGATGTGCAAAGTAAGTAGAGACATAAGAATAGGTGGATCCGAGATCAAATAAGACGGAAGCATCCCTGTGGCAGACCGAGATAATACCCGAAATGACCGCATCCGAGGCACTAGCATCCTTCCCCGTCCGGAAGAGCATAGAAACGAGCCCGGCCTCCACCGAGCACGATCCTCGCCTGCGGGGCGACCTCTAGATACTCGGCCACCGGCCCTAGCCGACCGTGGCCGGCGCCGAAGAAACGAGAGTAGAAGACGAAGGCCGATCCCTCCGCCGTGACCGCTACGAAGCCACCGAGGACACTCTCTCCGATATGGCCCAAATCACCGCACTCAAAACAACGGCCTGAAGATGGAAGAAGGGGCCGCCGAGGACCCCTCGCTACCGATGAATCTCGTGCCGAGGAAACGGAGCGCAGCTCGAGTCGGAAGAGCACTCGGTGCGGTCGACTCGCCGGCGGCCCTGCCGACCCCGATAACCCCGCCGGCCTTGACGACCACGATCGGATGAAACCCCACCGGACTCTGCACGTCCAGACTGATGAGATCCGAAGGAGCGACCTCTGCTATGCCGAAATTGGCCCCTAGACGGAGCACCACTGTAACTGCCAGTACCACGAGGCCTCTTAGCCTCTCTCTCCTCTCGCTCTCTGCGGCGATCCGTCTCAATGTGACGGGCAGCATCAACCACCTCCTCAAAGGTAACTGTAGAAACTCTCTCCCGGGTCATCAATATGCGGATGGGATAAATAAGACCATCAATAAATCTCCGGATCCTCTCCTTGTCGGTAGGAACCATCCACATGGCATGACGGGCCAGCTGTGTGAATCTCATCTCATACTGATTAACTGTCATCTCTCCCTGCTTCAACCACTCGAACTGACGTCGCAGCTCCTCTCTCCGAGACCGAGGCACGTACTTCTCCAAAAATACCATGGAGAACTGCTGCCAAGTGAGGGGCACTGCCCCAGCGGGCCTACGCCTCTCGAAATCCTCCCACCACTGAAATGCTGCACCTGTGAACTGGAAAGTGGTGAATGAAACACCGCTGGACTCTAGAATACCCGCGGTGCGAAGCATACGCTGACATCTGTCAAGAAAACCCTGGGCATCCTCGCCCTCGGCTCCACTGAATGTCGGAGGCTGTAACCTCTCAAATCTCTCCAAACGACGCTGCTCATCATCGGGCATAACCGGAACCACATATGCAGGAGCTGGTGCAACGGGCGCAACTGGCTAAACTGGCTCGGGTGTCTGAGCCACGGGGGTCTGATTCCCTCCCCCTGCCTGTGAAGATGATACTGCAGCAGTAGCAGCAACTACCTGTGCCAAGCCTGTGCACACTGATAGTACCTGAACCTGAGTTGTCGGAGCGTCTGCCGCTGGAATCTGGTCCTGAGTTTGGGCCACTGGTGTAGGAATCTGACCTTGAGTCTGGTCAGCTGGTGGGTCAGCAGGCACTGGCACTGCTGCCCTACCTCTACCACGACCACGGCCTCCGGGTGCCAATGGTGGTCGTCCGCCACGTCCGTTAGCTCGTGTTCTCGCCATCTGCGAGAGAATAGAATATGGAAAGATTTAATTTCATGATAACACAAATCGCACGATATGAATTCAAGAAAATGAGGTTTTTTCTAAAGTCTCTGTAGCCCTTCGAAGATAGATACGGACGTCTACGTACCGATCTACGAAAGCCTACTAAACCGGCTCATGACTCGCGAGTCCTAATAACCTAGAGCTCGGATACCAACTTGTCACGACCCAAATCCAGTCGTGATGGCGCCCAACAATCAAGCTAGGCCAGCCAAACAAACAATTTAATTATAACACAATACCAGTCCCCAAATGGACAGCCCAAAAAGAATATATGAGTTTAAGAACTCCAATAATATTAATACTGAACGAAAGTACTGACACTCCCAAAGATCCGGAGTCACAAGTCTAGAGCCTCTAACAAACCCAACAGAAAATAGAGAGCACGATATAGAAGTACTCAAGTCTGAATACAAAATATACAATAACAACTGGAATGAGAGGAGAAGCTAGGCTCTGCGAACGTAGGCAGCTACCTCAGCAACTCGATGTGACAATGTAAACGCTGGAAATGTCCGTCTACTGCTCCTGTGTACCTGAGTCTGCACACAAAAGGTGCAGGGAGTAGGGGTGAGTACTAAGTACTCAGTGAGTAACAAATATATATATGTAGCTGAGAGTAAGAAATCCACAAAATACCACAATATGAAGCTACACTACAGTCCGAATCTCCTACGAACTAGCAACAACAATACAATACAACTACCACAGAGTAATTCAACAAATACAGATGCAATGCAATGCACATAACTGCTACGGCGTGTAGCCCGATCCCTTTTAACGTCGACGGCGCTCACTGGGGGTGTGTACAGACTCCGGAGGGGCTCCTACAGCCCAAGCGCAATACTGCTGCCGCGTGCAGCCCGATCCTCACATCAACTACTGCGGCGTGTAGTCCGATCCCACACTCAGTCCACAATAAGCAATTAAGTCACAAAACAATTCATTTTTCCTTATTTCCCAGTTCTCAATTCATAATTTATGAAAAATACTTTAACTTTATTAATTTTGCAAAAGCCGGTGACTTAGCATTTCAAAAGTGTGATTTCAATTTCCAGGACTGAGATCAGTGATTTAAGCAATTATAGCTATCACATAAATATCGTCCTCTAAGGACGCTACAGATCGGCACAAGGCCCCAAACAAGGCTTACAGCCCACAAGTATAGCAAATACAATGTATTTCCAACACTAACAACATGTTATTCACTTTCCGGGATGGACCAAGTCTCAATCCCCAATCACAATCAATCCCGCGCCTGCCACGGTGTGCGAGCCACGCCCTATTAGCGTCACAATGTGCTAAGCCGGGGTTTCGAACCCTCAAGCTACAATATACACAAACTACTCACCTTTAGCCGGTCGTAGAATCGTCCGCGATGCCTTTTCCTTTGAATTTCATTGCCTCGTGTGTAGAATCTAGTCAAATAACAATAATTATATCAATTACGGGTCAAGGAATCATAACCCACTTCAATTTATATGAAATTCGCAAAATTACACTAAGTTGGTAAAACCCGACCCCGGGCCCCACTGCTCGGAAAATTCCGAAATTAGTACCAACGCGATCCTTATCTCGCCACGAGTCCGTGCATATAAAATTTATCGAAATCGGAGTTCAAATGACCCTCCAAATCCAAAAATCCCGTTTTTAATACTTAGGCCACATTTCTTCAAGATTTCAACCCAATTTCATGAAGATTGATGTTAATACTACCATAAATTGATGTTTTTGAGTCAAGAATCTTACCTCCGACGATACCCGATGACTTCTCAGTGATTTCCTCGAGTTTTCTTCTCTCTAGGGCTTGAAATTGAGTTTTGGGGGTGTAAACCCGTAACTCTCTGTTTCTGGACTTAAGTTCACTGCCAGAACAGGTTCTTCTACGCGATCGCGATCTTCCTCACGCGATCGCGATGCTCAAATTCTCGGCCTCACGCGATCGCGACTTCCTTCACGCGATCGCGATGCACAGTCCCCCTGCCTCACGTGATCGCGTCCTTCGTTCCTGCGATCGCGTAGCTCATTCTCCCTGGACCCATTTCTTCTTCTACGCGATCGCGTATATTGGCCTGCGATCGCGATTAACACCCGTTCACCTCTACGCGATCGCGACTGTTACCCTGCGATCGCGATGCCTTATCTCCCAGCTCTACGCGATCGCATCCCCATCCCCGCGATCGCGGAGAGCAATTGTCTGCTGAGGTTATGACAGCAACCAGATTTTTCTCTTTTCTTTCAACAATGGTCCGTTTGGACCCCCGTATTCATCCCGAGACTCCCGGGACCCCAACGAAAACCACCAACATACTCCAAAACATGATACAAACTTATTCCAACCATAAAAACACCATACTAAACATCAAAATCACCAATTATCTACGGATTCAAGCCAAAGTTTCTTCAAAACTTTCAAAACTAACATTCAATCCAAAACCCGGTCAAACGATGTCCGAATGACCTGAAAATTTGCAGGACATATCCAAAATCACATAACGAAGCTACAGAAATTGTCGGAATTCCATTCCGACCCCCGGATCAAAATCTCACCTACCATCCGGTTTTCGCCAAAATTCAACATTCGCCAATTCAAGCTTAAAACTACACCGGACCTCCGAATTCAATTCCGATTGTTCTCCTAAGTCATAAATGATCCCCCGGAACTAGTCGAATCATCAGAATCCGGTTCCGAGCACTCTAACTCAATAGTCAACTCTTGGTTGACTTTTCATATTCAAGCTTTCTTCAAACATACTATTTGTTTCATTTTCAATCCAAATCACTCCTAACTCACCCGATATATTCTAATACTGTTTTAAAAGCATAATGTATGTAAATGCAAGGTAACAGGGCGGTAATTCCCGTAACGACGGGCCGGGTCGTTACAACTGCATTTTTAAAAATTATGTTATACCTTCAAACTTAAACTAGCTACATTCAATTTAAATATTAATCAGAAAAAAATATTTAATTATTTGAACCTATTATATTTGAATTGTAGTAATATTTACGTATACAATATTTGGTTTGCCAAATTTATCAATATTAATATGACATTATTATTCTTATTATTAAAATATTTTTACTAATTATTTATCTTTTTTCTTACCTTATAAATAATTTATACACCTTATGTAAGATCTTATTTTGCAGTTTGAATTTATTTAAATTTTAAACTTAATAAATCTTTTATATCTTAAGTAAATTTTACTTTTTGTTTTAACTTACTCCAAAGTATAGATAGTCACGAGTTATCTAAATCTACGTCTTTCTATATTTTTATCTTTTTTTATTATAAATTTTAGTTAATTTTTTACCTCCATATTTCTAGCTAACATAGAAAAAATATCTATGGGTGGATCAAATACAAATATAAATAGAGAAATATCTATAAATATACATATAAATATAAATTTAAATGTAGATATATAGATTAGATTTGTCTAAATTTAGTTTATATTGAGTATAACATTTTTTAAACTACTTACATTAATTATAATTCTATTTATAGTTAAACTTTTAATGTTATCTCAAAATTGTCAAGTGGCTTCTTTTTAACTTGTCATATACTCCTTCTTGCTTATGTTTTGATTAGAAATTTATACAAAATATTCCCAAAAGGCTCACAGGTTGTGCTTGATTGCAGGTTTGATCAACAAAGTGACAAGATGTTAAAGATCAGCTCAAAAAGAAGTGAAACTTGCACAAGTACCAAGATAAGACAAAGCTCAAGCAAAACAGGCCCAATACGGACGCACACCATCTGTGCGGTCCGCACAAGTGACGTTCAAAGAAGGTGATTTCCAGCCAATAGGCAATGCGACTTAACCACATGCTTCACTACTCTTCTTTTAATATAATATAGATAATTGAAAGCTTAAATTAAATTATTTCTATATCAAAAAAGAAATATGTATAGATAAACTAGAGTGGGGAGAGTACTTCTATCAAAGTGTTTAAGTTGCAGTTATCAACTGCACGCTATGAGTGTGTTTGGTATAATGAAAATTATTTACATCTCAAGAGTATTTATAAATAATTTCGATACAATAAACATGATGCCATAATCTTTTGAACCAACAACCTTCGGAACCCACAAATTTTTTAAACATCTGAACCGCTAAACTTCGAACCCGTAAATTTTATAGTTTTTAAACTCGTAAATTCCAAACATATAAACCTCCGAACTCATAACTTTGAAACTTGTAAAATTTGAACCTGTAAACCGAATGATGAAAAAACTAAAACTAAAAATATATAAAAAAGTTATTTTTTTTGAGGGGGTGTGGGTGGATGGGTGTGCTGAAAAAAGAAAAAAAATTTGATATTACAAAATAAAAAAATTATACAGGGGTAGGGTTGGGTTGGTGTGTAAGCATAAACTATAATTTATACCAGGATCTTGAATATGATAATCTTACATGTAATTATCATAGAAAACATACCTGATGCGGGATCCATTATCTTGAAGTGGAAGCGTTACTTAGTAATCGGTTTCTCGCCCCTTACCCTAGCTTTCATTACCGCCGACTTTAGAGATGGAAGAGAGCAAAAAGTTGTAACCCTAATGGGAGGAAAAGGGCCAATTTATAGAGGTTCTCACTTAATCTGGTACGTCCATCAAGTAACCAATCAGATGGATGAGATTTGATAATTAATTATGGGCCTTAACCTATTGGGCCACATACACGTAGAAAAATCACTTACATTCTCCCACTTAGCATAATAATCACATAATATTAATATTTAATATAGAAACATTAGTTGCGCATAAACAAATCTCTTTTATAATATCCATCATAAATACCACAATACGATAAACTAGTAAATGTGAATTATGGCGGTTATACATAATTTATCTACATACTCCCTTCTATATACTACAACATTAGTAGTTTATCATATCAGGTTCATAAGCTATAAAATCTTATCGTCCACAATAATGTCTCCCTGAGACTTATCCTGTAATATCTCGAAACAATAATGTGCACACCATTATGAGAAACAGGAATTACTAATATATATCAAAAACATACAAATAAGCTCAGAGTGTCAAAACATCATAAATACATCAATCATAAATACAGTCAAGACCCATTCTATGTACATGTTATTTAAATATCTTTGGTTGTAAACCTTTTGTTAACGGATCTGCAATCATGAGATCAGTTCTAATATGCTCAAGTGACACTCTTTGTTTCTGAACTTCCTCTGTGACGGTAAAGTACTTTAATTTCATATGTTTGGCACCTTTGGAGTACTTATCGTTCTTGGAGAAGAATACTGCTGCAGAATTATCACAGTAAATTTTTAGCGGCTTGATAATGGTGTCGACAACCCCAAGTCCTGAAATAAAGTTTCACAACCATAATGCATGAATTGTGGCTTCAAAACATGCCACAAATTCTACTTCCATCGTGGATGTAGCAATGACAAACAGTTTGGCACTCTTCCACGATATTGCTCCTTTAGCTAATTAGAATAAATAACCAAACATGGATTTTCTAGTGTCAATACATCCAGCGAAATCTGAATCCGAGTATCCAACAACTTCCAAATGCTTGGATCTCCTATACATGAGCATGTAATCCTTCGTTCCTTTCAAGTACCTCAAAACTTTCTTTGCAGCTTTCCAGTGATCAATTCCTGGGTTACTCTGATATCTTCCTAACATTCCGACTGCAAAGATAATATCCTGTCTTGTGCAAGTCTGAGCATACATCATACTACCAACAATAGAAGAGTAGGGAATTGATTCCATTACTTTTCGCTCTACATCATTCTTAGGACATTGCATGAGACTAAATATGTTCCTTTTTTGAATTGGAATAGTCTCTGTTGAACAATTTTTCATATTGAATCTCTCTAGAATTCTTTCAATATAGCCTTTCTAAGACAATCTTAATAGTCCTTGTGATCTATCACGGAATATTTCTATTCCTATCACATAGGATGCCTCACCCATATCTTTCATTTTAAAATTCTTAGAGAGGAAATCTTTAGCCTCACTCAATATGCCTAAATCATTAGCAGCAAGTAGAACACCATCAACATATATGACTAAAAATATAAACTTGCTCCCACTAATCTTTTGGTATATACACCGATCAACGGTATTTTCCACAAATCCAAAAGATGTTATGGTATCATTAAACTTTATATAATATTGTCGTGAGGCTTGTTTAAGTTGTAAGGCCCCGTGAAATTTTTGTGCATAAAACCTAGTAGATGTGGTGTCATGGTCCGAATGATGTGTTAGGAATGCGTAGAATTCTTCGCGGCGAGCTTGCGAGCCGCGGTTCGGACCCTTGGTAGTGATTTAAGTTTCAAAATGTAGAATAAAATTTTTTCCAGAAAAATGTCAATCTGCGGTGCACTTTTGCGACCGCAGAATCAATATGCGGTCCGCATAGTGACCGCAAATCGTTCCAGAGAGTTGCCCAAAATTGTGTCCAATGTGCGGTCGATATGCGATCGCATGTCAATCTGCGGTGCACTTTTGCGACCGCAGAATCAACATGCGGTCCGCATAGTGACCGCAAATCGTTCCGGAGCCTTGTTACCGGCAAGTATTGTATTTCCCTTTTGTATCCTAGAGGCTCTGTAGACATGTAAACTGTGGGACTCCAGTCTTATATATATAAGGTGTTATGTCGGGATCTCTTCTTTAATATAACACCTTTCTTCTTCATTTTATCATATCATCTCACCAAAATTAGAGAGAGAAGAGAGGGTTTTTAGAGAGAGAAGTTCTTCATCTTCAAAGGTTGTTCCAACTACTTAATTCCAAGGGATTCTAGGGCAAGGATTCAACTTCCCCAATATTTTCAAGGTAAAAACCCTAACTATTTTCTTGATTTTCAGTTTTAATTGGGTAAAGAGAGGTTTTCATATAATAGCTTTTAAAAGTAGAATTTTTACACTCATGCATGATTATTGAACTTGATTTCTAGTAAAAAAGAAGTGGGTAGAAGTAAGAGTCTTCAAGAACAAGGTTGGCAAGAGTAGGATATCTTGGGTAAGCATAAAGTAGGAGGAAAAACATCATCACCAGGTATGTATGGCTAATTTTGATTCTTGTGAAATTGCCCTTATGTGTAAAATTGTTTGGCATGTGTTGATTTGAGAAATTGTATGTGATTAATTGATGTTGTTGTTGGATATTCAAAGTTGTTGTTGAACTATGAGTGTTGTGGTAAGAAATATGAACCGAAAGGTAAATGAGAGTTGAATTGGGTAAAGAATTTGTGAATAATGATTATGATGGCCTATATGGCACCTTGTGGAAAAGAAATCGAAACACTTGAGAATTGGTTTATTGTGGAAAGAGATGAAACACTTGAATTATGGAAAATTGTTGAATATACATGTGTGAATATTATTGAATGTGGAAACATTGTAACTTGGTTGTGATATTGGCTTGAGAAGTAATTGAGAACATGAAACAATGTGCAAGTTGCTTATTTGAACTTGTTGAAATTGTGTGTAGTACCTTATCCGCTGTTTGAAATTGTTGTGTTTTCAACTGTAAGGCGGGGTCGTGTCGCGCGCCGCGACGTGGTGAAATAAGGTGTGGGTTGGGGTGATAAGGGTGGCCGAGGTAATAAGGGTGGTCAGGGGCAATTAGGATGGAAAGCGATCGAAATCGCTATTGAAAATTGATACATAAATCAATAATGTGAAATTGTGAAAGGAGACAGCAGGAGAGTTTGCAACCTGTGGGGCGGCACTGATTGCCCCTTTGTTTGACTACTTGTACTTTACGTGATTGATTGGTTATTGTTAAATTGGTTGATTGTAGAAAGTGCTTTGTGTTGAGAATTATTTGAAATAAGGAAAATGTGGAAACATGGTTGGCTGGCTTAATTAATTGTTGATGTAATTTAATGGCTTGAGTTTACTTGGGACAAAGTTTGTCCATACATACCAGTACAATTCAAGTGTACCGACGTCCCTTTTGCCGGGGGCGCTACATTCGTGTTATGATTGTAGGTGGATCAGTAGCAGGCACTTCAGCTCATCGGCAGTAGTATCCTTCTCCTTCCACTGCCCGTTTTGGTGAGCCCCTTTCTTCCTTGGGGCCTTGTGTGGTTCATGCCACTCGGTTTAGATTTCATTTTGGTTTTGTAAGGTATAGCCGGAGCCTTGTTACCGGCAAGTATTGTATTTCCCTTTTGTATCCTAGAGGCTCTGTAGACATGTAAACTGTGGGATTGTGGCCTATGTATATGTATGGGGCGTTGCAAATATAAATTATGAACTTGTTAGTAAATAAATCACATAGTTATGTTTATGCATTATGAAATCAGTCATTGTTGGTAAGATATTTTGGTTAATGAGAAACAGTCAACACAGGGGTAACGCGTGGGAATGAAAGGCACCCAGGTCCGCTTGACTGGGGCAACCCGGTCAGGCGCCGGTCATGTCCCTCGATTTGGGGCGTGACATTAAGTCCATATATTGGCTTCTTCAGTTTACACATCATTTGACCTTTTCCTTTAGTTTCGAATGGTCCATATAAACTTCCTACTTGAGATCTCTAGAAAGGTAGTTTTCACATCCATTTGGTGTAACTCTAAATCATAATAAGCCACCAAAGCCATAATAATTCTTAATGAGTCTTTCTTTGAAACTGGTGAAAAGGTCTCTTTATAATCAATGCCTCCTTTCTGAGTATAACCCTTGGCAACAAGTCTGGCTTTGTATCTCTCAATATTGCCATTTGAATCGTGTTTGTTCTTAAAAAACCATCTACACCTGATTCTTTTAGAACTTTCAGGCAATTCAACGAGATCCCAGACTTTATTGTATTCCATGGATTTTAACTTTTCCTTCATGGCATCAATCCATTTGTCAGACTCATTACTTTCTATGGATTGTGAAATGAAACTGGATCCTTATAAGACCAATATCAAAATCTGACTCTTGCAAACAAACCACGTAATCATTCGAAATAATCAATTTTCTAACTCTTTGAGATTTTCTTAATGGCATTTCTTGTGGTTCATTTGTGTGAGATATTTGTGAGTGTAACGACCCGGCCCGTCGTTACGGGAATTACCACCCCGTTACCTTGCATTTACATATATTATGCTTTTAAAACAGTAGTATTAGAGTATATCGGGTGAGTTAGGAGTGATTTGGGTTGAAAATGAAACAAATAGCATGTTTGAAGAAAGCTTGAATATGAAAAGTCAACCAAGAGTTGACTATTGAGTTAGAGTGCTCGGAACCGAATTCTGATGATTCGACTAGTTCCGGGGGATCATTTATGACTTAGGAGAACAATCGGAATTGAATTCGGAGGTCCGGTGTAGTTTTAAGCTTGAATTGGCGAATGTTGAATTTTGGCGAAAACCGGATGGTAGGTGATATTTTGATCCGGGGGTCGGAATGGAATTCCGACAATTTCTGTAGTTTCGTTATGTGATTTTGGATGTGTCTGCAAATTTTCAGGTCATTCGGACATCGTTTGATCGGGTTTTGGATTGAATGTTAGTTTTGAAAGTTTTGAAGAAACTTAGGCTTGAATCCGTGATTAATTGGTGATTTTGATGTTTAGTATGGTGTTTTTATGATTGGAACAAGTCCGTATCATGTTTAGGGTACGTTGGTGGTTTTCGTTGGGGTCCCGGGGGCCTCGGGATGATTTCGGACCATCAACCGGGCATTTGGACTTGGCCAAAAATCTGCAGAAAACTGCAGGTTCTGCCCAGGCCCTCAAGCCTTCGCGTTCGCGTGACCATTGTCGCGTTCGCGAAGGCCAAGCCTTTTGTTCATCGCGTTCGCGGGGGAAGGAGTCGCGTTCGCGTAGCTCTGGGATGTTAAGCATCGCGAACGCGGTGCTTTGGTCGCGATCGCGTAGAGTCATGGCGTTGTGCTTCGCGTTCGCGGGAGGCCTATCGCGAACGCGTAGAAGAAATCCGGGTTGCTGTGAGGTTGATCATCGCGAACGCGTGTGATGAGTCGCGTCCGCGAAGGTTACAGGATTTGAGCATCGCGAACGCGTGACCAGTGTCGCGTTCGCGAAGTGTCAGGTTGGTTTGTTCATCGCGAACGCGTAGAGGATCACGCGAACGCGATGAACAATGGTGTCTGGCAGTGAATAAAAATCCAGAAACAGAGAGTTACGGGTTTACAACCCAAAACACAATTTTTGAGCTCTAGAGAGAAGAAATCACGGGAAATCATCGGGTATTCGTTGGAGGTAAGTTTTGTGGCTTAATTACATCATTTTAACATGAAATCCTTGGTTAATTCTCTCTGTAAATGGAAGATTAGATGTGGGTTTTAACCCTAGGCCTAAATTGTAGAAAAACAAGGATTTGAGTGGGCAAATGGAGTCCGATTTTGGTAAAATTGATATGCTTAGACTCGTATTGAGACGAGGGTTCCAGAAATGTGAATTTCGTAAAATTTTGGAATGTGGGCCCGGGGCTCGGGTTTTGACAACTTTGGGAATTTTGATGTAAATTGAGTTGTATTGATTGGGTGTCGTCCCATTGGCCTAAATTGTTGTATTTTTACTGTATTTGATCAGATTCTACGCGTGCGGAGCTTGATTCTCGTGGCAAGGGCATTGCGGAGTAGTCGTCGCGCCGTATAGAGGTGAGTAATAGATGTGGGTGATGACCAGCGGGTTCGAAACCCCGGTATACCACTTTGTGACGCCGTATAGCGGCGAGACACGCACACTCTTGAGAGTGCGGGGTCGATCATGAACTGGAGACTACATATTAGTCCAACCCGTTGATATTGTATTATTGGCTATTCTAGAGCCGTCGAACCTCCTTCTCGGATGGTTGCATATATATATATATATATATTGTGATAATGGCCACTCTTGAGCCGAGGAACCCCTTCTTGGGCGGTTGAGTATACATGTGGGCCGTGAGCCAGTTATTGGATCCCGCGAGGATCGTTATCATTGTCTTATCACATAGACATGCTAGTTTACTACTAGTCCGCGGCTATTTTTGTTATTATGCTAATTCCAATCTCTGGAACTTGATATTACTGTTTTTCAACTGAAAAATGATAAAAGAGTTTTCAAAAACTACTTTTGAGTCTGCGAGGCTGTATTTGCATATTAGCTGACTAGTAGTGGATCGGGCTGCGCGCCGCAGCAGGATATATGTTGGATCGGACTGCACGCCGCAGGAATATCTCTATGAGATGTGCTTGGGCTGTAGGAGCCCTCCGGAGTCTGAACCCCCACAGTGAGCACGGGTACCCAAAATTGGAGTCAGGCTACACGCCGTAGCGATCATATCATGCATTGCATTGCATTTAGCTACATCTGCTAGCCTGTTATGCTATTTATTGGTAATTGTTGGAAACAGGTACAGTGAAGATTGATTCTATGACAGGGTAGCCGACTATAGCTTTACATAGTGCTTTATTGCGGATTTCTTATCTCGCTACTGTCTTACCCTTGTTTATTACCACCGAGTCCGGCAGCACTCATTTTACTCCCTGCACCTTGCGCGCACATCCAGGTACCTCTCGGCAGTGATCCGGTAGCCGTGCGAGGCGACGTTTGTGGATATTCGAGGTAGGTGCAGAGTCCGCAGCCCGACATCCCTTCCTTCTGTCTTTGGATTTTGTATTGACATTTCTTTCCGCGCTTTTGGTATTTTGTAAACCCTTATACACTCATGTTCGGTAGAGGCTCATGACTCTTGACCCTTCGGTCCATGGGAGTTGATGTATTATGGGACTTGGTTCCTCGTTTTCGTTATTTGTATCGCTATTGCTTCGTGATTTAATATGCTTAAATGGGCTAAAGAGAGCGTCTAGCTCCGTTGTTTATATTGATTGGTCAGGCTGGCTTAGCAATGTGCTGGGCACCATCACGACCGGATTTGGGGTCGTGACAAGTTGGTATCGAAGCCTAGGTTTACTAGGCCTCATGAGTCTCGAGCCGGTTAGTAGAGTCTTGTGGATCGGTACGGGGACGCCTCGACTTATCCTCGGGAGGTCGCGAACCTTAGGAAAACTTCATTTTTCTTGAACTTCTGTCGTGCGATCTTGTTGTTCTGAGAACTGAACTTCTATATTCCATTCTCTCGCAGATGGCGAGAACGCAAGCATCAGGACGAGGTGGACGACCTCTATTGCCACCTGTTAGAGGCCGTGGGCGCGGTCGTACTGGAGTTAGAGGTAGGGCGGCCGAGGCGAGTGCGCGTACCGACCCGCTTGTTGTACCGGCTCGAGAGCGCCCCAGGTGGTCGAAGCTCCGGCGAGTCCCGGTTCAGGGCCGGACTATATCTATTGCTATTCTGGTCTTCAGGAAACTCTTGCCCGGATATTATCGGTGTGTTCCGGCTTGGCTCGAGGTAGTTTCGGCTACCGCTATCGCAGCGACATCTCGGTCGTGGGGTGGTCGACAGACCACTGCACGCCGCACACTCGATCCGGTTGTTCGGGGACTTCAGATGCCGCAGGTTGTCCCCGCTCGGTGGTTGCACCGGTTATTCCTCCAGCTGCACCGACTCCAGCTCCGAAGCATATGGTTCAGGTTACCCGATGACGAGCGACGTCGTCTTGAGAGATTTGGTGAGACTTGACCTCCGACATTGAGTGGTGTTGAGGGCGAGGATGCCCGTGGTTTCTTGGATAAGTGTCAGAAGATGTCGCGTACGGCTGGTATTCTTGAGTCCAGCGGAGTTTCATTTACTACATTTCGGTTCACTGGTCCCGCATTTGATTGGTGGGAGGAGTTTGAGAGGCGTAGGCCTGCAAGAGCAGCACCTGGCAGCAGTTCTCTACTCTCTTTCTAGAGAAATATGTACCTCGGTCTCGTCGCGAGGAGTTACGTCGCCAGTTCGAGTGGTTGATTCAGGGCGACATGTCTGTGACCCAGTATGAGCTCAGATTCACACAGCTGGCTAGGCATGCCACATGGATGATCCCTAATGATAGGGAGAGGATCGGGAGGTTCATTGATGGCCTCAACTACTCTATCCGTATTCTTATGACCGGCGAGCGAGTTCTGTCATCATCGTTTGAGGCAGGTTGCCGATATGGCACGCTCCATCGAGGCGGATCGTCGCCGAGAGAGAGAGGAGCGGAGGCCAAGAGGCCTCGTGGTTCTGGTAGTTCCGGTGGTGCTCCATCTAGAGGGCATTCCTAGCGAGCAGAGGTCGCTCATCTGGACCTTCTCATTCGAGCCGCCCGAGAGCGGAGCGGAGGTTCTGTATGGTCGTGGTCGACGGGGATTTCGACGAGGTCGGTCATCGCTGGTGCCCTCCCGGCCGCAGGTGCAGACCTACTTCCCACGCACCGTGTGCATGTTGCGAGTGTGGTGAGTTTGGCCACGTGAGAGACATTGCCCTCGACTACGTAGGGGCGAGGACTCAGCGGAGGGATCGGCCCTCCTCTTCAGCACCATCTCGGTCTAGTAGAGGTGGAGGTCGGTCTTCTCGTGGTCGCCCCAGGGGCGAGGAGAGATCTGGTGGAGGCCAGGCACGGTTCTATGCACTTCCTGACAGGCGTGATGCGGTTGCCTCCGATGCAGTGATTACAGGTATCATTTCTGTCTGTCACAGAGAGATGCCTCTGTTCTATTTGATCCAGGGTCCACATATTCTTACGTGTCCTCTTATTTTGCACATCATTTGAGTGCGACTCGTGGTATTCTTGATTTACTTGTTCATGTATCCACCCCCGTGGGTGATACGATTGTTGTGGATCATGTCTATAGATCCTGTGTTATATCTATTGGGGGTCTGGAGACCCAGGCAGATTTGTTATTGTTGGGCATGGTGGACTTTGATGTTATATTGGGTATGGACTGGTTGTCTCGGTACCATGCTATATTGGATTGTCATGCTAAAACAGTTACGTTGGCCACTCCTGGTATTTCTCAGATTGAGTGGCGGGGTTCGACTGATTTCGTCCCTAGCCGTGTTATTTCGTTCTTAAAGGCTCGGAAAATGGTTGAAAAAGGGTGTTTATCGTACTTAGCTTTTGTGAGAGATGTGGGAGCTGAGTCTCCTAGCATTGATTCTGTACCTGTTGTGAGGGATTTCCCAGATGTGTTTCCCTCAGACCTGCCGGGCATGCCGCCGGACAGGGATATTGATTTTGGTATCGATTTGGTGCCAGGCACTCAGCCTATTTCTATTCCTCCGTATCGGATGGCACCAGCTGAGTTGAAGGAATTGAAGGAGCAGCTCCAGGAACTCCTAGATAAGGGGTTTATTCGGCCGAGTGTGTCGCCGTGGGGTGCACCCAGTCCTGTTTGTTAAGAAGAAGGACGGATCTATGAGGATGTGTATTGACTATAGGCAGCTAAACAAAGCAACAGTGAAGAATAAGTATCCTCTGCCTCGTATTGATGATTTGTTTGATCAGCTCCAGGGAGCTAGGGTGTTCTCGAAGATTGATCTTCGTTCGGGCTACCATCAGCTGAAGATTAGAGAGTCTGACATTATGAAGACTGCATTCCGGACCAGATATGGTCACTATGAGTTCCTGGTGATGTCTTTTGGGCTGACCAATGCCCCAACAGCATTTATGCATCTGATGAACAGTGTATTCAAGCCGTATCTTGATTCATTTGTGATCGTATTCATTGATGACATACTTGTCTACTCTCGTAGCCAGGAGGAGCATGCTCGGCACTTGAGTGTTGTGTTGCAGAGATTGAGAGAGGAGAAGCTGTATGCCAAGTTCTCCAAATGTGAGTTCTGGCTTGAGTCCGTGGCATTCTTAGGGCACGTGGTGTCCTGTGATGGTATTCGGGTAGATCCGAGGAAGGTCGAGGCAGTGCAGAGTTGGCCCAGACCGACCTCAGTTACTGAGATCCGTAGCTTTCTGGGATTGGCAGGGTATTATCGCCGATTCGTTCTTACATTCTCTTCTATTGCTTCACCCATGACTAGATTGACTTAGAAGGTTGCTCCATTTTTGTGGTCCGAGGAGTGTAAGGAGAGCTTTCAGAAGCTCAAGACAGCATTGACCACGGCACCGGTCTTGATATTACCGTCAGCTTTAGATTCTTTTACTGTGTATTGTGATTCCTCGAGAGTTGGCATTAAATGTGTGTTGATGCAGGAGGGTAGAGTTATTGCTTATGCTTCTCGCCAGTTGAAGCCCCATGAGAAGAACTACCCTGTTCACGATTTGGAGTTAGTTGCTATTGTTCATGCCTTGAAGATTTGGAGGCATTATCTATATGGTGTATCTTGTGATGTATATACGGACCACCGTAGCCTTCAGCATTTGTTTAAGCAGAAAGATCTAAATTTGAGGCAGCGGAGATGGCTTGAGTTGCTTAAAGACTATGATATTACTATCTTGTACCATCCCGGAAAAGCCAATGTAGTGGCTGATGCATTGAGCCGGAAGGCTATTAGTATGGGCAGTTTGGCGTATATTCCAGTTGGGGAGAGACCCCTAGCAGTTGATGTTCAGGCGTTAGCTAATCGGATGGTAAGGCTGGATATTTCTGAGCCCAATCGGGTGATGGCTTATGTAGTAGCTCGTTCTTCTTTATATGATCGTATTCGAGAGCGCCAGTATGATGATCCACATTTGGCTGTCCTTAGGGACAGAGTTCAGCATGATGATGCTAGAGATGTCACCATTGATAGTGACGGCGTATTGAGGATGCAAGGCCGGATATGCGTGCCCAATGTTGATGGCCTTCGTGAGTTGATTCTGGAAGAGGCCCATAGCTCGCGGTATTCTATCCATCCAGGAGCCGCGAAGATGTATCAGGATTTGAAGCAGCATTACTGGTGGAGAAAGATGAAGAAAGATATTGTGAGCCATGTGGCTCGGTGTCTAAACCGTCAGCAGGTCAAGTATGAGCATCAGAGACCTGGTGGTGTATTCCAGCGTATTGATATTCCGGAGTGGAAGTGGGAAAGAATAACTATGGACTTTGTTAGTGGACTCCCTCGGACGGCGAGGAAGTTTGATTCAGTTTGGGTGATTGTGGATAGGTTGACTAAGTCAGCTCACTTCATCCCAGTGTGTACTACCTATACCTCAGAGCGGTTGGCAGAGATATTCATCCGTGAGATAGTGAGATTGCATGGAGTTCCTATTTCCATTATATCGGACAGAGGTACCCAGTTCACATCTCAGTTCTGGAGGACATTTCAGCGAGAGTTGGGGTCACAGGTAGAGTTGAGCACAGCATTTCATCCACAGACGGATGGGCAGTCTGAGCGTACTATTCGGATATTGGAGGACATGTTGCGTGCTTGTGTCATTGATTTTGGTGGTTCATGGGCTGATTATTTGCCTTTGGCGGAGTTTGCTTATAATAATAGCTATCAGTCCAGCATTGAGATGGCACCGTATGAAGCTTTATATGGGAGGCGGTGTAGGTCTCCAGTTGGTTGGTTCGAGCCCGGCGAGGCTAGGTTGTTAGGGACAGAGTTAGTCCAAGATGCCTTAGATAAGGTGAAGGTGATTCAGGAGAGGCTTCGCACAGCTCAGTCGCGTCAGAAGAGTTATGCAGACCGGAAGGTCCGAGATGTGTCTTATTCAGTAGGTGAGAAGGTGTTGCTGAAAGTTTCGCCTATGAAGGGTGTTATGAGGTTTGGAAAGAAAGGGAAGTTGAGCCCAAGGTTTATTGGACCTTTTGAGGTGCTTAGGAAAGTTGGGGAGGTGGCTTATATGCTTGCTTTGCCACCCCGTTTGTCGGGAGTTCACCCGGTGTTCCATGTATCTATGCTCCGGAAGTATGTCGGAGACCCGTCTCATGTGTTGGACTTCAACACGATACAGCTAGATGAGGATTTGACTTATGATGTGGAACCAGTAGCCATTTTGGGTCGACAGGTTCGTAAGCTGAGATCTAAGGATATAGCTTCGGTGAAAGTGCAGTGGAGAGGTCGTCCCGTGGAGGAAGCAACTTGGGAGACCGAGCAGGAAATGCGGAGCAGATATCCACACCTATTTGATGCTCCAGGTATGTTTCTTAACCCGATCGCGGACGAGCGTTTGTTTAAGTTGGGGAGAATGTAACGACCCGGCCCGTCGTTACGGGAATTACCACCCCGTTACCTTGCATTTACATATATTATGCTTTTAAAACCAGTATTAGAGTATATCGGGTGAGTTAGGAGTGATTTGGGTTGAAAATGAAACAAATAGCATGTTTGAAGAAAGCTTGAATATGAAAAGTCAACCAAGAGTTGACTATTGAGTTAGAGTGCTCGGAACCGAATTCGAGGATTCGACTAGTTCCGGGGGATCATTTATGACTTAAGAGAACAATCGGAATTGAATTCGGAGGTCCGGTGTAGTTTTAAGCTTGAATTGGCGAATGTTGAATTTTGGCGAAAACCGGATGGTAGGTGATATTTTGATCCGGGGTCGGAATGGAATTCCGACAATTTCTGTAGTTTCGTTATGTGATTTTGGATGTGTCTGCAAATTTTCAGGTCATTCGGACATCGTTTGATCGGGTTTTGGATTGAATGTTAGTTTTGAAAGTTTTGAAGAAACTTAGGCTTGAATCCGTGATTAATTGGTGATTTTGATGTTTAGTATGGTGTTTTTATGATTGGAACAAGTTCGTATCATGTTTTAGGGTACGTTGGTGGTTTTCGTTGGGGTCCCGGGGCCTCGGGATGATTTCGGACCATCAACCGGGCATTTGGACTTGGCCAAAAATCTGCAGAAAACTGCAGGTTCTGCCCAGGCCCTCAAGCCTTCGCGTTCGCGTGACCATTGTCGCGTTCGCGAAGGCCAAGCCTTTTGTTCATCGCGTTCGCGGGGGAAGGAGTCGCGTTCGCGTAGCTCTGGGATGTTAAGCATCGCGAACGCGGTGCTTTTGTCGCGATCGCGTAGAGTCATGGCGTTGTGCTTCGCGTTCGCGGGAGGCCTATCGCGAACGCGTAGAAGAAATCCGGGTTGCTGTGAGGTTGATCATCGCGAACGCGTGTGATGAGTCGCGTCCGCGAAGGTTACAGGATTTGAGCATCGCGAACGCGTGACCAGTGTCGCGTTCGCGAAGTGTCAGGTTGGTTTGTTCATCGCGAACGCGTAGAGGATCACGCGAACGCGATGAACAATGGTGTCTGGCAGTGAATAAAAATCCAGAAACAGAGAGTTACGGGTTTACAACCCAAAACACAATTTTTGAGCTCTAGAGAGAAGAAATCACGGGAAAACGCTGGGAAATCATCGGGTATTCGTTGGAGGTAAGTTTTGTGGCTTAATTACATCATTTTAACATGAAATCCTTGGTTAATTCTCTGTAAATGGAAGATTAGATGTGGGTTTTAACCCTAGGCCTAAATTGTAGAAAAATAAGGATTTGAGTGGGCAAATGGAGTCCGATTTTGGTAAAATTGATATGCTTAGACTCGTATTGAGACGAGGGTTCCAGAAATGTGAATTTCGTAAAATTTCGGAATGTGGGCCCGGGGCTCGGGTTTTGACAACTTTGGGAATTTTGATGTAAATTGAGTTGTATTGATTGGGTGTCGTCCCATTGGCCTAAATTGTTGTATTTTTACTCTATTTAATCAGATTCTACGCGTGCGGAGCTTGATTCTCGTGGCAAGGGCATTGCGGAGTAGTCGTCGCGCCGTATTGAGGTGAGTAATAGATGTGGGTGATGACCAGCGGGTTCGAAACCCCGGTATACCACTTTGTGACGCTGTATAGCGGCGAGACACGCACACTCTTGAGAGTGCGGGGTCGATCATGAACTGGAGACTACATATTAGTCCAATCTGTTGATATTGTATTATTGGCTATTCTAGAGCCGTCGAACCTCCTTCTCGGATGGTTGCATATATATATATATATATTGTGATAATGGCCACTCTTGAGCGAGGAACCCCCTTCTTGGGCGGTTGAGTATACATGTGGGCCGTGAGCCAGTTATTGGATCCCGCGAGGATCGTTATCATTGTCTTATCACATAGATATGCTAGTTTACTACTAGTCCGCAGCTATTTTTGTTATTATGCTAATTCCAATCTCCGGAACTTGGTATTACTTGTTTTCAATCGAAAAATGATAAAAGAGTTTTCAAAAACTACTTTTGAGCCTGCGAGGTCGTATTTGCATATTAGCCGACTAGTAGTGGATCGGGCCGCGCGCCGCGACAGGATATATGTTGGATCGGATCGCACGCCGCAGAAATATCTCTATGAGATGTGCTTGGGTCGTAGGAGCCCCTCCGGAGTCCGAACCCCCACGTGAGCACGGGTACCCAAAATTGGAGTCGGCTACACGCCGTAGCGGTCATATCATGCATTGCATTGCATTTAGCTACATCTGCTAGCTCTGTTATGCTATTTATTGGTAATTGTTGGAAACAGGTACAGTGAAGATTGATTCTATGACAGGGTAGCCGACTATAGCTTTACATAGTGCTTTATTGCGGATTTCTTATCTCGCTGTCTTACCCTTGTTTATTACCACTGAGTCTGGCAGTACTCATTTTACTCCCTCGCCGCAGAGGAACCCTGGGCTGATGAAGTAGGTGCTGCACCCTGGTGGATATTCGAGGTAGCTGCAGAGTCCGCAGGACCCGACATCCCTTCCTCCTGTCTTTGGATTTTGTATTGACATTTCTTTCCGCACTTGGTATTTTGTAAACCCTTATACACTCATGTTCAGTAGAGGCTCGTGACTCTTGACCCTTGGTCTATGGGAGTTGATGTATTATGGGACTTGGTTCCCTGTTTTCGTTATTTGTATCGCTATTGCTTCGTGATTTAATATGCTTAAATGGGCTAAAAGAGAGCGTCTAGCTCCGTTGTTTATATTGATTGGTCAGGCTGGCTTAGCAATGTGCTGGGCGCCATCACGACCGGATTTGGGGTCGTGACAGTGAGTTAGTTTCTTCATGAAGTATTTCATCCAAATGTTGCTCGATATTGTCAAAGTGTTCTTCAACAACTGGAACAATTGGTATTTGTGTGGAAGTACGCACATTTCTAGGTAATAAAATATTAACCCTTACCTCTTTAATTTCCACACTTTGCTTTTCAACACTCCTACTAACCTCACAATTCTCAATAAATCTTGCATTATCGGATTCAACAATCCTCGAACAATGGTTTGGATAGTAAAACACATACCTTTTAGATTTCTCTAGGTAACCAATAAAGTAACCACTTACTGTTCCAGAATCTAATTTTTTCTTGTGGATTATAAACTCTAGCTTCCGCTGGGCAACCCCAAACATGCAGGTGCCTTAATCTAGATTTTCTTCCTGTCCACATTTCAAAAGGGGTCTTTGGAACTGCCTTACTAGGAACCCTATTTAATAAATATACATCGGTTTTAAGAGCATACATCCACAATGATTTGGGTAATGAAGAATTACTTATCATGCTCCTAACCATGTCCATAAGTGTTGGATTACGCCTTATCTGCAACACCATTTTGTTAAGGTGTTCCTGGCATAGTATACTGTGCACATATGCCACGTTCCTCGAAGAACTTTGCAAATGGACCTGGGCATTGTCCTGACTCATTATATTTTCCATAATATTCACCACCTCTATCTGAGCTAATGATTTTCACCTTTTTATCTACTTGTCTTTCAACCTCGGTAACAAATACCTTGAGGGCATATGCTGCTTGAGATTTTTCTTTCAGCAAATAGATGTATCCATAATGTGAAAAATCATCGATAAAAGTGATAAAATATTTCTTTCCACCAAAAGATGGAACATCAAAGGGTCCATAAATATCGGTGTGTACAATTTCAAGAAGCTGGGTGCTTCTTGTGGCACCTTTTTTACTATGCTTGGTTTGCTTTCCCTTAATGCAATCCAAACATATAGTAAGATCAGTAAAATTTAGATTCGAAAGAATCTCATTCTTTACTAATCTTTCTAACCTTTATTTGGATATATGACCCAAACGTCTATGCCACAAGTAAGCAGAACTTTCATCTAGTGAACTACGTTTAATTTCAATATTATGTTGAACATTAAGAAAGGATTCAAAAAACCAATATCGGGTTCCAATTTATATAAACCATCACTAAGAAAATAAGAACCATAAAAATAACATTTTTATATAAATTGAAACATCCATTTCCAAACTTCAAATCAAATCCAGAAATATCAAGTCTTGAAAAAGAAATCAAACTAGAAACTGAAGGTACATAAAGAGTCTGTAATAAATCAAGGTGATGTCCAGTCTCCATGATCAAACGATAAGTCCCTATGCCTTCAATTGGAGCCTTCATACGATTTCCTATGAACAAGAAATCCTTATTTGGATTTGTAGTTTGGATCGTAAAGAATCCCTGCAACGTAGTAGATACATGAGTAGTTGCACGAGAATCAAGCCACCAAGTATTATTAGGAACTTCTACTAAATTTGATTCGAAACATACAAAAGCACTAATTGTACCTTTCTTTTCGAACCAAGCTTTACGTTTCAAGCAATCTTTCTGATAGTGTCCTTCCTTATTACAGAAACGACATGTATCTGCCTTACGTTCCTTGTTAGCATCTTGTTGATCTTTAGGAGGTGCTTTATTCTTCTTGAGCTTGTTGGCCTTCACTTTAAGTCCTTTACCAGCTCTTTGACCCATGAGGTTAATTGAATGACTCCCTTCTTTCTTAAATCTTGACTCCTCCTGAGTAAGCATACTGCAGAATATACTAACATTCCACTTATCCTTAATAGTGTTATAGTTAATTTGAAAAGGTCCATACTCAGGAGGTAACGAGTTAAGAATAAATTGAACCAAGAAGGAGTCATCCACTTTCATCCCCATGGTCTGAAGTCTTGCTGCAATTTTAGTCATCTCGATGATATGGTTTTTCATACTACGCGACCCATCAAACTTCATGGTTGTGAGTTCAGCCATTAGTGTACCAGCGAGAGACTTATCTGCAGAACGAAAATATTCTCCCACAAACTTCAGGTATTCACTGGCACTTTCTGTTTATGGAATAGTACTTTTAGTGTTGTGGGCAATATGCATTCGCATAAACATAAGGCTTAGCCTGTTATAGAATTCACATACTTTATGGAAAGACTTCTCATCCGCATTGCTCGAATCAGTAATGGAAGCGTGCTTATCATTCAGCAGAGCCAAGTCAAGATCCATCACACCTAAGTAGAACTGGACTTGCTCACGCCATTCAGAGAAGTTTAATCCGTTGAACACAGTAACAGACGAAGTAAGCGAATGAAAAGGAATAGCTGCAAAATAGATAATACATGCTCACAAATCATTATGGATTCAACAAAACAGTTAAAGCATATCACAATTCTCCTTTGGGTTGATACTACGACACACTATCATAATTTAAATGCCATTTTATCTTTAATAGATAATTAAATATTTTTAACCAAATATATATGCCATCTTTGGACAGACAATATATATTTAACTAAGAATATTAATTTACCTCATCGTATTCACTATTCATAGAATAATTGATTCACCTTTGGGTAAATCCTTAAGTTCTAGCAATAGTGAAAATTAATTTATCCACTAATTTTATTATAGGTATTTCATTAAATTCATGGATAAACTACAATTTTATGTATGCATATTTTCATAAACAAACTAGTTTGGCCACTTTGGTTGTCACGACCCCAAATCCGGTCGTGATGGCGCCCAGCACATTGCTAAGCCAGCCTGACCAATCCATATCAACCACGGAGCTAGAAGCTCTCTTTAGCCCATTTAAGCAAATTAATTCACGAAATAACAACGATACATGTAACGAAAATGGGGAACCAAGTCCCATAATACATCAACTCCCATAGACCAAGGGTCAAGAGTCATGAGCCTCTACTGAACATGAGTTAAAGTTTTACAAGAATACCAAGTGCGGAAAGGAATGTCAATACAAAATCAAAAGACAGTAAGAAGGAATATCGGGTCCTGCGGACTCTGCAGCTACCTCGAATATCCACAAATGTCGCCTCGCACAGCCACTGGATCACTGCTGAGAGGTACCTGGATCTGCACACAAGGTGCAGGGAGTAAAATGAGTACTGCCAGACTCAGTGGTAATAAACAAGGGTAAGACAGCGCAGATAAGAAATCCGCAATAAAGCACTATGAAAAGCTGTAATCAAATACCCTGTCACAGAATCAATATCAACTGTACCTGTACCAACAAGTACCAGCAAAACAGTATAACAGCTAGCAGATGTAGCTAAATGCAATGCAATGCATGATATGACCGCTACGGCGCGTAGCCGATCCAATTTGGGTACCTGTGCTCACTGTGGGGGTTCAGACTCCGGAAGGGCTCCTTCAGCCCAAGCACAATATCACTGCGGCGTGCAGTCCGATCCAACATATATACTGCTGCGGCGCGCAGCCCGATCCACTACTAGTCAGCTAATATGCAATCACAACCTCGCAGGCTCAAAAGTAGTTTGAAACATCTTTTATCATTTTTCAGTTGAAAACAGAAATATCAAGTTCCAGAGATTTGGAAATATCATGATAACAGAAATAGCTGCGGACTAGTAGTAAACTAGCATGTCTATATGATAAGACAATGATAACGATCCTCGCGGGATCCAACAACTGGCTCATGGCCCACAAGTATACTCAACCGCCCAAGAAGGGGGTTCCTCGGGCTCAAGAGTGGCCATTATCACAATATATAATATGCAACCATCCGAGAAGGAGGTTCGACGGCTCGAGAATAGCCTAATATCATAATACAGTATCAACAAGTCGGACTAAGTCATAGTCCCCAATCACAATCGACCCCGCACTCACAAGAGAGTACGTGTCTCGCCGCTATACAGCGTCACAAAGTGGTATACCGGGGTTTCGAACCCGCCGGTCATCACCCACATCTATTACTCACCTCAATACGGCGCGACGACTACTCCGCAATGCCCTTGCCACGAGAATCAAGCTCCGCACGCGTAGAATCTGATCAAATACAGTAGAAATACAACAAATTAGGCCAATGGGATGACACCCACTCAATACAACTCAATTTACATCAAAATTCCCAAAGTTGTCAAAACCCGACTTTCGGTACGCTTGTCGAAAAATTACAAAAGTCACATATTCGGAACCCTCATCTCAATACGAGTCTAAGCATATCAATTTTACCAAATTTGGACTCCATTTGCCCATTCAAAACCTTGATTTTCTAAAGTTCAAGCCTAGGGTTAAATCTTCCATGAATCACCCCAAATTCCTCCATTTTCATGATATAATTGCATAATATTATCAATACTAATCATAGTTTAAGTCCATAGTTGATCACCTGATGATTTCCCTTGAGTTTCTCTTCAAAATCGCCCAAATCACCTCTAAAGCCGAGACCCAAATGTGTGAAATGTTTTTAAAATTTTTCCAACTTCTGATACACTTAACTCACAGCGATTTTCGCTTCTGCGGATAAAATTCCGCTCCTACGAGTCCGTATCCGCGACCAGAGGGTCGCTTCAGCGGTTCCAGGCCTAGCCGGCCAATTCCACTTCTGCGAGAAAAGGACCGTTTATGCGTGTCCGCTTCCGCGATTGAACCTCCGCTTCTGCGCACCAGAGTCCGCTCCTGCGGACTCGCCCAGGCGGTCAAGAATCCGCTTCTGCGGACTTTTCCCTTTTTCGTCTAGTCCGCTTCTGGGATCACTGACTCGCACCAGCGATGCCGCTTCAGGGGAAAGGATTTCGCTTTTGCGATGCCAAGCATTCCTGCGCTCCTCAGTCCGCTTCTGCGGACTCGCCTCCGCGCCCACATTTCCGCAGGGGCGAAAATGACAGAACCATAACTCTTCAACCTGCAATTTCCATGATTTTCTTCCGTTTAACCATCCGAAAACACCCCGAGGCCCCGGGACCCCATCCAAACACACCAACACCTCCTAATACCTTATTCAAACTTGCTCAAATCCTCAAAACACGTCTAACAACATCAAAACCCATAATTCGTATCGAATTCAAGCCTAAATTCCTTAAAACATTCCGATTTACACAATCAATCAAAAACCCGACCAAACGACGTCCGAATGACCTGAAATTTTGCAGGCACATCCAAAATCACCTAACGGAGCTACTGCAACTGTCGAAATTCCATTCCGACTCCCGGATCAAAATCTCACCTACCATTCGGATTTCGCCAAAATTCAACCTTAGCCAATTCAAGCCTATTTCTATACCGGGCCTCCAAATTCAATTCCGATTGCTCCCCTAAGTCACAAATCACCTCCCGGAACTAACCGAATCATCAGAATCCGATTCCGAGCCCTCTAACCAAATAGTCAACTCCATGTTGACTTTCCTTATTCAAGTTTCCTTCAAAAAGGCTATATGCCTCATTTTCAATCCAAATCACTCCTAAATCACCCGATAGACTTTAACACTGGATATAAAAGCATAAAACATACAATTTCAACATAACGGGGTGGTAATTCCCGTGACGACGGGCGAGGTCGTCACATTCTCCCCCTCTTAAGCAAACGCTCGTCCTCGAGCGGGTCAAGAAACATACCTGAAGTCTCAAACAAGTGAGAATATCTGCTCCGCATCTCCCGCTCGATCTCCCAAGTGGCCTCCTCCACGGGTCGACCTCTCCACTGAACCTTAACTGATGCAATCTCCTTAGACCTCAATTTTCTCACCTGCCGTCCCAAAATGGCGATAGGCTCCACATCATAGGATAGATCACAATCAAGCTGAATGGTGCTGAAATCTAATACATGAGACGGATCTCCAATGTACTTCCGGAGCATAGACACATGGAATACTGGATGGACGCTGGATAAGCTGGGCGGCAAGGCCAACTCATATGCCACCTCTCCAACTCTCCTAAGTATCTCAAAAGGACCAATGTACCCGGGACTCAACTTTCCTTTCTTCCCAAACCTCATGACACCCTTCATAGGTGAAATCTTCAACAATACTCTGTCACCAACCATGAAAGACAACTCTCGAACTCTACGGTCCGCATAACTCTTCTGACGAGACTGTGTTGTACGAAGCCTCTCCTGGATCAACTTTGCTCTATCCAGAGCATCCTGGACTAGCTCAGTCCCTATTAATCTAACCTCACCAGGCTCAAACCATCCCACGGGGGATCTACACCGCCGACCATACAATGCCTCACACGGGGCCATCTGCATACTCGACTGATAACTGTTGTTGTAGGCAAACTCAGCAAGTGGTGGGAACTCATCCCACGAACCACCAAAATCAATCGCACAAGCTCGCAACATATCCTCCAAAATCTGAATAGTACGCTCAGACTGTCCGTCTGTCTGGGGGTGAAATGTTGTACTCAACTCAACCCGCGTACCCATCTCTCGCTCAAATGCTCTCCAGAACTGCAAAGTAAACTGTCTACCTCTGACTAATATAATAGAAACTGGAACCCCATGCAATCTCGCAATCTCACAGATGAATATCTCTGCTAACCGCTCTGAGGAGTATGTAGTACACGCATGAATAAAGTGAGCTGACTTGGTCGATCTATCCACAATCACCCAAACTGAATCAAACTTCTTTGTTGTCCGAGGGAGACCACTAACAAAATCCATAGTAATTCTCTCCCATTTCCACTCGGGAATATCAATGCGCTGAAATACACCACCGGGCCTCTGATGCTCGTACTTAACCTGCTGACAATTGAGGCACCGTGCTACATGTCCGACAATGTCCATTTTCATCTTTCTCCACCAATAGTGCTGTTTCAAATCTTGATACATCTTCGCGGCTCCTGGATGGATAGAATACCGCGAGCTATGGGCCTCCTCCAAAATCAACTCACGAAGGCCATCAACATTGGGCACGCATATCCGGCCCTGCATCCTCAATACGCCGTCACTATCAATGGTGACATCTCTAGCATCATCATGCCGAACTCTGTCCCTCAGGACAGCCAAATGTGGATCATCATACTGGCGCTCACGAATACGATCATATAGAGATGACCGAGATACAACACAAGCCAATACCCTGCCGGGCTCCGAAATATCTAACCTCACTAGCCGATTGGCTAGCACTTGAACATCATAAGCAAATGGCCTCTCCTCAGCTGGAATATATGCCAAGCTCCCCATACTGACCGCCTTCCGGCTCAAAGCATCGGCCACCACATTGGCCTTCCCCGGATGATATAATATAGTAATGTCATAATCCTTCAGCAACTCCAGCCATCTCCGTCGTCTCAAATTAAGGTCTTTCTGTTTGAACAAGTGCTGGAGACTATGATGGTCGGTATACACCTCACAAGACACACCGTACAAATAGTGTCTCCAAATCTTCAAGGCATGAACAATGGCGGCTAGCTCCAAATCATGAACAGGATAGTTCTTCTCATGTGGCTTCAACTGCCGAGAAGCATAAGCAATCACCTTACCTTCCTGCATCAACACATAACCTATTCCCACTCTCGAGGCATCACAATAAATAGTATATGAACCTGAAGCTGATGGCAATACTAACACTGGAGCTGTGGTCAAAGCTGTCTTGAGCTTCTGAAAGCTCTCCTCGCACTCATCCGACCACACGAATGGTGCACCCTTCCGGGTCAATTTAGTCAATGAAGAAGCAATGGATGAAAATCCCTGAACAAACCGGCGATAATATCCCGCCAAACCAAGAAAACTCCTGATCGCTGTAGCTGAGGACGGTCTAGGCCAACTCTGCACCGCCTCTATCTTCTTAGGATCAACCCGAATACCATCACGAGACACCACATGTCCTAGAAATGCTACGGACTCGAGCCAAAACTCGCACTTGGAGAATTTAGCATATAGCTTCTCCTCTCTCAATCTCTCCAACACAATACTCAAATGCTGAGCATGCTCCTCGTGACTACGGGAGTAGATTAGAATGTCATCAATGAACACAATCACAAATGAATCCAAATAGGGCTCGAACACACTGTTCATCAGATGCATAAATGTTGCTGGGGCGTTGGTCAAGCCCAAACGACATCACAAGAAACTCATAATGACCATATCGGGTCCCGAATGCAGTCTTCATAATATCCGAGTCCCTGATCTTCAGCTGATGATAGCTTGAACGAAGATCGATCTTAGAAAACACCCTCGCACCCCGTAACTGATCAAACAAATCATTTATGCGCGGTAGAGGGTACTTGTTCTTCACTGTTACTTTGTTCAATTGCCTATAATCAATACACATTCGCATGGAACCATCTTTCTTTTTAATAAATAATACCGGCGCACCCCACGGGGACACACTAGGGCGGATGAAACCCTTATCCAGAAGCTCCTGAAGCTGCTCTTTCAGTTCTTTCAACTCAGCTGGTGCCATCCGATAAGGAGGAATGGATATAGGCTGAGTGCCCGGCACCAAGTCAATGCCAAAGTCAATATCCCTGTCCGGCGGCATGCCCGGCAGGTCTGAGGGGAATACATCTGGGAAGTCCCTCACAACAGGTACAGAATCAATGCTAGGAGACTCAGCTCCCACATCTCTCACAAAAGCCAAGTATGATAAACACCCTTTTTCGACCATCTTCTGAGCTTTTAAGAACGAAATGACACGGCTAGGGACGAAATCGGTCGAACCCCGCCACTCGATCCGAGAAATACCAGGAATGGCCAACGTAACTGTCTTAGCATGACAGTCCAATATAGCATGGTACGGAGACAACCAGTCCATACCCAATATAACATCAAAGTCCACCATCCCCAACAATAACAAATCGGCCTGGGTCTCCAGACCCCCAATAGATATAACACAGGATCTATAGACATGATCCACAACGATCGTATCACCCACGGGGGTGGATACATGAACAAGTAAATCAAGACTACCACGAGTCGCACCCAAATGATGTGCAAAATAAGAGGACACGTATGAATATGTGGACCCTGGATCAAATAGAACGAGGCATCTCTGTGACAGACATAAATGATACATGTAATCACCGCATCGGAGGCAACTGCATCACGCGTGTCGTAAGTGCATAGAATCGTGCCCGGCCTCCACCGGATCTCTCCTCGCCCCTAGGGCGACCACGCAAAGACTGACCTCCACCTCTATTAGACTGAGATGGTGCTGAAGATGAGGGTCGATCCCTCTGCTGAGTCCTGTCCCTACGCAGTCGAGGGCACTTGTCTCCTCACGTGGCCAAACTCACCACACTCATAACATGCACCCGGTGCTGGAGAAGGGGGACCGAAGGGAACCCCTCGCCGCGATGAACCCTGGGGTCGATGAAGTAGGTCTGCACCCTGGGCTGGAAGGGCACTAAGTGATGATCGACCCCCGCTGAAACCCATGTCGACCACGACCATAAGAACCTCCGCTCTGCTCCGGGTGGCCTCGAATGAGAAGGTCCAGATGAGCGACCTCTGCTCTGCCGGGAATGCCCTCTAGATGGAGCACCACTGAAACTGCCATAACCACGAGGCCTCTTGGCCTCCCGCTCCTCTCTCTCGGCGACGATCCGCCTCAATGGAGCGTGCCATATCAACAACCTGCTCAAATGATGATGACAAAACTCTCTCTCTGGTCATAAGAATACGGATAGAGTAGTTGAGGCCATCAATGAACCTCCTGATCCTCTCCCTATCAGTAGGGATCATCCATGTGGCATGCCTAGCCAACTGTGTGAATCTAAGCTCATACTGAGTCACAGACATGTCGCCCTGAACCAACCACTCGAACTGGCGACGTAGCTCCTCGCGACAAGACTGAGGTACATATTTCTCTAGAAAGAGAGTAGAGAACTGCTGCCATGTGAGAGGTGTTGCTCCTGCAGGACTACGCCTCTCAAACTCTTCCCACCAATCAAATGCGGGACCAGTGAACTGAAAGGTAGTAAATGAAACTCCGCTGGACTCAAGAATACCAGTTGTCCGCAATATCCTCTGACACTTATCTAAGAAACCCTGGGCATTCTCGCCCTCAACGCCACTGAAATGGGGTGGCTGAAGTCTACCAAATCTCTCGAGACGACGCTGCTCGTCATCGGGCATAACTTGAATCATATGCTCTGGAGCTGGAGCTGGTGCAGCTGGAGGAATAACCGGTGCACCCACCTGAGTGGGGATCGCCTCTGGCGTCTGAAGTCCCTGAACAACCTGCTCAGGTGTGCGAGCTGCAGGGGTCTGCTGACCACCCCCTGTCTGAGATGTCGCTGCAGTAGCAGTAGCTGAAACTACCTGAGCCAAACCGGAACACACCGATAATATCCGAGCAAGAGTCTCCTGAAGACCAGGAATAGCAATAGATACAGTCTGGCCCTGAACTGGGGCTGCTGGAGCATCAACCACTGGGGGCTGCTCCTGAACTGGTACAACGGGCGGGTCAGCTGGCACTGCCTCAGCCGCCCTACCTCTACCTCTAGCACGACCGCGCCCACGACCTCTAACAGGTGGCAATGGAGGTCGTCCACCTCGTCCCGATGCTCGCGTTCTCGCCATCTGTGAGAGAATAGAATATAGAAGTTCAGTTCTCAGAACAACAAGATCGCACGACAGAGTTCAAAAGAAGTGAAGTGTTTCCTAAAGGTTCGCAGCCTCCCGAGGATAAGTACAGAGGCGTCCCCGTACCGATCCACAAGACTCTACTAACCGGCTCAAGACTCATGAGGCCTAGTAAACCTAGGCTTTGATACCAACTTGTCACGACCCCAAATCCGGTCGTGATGGCGCCCAACACATTGCTAAGCCAGCCTGACCAATCAATATCAACCACGGAGCTAGAAGCTCTCTTTAGCCCATTTAAGCATATTAATTCACGAAATAACAGCGATACATATAACGAAAACGGGGAACCAAGTCCCATAATACATCAACTCCCATAGACCGAAGGGTCAAGAGTCATGAGCCTCTACTGAACATGAGTGTATAAAGGTTTACAAGAATACCAAGTGCGGAAAGGAATGTCAATACAAAATCAAAAGACAATAGGAAGGAATATCGGGTCCTGCGGACTCTGCAGCTACCTCGAATATCCACAAATGTCGCCTCGCACAGCTACTGGATCACTGCTGAGAGGTACCTGGATCTGCACACAAGGTGCGGGGAGTAAAATGAGTACTGCCAGACTCAGTGGTAATAAACAAGGGTAAGACAGCGCAGATAAGAAATCCGCAATAAAGCACTATGTAAAGTCGTAATCAAATACCCTGTCACAGAATCAATATCGACTGTACCTGTACCAATAAGTACCAGCAAAACAGTATAACAGCTAGCAGATGTAGCTAAATGCAATGCAATGCATGATATGACCGCTACGGTGCGTAGCCCGATCCAATTTGGGTACCCGTGCTCATTGTGGGGGTTCAGACTCCGGAGGGGCTCCTACAGCCCAAGCACAATATCACTACAGCGTGCAGTCCGATCCAACATATATACTGCTGCGGCGCGCAGCCCGATCCACTACTAGTCAGCTAATATGCAATCACAACCTCGCAGGCTCAAAAGTAGTTTGAAACATCTTTTATCATTTTTCAGTTGAAAACAGAAATATCAAGTTCCAGAGATTTGGAAATATCATGATAACAGAAATAGCTGCGGACTAGTAGTAAACTAGCATGTCTATATAATAAGACAACGATAACGATCCTCGCGGTATCCAACAACTGGCTCATGGCCCACAAGTATACTCAACCGCCCAAGAAGGGGTTCCTCGGCTCAAGAGTGGCCATTATCACAATATATAATATGCAACCATCCGAGAAGGAGGTTCGACGGCTCAAGAATAGCCTAATATCATAATACAATATCAACAAGTCGGACTAAGTCATAGTCCCCAATCACAATCGACCCCGCACTCACAAGAGAGTACGTGTCTCGCCGCTATACAGCGTCACAAAGTGGTATACCGGGGTTTCGAACCCGCCGGTCATCACCCACATCTATTACTCACCTCAATACGGCGCGACGACTACTCCGCAATGCCCTTGCCACGAGAATCAAGCTCCGCACGCGTAGAATCTGATCAAATACAGTAGAAATACAACAAATTAGGCCAATGGGATGACACCCACTCAATACAACTCAATTTACATCAAAATTCCCAAAGTTGTCAAAACCCGACTTTCGGTACGCTTGTCGAAAAATTACAAAAGTCACATATTCGGAACCCTCATCTCAATACGAGTCTAAGCGTATCAATTTTACCAAATTCGGACTCGATTTGCCCATTCAAAACCTTGATTTTCTAAAGTTCAAGCCTAGGGTTAAATCTTCCATGAATCACCCCAAATTCCTCCATTTTCATGATATAATTGCATAATATTATCAATACTAATCATAGTTTAAGTCCATAGTTGATTACCCGATGATTTCCCTTGAGTTTCTCTTCAAAATCGCCCAAATCGCCTCTAAAGCCGAGACCCAAATGTGTGAAATGTTTTTGAAATTTTTCTAACTTTTGATACACCTAACTCACAGCGATTTTCGCTTCTGCGGATAAAATTCCGCTCCTACGAGTCCATATCCGCGACCTGAGGGTCGCTTTAGCGGTTCCAGGCCTAGCCGGCCAATTCCGCTTCTGCGAGAAAAGGACCGCTTATGCGCGTCCGCTTCCGCGATTGAACCTCCGCTTCTGCGAAAACACCCGCTTCTGCGCACCAGAGTCCGCTCCTGCGGACTCGCCCAGGCGGTCAAGAATCCGCTTCTGCGGACTTTCCCCTTTTTCGTCTAGTCCGCTTCTGCAATCACTGACTCGCACCAGCGATGCCTCTTCAGCGGAAAGGATTCCGCTTCTGCGATGCCAAGCACTCCTGCGCTCCTCAGTCCGCTCCTGCGGACTCGCCTCCGCGCCCACATTTCCGCAGGGGCGAAAATGACAGAACCAGAACTCTTCAACCTGCAATTTCCATGATTTTCTTCCGTTTAACCATCCGAAAACACCCCAAGGCCCCCGGGACCCCATCCAAACACACCAACACCTCCTAATACCTTATTCAAACTTGCTCAAATCCTCAAAACACGTCTAACAATATCAAAACCCATAATTCGTATCGAATTCAAGCCTAAATTCCTTAAAACATTCCGATTTACACAATCAATCAAAAACCCGACCAAACGACGTCCGAATGATCTAAAATTTTGTAGGCACATCCAAAATCACCTAACGGAGCTACTGCAACTGTTGGAATTCCATTCCGACTCCCGGATCAAAATCTCACCTACCGTTCGGATTTCGCCAAAATTCAACCTTAGCCAATTCAAGCCTATTTCTATACCGGCCTCCAAATTCAATTCCGATCGCTCCCCTAAGTCACAATTCACCTCCCGGAACTAACCGAATCATCAGAATCCGATTCCGAGCCCTCTAACCAAATAGTCAACTCCAGGTTGACTTTCCTTATTCAAGTTTCCTTCAAAAAGGCTATATACCTCATTTTCAATCCAAATCACTCCTAAATCACCCGATAGACTTTAACACTGATATAAATGCATAAAACATACAATTTCAACATAACGGGGTGGTAATTCCCGTGACGACGGGCCAGGTCGTCACATTGGTGATTAACAAACTATATAACGTAAGTGCACACACAAATAAAGATCAAATATTTTATGCATGTGAATACTTTAAACAATCTAGTTTGGTCACTTTAGTGATTAACAAACTATACACAATAATACATGCATAAAATAAACATGAATTTGATGTATGTATAAATATTAAACATTCTAGTTTGACCACTTTAGTGACTAACAAGCTATATAACTTTAGAACACATACATCAGTTATTATACAATACAAGAATCAAATCACAATCGATATATTAGGTGAGATTCACATGCAAGTATTGATATTTAGACATTGCATAAACTTTTTAGGAATAAACTTTATTTCCTTAATGTCCGTAAATATTTTAAATCCGTAACATTACTTTATGACCTAGAATATAACATTATATAACATACAAACATTATGTATAAAATCGATATTTATACTAACAGATACGGTCATCCATAAGCACACAACAATTTAGAGTCACATTAAACCTAAATTCTAATCCATTATTTTCATTGAAAAGGTTAAACAAAGAATCAAGCACTTTAATACATCTCATTAGTCAAAACAATCTAATCTAATTGGTTGCTGCGAAAGATTGAGTTGACTATCAATTAAAAAAAATAATTACTATAGTTTTTCCGAGGGATTTGAGCAAGTCATCCAAATTCTGTGCTTTATGCGTAATAATACTTACGAAGATTATCAGTTCTAAGAAATCCAGGCTCGTGATACCACATATAAGCATAAACTATAATTTATACCAATATCTTGAACATGATAATCTTACATATAATTGTCATAGAAAACATACCTGAAGCGGGATCCATTATCTTGAAGCGGAAGCATTAATTGGTAATCGGTTTCTCGCCCCTTACCCTAACTTTCGTTACCGCCGACTTTAGAGATGGAAGAGAGGAAAAAACAGTAACCCTATTGGGTGGGGAGATAACCAATTTGCAGAGTTCTCACTTAATCTAGTACATCCATCAAGTAACCAATCGGACGAATAAGATTTGATAATTAATTAAATATTAATTATGAGCCTTAACCTATTGGGCCACATACACGCAAAAAAGTCACTTACATGGTGGTGCGGGAAAAAACAGAAATTTAAAATTCTAAAAAAAAGAGTAGAAAAATAACTTTTTTGCGTGTGTGGGGGTGGGGGTGTGGTGGGGTGGGGTGGGGTGGGGTGGGGTGGGGTGGAGGTGGTGATAAAAAAAACTGAAATTTGAGAAAAAAAAGTCTTTTTGAAGAGAGGGAATGTGGTGGATAGACGTGGGGCGGGATGGGTGGGTAGGCATGGGGTGGATTGTTGAGGGTGGTGAATTGGGTGGGGAAGGTTGAGAAAGAGTTTTGCAAAATATTTTTTCTTTTTTTTATAAAAAAAATATTTTACTCCAATTAAAGAAAAATATTTTTCAAAATATTTAAACCAATCAAACATAAAAAATTAAAGAATATTTTTCCTTCCTACCAAACACACCCTATATTTATGATGATTTCCTTTTCCGAGAATTTATCCTCATTCTACGTTTTCTTTCTGGTCTTTTTATTAGTTATACGTATAATTTTTTTTCTTCAAAATTTGCGATTCTCCACTAGAGAATGATTTATAGGTTCTTCTCTTGTGATAACTTTTTATATAATGAATTATTGTCAATTTCTTTGATAAATGTAAACATTTACTAAGACATATCTATACTCAATAATGATTTATTAATTGATTTTTTAAGCCTTTAGCAAATATGCCTTTTGGTACATAAGAAGACTTTTTCTAAAATTAATTTATATCTTAAAATTATAAATTTTGAATTAAATTTTGAATTTTTTATATATATGTAAATAGTAAAGATAGAAACAAAAAACTAACAGAGAGGTATTACTTGTCAATAGAAAATGAGGAGAAACGAAGGGTAAAGCGGGAAAGTCGGATAAATTTAGAGGTATTTTCTATTTACATTAATAATTAGCCCATTGAAAAGTTTAATATATCGTTGATTATAAAACTCGCCATTTCTTCTCTTTACCCTGAAATCCAAGAGGTGAGAAGTTCAAACTTCAAATTTCAAAGACCAATCTTTTTTTTCTCCCTTTTTGTGTTCTCTGAATTCCAGAAGCTTCTTCTCCCTCTCTCAATGGCGGATCAGCTGACCGATGATCAGATCTCTGAGTTTAAGGAGGCTTTCAGCCTGTTCGACAAGGACGGCGATGGTTCGATTCGATTTCTCTTCTTTATTAGATTGCATTATGTGTAATTTTTTGTTAATATGTTTATCTCCGTACAGTTGAGTTCAGATCTGGCTTTGTTGACTTTATGTTTAGTCTCCGTTTGGTTTCAGATTTGATGAATTGAAAAAACTGCCGATTTTCAGGATTTGGTGAAAGAGAAATGTATAACAATTGATTTATTTTGTATTTAGGAATGTTATCTCATCTGAGAAAGCAACCGATTAGAGAATATGGAAGATATACAATTTTTGTGTTGAATTTTAAGGTGAAATAATTTACGAGCGAAGAACTATTGGAGATTTGATGGAACAATTAAAGTTGAAAAATTGCTGATTTTGTGGATTTGGTATATTTGGTATATTTGAAATGCATAATAATTGATTTATTTGGTATATAGGAATGATTTATCTCCTTTGAGAAAGCAATGATTAGAGAAAATGGAATGATACAAATTTTTTTAATTGAATTTTTAAGAAAAATCTAGTTTTGATGGACAAATTTTGGCCTAATTTATTTAGAAGAAAATGGTGAATCTTTGGCTTTGTATTGTGGTTGTTAGTAATTGTTTTGGATGTGGGCCAAATTATCAGTCCTTATAGCTACTCTTATTGTTATTTCAACTTGCTTTAAATGGTAGTTGTAGTTTCTCTGTCTTTATCATAACTGTGTATGAGCAGATTTGTCTGTATTAATGTAAGCATTTAAAATGGTATTTTTAAACTCAATTAAAACATGATCTTTTCTAGAAATCATCTATCAGAAATAAGATTTTGCAAATAGTGGTCTAAAAATTTGAGCACCTAAGGTGTGGCCTTGCAGTAAATGAAGTGATAGGTAACCTTGGAGACTAGTGTTATCCCAGCAGCTTAGGTATTTCTTCCCATAAATACCTAAGCTTTGGGAATGAAGTGGAGGTTTGAAGAAATATAAATCATTTTGTTTTCTAATGTTGTTTCCCAAAATGACCAAATAATTGTCTGTTTTGTGTTCTTTTTTTATATAATTTTTGTGGTTTGATTGGGATGAAGTGGAGGTTTGAAGAAATTTTTTGGTTGGATGAAGAGCTATAGTTCGTATAATGTATATGATGGTGTTTTTATTGGAGTTCCAGCTGTTGTTACATGTACTGTATTTTTAATCAGTTACCACTTAATAACTGGCTTTGCTTCTGCAACATATTTGGTTCTTGTTTTAGATGTACAAGTAATGTTACTATAGAATTTCTATTATGGTACTTCTTTGTTCTTTTTGAATTTGCTTACCAGATTTGCTGTTGATTTTGGGAGAGATAGCATGGTAAGTGAGATGTATCTTCTAGATTTTGGTATAATATGAAGTCCATGAAAGGAGGGACATTGGTTTTTGTAGCTGAATTTCTGTGTGGTTCTCCCTCCCCTGAATTTTGCTGTCTGAGTTATCTGATGTGGTTAACTTTGCATTTTGATTTCTTTTGCAATTATGAACCAAAAAATAATGCAGTCGGAAACAGAGAGGCAGGTCTAGTAGGCTAATATTGAAATTTTTAATAGGTTGCATTACAACTAAGGAGCTTGGGACTGTGATGAGGTCATTGGGACAGAACCCAACTGAAGCTGAGCTCCAGGACATGATAAATGAAGTGGATGCTGATGGTAATGGAACCATTGACTTCCCAGAGTTTTTGAACCTCATGGCCAGGAAGATGAAGGATACAGACTCGGAGGAGGAGCTGAAGGAGGCATTCAGAGTTTTTGACAAGGACCAGAATGGTTTCATTTCTGCTGCTGAGCTCCGTCATGTGATGACCAACCTTGGTGAGAAGCTTACTGATGAAGAAGTTGATGAAATGATTAGGGAGGCCGATGTCGATGGTGATGGACAAATTAACTATGATGAGTTTGTTAAGGTCATGATGGCCAAGTGATTTCCCTCTTCTGCAGTTTACCTTTTTAACACTGAAGAAAGACCAAACATTCATCAGACTGGGTCAGCTTAGGATAATGATTTCTTTTTATGAGTTTATCCGGATAGGTTGTACCTTGGATGAATGGAATGCTCTATTGTTGCAGTGGTTGAATGATTTTGTTTCTCTTATTTGGTTGTCCGTGATGTCTTCTCGAGTCTTGTACCTCGATAAGTTCTCTGTTCATTGTTGGGGTTTTGTTGAACCATGTCTACGGAGACTGTAACTTTTTATTTATTTATTGATGAATGCAGTTCTATAGCTTCTTATAACTTTTGCATTTGTGACATAAATGCAAACTTTTTGTGGCTGGAAATTTGTAAAATCTCATGCTACCATTTACTTTTTTCTCCATGTAGCTTACAAACCGGCAGTTGCTTTATGCAGTACGATTTATATTCATCTAAAGCTGTTGAAGTTTTTGGTAGCACTGATGTATGTTGGATGATTTGGTTCGGCTGATTGTGTGTTGTAACGGGTTAAGAGTAAGGAGAGGGACAAGGCCCAAATCGAAGAAAACTCAGCATCATATCTATGTGAATGACCTCTTCACGTGTGGCTCTATGTGAATTAGTTGTCTTGAAGTTGTGTTAGCTCAGCTTACATATTCACGACAGGAAGTCAGCCTTCGGTAGTGGTTTCTGACTGCAGCGTGCCACTGCCACTAACTCTAGTATGAGTATCTTAATTCTTAACACCGGAGAACCTGATCAACTTTCATTAATGCAGTCTCTATTTATCAGAAAAATAGAATACAAATTTTGTCCGGAGCATTGCTCTGAAATAGTATATCTTTGCTCACATCTAACCCATGGATTTTGGTCGACCAAGTATGCTCTCGTTGTTTGGTTGGTCACCAATTAATGTGTATAACATTTAGTCTTCCGTAAGTTTTCTTAGGTTTTATTCAAAGAATCTAATTCGTTTTCAAGACATGTTGAAATCTAATCAAATCATTTAGAATGCGCGAGTTATGAGTGGGGTAGGTCTTCTACCAGGTTCTATTAGAGTTAATATTGTTAGTTAAAAATGTAGGTATATCAATTAGTGCATCACATGATATACATGAAACGAAAATGAGTTATGGCTCAAACTCGAATAAGGTCTATTTGAAATAAAATAGTATAGTTTCTATTTGAGATTAAACATTAACTTTTTAGATACACAACTTTAATTTTTATAATTTCAACTATACAAGCTCACATGTGCCCAAAATAACTCACTGCAATTTGTTATAAGACCACTCTTTACTTGTTTAATGTTTAAAACAAGATATTTTTCTTAAAGAAAAATAAAAGGATGGTATTTTTGTTTTATTTTTAAGGTGTAGAAGACAAAAAGTTGAAAGCTTAATTAAAGGAGGCATGTAGTCCAAAGAGAAAGTTGTCACACCTCCTTTTGGCGCACCCCGCGAAAGGCGTGGCAAAAGGGAGTTTTTGTTGGAAAAATTTGAGGAATTATGGAGATTAAAAGATTTAGCTTGAGGCGTGTCAAGGACACTGTCCTTAAGGATATTTCGCCTACACCGTAATGAATAAAATTAGGCGTATCCCCAGGATTCAACAAGCTCTTCTAGTATAACTAGGAGCAGAAACAACAAAGATTTATAAGAAGAAAACCCAGCACAAAAGAAATAAGAAGAGAAGTTTTTACTATTTTTTCACACTTTAGAAAATAAAAACACAAACTATTTATAGTCCAAAAACAATTGAACTATCTAATAAGAAACTAACGTCCAAATGGACCATCTGATAAAGTAACGTAAAATGCAAAACGTTAAAAGACCAAAACGTTAATAATGTAATTATTATTTTCAAAAGTTAATGAAAGTTAATCACATTTAACATGAGAAAACGGTTATGCATACAAGACCATTCTTTGGTCAATTTCAAAGTTATAAAACCATAATTGATTTCTTTTATACCCATTAAAAATATTCAAATTAATTTGTCTAATATTCTAGACATCAATTTAAATATTCTTTTTGAGATATTAAAACAATTATTATTTTTCAACAATCCCCCACATAACTCAAAAAGAATATCATAATTAAATAATAATAAAATAATTTTGTTGGGTTTCACAAAAGAGCATAATGCGTCGAATCTGGTGTCTCTTAAACTATGAACCAGACCTAGACAAAATAAGATTAAACTTACAGAACAAATGGTGAAGTTTAAAACTTCTATGAACCAAGAATTCTTTTGTAAGTTTAGTGTCTTATCCATCATATTATACCCGCACACACTTTGTTGTTTGTCGCGGTTTTGCGCTAATAGGCCATGCGCGCGCCTCGTTTTTATGAGTGCTCTAGAAATTTCGCCACAAATTTCATAGGAGCGGCCTCACTCCACACTCATATAGGTCCATCCATCAAGTATATTCTGCAGTGCAATACACCACCTACAAAAGGCTATGGATTATTGGATTAAGAGTTTAATAACTCAACCTCACATTCATTGCAGTCTTGCATTATGCACACATACACCATAGGAAGAGACATATTTTAATAGTGCGCATTTGATCAACTAATGACTTGTTATTACCCATATGAACCTACTTCATGGGATCTCCAATCACATAGGTTGGGTTACCATCATTGTTGATTCATCTCAAATTGGCAAAAGTCTCAACCCCTCGATGTTTCACTTATAAGTCAAAGGATCGGCCAAATCCTCTTTTGACTATACATAATATATATAAAAAATTCTCATATCTAAGCAATTGCTCTATCACATAACTTCTCGAGAGCATATATACGCACTTCCCATTGAGAGATTTATTTTCTTACAATGGTTATTGCGCCTTGGCATCCACAATTCATCGACAAATTATTGTCGGTTTAATTCCAAGTGGAATATTACGCTTTGGCAATCACAATTCATCGACATAATTATTGTCGGTTTAACTCAACAAGAGGTTGCTTAATCAACCTCACTTCCAAGCAATTTTAATACCACAACACCTACCAAAAGGTGATCACACAATAGCTAGCTAGTTTTTTTCTCATATGAATCAGAGATTCAATATCATCACTGTATCTTTCTAATACAGTGAAAAATTCGCATACAAAATACTAACGTGTAGTATTTCTCAAATAAAGTATAAAATCATCTCAAATAAAATAAAACTTGACTTCTATACTCGTGACTTTTGAAACATCTTTCAACACATGGAAATTTATTTTCTTTATGTATCTTCCATAGTCAAGCACCAAAATAAAATTTTCAACAAAATAGAATCAACTTTAACTTCTACAGAAATATCTCAAATCAATAGGAATGAGATCATAATTCAATGATTTCTTCATCACCCAGAGATCCGTAATGAAATAACTTTTCGGAGCCAAATTTACACCATACTTTTGATCTTCCAATATAATTTTTTTCACAAAAAAAAAACTCATTTTTGTAAGGCTTTATTATAACAATTACTCACTAATATAATTGTAGGAAATGAATCCAGACTTAATTTTGGAATATTTCTTTTTGAGATATCAAAAGTATTTTTTGTTAGCACATATGTGTCTAGTGGCACCAGAATCTAACACCCAATCTTTCACATTGGCCACAAGGTTCACTTGGGAAACAACCGCAACAATTATGTCATCCACTTTGGCTTCAGTCAAATTTACTTTAGCCTTAGTGGGATTGTCATTCCCAACTCTTTTCCGGCATTGAGAAACATAGTGGCTAGGTTGATTGTTGGTTTTGGGCTTATAACCATTTCTTTTATCATACTTGTTACTTGTTTTTTTCCGACGGTTGTTGTCCTCCACAGGGCTGCTTCTAGTAGCAATTTCTTTTCCTTTGTCAACAACAGCGTGCTTGCAGTTAAAATTATCTACACCAAAAACAGCAACATTAGCAACATCATTCTCCATAATAACTACGTGGAATTATCCTTAAGATTGTTGGAAAAATTTGAGAAATTATGGAGATTAAAAGATTTAGCTTGAGGCGTGTCAAGGTCACTGTCCTTAAGGATATTTCGCCTACACCATAATGAATAAAATTAGGCGTATCCCCCAGGATTCAACAAGCTCTTCTAGTATAACTAGGAGCAGAAACAACAAAGATTTATAAGAAGAAAACCCAGCACAAAAGAAATAAGAAGAGAAGTTTTTACTATTTTTTCACACTTTAGAAAATAAAAACACAAACTATTTATAGTCCAAAAACAATTGAACTATCTAATAAGAAACTAACGTCCAAATGGACCATCTGATAAAGTAACGTAAAATGCAAAACGTTAATGTGACGACCCGGCCCGTCGTCACGGGAATTACCACCCCGTTATGTTGTAATTACATAATTCATGCTTTTATAGCAGTGTTAGAGTCTATCGGGGAAGTTAGGAGTGAATTGAAATGAAAATGAGGCATATAACCTTTTTGAAGGAAACTTGAATAAGGAAAGTCAACCCGGAGTTGATTATGTAGTTAGAGAGCTCGGAACCGGATTCTGATGATTCGACTAGTTCCGGGGGATCATTTATGACTTAGGAGAACAATCGGAATTGAATTCGGAGGTCCGGTGTAGTTTTAGGCTTGAATTGGCGAAGGTTGAAATTTGGCGAAAACCGGATGGTAGGTGATATTTTGATCCGGGGGTCGGAATGGAATTCCGACAATTTCTGTAGCTTCGTTATGTGATTTTGGATATGTCCGCAAAATTTCAGGTCATTCGGACGTCGTTTAGTCGGGTTTTTGATTGATTGTGTAATTCGGAATGTTTTAAGGAATTTAGGCTTGAATTCGATGTGAATTATGGGTTTTGATGTTATTAGACGTATTTTTAGGATTGGAACAAGTTCGAATAAGGTATTAAGATGTGTTGGTGTGTTTGGATGAGGTCCCGGGGGCCTCGGGGTGTTTTCGGATGGTAAATCGGGAGAAAAACATGGAAATTGCAGGTTTGAAGAGTTCTGGTTCTGTTGTTTTCGCTCATGCGGAAATGGGGGCGCAGGAGCGAGCTCGCAGAAGCGGAAAATGAGCGCAGAAGCGCTGGGTTTCGCTGAGGCGGATCCTGGTCCGCAAGGGCGGCACCGCAAGTGCGGAAGGAAAGACCGCAGGAGCGGTCTGGGCTCGTCATGGGAGGATCCGCAGAAGCGGAAGACTCATCGCCTAAGCGAGTCCGCAGGAGCGGACTCTGATGCGCAGAAGCGGTGAGGCTCGCAGGAGCGGAAGGGGATTCGCAGGAGCGGTCTCGCAGGAGCGAGACCTGGGCCGCAGAAGCGAAGCTGGGCGGCTAGGAGTACTTCCGCAGAAGCGACCATTTGGTCGCAGAGGCGGCCTCGCAGAGGCGGATTTTGGTCCGCAGAAGCGGAAATCGCGCCTGTGTTAAAAATAACAGAAGGGTTAAAATTTCATAAGTTGCAAAACATTTGGGGCTCGGTTCTTGAAGGCGAATTGGGCGATTTGGGCGAGTTATTGCTAGGAGAACATCGGGTTATCGTTGGAGGTAAGTTTTGTGGCTTAATTACATCATTTAACATGAAATCCTTGGTTAAATCTCTGTAAATGGAAGATTAAAGGTGGGTTTGAGCCCTAGGCCTAAGTTAAAGAAAAACACTGATTTGAGTGGGCAAATGGAGTCCGATTTTGGTAAATTTTATATGCCTAGGCTCGTATCGAGACGAGGATTCCGAATATGTGATTTTCGTAATTTTTTGACAAGTGTACCAAAAGTTGGGTTTCGACAACTTGTGGGTTTTGATATAAATTGGGTTATTTCGAATGAATTTCGTGAAATTTGCGTATATTGATGCATTCTCTATGATTTTGAGCAGATTTGGCACCCGAGGAGATTGACTTGCGAGGCAAGCGCAAGGCGGATTGAAGCTTCTACCGGTTCGAGGTGAGTGGTAGTAGTAAACAATGTACTGAGGGTTTGAAACCCCGTACTAGCACTTCACAGTGCTATATTGAGATGAGACACACGTTCTATGACGGGCGTGGTGACATTGTGATTGGGGGTTCGGACTTAGTCCTTCCCGACTAATAGAATACTGTGTGGTATGACTGTTACTGATATTACAACTGTACAATAGGGCTAAAAGCCATGTTTGGGGCCTTGTGCCGATCTGTAGAGCATTAGGGAACCTATATAGCTAGGTGACCCTTATATCATGTTGGAAACATACACTCAGCCATAGCTCTAGCCGTATAGCATAATATGAGCCCGCACTAGATATGTACATTGAGAGAGATTATCTAGGGTGGAATTCCCTGTTCTAGCTGAGTGGGCCTGAAAGGCCAAGTCTATATTGATTGAGACAGGGTCTAGGACCCACTGTGATATATTATATTGGGCCTGAGAGGCCAAGCACATATTGATTGGGATAGGGTCGAGGACCCATTACGAGGTATTATATATATATATACCTATATTGGATCGGGCTGCACGCCGCAGCAGTATATATATTGGATCGGACTGCACGCCGCAGTAATATACATGTAATATACATGTGGGACGGACTGCACGCCGCAGTATTATTGCGCTTGGGCTGTAGGAGCCCCTTCGGAGTCTGAGTCTGCACACATTCTCAGTGAACGCTATATATATTATGGGATCGGGTTGCGCGCCACAGCGGTATAAATATATATAAATATATATATTGGATCGGACTGCACGCCGCAGTAATACATGTGTGGATCGGGCTGCACACCGCAGCATCATAGCGCATGGGCCTAGGGAGCCCCTCCGAAGTCCGTATACACCCCCAGTGAGCGTCGTCGACGTTAAATGGAGCGGGCTGCGTGCCGCAGCGGTATATGTATTGGAGCGGGCTGCATGCCGCAGCATTATACTTAATCATATCCTATTATCTACTTAAATACTTATACATTATAGACATAGGTATGTGTCTTTATATGTTGAGATGGCCGTACACCGTAGGGGTAAGAGTGAGGGTTGGATCAGTGTAGAATCTTGTAGAGATGAACGTGGATCGGAGATTTGAGCATTTCTATAGTGATGACGTACCTGCGAGGGTTGCCTTAGAACTGCTAAGTGATAGCACAGGATTTCTTACCTTCAGTTATTATTTATTATTATTACTCACTGAGTTGAAACATACTCACCCCACTCCCCTGCACTTTCTGTGCAGATCCACAGGTGCCCGAGAGCAGTTGAGACACTGTAGCTGCTGATCCTTGTCTACTATTGCGGAGATTACGAGGTAGCTGCCAGCGTCCGCAGAGCTTGTTTTCTCCTTCTTTATCATCTTGTTGATTTCCTACTTGCCTAGACTTGATTGTATTAGGAATGCTATCCTGTAGAGGCTCAGTCTCGTGACACCACGATATGTTTGGGACCGTATTTTGTATGTTTTATGTTTCGGTTATCACCTGATATGATCATTTACTGTTTAAGTTTAATTTGATTAATAACTGGCTGGTTTAAGGGATAATATGGTCGGGCTTGCCTAGCATTGTGTTGGGCGCCATCACGACCAGGGTTTGGGTCGTGACAAGTTGGTATCAGAGCCTAGGTTAACATGTCTCGCGAGTCATGAGCCGGTTGGTAGAGTCTCGTGGATCGGTGCGGGGACGCTTGTACTTATCCTCGGGAGGCTGCAAACCTTTTTAGGAAAAGTTTCAATTCTTGGAATTCTTGTCGTGCGATTACTTTTGACTTGATCTGAACTTTGACATTCTATTCTCTCGCAGATGGCGAGAACTCGATCATCCGGACGTGGAGGACGACCACCACTACCACCTGCTGGAGGCCGTGGACGCGGTCGTGGTCGTGGCGGAGTTTGGGCAGCTGAGGCAGTGCTAGCTGACCCACAGCCCCAGTTACAGAGGTGCCAGCAGCACCAGATCAGGCACCAGCTGTGCCCATTGTTATTCCGGGTCTACAGGAGACCCTGGCTCAGATACTAGCAGTCTGCACTGGGCTAGCACAGACGGTTTCAGTTACTACTGCAGTAGCTGCATCGGGGATCGGGGGTGGTCATCAGACCCCAGCAGTACGCACTCTAGAGCCAGCAGTGCAGGGCTTACAGACACCAGAGGTTCCTCCAGTTCAGCCCTGTGGTACCGGTTCAGCCAGCAGATCAGATTCAGGGGGACAGGGTCCCAGCTATGACAGACGATGAGAAGCGTCGTCTCGAGAGGTTCACCAGGTTATCTCCTCCAGTGTTCACTGGTGCTCCGGGCAAGGACGCCCAAGGTTTTCTGGATAAGTGTCGTCGGATGCTTTGTACGGCAGGGATATTGGAGTCTAGTGGGGTATCTTTCACTACCTTTCAGTTTCAGGGACCAGCCTTCGCTTGGTGGGAGGCTTATGAACGCCGCAGGCCAGCCGGAGCAGCACCACTATCATGGCCGGAGTTCTCCACTATGTTTTTGGAGAAATGGGTGCCTCGATCTCGGAGAGAGGAGATGCGTAGGCAGTTTGAGGGTCTCCGTCAGGGGGACATGTCAGTGTCAAAGTATGAGATCAGGTTTACAGAGTTGTCCGGATATGCACCGTGGTTGGTTCATTCCGACAGAGAGAGGATTGGGCGCTTCGTGGACGGCCTCATTTATCCCATTCGTATTCTGATGACTCGGGAGAGGGTTTTGAGTCGTACATTTGAGGATGCTGTGGATATTGCTCACGACATAGAGACAGATCGTCGCAGAGAGCGGGATGAGAGGGAGGCCAAGAGGCCTCGAGGAGCAGCTAGTTCCGGTGGCACTCAGACCAGAGGCCAGAGTCAGCAGAGCCGAGGTCGCTCTTTCAGGTCTTCGTAGTCGGGTCGCTCAGATCGTCGCAGATGGTCACCTAGACAGGGTTATCGGGGTTCGCACCAGAGCCAGCCATCTCTCAGTGCCATGCCAGCTCAGAGTTCTTCACAGGCCCCATCCGCTCAGGGTTCATCTCGGCCTAGTTCATCAGCTGGCCACTCCAGCGCCAGAGGTCCTTATCAGTCTCAGTACCCAGCACCGGGGAGTTGCTACGAGTGCGGAGAGTTTGGGCACCACCATAGGGAGTGTCCCCGTCTTGTTTCCAGATCTTATCAGCAGAGGGGGCAGCCCTCGTCATCTGGTCCTTCTACTTCAGCACCCGCCTCGCCAGCTAGGGGTGAGGGTCAGACAGCTAGGGGTCGCTCTCGAGGGGAGGCCGATCAGGCGGACAGGCTAGATGCTATGCTTTTCAGGGCCGATCTGAGGCCGTTGCTTCTGATGCTGTCATTACAGGTATTATTTCAGTCTGCCACACAGATGCCTCAGTATGGTTTGATCCCGGTTCTACTTATTCTTATGTGTCTACATATTTTGCTCCTCATTTGGGCACGACCCGAGGGAGTCTTGAGATGCCAGTGCATGTATCTACCCCGGTAGGGGATACTATTGTTGTGGACCACGTATACCGGTCCTGTTTGGTCACTATTGGAGGTCTGGAGACCCGAGTAGACCTGTTGCTTCTCAGCATGATTGATTTTGACGTTATATTGGGCATGGATTGGCTATCTCCATGTCATGCTATTCTGGACTGTCATGCCAAGACAGTCACTTTGGCTATGCCGGGCATTCGGAGGATCGAGTGGCGAGGCACGACTGATATGTACCCAGCAGGGTAATATCTTTCCTCAAGGCCCAACGAATGGTTGGGAAGGGATGTCTCTCTTATTTAGCATTTGTGCGGGAGGTCGAGGCCCGGACTCCCAGTATTGATTCTGTTCCCATTGTGCGAGACTTTCCTGATGTGTTTCCCTCAGACCTGCCGGGCATGCCGCCGGACAGGGATATTGATTTTGGTATCGATTTTGTCACGCCCCAAATCGAGGGACATGACCGGCGCCTGACCGGGTTGCCCCAGTCAAGCGGACCTGGGTGCCTTTCATTCACACGCGTTACCCCTGTGTTGACTGTTACTCATTAACCAAAATATCTTACCAACAATGACTGATTTCACAATGCATAAACATAACCATGTGATTTATTTACTAACAAGTTCATAATTTATATTTACAACGCCCCATACATATACATAGGCCACAATCCCACAGTTTACATGTCTCTACGGAGCCTCTAGGATACAAAAAGGGAAATACAATACTTGCCGGTAACAAGGCTCCGTCTATACCTTATAAAAATCCAAAAGAAAGTCTGAAATAAAAGTGGCATGAGCCACACTGGGCCCCGAGGAAGAAAAGGGCTCACCAAAACGGATAGTGGAAGGAGAAGGATACTACTGCCGATGAGCTGAAGTGCCTGCTACTGATCCACCTACAATCATAACACGAATGTAGCGTCCCCGGCAAAAGGGACGTCAGTACACTTGAATTGTACTGGTATGTATGGACAAACTTTGTCCCAAGTAAACTCAAGCCATTAAACAAGAATCACCGTGTTAAGACAACCAATAGATTACATCAAGAAGTCAATTAAGCTAACTAACCATGTTTCCAACCTTTTACTCATTTCAGATAAGCCTCAACACAAGCACGTTTAAAGTCCACAAATAGAACAACAACCAATCAACCACATAAATTGCAAGTAGTCAAACATAGGGGCAATCAGTGCCCCCCAGGTTGCAAACTCTCCTGTTGTCTCCTTTCACAATTTCACATTATTGATTTTGTATCAATTTTCAATAGCGATTTCGATCGCTTTCCATCCTTATTGCCCCTGACCACCCTTATTACCTCGGCCACCCTTATCACCCCAACCCACACCTTATTTCACCACGTTGCGGCGCGCAACACGACCCCGCCTTATAGTTGAAAACACAACAAGTTCAAACAGCAGATAAGGTACTACACACAATTTCAACAAGTTCAAATAAGCAACTTGCACATTGTTTCATGTTCTCAATTACTTCTCAAGCCAATATCACAACCAAGTTACAATGTTTCCACATTCAAGAATATTCACACATGTATATTCAACAATTTTCCATAATTCAAGTGTTTCATCTCTTTCCACAATAAACCAATTCTCAAGTGTTTCGTTTTCTTTTCCACAAGGTGCCATATAGGCCATCATAATCATTATTCACAAATTCTTTACCCAATTCAACTCTCATTTACCTTTCGGTTCATATTTCATACCACAACACTCATAGTTCAACAACAACTTTGAATATCCAACAACAACATCAAATAATCACATACAATTTCTCAAATCAACACATACCAAACAATTTTACACATAAGGGCGATTTCACAAGAATCAAAATTAGCCATACATACCTGGTGATGAGTTTTCTTCCGTTAACTTTCTACTTTATGCTTACCCAAGATATCCTATTCTTGCCAACCTTGTTCTTGAAGACTCTTACTTCTACTTACTTCTTTTGTTTTACTAAAAATCAAGATCAATAATCATGCATGAGTATAAAATTCCATTTTCCAAAAGCTATTATATGAAAACCTTCCTTTACCCATCTTAAAACTGAAAATTAAAGAAAATAGCTAGGGTTTTTACCTTGAAAATATTGGGGAAGTTGAATCCTTGCCCTAGAATCACTTTGAATTAAGATGATTGGAACAATCTTTCAAGATGAAGAACTTCTCTCTCTAAAAATCCTCTCTTCTTTCTCTAATTTTGGTGAGATGATATGATAAAATGAAGAAGAAATGTGTTATATTAAAGAAGAGATCGGGTCAAAATGTTACAAAAATCTGGGCCGGGGTCAAATATGCGGTCACTATGCGACCGCAGAATCCACATGCGGTCCGCAGAGTGACCGCAAAATGGCCTCAAAGTTATGCAGGTTCTGTTAAGGAATGCGGCCAGAATGCGGTCCGCATGATTGATCTGCGGTCGCAAAGTGCACCGCAGATTTGACATGCGATCGCATATCGACCGCACTTCACAACACGATTTTGGGCAACTCTCTGGAACGTTTTGCGGCAAGAATGCGGTCCGCATGTCAGGTTTGCGGTCGCATTCTTGACCGCATATTTGATATTTTCTGGAAAATTTTATTCTCAACATTTTTGACACTTAAATCACTACCAAGGGTCCGAACCGCGGCTACGCATTCCTAACACATTATTCGGACCAAGACACCACAGCTACTAGGTTTTATGCACAAAAATTTTACGGGTATCGATTTGGTGCCAGGCACTCAGCCTATTTCTATTCCTCCGTATCGGATGGCACCAGCTGAGTTGAAGGAATTGAAGGAGCAGCTCCAGGAACTCCTAGATAAGGGGTTCATTCGGCCGAGTGTGTCGCCGTGGGGTGCACCGGTCCTGTTTGTTAAGAAGAAAGACGGATCTATGAGGATGTGTATTGACTATAGACAGCTAAACAAAGTAACAGTAAAGAATAAGTATCCTCTTCCTCGTATTGATGATTTATTTGATCAGCTCCAGGGAGCTAGGGTGTTCTCGAAGATTGATCTTCGTTCAGGCTACCATCAGCTGAAGATTAGAGAGTCTGACATTATGAAGACTGCATTCCGGACCAGATATGGTCACTATGAGTTCCTTGTGATGTCTTTTGGGCTGACCAACGCCCCAGCAGCATTTATGCATCTGATGAAAAGTGTATTCAGGCCGTATCTTGATTCATTTGTGATCGTATTCATTGATGACATACTAGTATACTCTCGTAGCCAGGAGGAGCATGCTCGGCACTTGAGTATTGTGTTGCAGAGATTGAGAGAGGAGAAGCTGTATGCCAAGTTCTCCAAATGTGAGTTCTGGCTTGAGTCCGTGGCATTCTTAGGGCACGTGGTGTCCTGTGATGGTATTCGGGTAGATCCGAGGAAGGTCGAGGCAGTGCAGAGTTGGCCCAGACCGACCTCAGTTACTGAGATCCGTAGCTTTCTGGGATTGGCAGGGTATTATCGCCGATTCGTTCAGGGGTTCTCTTCTATTGCTTCACTCTTGACTAGATTGACTCAGAAGGGTGTTCCTTTCTTATGGTCCGAGGAGTGCGAGGAGAGCTTTCAGAAGCTCAAGACAGCACTGACCACAGCACCGGTCTTGATTCTACCGATAGCTTCAGATTCTTATACTGTATATTGTGATGCCTCAGGAGTTGGCATTGGTTGTGTGTTGATGCAGGAGGGTAGGGTCATTGCTTATGCTTCTCATCAGTTGAAGCCCCATGAGAAGAACTACCCTGTTCATGATTTGGAGCTAGTAGCCATAGTTCATGCTTTGAAGATTTGGAGGCATTACCCTGTATGGTGTCTCCTGTGAGGTGTTCACGGATCATCGCAGCCTTCAGCACTTATTCAGACAGAAGGACCTTAATTTGAGACAACGGAGGTGGTTGGAGTTGCTTAAGGATTATGACATCACTATTTTGTATCATCCGGGGAAGGACAATGTGGTGGCCGATGCCTTGAGTCGGAAGGCGGTTAGCATGGGCAGCTTAGCTTTCATCCCAGTTGGGGAGAGGCCATTTGCTTATGATGTTCAGGCCCTAGCCAATCGGCTAGTGAGATTAGATATTTCGGAGCCGAGTCGGGTGTTGGCTTGTGTTGTTTCTCGATCTTCCTTATATGATCGCATCAGGGAGCGACATTATGATGACCCACATTTGCTTGTCCTTAAGGACAGAGTGCAGCATAATGATGTTAGAGATGTGACTATCGACAGTGATGGTGTTTTGAGGATGCAGGGCCGTATATGTGTGCCCAATGTTGATGGTTTGCGGGAGTTGATACTTGAGGAGGCACACAGTTCGCGGTACTCTATTCACCCAGTGCCGCAAAGATGTACCAAGACTTGAGACAGCACTACTGGTGGAGGAGAATGAAGATGGATATTGTTAGGCATGTAGCTAAGTGCCTCAATTGCCAGCAGGTCAAATATGAGCATCGGAGACCGGGCGGTGTTCTTCAGCGTATGGTTATTCCCGAGTGGAAATGGGAGAGGATCACCATGGATTTTGTTACCGGGCTACCTCGGACAGCGAGGAAGTTTGATTCTGTATGGGTGATTGTTGATCGGCTGACTAAGTCCGCACATTTCATCCCAGTTAGTACTACTTACTCATCGGAGCGGTTGGCAGTGATCTTTATTCGGGAGATTGTCAGGTTGCATGGGGTCCCAGTGTCTATTATATCTGACAGAGGCACTCAGTTCACTTCTCAGTTTTGGAGAGCACTTCAGCGAGAGATGGGTACGCGGGTTGAGTTGAGTACTGCATTTCACCCCCAGACAGACGGGCAGTCTGAGCGCACTATTTAGATTCTGGAGGATATGTTGCGAGCATGTGTGATTGACTTTGGTGGTTCATGGGATGAGTTCTTACCACTTGCCGAATTTGCCTATAACAACAGTTATCAGTCGAGTATTCAGATGGCCCCGTATGAGGCATTGTATGGCAGACGGTGTAGATCCACCGTGGGATGGTTTGAGCCTGGCGAGGATAGATTGATAGGGAATGAGTTAGTTCAGTATGCTCTGGATAGAGCAAAGTTGATCCAGGAGAGGCTTCGCACAGCACAGTCTCGCGAGAAGAGTTATGCAGACCGTAGGGTTCGAGAGTTGTCTTTCATGGTTGGTGACAGGGTATTACTGAAGGTTTCACCTATGAAGGGTGTCATGAGGTTCGGGAAGAAAGGGAAGTTGAGTCCCAGGTATATTGGTCCTTTTGAGATACTCAGGAGAGTTGGAGAGGTGGCATATGAGTTAGCCTTGCCACCCAGCTTATCCAGCGTTCATCCAGTATTCCATGTGTCTATGCTCCCGAAGTACATCGGAGATCCGTCCCATGTATTAGACTTCAGTACCATTCAGCTTGATGGTGATCTATCCTATGATGTGGAGCCTATTGCTATTTTGGGTCGCCAAGTAAGGAAGTTGAGGTCGAAGGAGATTGCATCGGTTAAGGTTCAGTGGAGAGGTCGACCCGTAGAGGAGGCTACTTGGGAGGTTGAACAGGAGATGCGGAGCAGATACCCTCAGCTATTTGAGACGTCAGGTATGTTTCTTGACCCGCTCGAGGACGAGCGTTTGTTTAAGTTGGGGAGAATGTGACGACCCGGCCCGTCGTCACGGGAATTACCACCCCGTTATGTTGTAATTACATAATTCATGCTTTTATATCAGTGTTAGAGTCTATCGAGGAAGTTAGGAGTGAATTGAAATGAAAATGAGGCATATAACCTTTTTGAAGGAAACTTGAATAAGGAAAGTCAATCCGGAGTTGACTATGTAGTTAGAGAGCTCGAAACCGGATTCTGATGATTCGACTAGTTCCGGGGATCATTTATGACTTAGGAGAACAATCGGAATTGAATTCGGAGGTCCGGTGTAGTTTTAGGCTTGAATTGGCGAATGTTGAAATTTGGCGAAAACCGGATGGTAGGTGATATTTTGATCCGGGGGTCGGAATGGAATTCCGACAATTTCTGTAGCTTCGTTATGTGATTTTGGATATGTCCGCAAAATTTCAGGTCATTCGGACGTCGTTTAGTCGGGTTTTTGATTGATTGTGTAATTCGGAATGTTTTAAGGAATTTAGGCTTGAATTCGATGTGAATTATGGGTTTTGATGTTATTAGACGTGTTTTTAGGATTGGAACAAGTTCGAATAAGGTATTAAGATGTGTTGGTGTGTTTGGATGAGGTCCCGGGGGCCTCGGGGTGTTTTCGGATGGTAAATCGGGAGAAAAACATGGAAATTGCAGGTTTGAAGAGTTCTGGTTCTGTTGTTTTCGCTCCTGCGGAAATGGGGGCGCAGGAGCGAGCCCGCAGAAGCGGAAAATGAGTGCAGAAGCGCTGGGTTTCGCTGAGGCGGATCCTGGTCCGTAAGGGCGGCACCGCAGGTGCGGAAGGAAAGACCGCAGGAGCGGTCTGGGCTCGTCATGGGAGGATCCGCAGAAGCGGAAGACTTGTCGCCTAAGCGAGTCCGCAGGAGCGGACTCTGATGCGCAGAAGCGGTGAGGCTCGCAGGAGCGGAAGGGGATTCGCAGGAGCGGTCTCGCAGGAGCGAGACCTGGGCCGCAGAAGCGAAGCTGGGCGGCTAGGAGTACTTCCGCAGAAGCGACCATTTGGTCGCAGAGGCGGCCTCGCAGAGGCGGATTTTGGTCCGCAGAAGCGGAAATCGCGCCTGTGTTAAAAATAACAGAAGGGTTAAAATTTCATAAGTTGCAAAACATTTGGGGCTCGGTTCTTGAAGGTGAATTGGGCGATTTGGGCGAGTTATTGCTGGGAGAACATCGGGTTATCGTTGGAGGTAAGTTTTGTGGCTTAATTACATCATTTTAATATGAAATCCTTGGTTAAATCCCTGTAAATGGAAGATTAAAGGTGGGTTTGAGCCCTAGGCCTATGTTAAAGAAAAACACTGATTCGAGTGGGCAATTGGAGTCCGATTTTGGTAAATTTTATATGCCTAGGCTCGTATCGAGACGAGGATTCTGAATATGTGATTTTCGTAATTTTTCGACAAGTGTACCAAAAGTCGGGTTTCGACAACTTGTGGGTTTTGATATAAATTGGGTTATTTCGAATGAATTTCGTGAAATTTGCGTATATTGATGCATTCTCTATGATTTTGAGCAGATTTGGCACCCGAGGAGATTGATTTGCGAGGCAAGCGCAAGGCGGATTGAAGCTTCTACCGGTTCGAGGTGAGTGGTAGTAGTAAACAATGTACCGAGGGTTTGAAACCCCGTACTAGCACTTCACAATGCTATATTGAGATGAGACACGCGTTCTATGACAAGTGTGGTGACATTGTGATTGGGGGTTCGGACTTAGTCCTTCCCGGCTAATAGAATACTGTGTTGTATGACTGTTACTGAGATTATAACTGTACAATTGGGCTAATAGCCATGTTTGGGGCCTTGTGCCGATCTGTAGAGCATTAGGGAACCTATATAGCTAGGTGACCCTTATATCATGTTGGAAACATACACTCAGCCATAGCTCTAGCCGTATAGCATAATATGAGCCCGCACTAGATATGTACATTGAGAGAGATTATCTAGGGTGGAATTCCCTGTTCTAGCTGAGTGGGCCTGAAAGGCCAAGTCTATATTGACTGAGATAGGGTCTAGGACCCACTGTGATATATTATATTGGGCCTGAGAGGCCAAGCATATATTGACTGGGATAGGGTCGAGGACCCATTATGAGGTATTATATATATACCTATACTAGATCGGGCTGCACGCCGCAACAGTATATATATTGGATCGGACTGCACGCCGCAGTAATATACATGTAATATACATGTAACATACATGTGGGACGGACTGCACGCTGCAGTATTATTGCGCTTGGGCTGTAGGAGCCCCTTCGGAGTCTGAGTCTGCACACATTCTCAGTGAGCACTGGTATATATTATGGGATCGGGCTGCACGCCGCAGCAGTATAGAGATATATACATATATATATTGGATCGGACTGCACGCCGCAGTAATATTTGTGTGGATCGTGCTGCACGCCGCAGTATTATAGTGCTTGGGCCTAGGGAGCCCCTCCGAAGTCTGTATAAACCCCAGTGAGCGCCGTCGACGTTAAATGGAGCGGGCTGCGCGCCGCAGCGGTATATGTATTGGAGCGGGCTGCACGCCGCAGCATTATACTTAATCATATCCTATTATCTACTTAAATACTTATACATTATAGACATAGGTATGTGTCTTTATATGTTGAGATGGCCGTACACCGTAGGGGTAAGAGTGAGGGTTGGATCAGTGTAGAATCTTGTAGAGATGAACGTGGATTGGAGATTTGAGCATTTCTATAGTGATGACGTACCTGCGAGGGTTGCCTTAGAACTGCTAAGTGATAGCACAGGATTTTTTACCTTCAGTTATTATTTATTATTATTACTCACTGAGTTGAAATATACTCACCCCACTCCCCGCACTTTCTGTGTAGATACAGGTGTTCAAGAAGGCAGTTGAGTTACCGCAACTCCTACAATATTGTTATCGCGGAGATTACGAGGTAGCTGCCAGCGTCCGCATAGCTTGTTTTCTCCTTCTTTATCATCTTGTTGATTTCCTACTTGCCTAGACTTGATTGTATTAGGAATGCTATCCTGTACAGGCTCAGTCTCGTGACACCACGATATGTTTGGGACCGTATTTTGTATGTTTTACGTTTCGTTTATCACATGATATGATCATTTACTGTTTAAGTTTAATTTGATTAATAACTGGCTGGTTTAAGGGATAATATGGTCGGGCTTGCCTAGCATTGTGTTGGGCGCCATCACGACCAGGGTATGGGCCGTGATAGTTAAAAGACCAAAACATTAATAATGTAATTATTATTTTCAAAAGTTAATGAAAGTTAATCACATTTAACATGAGAAAACGGTTATGCATACAAGACCATTCTTTGGTCAATTTCAAAGTTATAAAACCATAATTGATTTCTTTTATACCCATTAAAAATATTCAAATTAATTTGTCTAATAAAGACCCTTTAAATGAATGAATCTAGACATCAATTTAAATATTCTTTTTGAGATATTAAAACAATTATTATTTTTCAACAGTTTTTCCAATTAAAGGACTATCAAAACGGGATTCATTTATTAAGAAATTCAGAGTCGCCACTTGGGAGATTTATGGTGTCCCAAGTCTCCGGTTGGAATCCAGAATTGAGGAAAGGTTTGACTCTATTTAACAATCCGCGAACCAGAAATCCGGATAAGGAATTCTGTTAACCCGGGAGAAGGTGTTAGGCATTCCCGAGTTCCGTGGTTCTAGCACGGTCGCTCAATTATCATATTTAGCTTATTTATCTGATTTTACAACATGTTCTAACCTAGGTGCCTTTTATTAGTAGTCCGCTTTTATTATATATTTAAAGAAGAATTACAACGTCGTGAAAATGCGTTACGAACCACGTCGCACCAGTGCACCGGTGGCTTTTGACATATTTCGACTTCGTTGAGATTTAGATTTGGGTCACATAAATGTGCACCCGTATTTAGGAAGATAATATTATTAAAATAGCGCGCCTAAAATAACTACGTGTTTGCAAGTTGGCGAGGGCCATGAAAATTTACTAAATGGCATGCCTCGAATTCTAAGGACTAAAAGAGAGATTAACTAAAATGAGGGCAATGCAATTTGAAATTTTATTTAACATGACACGCCCCAAATTATTCCAAAGAATTGCACTTAACATAAAGCAAACTACGGATACCCATGAGTGATTATTTTGCTAAATGGAATAATACGCTAGCTTTATGACTTGATTGCTTTACCAAGTCATATATGAAAAGGCTCGAACAAACATATCGTACTTAATTTTTTTTTCAAAACCAATTTTTTGTATCTTCATAAAACTAACAAAATGGTCCAGCCGATGTAAATGCTAACCAAGCAACCTATCAAATAAGGCAATTGGAATTCAACATTATGAAATTCACATTTTTTAATTGAAGATAGAAGCTACAGAACTTTATAGCAAAATGATGAATCCTAGCAAATGACCAAATAAATACGGATGATGCAAATTATATTGAGAGTTATTCAGTTCTCTTTTAGAATATCCAATATATCAATTGATGCTTCTAGTTCTTAAATACTGACAAGAATAACAAGGGACAGTGTCCACCTACTCAAAATTAAGGAAAACTAAATTGTTTAGTAAAAAAAACAGACTCGAAGCCATCGAGTATCCTACACTTAACAACGAATCAGAGAATTTTTTTTTATTTCAAATGCTAAAAATACAGAATGATGTTCACTGTTGCAATTTACAAGACATGTGATCATAACAATTCATGGTAACTCCACGAAATCAAAATAGAAGAATATTTCATGAAAACAGATTACCTTATGTATAAAAGAACCAAATGAGTCTTGTATTCTAAACATGATTGCAATGTACAATTATAGAATCATTACGAACTAATCAAATCAAATGATATAATAAACTTGGAACACAGAATCAACTTTAATTTTTCATTTCATATAATCAGCCGGAAATGATACATTAGGCAAACTTGAATCGTGTACATAGAATTAGGAAAAGCAAAGTTGTGAAATTCAGCAGAGGAAATGCAACAGCAACAACCAACTCTAATCCAGTAATGGAACAATATAAATCACAACATATTCCAAAACCAGTTGTTTGACCAAACTTGAACCCAATTTATAAACCCAACTCAAATTCTAATCACATATTCAAAATCAATTTTGAAAGAATTAAATCATTCTATCCCCAAATGTATCATAGATAGCAGAAAATCTTTAAATGAAATCAGAAAACTAATGGAATAATAGACTTTTATTTTCCTTTTCAGTTTTCTCCAGATTGTTCAGCTCTCTCCCTTTTTTCGAATGTATTTGATGTGTGTGTCCTCTTTTTTTTTTATGCAGAATGCTGCTCCCTTTTATAGCCATTATCTAATTCTTTTTTCAACTCTTAAGAGCACTTAATTAATTAAGAATTCAATCCCTCCCCCCATGTTCTAATTTTTTAACTTATAGAGACTGCTAGTCCCACTAAAAACTGTTTTGGCATGGCTTTTCTATTTAAAAATCAATATGAAGCTAGAAAATAATGCATATCCTGCTGTAAAGCAAATTCCACTACCCCTTCCCATGTGCAGCACATTTGAACCCTAGTTGTTGGCTTTTAATTTCCAAACTAAATTCAGTCCAATTTCCAGGTTCACAAATCAATCAAAAGTTCAATTCACTAATGACTATTCAATCAGAGCTAATCAACTGTCCCAGATTTCAAACAACAAACCCACGAAATTAAACGATGACATTTTAACAATCGATTCCACATAGTAATTAAACACATACAAACAAAAATAAACTAACAACTGACTTAGTGATTTTTAACAAAACAGGGGACTTAAACCATTCGACGACATTTCTGATTGATTATGTAGTCTGTAATACACATAATTAACAATAAACAGAGAGAATTGACCAAATAAAAGGTCATTTGAGAAGAGGAAAGAAAATTACAATAACTGGACAGGATGAATCAAATAATCAAAATAAACAAACAAATACAAAAATAAATAAAGAAAGAAAAGAAAGTAGGGAATACCTCAAACAGTGGGAAAAATCAGAATAAAAAACAGAACTGGACCATTTAGACTTGAATTTGGATTTTTGGAGTCGAAGGGACCTTAATCGAAATGTCTTCAAATGAAAATATCTCGATTAAGGTCTATTCGACCCCCAATTTCCTTTGATTTGGACGAAAAATACCTATTTTTGAATTCTAGGGTTCTTGGTTCGGATTTGGGGCTCGATGATTTCGGGCTGGATTCGAACCAAACTAAGGTCGATTTGGTCATGAGGGAGGTAGAAGGAGTGTTGGGTTTCAATTTGGGGTGGTTTGGGGTCGGTTGAGTTTTAGTTCGAATCTTTGATTAAAGATTTGAAATTCGGGGATGATTCGAGGTAAACTAATCACAGATTTGGGTTGGGGGTGGTTAGATGGTCAGGTGGTGGTGTTTTGGTGGTGTTTGGGCTGGTTGCCGCCGGTTTAAGGTGAAGGGAAAGGGAGGGAGGCGCTAGGGTTTGTTCTGGGTTGTTTGGTTTCGTCTCTGATAGAGACGATGGGGAAGGGGCTTTGGGAATGAATTGGTTGAGAGGGGTTTGGGGGGGGGGGTGTTTGCTAGGTTAGGAATAGATTAACCAATCTGGGCCATTGGATGAAGAGGCCAATGGCTCAGATTAAAAGGGACGAATGGGGCGGGTTAATTTGAACGGGTAACGGGTACTGGGACATTTTTGGACTGGGTTGGACATGTTTTGGGCTTGTTTGGACGGCCAGCAGAGCCCAATTCATTTGTTTTCCCTTGTTTTCCAATTTTCCTTTCCTTCTTTTATTTCCTTATTTAAAATTTAATTCAAACTAAGTTCTAAAAATCCTCACTTACATTATAAGACCAAATTGATTTATCAAAAATATTAATTAACTTCTAATAACAATTATCACACCAATTTAAAATAAAATCACACAATTGGGACATTAGATACTAAAAATGCAAAAAATACATATTTTTTGTTATTTTCCATTTTTGTCAAATAAACTTGATTACTTTTAATTGTAAATTAAATCCTAAGAATGCAAACGCAATATATTTTTATATTTTCTCAATTTAAACAAACAAACAAACACGCTCACACAGACCCAAATAATTAAAAAAAAACACATAATCCATGAAAATTGCGAACAACGCAAAACTATTTTGTTTTTTGGATTTTTGGGAGTAATTCTCATGCGGGCAAAAATCACGTACTCACAGCTGCCCCTCTTTGCGCGGAAACGCGAAGAGTTTTCGTGTAAAGATAAATGAGCAAATACGAGCGATTTTTGCCAGTTCGAGCACTCTGTGTGAAGCATTTTGAAAAGATATTGACCAAGCCTTTGCTTCGGGAGGCCTCCTATATATCCTGGGCTAAACAGGAATCTGGTCAGTGTAGTTCGGGAAGTTTTGGTAGCTGGGACTACCGAGGGATTGTGATTACGCTATTACTGCTGCTGCATGCCGTTACCGCTGTTTTACTGATCTCCTTATTACACCGTGCTAAAAATAAAACAAGAAGCTAGGCTAGCCTACTGATCACAAGATCCTATCTATTTTCAACTTATTTTTGCTGCCTCGCTCTCTTGTCGGCTTGTGTTTCCTCTGGAGCTTCTTTCTTCCGCAAACTTGGGGATGACACTGGCCTTCTGCTTTTTCGAATACCAGTTTTCATCATTTTGCTCAATCTGCTGTGGATACTGCTTCCTTTATTTAAAGCTTGTTATGCAGGGGATTCTTGTTGTAATCCTTGGTATTTTTGAATTCTGCTTCGACCTTGAAATGTTTTTCTCTGTTTTACAGGCGGGCTCCTAACTTGCCTTAAAAAGATGACACAACCTCCATTCTAACAGGCGGGCTCCTGACTTCTCCTTCGTTTAACATAATAATAACCTCCATTGTACATGCGGGCTCCTGACTTCTTCAATTTAAGATAACAACCTCTGTTCTAAGAGGCGAGCTCCTGATTTCTTTAAAAATAACAACCTCCGTTCTCACAGGCGGGCTCCTGATTTCTTCAACTTAAAAATAACAACCTCCGTTCTCACAGGCGGGCTCCTAACTTCTTCAATTTAAAATAACAACCTCCGTTCTCACAGGCGGGCTCCTGACTTCTTCATTTAAAAATAACAACCTCCGTTCTAAAAGGCGGGCTCTTGACTTCTTCAATTTAAAATAACAACCTCCGTTCTAACAGGCGGGCTCCTGACTTCTTCAATTTAAAAATAACAACCTCTGTTCTCACAGGCGGGCTCCTGATTTCTTCGACATAAAAATAACAACCTCCATTCTCACGGGCAGGCTCCTGACTTCTTCAATTTAAAATAACAACCTCCGTTCTAACATGCAGGCTCCTCACTTCTTCAGTTTAAATAACAACCTCCATTCTAACAGGCGGGCTCCTGATTTCTTTAACTTAAAAATAACAACCTCCATTCTCACAGGCGGGCTCTTGATTTCTTCAACTTAAAAATAATAACCTCCATTCTCACAGGCGGTCTCCAGACTTCTTGAATTTAAAATAACAACCTCCGTTCTAACAGGCGGGCTCCTGACTTCTTCAATTTAAAAATAACAACCTCCGTTCTCACGGGCGGGCTCCTGATTTCTTCAACTTAAAAATAACAACCTTCGTTATAATAGTCGGGCTCCTGACTTCTTCAATTTAAAAATAACAACCTCCGTACTCACAGGCGGGCTCCTGACTTCTTCAATTTAAAATAATAAACTCCGTTCTAACAGGCGGGCTCCTAACTTCTTAAATTTAAATAACAACCTCCGTTCTAACAGGCGGGCTCCTGACTTCTTCAATTTAAAAATAACAACCTCTGTTCTCACAGGCGGGCTCCTGATTTCTTCGACATAAAAATAACAACCTCCGTTCTAACAGGCGGGCTCCTGACTTCTTCAATTTAAAAATAACAACCTCCGTTCTCATAGGCGGGCTCCTTACTTCTTCAACGTAAAACTTCAACTTAAAAATAACAACCTCCGTTCTTACACGCGGGCTCCTGATTTCAACTTAAAAATAACAACCTCCGTTCTCACAGGCGGGCTCCTGATTTCTTCGACTTAAAAATAACAACCTCCGTTCTAACAGGCGGGCTCCTGACTTCTTCAATTTAAAATGACAACCTCCGTTCTAACAGGCGGGCCCCTGACTTCTTCAATTTAAAAATAACAACCTCCATTCTAACAGGCGGGCTCCTGATTTCTTCAACTTAAAAATATCTTGAATTGATTTCCTTGTTTTCTTTGAGGAAATTTTCGACAACGGCGAAAATTTTCTGCCCCAGTTTTGGTGATATTCCTTGTGGCATGTCTTTCTTCTATCAACATTTCCTTTTACCTGCTTCAAATCAAAGAAAATTTGTTAGTTTAAAATGTAGTGAGTGGCCGTGCCACTCCAGTTGGGAATGGTTTTTCCCTTTCCCTGTTCTAAGTTCCCGAAACTTGTCGGGGATGATGTTATTTGCTGGGAATGATATTTCTGTTGGGGGTGGTTTTTCCATTTATACCTTCCCTTTTCTGTGTTTCAAAATGATAATGGGCTAAATTGTGCAATATAGCCCATATATATATGCTCTAAATTAAGAAGAAATTACTGTCATATGATTATAATTAATGATAAAATTAGCTCTAATTGTGATTTTAATGTTTCACAGGAGTTAATTATGCATGTGAGTGTGTATGATGGTAAACAATGTGGAAAAATTGAGCAAAAGAAGACAAAAGAGCACATACCCCACTAGCGCGGGCATTAGCGCGGCCATAAGCTTGCTCGCGCTAGTCCAAAAGTCCGCACCAAATGTTACCTCACTAGTGCGGGCATTAGCGCGTCCATAAGCTTGCCCGTGCTAGTCCAGTTCCGAAAATGCATTATTGAGTTACTATTTTGTCACTAAGGGGTGGATTCCACTATGGGATAAAACAAGGATAAGGTGCATAATGAGGGGATCAGATTTTAACATTGAATTAGAGTGGATTTACACTATTCATTCTAGAGAGAACATTTTGAAGAGAAGCCATTGAAGTCCTCTTGGAGCTAAGCAAGAAATTGAAGATCAAAGTTTTGGAGTGCAACAAATTAAAGAGTTCATCTAAACCTTCATCTTGTATTTTTCTTTGTAGTATTTTAGACATCAATATTGTTGATTTTAGTATGAACATGAGTAGCTAAACTCTCTAGTATTCTAGGGTCATGGATGTTAGTGATTTTGTTATTTGAAGCTTGGATTGATTTTATTGAAGTTATTGATATGGGTTGTTTATTTGATTTTGATCTTAATTATTTTACTGCGTAGCTAACAGTGAAATATTATCTACGAACTTTGAATTAAACTTGACAAAGGAAATTCTTGGTTGCATATAAAATCAAATAGAACAAGATTTGAATCTCGGGCATCGAGTGAAGGATTTGCAATTAAGATAGATATATACTTAATTGCCTTGTTTGGTTAAATAATAAGAGTTTGAAATGCATTCTTGTTAATATTAATATCATAGAAATATAGATATTGATTTAACTTGGATAGATTCATAAGAACTCGAAAGATTCTTATGAATATTATTAACCTTATAATCAATAATCCAGATAATTTAATAAATCAATCCTAAGTAGAAAAATAGCATGATTACTAGCAAGTCCATGACCCTGGAATATATTTATATTATTATAAACATAAATTGTAATTGGTGTAGTAATTTTGCCTTGAATTATTGTTCTATTATTAAAAAGTTTTAGATATATCTTGTGATAGTCTAGCTTGAATTGATAACTAATTTAGTCTAAATCAGTCAATAAGTTAATCACAATTCCTCGTAGGAACGATACTCTATTTACTACTATATTACTTGTCGATCGCGTACACTTGGGTGAGTGTTTTGGTCGCAACAAGTTTTTGGCGCCGTCGCCGGGGAATTTGAAATTAGCTCCTTGACCGTTTTACTATTTTGTAGTTGTTAATAGAAAATATAAAAAGAAATTTTCATCTATTTGTTTGTGTTATACATGTTCTTCTCTTGAATGCGGAGGAGCAGAAGCACAAACAATCTCTTCCCATTTGATCTTGAAATTAAAAGAAAAATTCTTAGAACAAGGAGAGAGTGGGAAGCTCAATATAAAACCGAAGGAGAGTTGAACATTCAAATTCAACCACAGCCAACAGTGATGGCAGGAAATGAGGAACGAGCGGTGATTGAAGCCGCAAGACCCAGTCTGGCTAATATGACTCAGGCTATTGTGAAGCCTGATATTACTGGGCATTTTGAGTTGAAACAATATATGGTGCAGCTAATTCAGTCTACAGGGCAATTTGTGGGTCTACCTCATGAAGATCCACAAAGACATATTCAGAATTTTTTGGAAATTACGGATACTTACAATTATCCAAATGTTTCCAAGGATTATGTACGGCTGACACTTTTTCCCTTTTCTCTGCTTGGGGAAGCTAAAGAGTGGTTAAACAAGGAACCATCAAATTCAATCCGCACATGGGATGATCTAGCAAGGAAGTTCTTAATCAAGTTCTTTCCTACTAAAAAGACAAAGATGTTGAGGAGTCAAATTCTTGGGTTTGAACAACGTTCTGGTGAAACACTTCGTCAAGCTTTGGAAAGATACAAGAAGTTACTCAGGGACTGCCCTCATCATTGTCAAACAGATGAGGTGTTAGGTCATACATTTGTTGATGGCTTAGATGAAGCTTCAAAAGTGAATCTTGATTCCGCTTGTGGAGGAAGTTGCATGACAAAATCTTACACGGAAATCCAACTCTTGTTAAATACATTCACTTCAAATGATAATAATTGGCAAGGTGATGGAGATTCCAGAAAGGCAATGAAACAAAAATCAGCAGGGGTGCTTGAGCTGGATGATGTATCGACAATGAGAGCTGAAATTGCAAGGCTATCCAACCAGATGACAAGGATGACAATGCAACAACCTCAAACCATGAAACATGTACAACAAATGGCTATTTGCTGTGAAATGTGTGGTGATAGCCATACAAGTGATATGTTCCCAACGAACCCAGAATCTATTTATTATGTGGGACAACAAAACAGAGGCCCAGCAAATCAGCACGCACAGTATGGAAATTCCTACAATGCAAATTGGAGGAATCATCCTAACTTCTCATGGGGATGAAATCAACAAAATCCAAATCAGTACAGACCGCAAGGGGGTTTTAATCAACCTCAGAGACCACCTCAGCAGGTGGAAGAAAGTACAAATGATTTGCTAAAAAAGTTGTTGATCGACAATCAGCAGCTCAGGACTGATGTTAGGAATCTAGAAAGGCGGATGGGGCAGATAGCAACGAACCAGAACACTAGACCTACAGGAGCTCTTCCCAGTGACACAGAAAAGAACCCACATGTAAGTGCTATAACACTTAGAAGCGGGAGAGAACTTGAGGAAATCTCAAAGAAAAAGAAAGAGAAATTTGTGCTTGAGGGAGAATTGATCCCTAAATTGATAAATGATCCAAAGCATACTACTGAAAGTCTTGAACCAGTGGAAGTCCCAAGTCCACCCCCACCTTTTCCTCAAATATTACAAAAGAAGAACGATGATCGAATGTTCCGTAAATTTCTGTCCATGTTGAGCCAAGTTCAATTAAACATTCCACTTGTTGATGTACTTTGAGAAATCCCTAAATATGCTAAGTACATCAAAGATATAGTGGCTCATAAAAGGAGATAGACTGAATATGAAACAGTCGCACTTACTGAAGGGTGCACCGCCAGGGTACAAAACAAGCTTCCACAAAAGCTTAAAGACCCCGGTAGTTTTACAATTCTTATGCATATTGGTGATATCGATGTAGGCCGGGCTCTTTGTGACTTGGGGGCAAGCATAAATTTAATGCCTTTGTCATTGTTCAAACAATTGGGTCTTGGGGCTCCTAGACCAACCACTGTGATGTTGCAGTTAGCAGACATGTCCATAACACACCCTGAAGGGGTGATAGAAGATGTATTGCTGCAGATTGGGAAATTCATCTTTCCTGCGGATTTCATTATTCTTGATTATGAAACAGATGAATTGGTGCCAATCATTCTAGGGCGACCTTTGCTAGCTACTGGTGATGCGATCATTAAAGTGAAAGAAGGGAAGATGATTCTAAGGGTTGATGATGAGGAAGCGGTGTTTAGCGTATACAAAGCAATTAAACTTCCTTGTCAATATGATGAACTTTCTATGATATCCATGATTGAGAATGATGAACAAAATTGTGATTCAAGTGTGTATCTCAATGATTCATTAGAGAAAGCACTTACAATATTTGATAATTTGGCAACTGATGAAGAGGTTGAAGAGATGATGTACATCCTTGATACATCTTGTGCATACTTGAAAGGAACATATCTTTTTGAACAGTTAAACAGGCCACATGGACCTCCTCCAAAGCCATCAATTGAGGAAGCCCCAAAATTGGAGCTTAAACCACTACCATCTCACTTGCATTATGCTTATTTGGGTAGTTCGGATACATTGCCTGTTATAATTTCTTCTGATTTATCTGAATTGCAGGAGGAAAAATTGCTGAGAGTATTGAGAGAGCACAAGAGAGCCATTGGGTGGACAATGTCAGACATAAAAGGTATTAGTCCTGCGTTTTGCATGCATAAAATCCTAATGGAAGAAGGATACAAACCAAGTATAGAACACCAACGTCGCCTCAATCCTAACATGAAAGAAGTGGTAAGGAAAGAGGTGATCAAATAGCTTGATGCAGGTATTGTATTTCCTATCTCTGACAGTAAGTGGGTGAGTCCAGTTCAGTGTGTTCCTAAGAAGGGAGGTATAACCGTGATAGTTAATGATAATAACGATTTAATACCAACAAGAACTGTCACAGGGTGGAGAATTTGTATTGATTGCAGAAAACTGAATAATGCCACCAGGAAGGACCACTTTCCTCTTCCTTTCATGGACCAAATGCTTGATCGATTGGCCGGGCAGGAGTATTACTGCTTCCTGGATGGTTACTCTGGGTATAATCAAATAACTATAGCCCTAGAGGACCAAGAGAAGACCACATTTACGTGTCCTTATGGCACGTATGCATTCAAAAGAATGCCCTTTGGTCTTTGCAATGCACCTGCGACATTTCAAAGGTGTATGATGGCCATTTTCACTGATATGGTCGAGAGATTTGTAGAAGTATTTATGGATGATTTCTCTGTTTTCGGATGCTCTTTTGATAAATGTTTAACTAACCTCGATAAAGTGCTAGCCAGATGTGAAGAGACCAACTTGGTCCTAAACTGGGAAAAATGCCATTTCATGGTAAGAGAAGGTATTGTCCTAGGACACAAAGTGTCCATGAACGGATTGCAAGTAGACAAGGCAAAAGTGGAAGCAATTGAAAAATTTCCCCCACCCATATCTGTTAAGGGCATACGCAGTTTTCTAGGCCATGCAGGATTTTATCGAAGATTCATTAAAGATTTCTCAAAAATTTCATCTCCTCTTTGCAGGCTCCTTGAGAAAGATACACCATTCAAGTTTGATGATGCTTGTCTGAAGGCATTTGAAGAGCTTAAAAGAAAATTGGTCTCTGCACCAATCATTGTTGCTCCAAATTGGGAATTGCCTTTCAAATTAATGTGTGATGCAAGTGACATAGCCATTGGTGCTGTGTTGGGACAGAGGAAGGAGAAAATTTTTACTCCATTCATTATGCGAGCAGAACTGTAAATCCCGCTCAAATGAATTACACTGTCACAGAAAAAGAATTACTTGTAGTAGTATGGGCATTTGACAAGTTTAGATCCTACCTAGTAGGAACTAAAGTCATAGTCTATATTGACCACTCGGCTATCAAGTATCTATTTGCAAAGAAAGATGCAAAGTCAAGACTAATCTGATGGGTTCTTCTTTTGTAGGAATTTGACCTGGAGATACGGGATAGAAAAGGTACTGAGAATCAAGTGGCAGATCATTTGTCCAGATTGAAAAACAGAAGTCATGTGATTGAAGGAGACTCAATAAAAGAAACTTTCCCAGATGAACATCTGTTGGCCATCACATCTAATGAAACTCCATGGTATGCAGATGTAACGACCCGGCCCGTCGTTATGGGAATTACCACCCCGTTATGTTGCATTAACATATCTTATGCTTCTATATCAATGTTAGAATCTATCAGGTGAGTTAGGAGTGAATTGAATTGAAAATGAAGCAAATAGCATGTTTGAAGGAAGTTTGAATATGGAAAGTCAACCTAGAGTTGACTATCGAGTTAGAGTGCTCGGGATCGGATTCTGATTATTCGACTAGTTTCGAGGGATCATTTATGACTTAGGAGAGCAATCGAAATTGAATTTGGAGATCCGGTGTAGAAATAGGCTTGAATTGGCTAAGGTTGAATTTTGGCGAAATCCGAACGGTAGGTGAGATTTTGATCGGGAAGTCGGAATGGAATTCCGACAGTTGCAGTAGCTCCGTTAGGTGATTTTGGATATGCCTGCAAATTTTCAGGTCATTCGGACGTCGTTTGGTCGGGTTTTTGATCGAATGTTAGTTTCGGAAGTTTTGAATAAACTTAGGCTTGAATCCGTGTGTAATGGGAGATTTTGATGTTTACGATGGTGTTTTTATGTTACGAGCAAGTTTGAATGAGGTAATGTGATGTATTGGTGGCTTTGGTTGAGGTCCGGGGGGTCTCGGGATCATTTTGGATGCCTAACGGGCAAATTTTGATCATGAAGTTGCTGCAGAAAAATTGCAGACAGTGATTGCTCTATGCGATCGCATAGTCATTGCGATCGCATAGAAGAGCTTGGAGGGGTGAGAAAAATGTGCTCCGCGATCGCATAGCACAACCTTCCAGGCCTCATCTTTTCTTCTCTGCGATCGCAGCACTGGTTATGCGATCGCAATGTACAGTCTGATAAGCCTATGCGATCGCACCCCTTACTATGCGATCGCATAGCACATTTTTCTCACCCCTCCAAGCTCTTCTATGCGATCGCAATGACTCTATGCGATCGCATAGAGCAATCACTGTCTGCAATTTTTCTGCAGCAACTTCATGATCAAAATTTGCCCGTTAGGCATCCAAAATGATCCCGAGACCCCCCGGACCTCAACCAAAGCCACCAATACATCACATTACCTCATTCAAACTTGCTCGTAACATAAAAACACCATCGTAAACATCAAAATCTCCCATTACACACGGATTCAAGCCTAAGTTTATTCAAAACTTCCAAAACTAACATTCGATCAAAAACCCGACCAAACGATGTCCGAATGACCTAAAAATTTGCAGGCATATCCAAAATCACCTAACGGAACTACTGCAACTGTCGGAATTCCATTCTGACTTCCCGATCAAAATCTCACCTACCGTTCAGATTTCGCCAAAATTCAACCTTAGCCAATTCAAACCTATTTCTACACCGGATCTCCAAATTCAATTCCGATTGCTCTCCTAAGTCATAAATGATCCCTCGAAACTAGTCAAATCATCAGAATCCGATCCCGAGCACTCTAACTCGATAGTCAACTCTAGGTTGACTTTTCATATTCATACTTCCTTCAAACATGCTATTTGCTTCATTTTCAATTCAATTCACTCCTAACTCACCCGATAGGTTCTAACACTGATATAGAAGCATAATATATGTTAATGCAACATAACGGGGTGGTAATTCCCGTAACGATGGGCCGGGTCATTACATTCTCCCCAACTTAAACAAACGCTCGTCCTCGAGCGGACTCAAAGTTGTACTAAAAGCAACCCAATAGCCGAATGACCTTACCAAACATGTATCCGGGCGATCATATGTCACCCTATCACACATAAGTCCGAAAACACCATATAGTCAGAATTTCACAGACCATCTGAACCATAAATCACCTTGCACTTTCTGAAATCATATGCCAAATGCAAATCCCATGCCTATACTCAGGATACACTCGAATCCACTGCAATAACCCATATTCACTACTCCGGGTGAGATCATATGATGTATCAAACAACCCAATCACTCGAGACAATAGTCTCTACTCACAATAATTTCTCACGATAACCAAATACCAACTGAAAAACCTTTTTCATTAGATAGAGTCTTGTTCCAACGCCTCCATATCCTGCCCACGGCAGCTGAAGCACGCGATATACCGAACCCATCTCTCAGGTTAACCATTCATGAATCCATTTCAGTTTTAACTAATACCACAACAGATTTCGGACCCAAATCTCGGTGTTACCTTTCTAACAAGCTAAGATTTAATATGCTCGTATTCATTAATAACTCCAACGGTCATTTCGATTATAACACACATCACTGGTGATAAGACACCTCCACACCGGCCTAAGCCACGACGAGCACAACACATGCTCAAGTAGGAAACGACTGAACATACTCAATTCATGACAACTAACTCAAACATAATAGCTGTAATTTAATTCCTCCGTACCATCATAACATAGGACTGAGATTCGTCTCACATTATAGAAATAGTGTACCCGAATCCTCCTCGAGAGGGCATAACATCACGTGGCCTTGCCACGATTCGTGATTCTATCCCAACATTATTACTCATGAAGCACCTCAAGCCACTAAGTTCAAAACGGTTATCCACGCACAGATCTAGGTCTTGAACCCAAGCAATCAACCTCACCCACGGTGAAACAATTAACGTATACTATTAAATCCTGAAAGGACACAACCGATGTGCCATTTGCCAAGCTATACTCAAAACGGTCTTTTCCTCATAAGCGAGGAAGTATTGTATACCAGGTAGCTTATAACTAACTATATTTTCATAATATTCTGTTGCGGTGTGCAACCCGCTCCAATGACATACCCGTGGCGGCGTACCACCCGATCCAGATACCATACTTGTGGCGGCGTGCCACCCGATCCAAATAACCCGTGGCGGCGTGCCACCCGATCCACGCATAAATCTCACAAAAAGGAAATGCATATCGAGTCGAATTTTCTCATTACAGCAAACATATATATATAGCCTCAAGCTCGGCCACATGAAACGCATCCGACAACGTTTCTCAATACTGGAACTGAATCAATGGTAGATACCTCTACACTGACATCCGCCACTAAGGTCCAACTGACAAAGCAATGCCTACCAGTCGTCCGCTGGTCCTGGGTACAACTACTCTGTTGGAACATACTCTGATGCTCTCTGCTACGCAATTTGTGCCATTTTCCGACATAGTCCATATCACATTAGTCTAGATAATCTGACCCATGAAAACCAGTTAGCAATCAAGTATCATAATCCGAATTCATCTTATCAAGTCAAGAGAGAGCCTCTAGAGCTTCCGATTTCCAATAATCACAAAACGGTGCCGATGCACACGATATACAACCACTGCATAGGCGGCTTAACGAGAACTTCAAGTCTCCTACACATATATAACATATGAATCACTATGCCTGATTCCGTATTCCACCGTACATATACATAACGCACATCAAGCGTCCATTCATACCACGACAGCCATTCATAAATTTCACTATGCCATCAACGACTCAGTTATTATAGTCGATCCAACAAGAGAATACCACCATACCACTGGATATCATCAGTTTACATTACCTTGTCCTTTTGGATCATATTCCCTGCCAAGTTAATAGAATAGCAATACCATTTTCTTAAATCATCAGAAAGATCGATTCTTAATTCACCTGCAGCTGTCCGCGCTGCTCAATAATTTTATTGACTTCCCATATATTATGAACCGATCTCAAAACCTAGAATATACCATTATCAACTTTCCATAACACATCGTGTATACCATATCACACTAAGACAACATGGAAATTCATATCCCTTTCCTCCGCCTCAACATCGGCACACTCCACTAGTTAAGGACTTTCGTGATCCCATATAGAAGAAAAACTCATTACACATTCCATGCTTCGCATACCGACAGGAATATACTCATTTTCCAACCATGATAAAACACATCACAAACTATTTCTTCCCATTCGTTGCATAAGTTTAACTGCCAGGACTGAGTCCTTATACCCATATCAAGTTACACAACTGCCAGCACTCAAGAGCTTTGCTGCAATGTCCGCAAGACTCATTACTTCAACCACATACCAGAAATCAATCGTATTCCTTTTTATACCATTCTGATTTATTAACAAGTTGTTCCATTTACCCAGTTTCCTTTCCGATTCATCTTTAACTCAATATTAGTGCTTACTGTAACACCATGACACATCAACTCCTGTTACCACACTAGATTCGTACATAAGACCCATAGGCCACTGAATACTCCCTCAATGTTTCCCAGAAGTACCACATTCTACAATACATTATTTTGAAGAACTTTATGCGATTTTTGAATTAGTATCATTACCTTCCAATACGGATACATAGAATCTCATCATTCACATAACATAGAACAAGTCTTGGTCCCTTCTAACGAAAACACCGTCTTTATCCACATACATAATCTTAAGACACCTTACCGTTACAAGCAAAATCTTGAACACCGTAAACAAATTCTCGGGCGTCATTCACCCTTGTTCAGCTGCAATTCAACTGTCTTATTAAATAGAACCACTCGTGTTTTGTTAGAACTTTGACATCGCAGAACATGATTACTTACAGATACAATCAGCTATCTTTATTTTCTATACGGTGAATATTCTTTACCAACAACAGTTCAAAACACCCTAGTACTTCATCAGATCTACGAAGCACCATAACCTTTACCAGAATTTCCCAACATACTTAGAGACAGAATCAACATAGCACACAATAGTGCAATCAGTTAATCAATAGCAACCTCCCCAACTTAGCTCGAAGCCATTCATTAAAGCACTTTCAACCACTCATATCAGTATTACTCAAGTGATGCCGAAAATGTCACAATGAGATTAACTCAAGTCATTTAAAAGCCTTGGCAGAGACTCGAATCATCAGAGATCTTAGCTCTTCAGCAATTCTTGCAGATATACACGCACCACCAATAAGCCCACTCTCTTTAGGTGACAGAAATCTTTCTAAGTCCCAAATTTTTCCAAATATTTCGGCAGAGTTTCCTTTGTAAATTGGCCTATCCACCTGCCAGAGAATCACCAAACCATTCTAACAATACATCCACAACTCAACAAGGTATCACAATGTATTTCAACAACATTAAATCTCAATACTATACGAATCATATTATCATAATTTATACTTGAACCTGCGTTGTACCTGCTCGAATCATAACACATATCAAAATCACTTTAGTCTTCCTGAGTTTAAACTCGTTCCACTACACATAAGGCACTTTACCTTCCAATTACGAAATATGATAATTATTCACCACGTCCATAGCTCGGGGCTACACAACAGATTCGATAAGGGTCGAACAATTAACAGCTCATCCATTATCAAGCTGCCATTTGCACAATAAAGATCAATACCGATCGTATGAACTTCATAATACCGGCTCGCTAAATTAGTACCTTGGTGCTCAAGCCATAGACAAAGATCTGGCCTCAAGTCATCCCGACTGGCCCAACATGAACTCACAGAGATTATATCTCTCCCCTCGTTCGAGGAAATCACAAGCCCTCAAGGCAATTATATTACTGAGCGCTCGAAGCGTACACAGACGTGTGGAAGGAATTTCAAAAATTATATCTCAAGCTGAATCAAGTGCGCACGATAAGAATTCCAAGAAATGTGAAGTGTTTCCTAAAGGTTCGCAGACTCCCGAGGATAAGTACAGGCGTCCCCGTACCGATCCACAAGACTCTACTAACCGGCTCAAGACTCATGAGGCCTAGTAAACCTAGGCTCTGATACCAACTTGTCACGACCCCAAATCCGGTCGTGATGGCGCCCAGCACACTCGCTAGGCCAGCCCGACCAATCAACAATAACCACGGAGCCACAAGCTCACTTTATCCAATTTAAGTATAACATTAATAGATATATTAAAAACAGGGAACCAAGTCCCAACATGTGCCAACTCCCATAGACCGAAGGGTCAAGAGTCATGAGCATCTACAGAGTATACAAAGTATAAATAGTGAATATAACTGTGCACAAGTGTGGGATGATCAGAACAAAATACAGACAAACTGGAGAATCAGGTCCTACGAACGCTGGCAACTACCTCGACTGTCCAAAAGCACTCCCGAGCCGCAATAGAATCAGCTCCACTGTGATGTACCTGGATCTGCACACAAGGTGCAGGGAGTCGGGTGTGAGTACTTCCAACTCAGCAGTAATAAAAGTAAATAATGCTGAAGGGGAGAAAACCACGATAGACACTATCTCATGCTACACAATACATAACTATCTTTTTATTCCTTTCCAGCATATGTGAATAGATTATTTAGAAATCTCAATTTTTAGCTTCTTTCTTTCATGATAACATACCAATACCTGGAACAATCTCAAACAATGCAAGTCCGCACTCAAATCAGCCTCTCGGGCTCAGCACTCCTTATCAATTTGCACCAGGAGATCCGGTCAATAAGGCAACTAATGCATGTGTGCCAGTAATGTATGAGTGCTAAATGTTATGCCACGTAGTACACGTAAACCAATGTATGTATGCCATGCAATGCATATGACCACTACGGCGCGTAGCCCGATCCAATTTGGGTACCCGTGCTCACTGTGGGGTTCAGACTCCGGAGGGGCTCCTACAGCCCAAGCACATTATTAATATCACAACTGCTGCGGCGTGCAGCCCGATCCGTATACCACTGCGGCGTGCAGTCCGATCCATGCATGTGTATGCATATGCTCATATGAAATGTCATACCCTAACATATGGCCCTCGGCCCATTCAGTCTAACAAATAATCAAGAAAGCCCTACGGGCAACAATATCATATTAGTCACATCTAAAAATGTTATTAAGACCTTGTTCAAGTGTTTCATAACCTTATAAAAATGATGAATACCAAAATACCATTTTAAACCTTAAATTTAGAATAAAATATGCACAGTGTTATCAAAACAATGATACCAATCCCTGAAGGATTCAGATAATTGGCACGAAGCCCAAACATGATAATTAGTCCAATTCATTTCGACAATTAGGTGCTATTATTAATTACGCGGGACGGACCAAGTCACAATCCCCAATGGTGCTCTACCCCACGCCCGTTATCCGGCGTGCAAGTCACCTCAACACAGCACTAAGATGTGCAAGTCCAAGGTTTACTAACCCTCAGGACATCATTTACAAGTATTACCCACCTCGGACCGACGAAAGCTCATGCCCACGACGCCTTAGCTCCTCGAACCTGCATCCATGCACGTCAAAACTAGCACAAATCAGCACAAATATATCAAAATAGGCTAATGGAACATCACCCAATCGAAAGAACTCGACAAATATCCAAAATCATGAAATTTGCAAAACCCGAGCCCCGGGCCCACATCTCGAAAAATTTCGAGATGTGGGCCCAGGGCTCGGGTTTTGCTAATTTCGTGATTTTTGATATTTGTCGAGTTCGCATAGAAGGGGAAATTGGCAGGAAAATTTAACTCTATGCGATCGCATAGGGCCATTGCGATCGCATAGAAGGAATGGCCAGGCAGTGAGTTTAATTACAGAACAGAACCAGTCGCGGGTTTCATACCCCAAACCGCCATTTTTGAGCCCTAGAGAGAAAAAATCACGGGAAAACGCTGGGAAATCATCGGGTATTCATCGAAGGTAAGTTTCTTGACTCAAAAACATCAATTTATGGTAGAATTAACATCAATCTTCATGAATTTGGGTAGAAATTGTGAAGGATTGTGGCCTAGATATTGAAAACGAAAATTTGGGTTTTGAAAGGCCAATCGAACTCCGATTTTGGTAAATTTTATATGTATGGACTCGTGGCGAGACGAGGGTTCTGGAAATATGAGTTTCAAAATTTTTCGAGATGTGGACCCGGGGCTCGGGTTTTGCAAATTTCGTGATTTTTGATATTTATCGAGTTCTTTCGATTGGGTGATGTTCCATTAGCCTATTTTGATATATTTGTGCTGATTTGTGCTAGTTTTGACGTGCGTGGATGCAGGTTCGAGGAGCTAAGGCGTCATGGGCATGACTTGGTCCGTCCCGCGTAATTAATAATAACACCTAATTGTCGAAATGAATTGGACTAATTATCATGTTTGGGCTTCGTGCCAATTATCTGAAACCTTCAGGGATTGGTATCATTATTTTGATAACACTGTGCATATTTTATTCTAAATTCAAGGTTTAAAATGGTATTTTGCTATTCATCATTTTTATAAGGTTATGAAACACTTGAACAAGGTCTTAATAACATTTTTAGATGTGACTAATATGATATTGTTGCCCGTAGGGCTTTCTTGATTATTTGTTAGACCTGATTGGGCCGAGGGCCATATGTTAGGGCATGACATTTCATATGAGCATATGCATACATATGCATAGATCAGATTGCACGCCGCAGTGGTATACGGATCGGGCTGCGCGCCGCAGCAGGTGTGATATTAATAATGTGCTTGGGTTGTAGGAGCCCCTCCGGAGTCTGAACCCCCACAGTGAGCACGGGTACCCAAATTGGATCGGGCTACGCGCCGTAGCGGTCATATGAATTGCATGGCATACATACATTGGTTTACGTGTACTACGTGACATAACATTTAGCACTCATACATTACTGGCACACATGCATTAGTTGCCTTATTGACCAGATCTCCTGGTACAAATTGATAAGGAGTGCTGAGCCCGAGGGGCTGATTTGAGTGCGGACTTGCACTGTTTGAGATTGTTCCAGGTATTGGTATGTTATCATGAAAGAAAGAAGCTAAAAATTGAGATTTCTAAATAATCTATTCACATATGCTGGAAAGGAATAAAAAGATAGTTTTGTATTGTGTAGCATGAGATAGTGCCTATCGTGGTTTTCTCCCCTTCAGCATTATTTATTTTTATTACTGCTGAGTTGGAAGTACTCACACCCGACTCCCTGCACCTTGTGTGCAGATCCAGGTACATCACAGCAGAGCTGATTCTATTGCGGCTCGGGAGTGCTTTTGGACCGTCGAGGTAGCTGCCAGCGTTCGTAGGACCTGATTCTCCAGTTTGTCTATATTTTTGTTCTGACCATCCCACACTTGTGCACAATTATATTCGCTATTTACACTTTGTATACTTTGTAGAGGCTTATGACTCTTGACCCTTCGGTCTATGGGAGTTGGCACGTGTTGGGACTTGGTTCCATGCTTTTAATATATCTATCACTGTTATACTTAAATTGGATAAAGTGAGCTTGTGGCTCCGTGGTTATTGTTGATTGGTCGGGCTGGCCTAGCAGTGTGCTGGGCGCCATCACGACCGGATTTGGGGTCGTGACAGCAGACTTTGTAAATTATATTGCAAGTGGAGTGATGCCATCAGAAATCACAGCAGATCAAAGGAGAAAATTCTTCCATGATGTGAAATCATATATGTGGGACAAGCCCTTTCTCTACAAATAATGTGCTGACCAATTGGTAAGAAGGTGTGTACCTGAAGAAGAAATGAATGCCATCTTGCATGATTGTCATTCTTCTTCATATGGAGGTCATCATGGTGGAGATAGAACAGCACAAAAGGTTCTCCAATCAGGTTTTTACTGGCCATCCTTATTTAAAGATGCTCATGTGTTTGTTAAAACTTGTGACAGGTGTCAAAGAACAGGTACAATCACAAAGAGAAATGAGATGCCTTTGCAGAATATTTTGGTAGTGGAATTATTTGATGTATGGGGAATTGACTTCATGGGACCATTTCCAGGTTCTAATGGTCATAGATACATTCTGGTTGCAGTAGACTATGTGTCTGAGTGGGTTGAAGCCATTGCTCTTCCTACGAATGATGCAAAAGTTGTGGTAAGTTTTGTTAAGAAACACATTTTCACACGCTTTGGAACTTCAAGGGTGTTGATAAGTGAAGGAGGAACACACTTTTGCAACAAACTGTTTAAATTTGTTTTATCAAAATATGGGATAAAACACAAATTTGCTACTACATACCATCCTCAAATGAGTGGTCAAGTTGAAGTATCTAATCGAGAGAAAAAACGAATTTTGGAGAAAATAGTTAATGCAAACAGGAAGGATTGGTCTGTTAAATTAGAAGATGTTTTGTGGGCTTACCGAACCGCATACAAGACTCCAATAGGTACTTCTCCATACAGGTTAGTTTATGGAAAGGCATGTCATTTGCCTGTTGAACTTGAACACAAAGCTTATTGGGCAATCAAAAATTTAAATGTGGATATGGATTTAGCTGGTGAAAAAAGGCTGCTACAACTCAATGAACTTGATGAGTTTAGAATGAATGCTTATGAAAATGCCAAGTTGTATAAAGAAAGGACCAAGAGATGGCACGATAAGCATATCCAACATCGTGAGTTTGAGCCGGGGCAACAAGTTCTGTTATTCAATTCTAGGTTGAAACTCTTTCCGGGAAAGCTAAAATCCCGTTGGTCAGGACCTTTTGTGGTGGTAAGTGTAAGTCCCTATGGAGCAATAGAATTAAGGGACCAAAACTCAAGTGAAACTTTTCTGGTGAATGGACAAAGAGTGAAACATTATTGGGGTGGTGACGTTAATCATCACAAGACCTCGATTGAACTAAATGATGCTTGATGAATTGTGGAGTCGTGCCGCGACAGTAAATCAGGCGCTTATTGGGAGGCAACCCAATAATAGCGATATTTGTCATATTTTTTTTAGTGTGTTATTTTCTTTGTTTTTAGTTTGTTTGGGTGTTAATAGTGTGTTGATAATTGTAGGACAACAATGAGGTATGCCAAGGTATGACTTTATTTTGTATATAAAAAAAATAAAAAAAAAAATTTTTACGCCCATTAGCGCGGCCGCGCTACAACCCGCGCTAGTGCCCGCACTAATAGGAAACTCACTGGCCCAACTCGCGCTAGACTAGCGCGGCCGCACTAATGCCTGCGCTAGTCCAGTGATTTGTCCGCGTTTTTTAGAGGTTTTTAAGTGTATTAACTTACCCCAACCCCTAAATTCATAAAAAACACAATCCCCTCACCCAATACTCTAACCCTAACACCTCTACTCTCTTCTTCTTCCAAAATCAACTTCTCCAACTCATCAATTATCCAAATTTCTCAATACACTCTCCATTAAGGTAAGTTTTCTTCTCTTTTTCTTTCCTTTAGTGTTTCTAACTTTGAATTTTTTATTTTTTTGTATGAATTTCGTTTTTTTTGTTATTTTTCTTTTGAAAAAGAAAAAGTTAACTTCTTAGTTTATAGATTAAGTTTGTTTATGCAACTTATTGTTAGAATTAATCAAGTAAATAGAATCATTATGTAGAGTTTTGTTTCTTTATTATATTGTTCATATGAATAAAGGTGTTATAGGTCATATTTATATGCATAGCGTGGTATATTTTGTTCTTATTTTGGGCTGAAAATTCTAGTGTAATATAGTTTGTAAAGTTATAATGTTGTTTGGTTGTTGTGGATGAAAACATCCTTTTAGAATGTTGTTTAAGGCATTATATCAAACATGCTCACAACATGTTTGATAAAATGTTTCTCTGAAGGTAATATTGTTGTCAATTTCTGGATGAAGTCTAAGTAGTCCGGATTGATCACCTGAGTGAACATTGTTAACCTTCAATTTTTGGCAGGTTAAATGGCTCCTCATAAGCGTCAATCAGAAGCTTCTTCATCGAGATGCCCAGCTACAACAAATGTTGGGACAAGGCCACGCCGATCGGTTGATACTCAAACCTTTAATAGCCAGAAATTTGTATCTGCGAAAGCAGAGGATATATTAAATAAAAAAGAAGCAAAGAGTATCATACCAGAGCAAGCATTGGATGCTGTAGCGTTATCAAACTATTGCCCCAGCATTCCAACAGAATTGAGAAGGCGTGGACTTGACATATTCTTTGATGAGCCAATCATTACAAACGTGATGCTTGTGCGGGAATTCTATGCTAATCTCCCGGAGCATAATGAATTCAATGTTACTGTGCGTAGAAGGTTGGTTAATGCATCAGTGGAGACAATCAGTGCGGCATACAGGTTGCCACCATGGGATGAGAGGATCATAGATGAATACCCAGCAGACAATAGAAAAACTACTCCATGGGAAACCTTCACTGACGTAATCTGTCGAACGGAGGCTAGAATTCAGTGGTTCAAGTACGGAAGCAAGTTTCATGCCAATGGCCTTAAGTTGTAGCTAAGTGTTGGCTGTACTTCATCAACATTCGTTTGCTGCCATCGAAGAATCTAACAGAGGTGAACAAACCTCGAGCTTGCCTAATTTGGTGCCTCATGACTGGAAGATTATTTGATGTACCACATTTGATACACAACGAGATGCTCCAAAGAGTTCGAGTGCAAAGGTATGTTATGTACTACCCATCACTGGTAACACTCTTGTGCTTGCAGGCTAACGTACAAAACAATCTGGACATCGATGGTCGATTGAGACAAATGAATCCATTCACAGCAGAAAGGGTAGACAGGACCTTCAAGCAGATGTGGATAGTGATGGTTCTGACGAAAGTGATGATGATGATGAGGACACTGAACAAGCTGCAGCAACTGATGCTGAAATGGGGGATGAAGCCCAGCGTGTTGAACCACAGGTTTCAGATGTTGTTGGCCCATCTAGGGCCACTAGAGGACACCGGTTAGACTGCATGGAGCTCGAAATCGAACAAATAAAGACTTCAGTAAATGATTTGGCAGGGAGTGTTGGGCAAATGCAAAATCAACAAAAGAAGTCCGAAAAAAAGATAATGGGCTGGCTTCGAGCTTCTGGGTAGGGCATGCAATGTTGATGCCAATTCTGTCTCTGATCAAGAGTAAAGCTTCGGGGAAGTATTTTATGGCTTAAACTTATACTTTTAAAGGAAGACATGAGGACATGTCTTCAATTTTAAGTGTGGGGTGGAGGAGCCCCTTTTGCAACATTTCTATGTTTGTTTTTTATCTTGTTTGGTATTGCGGATTACTTTAGCTAGTTTTATATTGTTGAAATGTTAGTATTGTTTAGTTTGTTAGAACACTAGTATTGTTGCTATTAGTATTATTTTGGAGTGATGCTTTGATTATTTTAAGTTTAATGTTTTGTGATTTAAAAATATATGTTTGCGTTATATAGAGTAGATAGTATAAAAAATTTTGAGTAGGTAACAAATCCCCCTTGGTTTTTCTTTGAGCCACGGTTCTTTTCCAAGGGCTTATTTTGAACCGGGCATAGGTAGTTTTTAATTTATACTTTGTATATTAAAATAAGGAATTACAAGTTATAAAATGAAAGAAATTCCTTTTTGCTAATACACCTGAACACATTAGATCCTAGAATATAATATTTTAGTTGTAAAGGAAATTGACTGATAGTGCCTAAATTGCATGTTTGCTACTGAAATGGATACTCATAATAGAGAGTTTTGATAAGTTAATCTTAATGAGTCGTATGCCATGTGTGGTGAGAATTTTTGCTAATTGTATAGTCCATGTAGTGTAAGTGTGTCTAGAACTTGCATGGTATGTGAATTGAAGCGAAATTTCAGGTGACACTTGTCACACCTCCCTTTTTACTACCCCACTTTTTTAGGAAAATATAAGCATATAAATACGCTTGTAGGGTATACCCCGACGCTCAAATATCCGAAGTGGATAAAATAACGCAAGGGAAGGAGTTTTTCCAGTTAAAGGACAATCGGTTCGGGATTTTATTTTGAGATTAATCAGAGTCTCCACTTGGGAATGATAATGGTGTCCCAAGTCACCGGTTAATCCCGAATCCGAGGAATTTGACTCTTAAAAAAGTCTGCGAAGCAAATATCCGGATAAGGAACTCTATTAACCCGGGAGAAGGTGTTAGGCATTCCCGGGTTCCGTGGTTTTAGCACGGTCGCTCAATTGTCGTTCCCGACTTTTGTTTGACTTAATCACAGATTTTAACAACATATAGTGCTTTTTACATTAAGTATTATTTTTAGAGAATTTGCGGCATCGCGAAAACACGCCTCGAGTCATACCGCAACCAGTACGCCTATGACTTTCGGTGTATTTCAGCTTTGCCGAGATTTGGATTTGAGTCGCACCAAGTGCACACTCGTTCAATGGAAGGTATATTAAAATCGTGCCCTAAATAACGTCTATCGGCTTTTAACTTTTGGGAGAGGCTATGGAATTTGCTATTAGCCTCTCCGGATCTACTATGTTATCTTATTACTAAATGGGGGCCCCGGTGTTTGTTATTCGGGCGAGGCTCGTCCCAATTTTCATTAAAGGATTCAATACTAGTATTTGGCTATATTTTCTATATTTGTTTTTTTTCTTAATCGTATTTCTAATATTAAACATTCCGGGCCCGTAATTTTTGTTGTTTATTGGGCCTGGACTCTTTGATCATTTAAATGGATCCGCAAAGGGCCTGCCCATGCCTTAAAACCCAGACAGCCTTCAGGCTTGTGCTTGGCAGCATAGCCAATTCATCAACATAATTCAGGCCTTCACTGTATGATAGGCCCAAACCAGGTTTATGGTAACAGTAGCAGATAAACGATACAGAATGCATAATAAAAACAGACACTTAAAATTAAGAATGAAATTGAATTACTTTTATTTATCAGATGAAAAAGAAAACGACGGTACAAGATCATCAATACTAACACTAGGTTACAACTAACTGATGCATATGTGATTGAACTATTTTTATTCTAACTCAACTTATCTTAGGCATTGTTACAAAACCAGTTGCAAATGAATTGCTAATTCTTCTGACTATTTTTTCTCTTTGAAACTTGTGGATATCTCGAGGCTAATTCACTAATATGTTTAAACATTGCTATTAATACAAGCCAAACTTATTCGATGTTACTAAGCCAGTTTTACTCCACATCTGGTTGTTTTCTTTTGAACTTATTCCAACTCTAAAATTGATTAACAAAACAGATTAGCTAAGTGAGCTTGTTATTATGAATGCATGTGAGAGAATTGATTGACTGTTGTTTTAATGGTTTTTCCTATTTAACTAAGTGATTTCTAACCACGACTATACTATACTACTACTATTATATTAGCTATTACAATGTTTTTGTATTTTTTGTTTTTCGGATATTACCTACTGCTATACTACAGCTAAAAACTACTACAGTTCTATGTTAATGTTGAATAGTTATGAAGAAGCTTAGAATACAACAAGCATCATGACATATGAATCACACTTGAACTTCATTTCTACTTCAGCAATTCCATTACAGCTTCAAAGGATAAAGAGGTGTACCTGGAATCGACAAAATGTAACCGATGAGTTCTAAGGGATAAGGATAAGTAGTAACCACATCAAAATCCAAACAGCCAATGCAACAATGGAAATGAATGCTAGATGAACAGAACAACACAGCAACAACAAGCGAAGATCCCACAGCAAGGCAAATAGAAATCCAGACCCAATTCGAGCAAAGAACTCCAAAACCCAACAGCAATTGACAGGTTCTAAGTCGAAAGAAATCCCAGAAATCCTACTGTTAGATTACTATTTTTATCTCTGAAGCTTTTGTATTCAAATAAAACCACCCTAGATGTATTCAGATTCTAAAATTTTCGAACCCCTTTCAGCCCCTTTTTAGGGTGTATTTATAGCTAAACCAAGGGCTAAAACTTGGGGAGAAAGTATGGGATGAAATCCCAACTTTCCCCATCTTAAAATTACCCAATGTACACTAAGGTACCCAAATCAGTTAACAGAAACCCTTCCAGCATGTGCTGGAAGGTTCCAAAGATTCCTTTTGGGGCTTTTTTCCAATGTAGCCCTAAGGGTTTGGGATTTTTACAGATTTCCCTTTTTAGGGAGACCATTATACCCTTAAATCTCTCCAAAATTGCAGAAATCAGGGGTATAAATGACTCCCTTACCCTCTTATGTTTCACCCTATTCACTGTTTTACCAAATTAATTCCCAATCGTGCCCCTAAGGGCACTGCTGATTTACCCAGCCTACCTAGGTCAGATTCCAGCTTTTGGGATTTATTTAACTAATAGCTAGCCCCTGCATTGGTATTTAAGGGCTGGCCAAGTCTACTTTAAAGAACTATTTCAATTCTAGCCTCTTTTAATTAGTTCCAGTTAATTAAGACCAAATTATTTCAATTTAAAACTAATTGCAGGACTAGCCTGCTTTATTATTGAAATTAAACTATTTAAAAGCTAGCCAGTCTCAAGTTGAGACTTAGCTTGGGTATTAAACCCAATTACTGAACAGTTGGGCCCAAAACCTTTACAGGTTTGGCCACTTTTAATGTTCAGGGCTCAATAGGAAAGCCTGGACTAGTCTGCATTTGCAAACTTAGCCATTTTGCACAACCAGCCCCTTTTAAGGTGGGCTGTGTGTTAGGGCCTTATAGAATTGGTCAACCTTTTGCAAAGTTAACCACTCTTAGGCTAATTATTTCTTAATAACCTATTTTTATGATTTTCAGATCAATTAAACTTAATTGCAGGACTAGCCTGCTCAAGTGACCTATTAAACTAATGGCCAGTCTCAAGTTGAGACTTAGCCTGAGTAATTAAACCCAATTACTGAACATAGTTGGGTCCAAAGCCTTTGCAGGCCAGGCCACTTTGATGTTCAGGGCTCAAATGAGCCTTGGTGAGCTTGCATTTGCAAGCTTGACCAGTTTTTGCACAACCAGCCCTTTTTGAAGTGAGCTGGTGTGTTTGGACCTTATAGAGTTGGTCAACCTTTACAAAGTTGACCACTCTTAGGTCAATTATTGAACCTATAGCCTATTTTTGTTCATGTTCAGTTTTAACCTATTTAGAAACTAGCCACCCTATGAAACCTAACACTAACAGCTATAACCAATTCACCTAAAGTTCAAATAATGTTAACCAAACAATCATGTTTAACAGGAACTAGCAGAACTTTATCATCTACAACATTTGTTGCATACAGGAACACATATGATCAAATCAACATGCATTAATCAACTTAAACTCAGAAGAAACAATTGATATGGTTGAATTTCAGTCAATTAACTCACATCATCAGATTACATGTGATACAATATGAATTCATGTCAACTTAGATCTAATTACTACCAGTTCAAGTCACATGACAGTTTGAAGAACTTCAGAATCACCAAGGTTCATGACACAGTAGTTTCTAAATAGGCATGAAAGTCTAATGACTAATCTTAGAGTCATGTTGAGAGGGAAAAGTAGTGAAAACATAAAACAACTAAAGCATGATATTCACTTCTAGAGATGAGACATGGGAGACCAGACAGAGACACTTATAGACAAAAAGTGAAAAATGCACAGAAGTGATTCAATATGAAGATGAGAAGATATTAGAGTATGCATGACAATAGAATAGAATTTATGCTATGAGAGTCAAAACAGATCAGACTATATGACTTAAAAATGAAGAGAAGAAGGGAATCAAAGCCACTTTTAACTTATTAAAAGTAAAACACGACCTTGATCACACAGACAAAGGAATAAACACATAAGAGATGAGAGATAAAACAAAGATCAACAATCATTCTTTGAAGTGAATCAGAGACCAATAAGTCAAGATGACAAAGTAAAGGCAAGATCTTTGAATTCAGAAGAAGGGGTCATGATAGATAGAATAGAGGAAACAAGTCAAAAACCAAAAAAACAAAGAGAAACCCTAGCACTAACAGGCTTTTCAAATCACAACAGTGAGTAACCCAGAGATTGATATGGAAGATGAACAGGTTAAGAAAATGAGGTGGTCACAAAGAAACAGACAAGAATATGCAAGATGTGAAACAAGTGAAGATGAATCAGAAAAAAGAAAAGAGACAAAAGATAAGCAGAAAGATTCAAAAACTAACATATGAAAACAGATAAGAAATATAGAAAATATATCAAAAGCCAATAGAGAAAAGTGACACAAAAAGATGAACTACAGAAACATGAGATTAGGACATAACAAACAAAACCATATCATGAACGGGTTAAAACATACTAAATCAGAGAAAACAAGCAAAAAGGCATGAAACAGAAACAAAGAAGAAGCCAAGATAAAAACCTATGTCTAACATATGAAGCATACGATTAGAGGAGACATGTAGAAACATGCAAAACATAGATCAAGCAAACAAATAAAAGCAAAAGAAAAAATAACAAAAACAGGAAGGGGGTACTTAGCTTAGCGGGGCCTGTCCCCCGAGCTTCCTATTCTCTTCTTTTTCACTCATTTTTACTCCCTCTCAGACTCTTTTCCTTGTTGCTTTTTTTTTGTTCTCTTTTTTTCGTTTTTCTTTTCTGGTCTTTCTTTTAGGTTTAAAGACGGAACCTTTTTGAATTCTGAGTTGCAGGGGGAGTTCAGGGGATGGTGAAGGATGGATCTTGAAGAGGTTCCAATTTGGGGGTCGCCGGAGTTAGGTTTCCGGCGACACTTTTTTGGATATTCGAGAAGCTCCGAGGATATTCGAGGGGTGAGAGTGGTATGGTTAGATAAATCATGGAAAGGGGGTTCGAACGGCATTGGTTTGGAGCGGTGGTTCATTGTTTGAGCGGTCACCGGCGGAGTTCCGGTGATTGGTGTTTCAGAAGAAAGGTCTGTTCTTGGGGTCTCTGGGTGTTTGTGGTGAAGAAGAAGGAGAGAAGGGTGAGGGAGATGAAGGGGGTGGCCGGAGACCACAGTAGAGGTGGTGGCCTCCATGGCCGGCAGCATTTCAAAACGATGATGATGAGGGAGATCAGGAAGGTGTCAAGGGCGGCTAGGGTTAGGGAGTTTGTAAAGTGGCCAAAATCGTTCAGACATAACTCTTATATAGCTGATGAAGCTAAGGTGATCCTGGCCGTCCAATTGATGAAGATCGACGGCCCGTGCGTGCGTTACTAAAACGACGCCGTTTGGGTTTATTACAGAGACCAAAGGCCTTGACCCTTAGATCACCTGAACGGACGGTCGAGATCAACTAATTAATTCCGCCTATTTGTCTGAGCCGTTGGATCACCTCTCATGAGCGGCCTAGATTGATCGTTACATCTCAATTAACTAGAAAACTCCGGATTGATTCTCAGCCGTTAGATCAAACATGAGTAACGGCTGAGATCAAATCTGCTGAAGGCCTGGACTGGATTTCCTTGGGCCAATAGATCTGGGCCTGCTCATTTCAATTAAAATCGGCCCAATCTTATTATACCACCTATATTTTTTGTATTTTTCTGATTTTAATGATTTTTATGTATTTTCTTTTATACTTTTTTTTCTTTTCTTTTATGGAAAATTATAAAACCTAATTTCCTACTTATGCTAATTATCTAATATTTTTTGGCAATTTTCTACTATTTTTCCTAATTTTAACTACTTAAAACTATTTTTCTTCTCAAAACTAAATTAATCACCTAGCCTAATTTTTTTTTGATTTTTCTAATTTCTACTTATTCAAACACATAAAGTATAGCTAATTTCAAACAAAGCAAGTAATTGCACTCAAAAACATATTTATTTTAATTTTGGAATTATTTGCCCGGTGCAAAAATCACGTGCTCACAGCTGCCCCTCTTTGCTCGGGAACACGAAGAGTTTCAGTGCAAAGACAAGTGAGCAGTAATGAGAGATTTTTGCACATCGGCACATTCCGTGAAAGCATTTTTTGAAAACCTTTTGACCGCACCTTGCTTTAGAGGTTGCCTACATATCCTGGGCTAAACAGGAATCAGGTCAGTGTAGTTCGGGAAGGTCTGGCAGTTTAAAACTACCAGACTTACTGTTGCATTGACACTGTTGAGACCTGCTGACTTACTCCTTATTACACCGGGGAGAAATGTAAAATGAAGAAGCTATTCTAAGCTATGATCCTACAATTACAATTGTTCCTAATCTAGCTTTTGCTCTTCTTTCTCTTTTCTTGATTTTCTGTGATGCCGACTCTCTTTTTTGTTGATTTTCTTTGATGCCGACTCTCTTTTTTGTTGATTTTCTTTTCTTGCTTTCCCCCTTTTTTTTTGATTTTCAATGGTACTTCTTGTCCTCGAGCTGAAACCTGCTCAAAACAAAACAACAAACTACTTTTTTTTCTTTTTCTCGCCTCAAGGTGGGCACCTAACAGAAATTAAACGTGCAATGCGATGCAGAAAAGTATTCCCGTATTTGAAGGTGGGCACCTAACAGAAATTAAACGTGCAATGCGATGCAGAAAAATATTCCCGTATTTGAAGGTGGGCATCTAACAAAAATTAAATGTGCAATGCGATGCGGAAAAATATTCCCGTATTCGAAGGTGGGCACCTAACATAAATTAAACGTGCAATGCGATGCAGAAAAGTATTCCCGTATTCGAAGGTGGGCACCTAAGAAATTAAACGTGCAATGCGATGCAGAAAATATTCCTGTATTCGAAGGTGGGCACCTAACAGAAATTAAACGTGCAATGCGATGCGGAAAAGTATTCCCGTATTCGAAGGTGGGCACCTAACGTAATTTAAACGTGCAATGCAAACGCGGACAATATTCCCGTATTTGAAGGTGGGCACCTAACGAATTTAAACGTGCAATGCGATGAAAAAAATATTCCCGTATTCGAAGGTGGGCACCTAACAGAAATTTAAACGTGCAATGCGATGCGAAAAGTATTCCCGTATTCGAAGGTGGGCACCTAACAGAATTTAAACGTGCAATGCGATGTATAAAATATTCCCGTATTCGAAGGTGGGCACCTAACAGAATTTAAACGTGCAATGCGATGCAAAAAATATTCCCGTATTCGAAGGTGGGCACCTAACAGAATTTAAACGTGCAATGCGATGCAGAAAATATTCCCGTATTCGAAGGTGGGCACCTAACAGAATTTAAACGTGCAATGCGATGCAGAAAAATATTCCCGTATTCGAAGGTGGGCACCTAACAGAATTTAAACGTGCAATGCGATGCAGAAAATATTCCCGTATTCGAAGGTGGGCACCTAACAGAATTTAAACGTGCAATGCGATGCAGAAAATATTCCCGTATTCGAAGGTGGGCACCTAACAGAATTTAAACGTGCAATGCGATGCAGAAAATATTCCCGTATTAGAAGGTGGGCACCTAACAGAAATTAAACGTGCAATGCAAACGCAGAAAAATATTCCCGCAGCCTGAGGACTGGGGAGTGGATTTTTAAAAAATGTTACCTTCCTCTTTTTTGGTATTTTCTTTTACCAATTATCTCTTGCCCGTGAATTTATTCACTTATTTGCGAACTTCTCTTTTTGGTGTTTTCTATTTTCCACATTGGTCACATTCACTTTAAAGTGATTAGTGACAATTTGTTCCTGCATGAAACAAAATTTATTAGATATAAACTGCTGGCAACTGACATCTGCCGTCCCCACTTCTTATTGCTTTCTTCCTTTTTTTGCTTTTCTCATGATGTGCAACTTTCAACTGCTTATCCCTTGCTGACTTTTTTTGTATTTTCTCATTTTCCATTTTTGTTTTGTTTTCTTTTCCTTTGGCCATGTTTGCCAAACTTCTTTATTTCCTTGCCAACTCTTCCTTTTTCCGACCCAATGTTGTTTCAGCTTTCGTTATTAGGAGCTGGTAGTTAGCTCTCAAAGGTAAACAATAAAATGCAGAAAAATGAAAGAAAGGTAAAAGGGCGTTTTGGAGAGATGATAGAACTTATCTGGGTATTTGCTGGCTGATTCCGCTGACCATGCCATGTATTTAAACTCTGACCCAGTTCGTTCCAATCATTATTCTGTCTCCGAATTGTTTCCATCCCAAACCGATGCTGTTTTTTGTTACCTTTTCTCTTTTCTGGTAGTCCTCACGATCGCCCTACGGTGCCTCGAAAGGTTTTCACCAATAAGACTCTCTCATTTATTCTCTCAACCTCACAGTCGTCTCACAGTGCCGATTAAGGTTTTCACCGATGAGACTCTCTCATTTTATTTCTCTCAAACTCACAATCGCCTCACAGTGAGTGCCGGTTAAGGTTTTCACCGATGAGACTCTCTCATTTTTTACATTTTTTCATTTTTTCCTTTTTGTATTTTGTTTTCTGTACCACGGGTATTATCCGATGCTTCGCTCCTCCTTCGTTGCATTCGTTATCATTTTGGAATTGATCAGAAGGTCTTTCTTTGGACTTTAACATGGCTTTTGGATGGGTTGAGAAAGAAAGGTATAAAGGCTCAAAATTTCACGAGGGTTCAAAAATATTTACAACTCTCGGAATTATTAAACATAACTTCTGCCCCAGTATCAATATGTGGGGAATTTTTGGATTTTTCTTTATTGTGACTGAACCTCAACGAGGCTGCCTACGTACCCTTTCGGGATCAAATCAGACGTAGTTCATCCAACTTCATAAGTTAGATGGATTTCTTTTGACTTTTTCCGATTTATTGTCTTTTCTCTTTTTTTCCATTTTTTCATTTTTTTTTTCATTTTTTTTCATTTTTCTCTTCTTTTTTTTTCATTTCATTTTTTTTTTCAATTCATTTTTTTCATTTTGGCAATTTCGATCTTATTGCGCTAAAGCGATTCCGAGAGAGGGATATGAAAGAATATATTTATTAAGGCTCAAGGGGGTTATCGATGGATAAACTGTTTGGATAGAGAATAAAACGCCTTCGTCATTTCAATTCCAAAATCACAACAAAATACAAAACACATAATTGAAAAGGAATCATACATAGTATCTTTTGACTGCATCTGAATTGATAGCAGTCTCTACGCACTTTCCTTCAACATCTGTTAAATACAATGCTCCATTGGGCAACACCCGTGATACCACAAACGGTCCCTGCCAATTCGGCGCGAACTTGCCCTTCGCCTCGGCCCAATGCGGTAAGATACGCCTCAACACAAGCTGTCCGACTTCAAACTTTCGAGGTCATACCTTCTTATTGTATGCTCTGGCCATTCTTCGTTGATACAATTGCCCATGGCAAACTGCGACCAACCTCTTCTCATCGATCAAACTCAATTGTTCCAACCGGGCTTTTACCCATTCATCGTCATCTATCTCAGCTTCGGCTATGATCCGTAATGACGGTATTTCTACTTCTGCGGGTATAACAGCCTCCGTTCCATACACCAGTGTATAAGGTGTGGTTCCGATAGAAGTACGCACCGTCGTGCGGTAACCCATGAGAGCAAAGGGTAGCTTTTCATGCCATTGCCCGGATCCCTCCACCATTATTCGGAAAATCTTCTTGATATTCTTATTCACCGCCTCTACTGCACCATTCGCCTTTGGCCTGTAAGGTGTGGAATTGCGGTGTGTGATCTTAAATCTCTCACAAACTTCCGCCATGAGATGACTATTTAGATTGGCTCCATTATCCTGTGATGATCACCCAAGGAATTCCAAATCGGCATATAATATTCTCATGCACAAAGTTCACCACCGCTTTCTTCGTTACTGCCTTGAATGTCTTAGCTTCAACCCACTTGGTGAAATAATCAATTGCAACCAGAATGAACCTATGCCCATTGGAAGCGGCTGGATCTATTGGACCGATGACATCCATGCCCCAAGCAACAAAGGGCCAAGGTGCTGACATTATATGCAGCTCATAAGGCGGGGAGTGGATCAGATTCCCATGTACCTGGCACTGGTGACATTTCTTTACATACCTGATACAATCACGCTCCATAGTGAGCCAGTAATACCCAACTCTCAAAATCTTCTTTGCTAAAACATATCCGCTCATGTGGGGTCCACATACTCCGGCATGTACTTCAATCATGATTTCATCCGCTTGTTGTGCATCCACACACCGCAATAAGCCCAGATCTGGTGTTCTTTTGTATACCACTCCTCCACTGAGGAAAAATCCATTAGCTAAACGCCTGATGGCTCTCTTCTGGTCTCCAGTGGCCTGCTCCGGGTATTTGCCAGCTTTCAGGTATTCCCTGATATCATGATACCACGGCTCTCCATCTGATTCTTCTTCTACCGCAAAGCAATAAGCATTTTGATCACGGACTTGGATCTGGAGCGGATCTATATATGTCTTGTCAGGATGATGCAACATAGAGGACAGTGTGGCCAAAGCATCCGCGATCTCATTGTGCATTCTTGGGATGTGCTTGAACTCTATAGACTGGAATCTTTGAGACAACTCGTGCAAACAATACCGATATGGTATCAATTTCAAATCTCGTATCTCCCATTCCCCATGGATTTGATGTACCAAGAGATCCGAGTCACCCATGACCAAAATCTCTTGAATACCCATGTCAATTGCCATCCTTAATCCCAAGATGCACGCCTCATATTCGGCCATGTTGTTGGTACAGAAAAATCAGAGCTGAGCTGTGACGGGATAGTGTTGACCCGTACCTGAAATGAGTACCGCTCCGATACCAACGCCTTTGTTGTTGACGGCCCCGTCGAAGTACATTTTCCATCTTGGTCTCTCATCTAGCTCCATCTCCTCGACAATCATTGCCTCCTCATCCGGAAAGTACGTCTTCAATGGTTCATACTCATCATCCACCGGATTCTCGGCTAAGTGGTCTGCAATAGCTTGTGCCTTCATCGTCGTACGAGTCACATAGATAATGTCAAATTCTATGAGCAGAATCTGCCATTTAGCAAGTCTTCCCGTAGGCATAGGCTTCTGAAATATGTACTTCAGAGGATCCAATCGTGATATTAAGTATGTGGTATATTCTGACAAATAATGCTTCAACTTCTGAGCTACCCAAATCAACGCACAACAAGTTCTTTCAAGTTGAGTATGTTTCACCTCGTAGGATGTGAACTTCTTGCTGAGGTAATATATGGCTTATTCTTTCTTGCCTGTCTCGTCATGTTGACCCAGTACACAACCGAAAGAGTTATCTAGCACCGTCAGATACAAAATCAAAGGTCGCCCTGGTTCTGGAGGTACTAATACCGGAGGATTGGCCAAATATTCCTTAATCTTGTCGAAGGCTTCCTGACACTCGTCGGTCCATTTCACTGCTGTATCTTTCTTCAACAACTTGAAGATCGGCTCACAAGTTGATGTCAATTGAGCAATGAATCGACTAATGTAATTCAACCTTCCTAGTAAACTCATGACCTCCTTCTTGTTCTTCGGCGGAGGTAGACTTTGAATATCCTTGATCTTTGATGGATCTAGTTCAATACCTCGCCGACTCACTATAAACCCCAGTAATTTCCTTGAAGGTACTCCAAAGGCGCACTTCGTAGGACTGAGCTTTAAATTGTACCTCTGGAGTCTTTGGAAAATTTTTCTCAAATCTTTCACATGATCAAGTTGCTTTTTGGACTTTATGATGACATCGTCCATATACACTTCAATTTCTCGATGCATCATATCGTGGAACAATGTGGTCATCGCCCTCATGTAAGTTGCCCCGGCATTCTTTAATCCAAACGGCATTACTCTGTAACAATATGTTCCCCAAGGTGTAATGAAGGCAGTTTTCTCAGCGTCTTCTTCGTCCATCAGGATCTGGTGATAACCGGCATAACAGTCCACAAACGAACCGATTTCATGCTTGGCGCAATTATCGATCAATATGTGGATGTTTGGCAATGGGAAGTCATCCTTCGGACTGGCTTTGTTGAGGTCTCTGTAGTCCACACACACTCTGGTTTTTCCATCTTTCTTCGGGACCGACACAACATTTGCCAACCAGGTGGGGTACTTGGTAACTCTTATGACCTTTGCCTCAAACTGCTTATTCACCTCTTCTTTTATCTTCACACTAATGTCCGTTTTGAATTTCCTCAACTTTTGCTTTACCGGCCGGCATTCGGAATAGATAGGCAACTTGTGTACCACCAAATCAGTGCTAAGTTCGGGCATGTCATCATAGGACCAGGCAAAAATGTCCTTAAACTCATGTAACAACCTTATCAATTCATCCCTGAGGGGTGCCTCCAAATGAACACTAATCTTTGTTTCCCGGACATTGTCTTTGCTCCCCAAATTTACAGATTCTGTATCACTCAGATTCGGTTTGGGTTTTTCCTCATATTGTTTCATGTCCTTGCTTATTTCCTCCAGGGCTTCCCCATCCTCACATTTTATCTCACTATCTTCCTCAATTTCTTGTATGGTAACGTGATTGTCAGAACTGGGTCTAGAATCCTTCACGCATGACATGGCATTGGAATCAACATATGCAAAACTGTACAAAAGGAAAAATAAAGAAAAATAAGGCAAAAGTGAAGAAAAGGAAAACCGCATTTCATTGATAAAAAGAACGAACAATGTTCGGGATACATGGTGATTTTCTTTTCATAAGGGGGATGGGAAAACTATAAAAATAACAACTTTTGGGAAAGCAATGATGAAATTTTGGAGCTAACTACCAAGACTCCTTCCTGATAGGGAAAGGAGTAGCTTCCCAATTGTTCAACATGATTCCAGGTCCCACAAACTGCACATCCATTTTGCTTGTGCCTTCCCCCACTTCAACCATATTCACCTCCCAAAACATCTTCTCAAAACTCAACACTTCGTTATCAGGTCGGGTCTCGATGTACTTTGTCGCAGTAGATGTTCGATATTTTGTACCAGGCTTGACGAAGGTGTTGGATAATTTGGGTATAGGCTTAGGCAAGGTCCAGTTCTTTTTGGCTTTGGAGGCTCTTTGGATGTCGGCAAAGGTGGGTTTGAACCCTAAGCCGAAAGTACCTTTGTTTTCTGGAAGCTGAACCGGCTGAATAACTCCCTGCAATGCTTTGCCCAATCCCTTCCCTGGTGCAAACCCATTTCTAAGCATCTCTTTGGCCACCATCACAGCAGTTGGTGCCACCATAGGGATTGGCAACTTCTCCCCTTCAAGCAATTCTGTTTACCACAATAGTATCTGTCACTTGGTAGACCCAAGGACCTCTATCTCCGTCAGTATCATCAAACGGTGTCACCATATTGCAAGCATTTTCTTCCCCATGTACCACAATCTCCTGTTGCTCCCACTCGAATTTGACCATCTGATGTAAAGACGATGGTACTGCCTTGGCCGCGTGGATCCAGGGTCGTCCTAACAACAAATTATATGACACAGCAATGTCGAGCACCTGGAATTCCATAGTAAAATCCACAGGACCGATGGTCACCTCCAGAATAATGTCTCCCAATGTGTTTTTACCCCCACCATCAAATCCTCTCACGTTTATACTGTTCTTCCGGATTCTGTCCGGACTGATGTTCAGCTTTCCCAAAGTCGACAGCGGGCAAATGTTAGCGCTTGATCCGTTGTCTATCAACACTCTGGTCACTACCGACTCTTCACTCTTTACCGTAAGGTGCAGCGCCTTATTGTGCTCGGTTCCCTCGACAGGCAATTCCCTATCTGAGAATGTGATCCTATTGGACTCGAAGTTCTTGCTGGTAATTTTTTCCAGGTGGCAAACTGAGATCTTTTCTGGAACATGAGCCTCATTCAGTATCTTTATCAGAGCCTTCCTGTGTTCTTTCGAGTGTATTAGCAAAGATAGCAAAGAGATATACGCAAGGGTCTTCCTCAGCTGCTCAACTACAGAATAATCCTGTGACTTCATCTTTTTGAGGAATTCCTCCGCCTCTTCTTCTGACACTTGTTTCTTTAACTGGTTCTCTTTCACTGTTTTCATTTTTCTCAATTCTTCTGGAGCAAAGCACCTTCCAGACCGAGTGAGACTGTGGGTTTCGTTAATTTCCCCAGACACCTCTTTTCCTTTGTAAACCACTGCTACCTTGTTGTAGTTCCACGGTACAGTCTTCGTGCTCACTACCGGCATCTGCACCACCGGCCTTATAATTACTGGCTCCGTACTCACGCCTTTCATAGTCACAATCGGCTTTACACCTGGCACTACCACTTTCAAACCTTCCACCACTACCGGCTTTCCTGTTGGTTCTTCAACAATCGCTTTTTCTTTCACGGCTTCCTTTTCTGCTCTGCCACTTGACTTTATCATCATCACAGACTGAGATGGTTTCTGACTGCTATCACCTTGCACCAATTCTATCATGTGTGTCTCATGGTGATTTGGCAACGGATTCTGGGTGATGTTCGGAGCTTCTGGAGCCTGAACTTCAATTCTCCTATCGTCAATGAGATCCTGAATGGCATTCTTCAACTGCCAACATTTTTCGGTATCATGGCCCAATGTCCCCGAGCAATACTTACACCTAACAGACGGATCAAGGTTTTTCGGGGTGGGTTTGGAACTTTAGGTGCAACCGGGCTTAGCATCCCCAACTCTTTCAATCTATGATAAAGGCTGGTATATGATTCCCCCAGTGGGGTGAATGTTTTCCTTGCCTTGTTTCTCCACTCCGAGTCAGGCCTGGGCCTGTTTTGGTTTCTGTAAGGTTTAGAGGTTGGGTATGTGTTCTGGGTGTGGTAAACATTGTGTGGAGTTTGGGCTCTCCACACATGTGGTGGTGGCGGTGGGTAGGCTTGGGCTTGTGGGTGGTGGTAGTGTGGGACTGTTGGTGGGTATGGTGGTGGTGGTGGGTTATATGGGGTTGATGTGTTGTATGGGTTTGGCGGGTAAGATGGTGGTGGTGGGTTATATGGGGTTGATGGGTTTGGTGGGTGTTGGTGGTAGGGTCTTGGTGGGTGATGATGCGGGTTACGGCTCCATGGCCTGCTCTCTACAGTTGCTACCTCTTCCTTCTTCTTCTTTCCCATTGCTCCCCCGTTTCCAGTTTGTATTGCTTGATTGGTGGCCTTAATGGCCGAAAAACTCATGATTTTATTTGTTTTCAAACCTTCCACCACAAAGCTTCCCATCTTCACGACTTCATTGAAACTCTTCCCAATCGCCGACACTAAATGACCGTAATATGTAGGCTCCAAAGCCTATAGGAAACAATCCACCATCTCCCCTTCCTTCATGGGTGGATCTACTCTTGCAGCCTGCTCCCTCCATCTGAAATCGAATTCCCTAAAGCTTTCCCTTAGCTTCTTCTCCATTTTTGTAAGGGATAGTCTGTCATGTATGATCTCTAAGTTGTACTGAAAGTGATTTGCAAAGGCTTGTGAAAGATCATCCCAGACGAACCACCTTGTATGATCTTGTCGGGTATACCACTCTAAAGCTGAACCACTCAGACTCTGGCTGAAATACGCCATCAATAGCTCATCTTTACCCCCCTGCACCTCTCATTTTGCTACAGTATCCCCTGAGGTGGGCCACCGGATCTCCGTGTCCGCTATACATATCGAATTTTGGCAACTTGAATCCCACGGGAAGTTGCACTTCAGGGAATAGACATAAGTCCTTGTAGGCCACACTCACCTGCCCTCCTAATCCTTGCATAGTGCGGAAGGCATTCTCCAGACTTTTCACTTTTCTGGCCATCTCTTCTTGCCCTGCACTCTTGGCAATTCTTTCTTTACTTGTTTCTATCAACGGAGCATGAGACTCATGTTGTCGGAAAGTTGGTTCTGGAGGGTAGTAGTGAGGATCATGTATATGAAACATCGGTTCACTGGAGGATTTGTGTATGGCAGTGGGCGGAGGTGCCACATACACTGGAGCGACTTGGGGTATGTGAGGTGGTGCTTGTTTTACTGGAGGTGGTGGTACTTGGGAGGTGGAGGCATAATAGTGAGGGTAATCGTGGTATGTGGAGGATGAATTCATTGTAGGTGGTATAGGATTGGGGTTGGCTGGAGGGATATATGCGGGGTTGGCAGGGTAAGCTGGCAGGGGTTGACCTCTAGACCAGGCTTGGTACATCTCGGCCATCTGCTGCCTCAGTTTGTACATTTCCTCCTTCATTCCTGCTACATCCACAATCTCCTCTTCATGAGCAGGATCCACGATAGTTGCCTCAATTTCTTGGGACACCGCTTTCGTCATCTTTTTGTATCTTGTGTTGTATGGGTGGGTAGCCAGAATGCCAGTTGCCTAGAGAATCTGAACTCACAAGCATCAACACCCATTAGTTGTTAGCGCATGAATAAAATGCAACGACTTTAAAAACAAACACATTTCCTCGAGTTGTCATGCATCATCTCGGCCGATGCTCATTTGGACCAATCACTTTTCTCTTTTTCCCCTCTTTTTCTTTTCTTTCCTTTTTCTTTCTTTCTTCTTTCTTCTTTTTTTTTCTTTTTCTTGCTTTTTCTTTCTCTCTCTCTCTCTTTTTTTTCATAATTACGTTCCTATTTATTTGCCTAGCGAATTTAAAAGAAATGACATAAAACAAAAGAATTGATAACAACACTTGATTTTCCATTGATAATTCAAAACATTGATTATAAGGTGATGTTATAAAAGGAAAAATATAAAAGATGATGCATGCCTTATGAGTACATTAATGCTCCTAGTGCCCGCGAGGCATCGTTCGGCCTTGCCGCGGGCCTATATGCTAATCCCCTTTGGAGCCTATCTAGGTCAGACATGACTTGTTGCACGAAGAACTTCACCGCTGATACAAAGGTTCCTCGAGACATATCTTCACACAGCTGACTCTTTCGGGTGATGTATTGAGCAATGCGAACAATCTTCTCTCGAATGACCCCCTTTTTCTTGCAATAACCGGCTTAATTGTTCAGTGCGAGCATCCAAGGTATGTTGGTTATCTTTTTGCACTTGATGTAGCTCCAGTTCTAATCTAGCCATAGTTGTGTAACAATGCTCTCTCTCTTCTTCAAGATCCTTGATAATCTTGTTACTTTTAACCGTGGCTGAAATTATTTTCTTTCTAAGCCGAGCTACCTCAAAATCGTGCTTGTCTTGTAATTGCCGAACCAACTTGGCTCTTTCCTCAACGTCTCTGTCGATTTGCTTCCGAGCCCTGACTAACTCTTTTTCAGCTTTGTCCAAATCGAAGCTGTAGTCATTTACTTTGCGCCGGAGAATCTCAATTAACTTTTCATCCCGGGCTGAGCGAACTGGGGTCTCGGATGCAATTTTCATTTGAGCCATTTGAGCCTTCAACATCTCATTTTCTTTTTTCAGCTATTTCTTCTCCACTTCATCGGATGCTGCCTGTAAGCCACTTTTGAAATGGAGATTTCTCAATTTATCCTCCAACAAGCTGATTTTGGCCTTGTATTCTTTTTCGTTGGCCACCCAATTCTGATTCTCCTTGGATTGCTCTATCAAATCTTGCAAGTGAGGTCTCTTCGAAAGACGTTCGTGCTCAACCCCTCGTCGGTACCATGTGGAGTATCCAGGCGACATTTCCCCCTTTGCTCTATTTGGCACACAAGTATCAATTTTCAAATTTTGGCACTCATTCCAGATTTGCCGGATCTTTGCTTCCGGGAATTGCCCTTCCGGACCAATCTCCACAGCTTGCACACTGAGGTCCCCATCTCTCGGAATAATTTGACACCGACCTAACTGTCGCAGGGCCCTATATGGGGCATAAGGTTGTATACTCTTCAAACCCATGATCAAAAATGGCGATCCCTCCGTTGGCATATACATTACCTCGTCAAGAGGTAGCCAGTCATACGTCCAATCGATTTGACCGTCAGTTAGTGATCGAAGATACACAATCCAACCTTGGACTCCCTCCGGCAATTTTACTTCTTTTATTCTCGTACTGAACTCTTCCAAACATGTCCGTTCAGCCGAACCATAGCTCGAGAACGAAGGATGGTGGCATAGATGTTCAATTAGCCAGATTTGCAAGATCAGGTTACATCCTTCAAAGAAGTTGGCTCCCGCTTTGCACGCAGTCAGAGCACGGTAGATGTCCGCGACGATCATTGGGGCCAGAGTACAATTATCTTGTACTATCAGTGTGGTAGCTACCCCGGCAACTTTTATATTGATATGTCCATCTTTCCTCGGGAATACGACAACTCCGAGAAATGCCACCAAAAATGCAAACCTCCGGTGTTCCTCCCATTTCGCTCGGTTGGACTTGCAACATAACTTGTTTGTGAGGTCGTTGAAACCCCCAACGTGTCCAAACCTGCTATAGATGAAGCTTAAGGAACAAAACCCGTTGGCCAGATCTTCGTTGTGAACATTCCTCGCAATTTTCAAAGAGTCCAGGAAACGATGCACTGTTACCGTCCTCGGAGATACCGGGTATTTTCCTTTTAACGGGACCTCGGTCTTCCCGATATAGAAGGCAATCTCCTCTAAAGTAGGGGTGAGTTCAAAATCTGGGAAATGCAATACATTGTGTGCCGGATCCCAAAACGTGACCAACGCTCTAATCACATCGCCTCGGGGAACCATGTCTAATAACCCCGTAAGGCCTTTTAAGTAACCTTTGACCCGGTCTTGACCATCTGATCCCATGTCTTGCCACCATAATTTCAGCTCCAAAGGGATTTTATTTAGGGAGAAATGTTCATTCATCATTGTGCTCGTCCTGCACATTTATTAAGGCGATTTTATTTAGAAAAAAGGAAAATCTTTTTCAATGCAAGTTTTCATTTTTGAAGGAAAGGAAAGAAAATGACTTTCGAAGTGGCCATTTTTGCCAAAACAACCTTCCGGCGTCCTTTCGGAACATTCGGCCATTTCCAAAAATAGCGATCACCTCGATTATTTGAAAGGAAAATCTTTTTGGTCTTTTTCTAAAAGTGTGGTTGGACCCGTTTAAAGGTTGCCTACGTATCCCACCTAATGGCGAGAATCAAACCTCTGCGTAGTTCGGTCAGATTATTTGACCAATTATTTCAACAAAAATTGTTCCACCTTTTTTTTTTCAAATTTTCAAATTTCCGGATACCTATTTCCTATAAATCTTATTTTTCTCTCTTTTTTTTTCTTTTTTTCAACAATTTTTCTATCCTCGGGATTTCCGCCGGTCCGCATAACGATCAAGGACAATAAAAATGCAACACATGACATGCTCGGTCTTTTCCAATACCGGGTCACCTGTCCTAGACGGACCCAACCCCTGTGTTGAGTCCCCTAAGTCGAATATGATGCAAATAATCGTCCTAGACCTATGTTCAAAAATCTTACGGTTTCATAGAGTGCTAGACCGTGTACCCGAGCGGACAACTCGAATCGAGGAGGGGGCTACGTACCGGTGACCCGCGGAGTCAATCGGCTTTGTAACTTATCCGGCCTCTGTTTTCTTAATTTAAGGTGACTTTAACAGAAAGGGGAGTCTCAACCAGTAAGCACATCCCCGGGGGTGAAGAGAGAAAGGTTTTCGGCACAATTTTATATATAATCCACATAATATCAAAGCGATAAAGCACATAGCATGTTGTTCAAATCATATAATGAAGTCAAACAATAACGCGAACGGCAATTCTAAGGAGCTCGAGTTCTTAAACCCCGAAACCGAGGTTTGGGGTTGGGGTCCCCAGCAGAGTCGCTAGAGCTGTCACACCTCCCTTTTTACTACCCCACTTTTTAGGAAAATATAAGCATATAAATACGCTTGTAGGGTATACCCCGACGCTCAAATATCCGAAGCGGATAAAATAACGCAAGGGAAGGAGTTTTTCCAGTTAAAGGACAATCGGTTCGGGATTTTATTTTGAGATTAATCAGAGTCGCCACTTGGGAATGATAATGGTGTCCCAAGTCACCGGTTAATCCCGAATCCGAGGAATTTGACTCTTAAAAAAGTCTGCGAAGCAAAGATCCGGATAAGGAACTCTGTTAACCCGGGAGAAGGTGTTAGGCATTCCCGGGTTCCGTGGTTTTAGCACGGTCGCTCAATTGTCGTTCCCGACTTTTGTTTGACTTAATCACAGATTTTAACAACATATTGTCACACCTCCTTTTTCCGCACCCGAGAGAGCGCGAGGGAGTTTTTCCAATTAAAGGACAATCGAAACGGGATCAATTTATTTAATTCAGAGTCGCCACTTGGGAAAATAATGGTGTCCCGAGTCACCGGTTTAATCCCGAACCGAGGAATTTTATGACTCTGTAATATAGTCTGCGAAACTAGAAACCTGATTAATGAATCCTGTTAACCCGGGAGAAGGTGTTAGGCACTCCCGGATTCCATGGTTTTAGCACAGTCGCTCAACTGCAATTTTTTGTTTCTATCTGATTTCTTTATACATTTATTTGTGTGCTCTTATATTCCGCTTTAAATTTTTTAGAAGAATTGCGACGTCACGAAAACACATTTCGAGCCGCACCGCAACCAGTACGCCTGCGACTTTAATGTATTTCAGTTTCGCTGAGAGTAAGATTTGGGTCACATAAATGCACACCCGTATTTAGGAAAGTAATTTACTTACAAATCGTGCCTAACGAGTCTATCGTCTTTATTAATTTTGGGAAAAGACCGTGAAATTTGCTAAACGGTCTTCCCGAGTCTAAGATTTTCATAACAATTATTTGAAAGCCCCGCATTTGTACATTTAATGTGGCGAGGCTCATCTCAATTATTTTTAGGCCCAATTCCAAAGTGACTATGATTCTCTACTCTATTTGTTTCTAAAAAATCCTAATTTATTCACTGTTTAAGAATTGTTTAACAATGGAAAGGAAAAGCCATATTCTCCTATTCGAATTTAATGCAGTGAGTTATCATTAGAGTCCTAGTTTTAAGACGTATATTACTTATCTAATTACTAGAAGTCGATCGCGACAACACAAAGCTAACCCGATGATTTTTAAGTTGATTCTAGCCAACATTACTAAACGGAATTGCTGAACTTGCTATTGAGATGGAAAACATGATTATCATATGGATCTAACTTATGCTACCTTAAATCATTCACATGGAAGTGATGAGCTTGAACTCTAATTTCCTTATACAAAAGGAACATCATAGAAACCATATTGTGCTAAGAAGTATCAATACTAATAATTCACATATCCGATACATCTTGATAATTCAACATTTGGAACTGGGCTATTTATGCAAGGAAAACTTATACTACACATGAAAGCTTCAATTACCGTAACTGTTTTACATTTCACAATCAAATGAAAATGAGACAAGTTTAAGAATAAATCCCCTCAGCACCTAATCATAGTCTAGTCTCAGTGCATGTAGTCCAAACAAATAAGGTTCAATAAGCGAAAGTAAGCATTTGCATTTTTTGTATCTCCACTTCAAATCATCACCACTACACCAAGAAAGAAAGCAAATACCTGGAAATTGACAAAAATGGAGGAATAAGAGATCAGCTATGGCAGTGATAGCAACAGTAGTAGTGAACAGCAGCCAGCAGCAGCAAAACACAACCAACAGTAACAAAGCACAGCTACCAGCAGTAGCAGAACACAACAACAGCAGTAGCACACGACCAACAGCAACAACAAAAACAGGGATGAATGCAAGAATCAACACAAACTCTGGCCAACCCTCAATGAAACAGTAACACCCCTTCTCTATTTCATGATGCTACCCAAATGTCTATGTGTGTGTGTATCTCTTTCTGTGTGTTTGTCTATCTTTTAGACTGCTAGAATTCTCTCTTCTATCTCCTTAATGTTTCTTCCTCTTACTCTCATCTACTGAACTTCCCCCTATTCTCACTGTTTTTCCTCTTTTGTGTCTTTTCAGTATGCCTTTCCAGTGTCTATAATCTCTTATTGTTTTTCAGAATACTCTCCTAAGGTCTGCTCTTTTAATGTATGTATGTGTGTGTGTATACTTCTCACCCTCTCTACTCCCAGACTTGATACCAAAAATGTCTATCTCTATGCCCAAAAGAGTCTGCCCTCTTCAAGGTGTGTATTTGTCTCTATTTAAGTGTTTTCAGAATGCTCTCTAATGTTCTCCCACTGTCTAAGGTCTGTCCCCTTACTTATAGCTAAAACCAACTCCTAAAAGCCAAAGACCAGAACAAAATAATCATCTCTGCCCATCCCTATCTCTGCTGAACCCATCATATTCCTTGGCATTCCCCTGACACTATTTTGTCACTGCATATCTCTAAGTATGGGACTCTTCTTGTTTAAAATTCCCTAACTGCAAAGCCTAGGTGGACACCTGCTGTCCAGCAGGTTCTACTGACCCAAGGCATGTGCATTACACTGATAATTTCCTAAAACTCCTATCAACTATAACAAACAACAACAGCTAACTCAAATACACAGAACCAAACAACAGATATAAAAGTCCAATTCAGACAAAACAAACCACTGCCCGGGGTTTCACACAAACAAATTCTACGAGATTAGATGACGACGTTCAATTAACTATAACACGTATCATTGATAACACATTAATCGATAAAACAATGATTCTAAAAATCCCGGCCAAAATGAAATTAAGTATTCGACGACGCTAATCTAAGCGAATATGCATTTGACCATATATGTAATCAAATAAATAACATAGGAGAATGATTGACCGAATAAAAGGTCTTTGGGAAGAAGTTACAACAGGGACGGCCAAGAAAGAAAAAAAATGAGAAGAATTCAAGAGTTAAACTAAATAGATACACAAAACAAACAAATACCTAATTGAAATAAACAGGAAGAAGGAAATTACCTCAAAAGAAATCGGGGATGAACCGAACTCTGGACCAATTTTGAGGTCGAATAGACCTTAATCAAAGTGTTCTCAATCGAGAACACCTCAAATAAGGTCCATTAAACCCCCGAATTTCGATCAATTAAGCTTAATTCGACCTTCTGGATTTTTAGGGTTCATATGAGTGGGATTTGGGGTTTTGCCAGTTCCGGTTAGATTCGAGTCGAACTAACGACGGTTAGGGTGTTAGGGAGGTGAGGCGAGGTTGTGGTATCATTTTGGGAGTGTTTGGTGTTAGTTCAAGTTTGACTCGAATCTTCAAATGAAGATTCGAGAAGTTCCGGAGTGATTCGAGGTAAATGGTTCGTGGATTTGGAATGGGGGAGTCGAGATGGTCTTAGGGTGTAAAAATGGGGGGCTTTGGCCTACCGGAACCGCCGCGAGGCGATTTTCGGTAGGCGGAGGGCGGTGGAGGCACGGCGGTTTCTGATCGTCTCTGGGAGAGACGAAGAAAGGGTCTGGGAGAAATGAAATGGGTATGGGGGTATTGGGGCTTCTTTGGTATGTTTAAAATTAGTGAATTAATGTGAGCCGTCGGATCAAATGATCTGAACGGCTCGGATTAGCTGATGGGTAGGGGACGGGGTCGTTTGGCCACAATACGGGGTCGTTTGGTTTAATGAACGATTGGGTTGAGGGGCTGGTCCGGATTAATTATCTTGGCCGTTGGATTGACTTAATCCAACGGTGCAGATCAGGCGTTACACAAAAGGGGTGCATGGGCCTTGTATTGGGTAATGATCTGTTTTGGGCTTAATTTTAATTTAAAAACTCGCCCAATCCGATTTTCTTTCTTAATTTCCAAACAAATTCTTTCCCTTCTTTATAATTGAACAAAAATTCCTAATTAATTTGTAAAATCACTGAATAAAACTACACAAATATCAACATTTGAACAACAATTAACATGTTAACTAACACATAAAAATCATGTCCTACAACTAAACTTAAACATTAAATGTAAAAATACATATTTTTGTTATTTTTTCATTTTAGTGAAAACGACTTAATTACTCTAAAGCACGAACATGAATTTATATATAATAATGCACATGATGAGAGAAAATAATGCAAGAATCACAAAAGTCACGCACCACACAAAACTATTTTATTTTGAATTTTTGGGAGTAAATCTTACGTAGGGCAAAAATCACGTGCTCACAGCTGCCCCTCTTTGCGCGGAAACATGAAGAGTTTTCGTGCAAAGATAAGTGAGCGGATACGAGCGATTTTTGCCCGTTCAAGCACTCCGTATGAAGCATTTTTTGGAAGAGTTTGACCGAACCTTGCTTCAAAGGTCTCCTACATATCCCTGGTAAAAGGAAATCAGGTCAATGTAGTTCGGGAAATTTTTGGTAGCTGGGACTACCGTGACTGCTGTGATCTTGTTGTTACTATTGTTGCTGCTGTTGCCACTGCTTAGCTGATTTCCTTATTACACCGTGCTAAACAAAAATAAGAAGCTAGACTAAGTTACAGTATTGCAAACTCTTATCTATCTTTCCAGCTTGATCTTTTCATGTTTATTGTCATCCTGCTGGCTCTGATGTTTCTTCACATGCTTCTTCTCTTCTGACAATTGTTATTTTGGCCTATCTTGATTGTCGAACTCCGACCATTGGTCCCTTCCTTGTGATCTTCGAACTATTCTCCTTTGAAGTTTGAATCTATCTTTCTGATCCTTGTTGCTTTCCTTCCGATTATGAACTTGGATTCATGCTGGGGATTTCCGTTACATTCAACCGCTTTCCTCAACCAAATTCAAAAATAAATTGCCACTCCATTCTTCAGGCGGGCTCCCTGACTTCCACTACAACTTCAAAATAAATCGCCACTCCATTCTTCAGGCGGGCTCCCTGACTTCAACTACAACTTTAAAATAAAATTGCCACTCCATTCTTCAGGCGGGCTCCCTGACTTCAACTACAACTTCAAAATAAAATCGCCACTCCGTTCTTCAGGTGGGCTCCCTGACTTCAACTATAACTTCAAAATAAAATCGCCACTCCATTCTTCAGGCGGGCTCCCTGACTTCAACTACAACTTCAAAATAAAATTGCCGCTCCATTCTTCAGGCGGGCTCCCCGACTTCAACTACAACTTTAAAATAAAATCGCCACTCCATTCTTCAGGCGGGCTCCCTGACTTCAACTACGACTTCAAAATAAAATCGCCACTCCATTCTTCAGGCGGGCTCCCTGACTTCAACTACAACTTCAAAATAAAATCGCCACTCCATTCTTCAGGCGGGCTCCCCGACTTCTGACTTCAACTTCAACATTAAATCGCCACTCCATTCTTCAGGCGGGCTCCCTGACTTCAACTACAACTTCAAAATAAATCGCCACTCCATTCTTCAGGCGGGCTCCCCGACTTCAACTACAACTTCAAAATAAAATCGCCACTCCATTCTTCAGGCGGGCTCCCTGACTTCAACCACAGCTCATTAATTTCATCCTATTCTTATCGCCTTCCTTTGCTTTTATACCATTTTTCTTCTTCCTGCATCGCCCCCTTGGGCCACCTTTTCTTCTGAATTACCTTGTCTTGGAATTGCTTTCCCCCCTGGGTCGTGTTACTTTTCCTTTGGCTGCCGGAGATATCCTCGGAACTTTTTACTCACCTACTGGAGATAATGCTGTTGGGGAAGTATTCTTTATTTCTTCTTTTTCTATTTCCTTCACCCTTCGTTCTCTCTCAGACTCGCCGAGGATTGAAATGTCATTAACTGAGGATTACCCTGGCGGGTGAACCCTCTTCCTTTTCATTCTTCCCAGACCTTCTCCAGGGCTCACGCTTTTGCTTCCTTGAAAAACTTATGGGATATAATGCTGCTGGGGAAATCTCGTTAGTTAGTGTTTCATTTTCCCAACAACTACTGGGGATGATACCAGACTCAAAGATCGCCCCCTCGTGTTGTCTGGCCTTTCTCAAAACCATTCTGCTCGGAACTAGTATTTCCCGAAATCTCGTTACCCTTATCCATTGGGTATTTGTTTTCAAGAAAATTTTCGCAATGGGAGAAAATTTTCTGCCCCAGTTTGATGACCTTCTACGCGGCATGCTCTTCCGCCGACGAACCCTCTTTTCCTGCTTTAAATCAAAGAAAAATTGTTAGTTTCAAAATGCAGTGAGTGGTCGTGCCACTCTTGTTGGGGGCCATTTTCCTTTTCTCTTTCAGCTGCTTGGCCTCCCACGAACTTTTGGGGATGACGTTGACACTTGCTGGGGATGATGCTCTTTCCACAGATGGTCTCTCATCTCTCCTTTCATTCCAACCTTCGGTTTGGTCCGACCCTTTTAGTCGATGATCTGTTGTGAGAAATCATCTTCCGGAGGTGTAATATGCGTCCATCGTACTCCATAATTCCCGTGAACCTTTTAGTCAACTTGTCGTTCCAATCTTAATATCGGAACGACTTTTGCCTTATTGCCTCGTTCCACGCCTATTCATCTTCATTGTATCACTTTGGGAGACTTGGTAGTAAGCTTTGAAAAGTCAACTTTCGAAAACAAAAGAAGAGAAAATGATAGATAAAGAATGCTGACCGCGAATGACAAAAGAAAGGGAAAACTTTTCTGAACTCAAAACTGGGAAAAACTTATCTTAATATGTAACTGATCCAATGGTTATGCCGCGCCTTTGAGATTAATCTACCCAATATATTCATGTCAATCGCTCTCTGATGGCCGCGTTTTGCTAGAAGCAAACGAATGTCCCAACCTTGTCTCATGCAGACACCTTGTAACCATCTCGCCTTGTCACCTCATAGTGCCCTTCAAAGGGTTTTCACTAATGAGATTCTCTCATTTCTCTCGACCTCCCGTCGCCTTAGGGTGCCCGTAAAGGTTTTCACCGTAAGACTCTCTCATTTTATTTCTCTCAACTTTGTTTCCAGGCTGGGGTATTGCCCGCGAGATTCCCTCTAAAGCATTATCCCTTTTCGGCTGTGCATCCTGGATTCAATCGAGGATCGGAGTGTCGCTTTTTGTTTTCATTCGCATGACTTGGCATTTCTCAAATACTGATCGAGAGGTCTTTTTCGGTCATTAATGTGGTTTTTTGTGCGCCGGGCTAAGGAAAAGAGGTTTCACCTCGACGGTTGGCTCATTACAACTTTCGGAATCCATACCATCTTTTCAAACGAAACAATGACTTCTGCCCCAGTTTTGTTGCTTGGGGAATCTTTGATTTTTATTTTATTATGACCGAGCCATGTGGCGCCTACGTATCCTTCTTGAGGAATCAGGTCAAACGTAGTTCACTTTTTCTTGTGTTTTTTCTTTGTTTATTTTTCTATTTTGTTATACATCTTCCTTGTCCAAAATAGGGTATACGAAAGAATAATTAAGGCTCAAAGGGGAAAACAAAGGTTAAAGTGTATGGGTAGTAGAAAAATTGCCTCTGTCATTTCATTCTCCGAAAAATGCCAAAATACAAACAAACGAAACCAAATGTTGACAAATACATTAAAGGATTACACATAATATCTCTTGACTGCATCAGAATTGATAGCCATATCAGTGTATCTTCCCTTAATATCAGTTAGACATAGCGCGCCGTTGGATAATACCCTAGTCACAACAAACGGTCCCTGCCAATTTGGAGCGAACTTGCCTTTCGCTTCGGCCTGATGTGGTAGAACTCTCTTCAGCACATGTTGTCCCACTTCAAATTTCCTGGGACGTACCTTCTTGTTATATGCTCTCGCCATTCTCTTTTGATACAATTGGCCATGACATACTGCTGTCAATCTCTTTTCGTCGATCAAGCTCAATTGCTCCAATCGGGTTTTGACCCACTCATCATCGTCAATCTCGGCTTCAGCGACAATTCGGAGGGATGGGATTTCAACTTCTGCTAGTATTACCGCTTCAGTTCCGTACACCAACAAGTAAGGAGTTGCACATACCGAAGTTCGGACGGTAGTGCGGTAACCTAACAGTGCGAATGGTAACTTTTCATGCCATTGCCTAGACCCTTCTACCATCTTCCTCAATATCTTCTTTATATTCTTGTTTGCTGCCTCAACCGCACCATTTGCTTTGGGACGATATGGTGTTGAATTTCGGTGTGTGATCTTGAACTGTTGACATACCTCCTTCATCAATCCGCTGTTGAGATTGGCACCGTTATCCGTGATGATTACCTTTGGGATTCCAAACCTGCAGATGATGTGGGAATGTACGAAGTCCACCACCGCCTTCTTGGTCACGGATTTGAAGGTTTTGGCCACCACCCACTTGGTAAAATAATCGATCGTTACCAGAATGAACCTGTGACCATTGGAAGCCGCAGGTTATATAGGTCCGATAACATCCATACCCCATGCAACAAATGGCCATGGTGCTGACATTGTATGTAATTCGGTCGGTGGAGAATGAATCAAATCTCCGTGTATCTGACACTGATGGCATCTTTGCACGAAACTTATACAATCACGCTCCATAGTGAGCCAGTAATATCCTGCTCGAAGAATCTTCTTTGCCAATACATATCCGCTCATGTGTGGTCCACAAACTCCGGAGTGTACATCTGTCATCACTGTTGTGGCTTGACTCGCATCTATACATCTTAGCAGTCCCAAATCTGGGGTTCTTTTGTACAGTACCCCTCCACTAAGGAAAAATCCGTTCGCCAACCGCCGAATAGCTCTCTTTTGATCTCCAGTTGCTTGCTCTGGGTATATTCCTAACCTGAGGTACTCTTTGACATCATGAAACCATGGCTCACCATCCGTCTCTTCTTCTATCATATTACAATAAGCATGTTGATTCCGAACCTGAATATGTAACGGATCGACACGAACCTTGTTCGGGTGATGTAGCATTGACGCCAAAGTAGCCAAAGCGTCGGCAACCTCATTATGCATCCTTGGGATATGTCTGAATTCTACCGACCGGAAACGCTTAGTCAGATCATGCAAACACTGACGATACGGGATAAGCTTTAAATCTCCGGTTTCCCATTCTCCCTGAATCTGATGTACCAGAAGGTCCGAGTCCCCCAAGACCAAGACGTCCTGTACATCCATGTCCACCGCTAATCGCAGCCCCAAGATACATGCCTCGTACTCAGCCATATTATTGGTACAATGAAAACGCAGTTGAGCCGTAACAGGATAATGATGTCCTGTTTCAGAGATGAGCACAACCCCTACTCCGACTCCTTTTGCGTTCGCCGCTCCGTCGAAGCAAAGCTTCCACCCCGGATCCTCAGTTAATTCCAACCCATCAATTTGCAATACTTCTTCGTCCGGAAAATACGTCCTCAAAGGTTCGTATCCGTCATCGACAGGATTCTCGGCTAAGTGATCGGCTAGGGCTTGAGCTTTCATAGCCGTCCTTGTCACGTATATGATGTCGAACTCTGTAAGTAATATTTTCCATTTTGCTAACCTCCCTGTAGGCATAGGTTTCTGGAAAATATATTTCAACGGATCCAAATGCGAAATGAGGTAAGTGGTGTAAGAAGACAAATAATGTTTCAGCTTTTGGGCTACCCAAGTCAAGGCACAACATGTCTTTTCCAAATGAGTGTACTTAACCTCGCGGACCGCGAATTTTTTACTGAGGTAGTAAATGGCCCGTTCCTTTCTGCCAGTAAGATCGTGCTGCCCCAGTACGCAGCTGAACGAATTCTCCAAGACCGTTAGATAAAGAATCAGGGGTCTACCCGGTTTGGGCGGAACTAGTACGGGTGGGTTTGACAAATACCCTTTGATTTGGTCAAACGCTTCCTGACATTCTGTCGTCCATTCTATCGCAGCGTCTTTCTTCAACAAACGGAATATGGGTTCACAGGTCGCTGTAAGTTGAGCAATAAACCTACCGATGTAATTTAACCTTCCCAACAAACTCATTACCTCTGTTTTATTCTTTGGCGGGGGTAACTCCTGAATGGACTTGATTTTGGATGGGTCCAACTCAATGCCTCGTCGGCTGACGATGAATCCTAGCAACTTTCTTGATGGAACTCCGAATGCGCATTTGGCCGGATTGAGCTTGATATCATATCTTCGAAGTCTTTGAAAGAATTTCCTGAGGTCGGCAACGTGGTCTTCTTGACGTCTAGATTTTATGATCACATCATCCACGTACACTTCAATTTCCTTGTGTATCATGTCATGGAACACCGTAGTCATCGCCCTCATGTATGTTTCCCCTGCGTTCTTCAAACCGAACGGCATCACCCGGTAGCAATAAGTCCCACATGGTGTGATAAAAGCCATTTTTTCTGCGTCCTCTTCATCCATCAAGATCTGATGATATCCCGCGTAGCAATCCACAAAGGATCCAATTTCACGTCCGGCGCAATTATCAATCAGGATATGTATATTGGGAAGCGGGAAATTATCCTTAGGACTCGCCTTGTTGAGATTGCGGTAGTCCACGCATACTCTGATCTTTCCGTCTTTCTTTGGCACCGGTACTACGTTAGCCAACCATTCGGGGTATCGAGTGACACGAATGACTTTCGCCTGCAACTGCTTGGTCACTTCCTCCTTGATCTTTACACTCATCTCTGTCTTAAATTTCCGCAGTTTTTGCTTGACGGGAGGACATGTCGGATCAGTGGGTAATTTATGAACCACGAGATCAGTGCTGAGTCCTGGCATGTCGTCGTACGACCATGCGAAAATATCTTTAAACTCCATGAGTGTTTAGATCAATTCCTCCCTCAGGTTGGGTTCAATATGGATACTTATTATGGTTTCTTTGACGTCATCTGTGTTCCCCAGATTAACAGCCTCAGTATCATTTAAATTTGGTTTGGGTTTTTCCTCGAAGTGACTTAATTCTTCACCGATTTCTTCTACGGCTTCATCATCGCCGTATTCCGATTCGCTCTCGTCACTTCTTATTTCATGCGTTATTATTTCCAAACCCGATTGACTTTCTAGACTGGGTTGATTAATCTTTAAGCACGCCATATCATTAAGATCAGTTGAAAGAAAGCTGTTCAGAAAAGTAAAAAGAAGAAAAATAAACAAAATTAGACACGAAGGGAACAAAATTTCATTAATGGGAACAATACAAGGAAAAACATGCTTGCAAACTCAAATCAAAATGAACTAAAACAAATGGATTTTACTCCGGGGACAACCCCAACACAAAATTTCGAAAGAAAACAATCCAAAACAAACTACCAAAACTCCTTCCGGACAGGGAGAGGAGTAGCCTTCCAATTATTCAACTTTGCTTTCGATCCCACAAACTGTATCTCGGCATGGCCGGATCCTTCGCCATCCTCTAACATGCATACATCTGCGAATAGGTCCTCGAACTTTCTTAAGAACTCTTCGTCTGGCCTAACCATAGGATCGGGAATCTTTGTCGTCGGATGTCCTCTTACTCCAGACCTGACAAAAGATTGGGAAAGGCGTGGAACAGGCTTCGGGAGCACCCATGTCTTCTGCTTGTTCTTCCTGGCTTGCTGGATGTCCTCTGATGTCGGCTTGAATCCCAAACTGAAGGTTCCCACGTTTTCGACCGCATATACATGTTGTATGATTCCTTGCAGAGATGCACCTAAACCTTTGTCGGGTACGAAAACATTTCTCAGCATTTCATGAGCCACCATGACGTCGGCGGTAATTATTCTATCATTGGGAATGCATTCCCCTTTTGGAACTCGGTTGGCGGATACCACATTGCAGATCTGGTATACCCATGGCCCAACATCCTCCTCTGTCTCAACAAAGGGGATGATGGTGCCTGGTTGTAGATCATTCTCTCCATGGACTACGATCTCCTATTGGTCCCACTCAAACTTGACTAGTTGGTGTAGGCTGGATGGAACTGCTTTTGCGGCATGGATCCACGGTCGCCCTATCAGAAGGTTATATGAAACTACCATATCCAACACTTGGAATTCCATGGTGAATTCCACCGGTCCGATTGTCAAGATTAACACTATGTCCCCGACCGACGCCTTGCCTCCTCCATCAAACCCTCGGACACATATGCTGTTCTTACGTATCCTGCCGATATCCACTTTCAACTTGTTTAGTGTAGAGAGAGGACAAATGTTCGCACTGGACCCATTGTCAACCAGGACTTTGCTGACAACCGACTCCTCACATTTCACCGTAAGATATAAAGCCCTGTTGTGCTCGGTGCCTTCCTCAGGCAACTCGTCATCGGTAAAGGTGATCCGATTCGCTTCGAAGATCCTATTAGTGATCTTCTCCAAATGACCCACCGAGATTTTATCAGGTACGTGGGCCTCATTCAGAACTTTCATCAAAGCTTGCCGGTGTTCTTCAGAATGTATCAGCAAGGATAGCAATGTGATTTGCACAGGGGTTTTCTTCAGCTGTTCTAAGACAGAATAATCATGCAGCTTCATCTTTTTCAGGAATTCTTCTACCTCTTCGTCAGTTACCGGCTTTTTCAGTGTTGCCGGAGTGGTCTTCCTCAATTCCGTAGGGGCAAAACACCTCCCTGAGCGGGTCAAACCTTGCGCTTCGCAAACCTCCTCTTTAACTTCCTTTCCTTTGTAGGTCATCGTGACCCGATCATAATTCCATGGGATGGCTTTGCTATCAACTATTGGCAACTGTATTGCCGGCTTGATGATGAAAGGATCCATTCGAACACCTGCTACCGTCAAGACGGGTTTGGTTGCTACCCCCGGTACAGTTATTTTTACTTCCCCCGACCTCACCGGCACTTTGTTCACGCTTCCCTTTTCTATTTCCGACCCCCCTTGTACGTCCTTCTTGCAAATGAGTGACTCATCAAGGCTTGACCCCTTTTTTATTCCTACCCCGCTAGACTTGATCATCATTACAGTCTGAGAGGTCTTCTCCTTTCCCTCCTCTACCCGTACCAACTCGATCATGTTGGTCTCATGATGAGTTGGAAGTGGATTTTGGTTGATGTTGGGCTCCGCCGGAGTCTGGACCTCAATTCGGCGAGTGTCGATGAGTTCCTGGATAGCTGTTTTCAACCTCCAACACTTTTCCGTGTCGTGCCCCGGACATCCTGAGCAGTATGCACAATTTACTGAATGGTCCAGATTCTTTGGAAGAGGATTTGGTAGCTTAGCCTCGACCGAATTTAGCAACCCTACTTGCTTCAAACGGTGGAACAGATTGGTGTAAGACTCCCCCAAGGGAGTGAAAGTCTTTGGCCTTGGCGCCCTGTCGCTCTTGAATGCTTGGTTCGGACGAAAGCCCGCACCCGTGGGATTTCTATAGGCTCTTGGGGGTGGGTAATTATTCTGTGGATTTGGCGCACGCCATGGTGCCTGGACGGGAGGTGTGGCGTATGACTGTGCGTGATGGACAGTAAAATGGGGATCGGGTGCTGGATAGTAGTGTTGCGGGTGGTTATATCGATTGTGGAAGTAATTTTGGTAGTGAGGTTGTGGCGGGTTATACTGGGGTGCGAGGCCTCTATTTCTAAACCATGTTCCGGACTCGACTGCCGTGACTTCTTCTTTCCTCTTTATCCCAAGCACTCCTCCGGTACCACTTTGGATAGCTTGAGTGGTGGCTTTCAAGGCTGAATAGCTCATGATCTTGTTGGCTTTCAAGCCTTCCTCGATCATAGACCCCATCTTTATCACCTCAGTGAATGATTTACCGACTGACGTCACCAGATGTCCGAAATAGGTTGGCTCTAGTGTCTGCAAGAAGTAATCCACCATCTCGTTCTCTCTCATAGGCGGATCTACCCTCGCTGCCTGTTCCCTCCAGCGGAAACCAAATTCTCTGAAACTTTCGGCGGGTTTCTTTTCTAACTTTAGCAATGATAAGCGGTCTGGGACTATTTCAAGATTGTACTGGAACTGGCCAATGAATGCTTGAGCCAAATCATCCCACGTAAACCATCTGCTGGGATCCTGCCTAGTGTACCACTCCAGTGCAGATCCCCCCAAACTCTGACCGAAGTAAGCTATCAGAATCTCGTCTCGTCCTCCGGCTCCTCGCATTTTACTACAAAACCCTCGAAGATGGGCTATTGGATCACCATGCCCCTCGTATAGGTCAAACTTGGGCATTTTGAACCCGGCTGGCAACTGGACATCTGGGAATGGACACAGATCCTTGTAAGCGACACTGACCTGGTTGCCCAAACCGTGCATATTCCTGAAGGACTGCTCCGGGCTTTTAACTTTTCTAATAACTTCCTCATGTTCCAAACTTTGGAGGTGCTTTTCCGGTTCTGCCGGGTTATCCCAATGAGGGGTGTGTGGATGTGGTTCAGGAGCCCTAAAGGTAGGCTCGGGAGGATAGTAAGAATTGTCATGGATTTGAACACGCGGCTCACCGGACGACTTTTGTAGAGCAGCAGGTGGGGGTGCCACAAAAACAGGGGTGACCGGAGAAGGATTTTGTTTGGCTGGTGGAATTTGGGTGGCATAAGGGTTTTCCCCTTGATAGTATGGATAGATCGGGGCGCTTGTCGAAGGATCAAGGGGTGGGTATTCTGGAGCTGATGCGAGAGTAGGGAGGTTTGGTGAGGACTGTCCCCTAGCCTAGGCTAGGTGCATCTCTGTTATCTGCTGTTTCAACCGATCTACCTCTTCTTTCATGATCCGTATCTCTGATTTCTCTTCCTCGAGACTTTTACCGGAGCTGGACATACTTGCTGGAATTGGCCCTTTAGATCTAGTACGGTAATGGTGGTCGGCCAGTATATTCTGTCAAACCAACTGCTAAACTTTTCTGGATTGCAACAAACTTTGTTAGTTTACTGAATTTAACAGGCATGTTATCGCACGTTGGGATGCAATGCACCTAATCAATTAACCCCTTTCTATATGTTCTTATCGCATGCGTTATTCCAGCTTCTTTTCTTTTCTTTTTCTCCTTGTTTTTTTTTCCTTTTTCTATTATCCTTGAAAGCCTTATTGTTATTAATCTTCGTGTTCTTTTCCTTTCTTTTTAGTGGTGGTCGAATCTTATGTGGATTGCCTACGTATCACGTCCCCGCGTGAATCAGACCGAGCGTAGTTCTGGTCACAAGATTGTGGCAAAATTCGGTAATTTTTATATCAAACAAAAAACCCTTAAAGTTACAAAACATGTCTTACAATAAAATAATAGAAATGCTTGACTCGAAAAAAGGAAAATAAATGCCAACCGGCTTGACTCAGTATTTCAGCATACATTTTTAATCAAAAGTTTAATGTTCTAAAATTCCTGGGGGCCCGCAAGGCATCATTCGGCCTTGCCGCGGGCCTTGGTGTGAGGTCCTTGTGTAGTCCCCTTAACTCTCTCATGATCTGATGAACATAGCCCAAAACTGAAGCAAAAAGGGTGGTGCGGGGCATTTGTTTACAAGCTAAGCACTTCATGGTGACATAATGCCCTATTTCTCCAATTCTGTCCTTGATCATGTCCCTTTCTCTGAGTAGCTGTTCTATCTGCTGGCTTTTCGCCCCCAATCTTCGAGCGTTGTTGGTGACTTGGTCTAGGAGCCTATCTACTTGTTCTTGTAGTCGGGCTATCAGATCGTGGCAACGGTCGAGGTCTGTCCTGGCATCTCGGGCTTGCTTGAAAACCCGCTCCCCGAGGATAACATTTGCTTCCCTTAGACTAGTGATGATCTCGGTGTAATCTTCTTCCACCCGTTGTAGGTGAAGTGCATGTTGATGTGCCTCCTTTCTCCAGCTAGCACGGATCCTCATTGTTTGGGTCTTCGACTCTTCCAATTCTCTTTGGACATCGGCAACTTGGTTTCTCAAACCCTTTATCAATTTTTCGTCCGCTCGACTCCTCAACTGTCTGTCAAGCATCCCTTTTCATTTGCTGGATTTGAGCTCTCAAAAAGTCATTTTCTTGTGCCAACTTCTTTTTATCTCCTTCGTTGGCGGCAGCTTGCACATCCCTTTCAAATTGGAGCTCTTGGGTCCGTTGCTCTATCCTGCTAATCTTTGTTCTATAAGCTTCTTCTCTGGCCAACCAGTCCCATTGTTCTTGTGACGCTCCAGCAAACTCCCCGAGGTGGGGCCTTTTTGTGGGCCTTTGATGCTCCAGATCTTTGCTATACCATGCAGGGTATTCCGACGATACTTCACCCCGGGCTCGATCTCGCACCCGAGTGTCTATCTTCAATGTTTGACATTCACTCCAAATCTTTCGGACCAACGCTTCGGGGAACTGTCCTCTTGGTCCAATTTCAACCACATGTGGGCTGAGGTCTTCTTCTTTTGGGATTATTTGGCATCGTCCCAACTGTCTCAATACTCGACCTGGCGCGTAGGGCTGGATGTTGTTGAGGCCCATTAGTAATAAATATGATTCCGTGGCCGATGCATATACGACTTCTTCCACGGGTAGCCAGCCAAATGTCCATTCTATCTTGCTGGCTGGAATCAAACGCAAAAGTCGTATCCATTCGCTAATCCCCTCTGGCAAATCATGTCCTTCGACCCTCGTAGGGAATTCTTCTATACAGGTTTTCTCCGATAAACTATACCTCATAAACTGCGGGCGACGACATAAGTGATCGATCATCCACATTTGGAGCAATACATTGCAAGCTTCAAAGAAGACCCCTCCAGCTTTGCAAATAGTGAGTGCACGAGAGATATCTGATATTATCATGGGAGCCAAAGTACTATTGTTTTGTTTCATCAAAGTGCTGACGACCCCTACCACATGTATGTTGATATTCACGTCCTTTCTGGGAAATATTAATGAACCTAGGAAAGCTATCATGAAGGCGATGCGTCTATGCTCTTCCTATTTTAACTGGTTTTCTCCACTGCAGATTTTGCTTTTGTGTTTGTTGAAACCCCCATAATGACCTTATTTGTCATATAGAAATGCTAAAGTGCAGAACCCTTCTGATAAGTCTGGGTTTTGTACAGTTCTGCGGATTTTCACAGTATCCAAAAACCTATATACTGTCACGACCCTTGGCGCAATGAGATATTGTTCCCTCATAGGGACTTTTGGTCTTCCGATATATCCGACCAATTCTTCCAATGTCGGTGTGAGTTCAAAGTCTGAAAAGTGGAACACATTGTGTGTTGGATCCCAGAATGAGATCAGAAGCTCGTATGATGTCTCCTCTCGGGGGAATATTTAGTAGCCCCACTAGATCTCCCAGGTACAGCTTAACCGCGTCTTGTCCTTGCTCGCCCAAGTCGCTCCACCACCTATGCAAACTTAAGGGGACCTTGTTTATGATAGCTTCGGTTGTATTCTGACTCGTGCTCATTCTGCACATTTATTAAGGTAGTTTTTAGATGAAAGAAAAATCTTTATTTGACCCAAACAAAACTATCTTTTTCTTTTTTATTTTTTTAAAAAAACGAAGCGGGCCACAGGAATTGACTGGTCAAAATATTAAGACTGATGAAAGGGTGGTCGTTGAGGCAAAGTTAAATATCCTGGCATTTCTTCATTATTTCTTCTTTTTAAAAACTTATTTTGAAATATAGGGAAGTTGGACCCGTTAAAGGCTGCCTACGTATCTCACACCCGGTGAGAATCAAACCCGCGTAGTTCGGTCCGTCAAAACAACTATTTTTCTTTTATTGACTGACAAAGAAAACACATTTTGTCAAGAAAACTATTTTGTTGGCAAAGTCAACCTTCTGTCGTCTTTTATCAGCAAACTAATTTATTGACTTGTTGGTAAAACACATTTTTGTATTTTCTGAAAAATATTTATTTCCCCATACTATTTTCTTTTGTTTTTTTCGTTTTTCTTTAGTATTTAAAAGCCGGTCAGCATGCCAGTCTTAAATAAATGCTTACAACAAACATGATATAGCAAGATGGTCTTGTCATTTCAGGTTGCCTGTCCTAGACGGACCCAACCCCTGTGTTGAGTCCCCTAAGTCAAATGCAACGTGATGCAAATAAACGTTTCCTACTAGGGATCCGGTATGCAGTTATGTTATTCTAAGCTCAAAAACCTCGGTACATGGTCTAACTGTGTACCCAAGCGGACAACTCGGATTGAGGAGGGGGCTACGTACCGGGGACCCGCGGGATCGTCCGGCTTTGTAACTTATCCTGCCTCTTTTCTTATTTTTGGTATTGACACTAACAGAAAGGGGAGTCTCAACCAGTAAGCACATCCCCCGGGGTAAGAAGAGAAGGGTTTTTCGGCACAGTTTTATATACAGTTCACGCAATATCAAAGCGGTAAACATATAGCAGTTTGTATATACAGTGCAACTAGTATCAAAGCGGTAGACATGTAGCACATTAATTAGACATATAATAAGATCAGATATAGGCAAAAACAACAATTTAACTGAGCTCGAATTCTTAAACCCTGAACCAAAGTTCTGGGTAATAGGTCCCCAGCAGAGTCGCCAGAGCTATCACACCTCCTTTTTCCGCACCCGAGAGAGCGCGAGGGAGTTTTTCCAATTAAAGGACAATCAAAACGGGATCAATTTATTTAATTCAGAGTCGCCACTTGGGAAAATAATGGTGTCCCAAGTCACCGGTTTAATCCCGAACTGAGGAATTTTATGACTCTGTAATATAGTCTGCGAAACTAGAAACCTGGATAAGGAATCCTGTTAACCCGGGAGAAGGTGTTAGGCACTCCCGGATTCCGTGGTTTTAGCACGGTCACTCAACTGCTCTTATATTCCGCTTTAAATTTTTTAGAAGAATTGCGACGTCACGAAAACACATTTCGAGCCGCACCGCAACCAGTACGCCTGCGACTTTAATGTATTTCAGTTTCGCCGAGAGTAAGATTTGGGTCACATAAATGCACACCCGTATTTAGGAAAGTAATTTACTTACAAATCGTGCCTAACGAGTCTATCATCTTTATTAATTTTGGGAAAAGACCGTGAAATTTGCTAAACGGTCTTCCCGAGTCTAAGATTTTCATAACAATTATTTGAAAGCCCCGCATTTGTACATTTAATGTGGCGAGCCTCATCTCAATTATTTTTAGGCCCAATTCCAAAGTGACTATGATTCTCTACTCTATTTGTTTCTAAAAAATCCTAATTTATTCACTGTTTAAGAACTGTTTAACAATGGAAAGGAAAAGCCATATTCTCCTATTCGAATTTAATGCAGTGAGTTATCATTGGAGTCCTGGTTTTAAGACGTATATTACTTATCTAATTACTGGAAGTCGATCGCAACAACACAAAGCTAACCCGATGATTTTTAAGTTGATTCTAGCCAACATTACTAAACGGAATTGCTGAACTTGCTATTGAGATGGAAAACATGATTATCATATGGATCTAACTTATGCTACCTTAAATCATTCACATGGAAGTGATGAGCTTGAACTCTAATTTCCTTATACAAAAGGAACATCGTAGAAACCACATTGTGCTAAGAAGTATCAATACTAATAATTCACATATCCGATACATCTTGATAATTCAACATTTGGAACTGGGCTATTTATGCAAGGAAAACTTATACTACACATGAAAGCTTCAATTACCGTAACTGATTTACATTTCACAATCAAATGAAAATGAGACAAGTTTAAGAACAAATCCCCTCAACACCTAATCATAGTCTAGTCTCAGTGCATGTAGTCCAAACAAATAAGGTTCAATAAGCGAAAGTAAGCATTTGCATTTTTTGTATCTCCACTTCAAATCATCACCACTACACCAAGAAAGAAAGCAAATACCTGGAAATTGACAAAAATGGAGGAATAAGAGATCAGCTATGGCAGTGATAGCAACAGTAGCAGTGAACAGTAGCCAGCAGCAGCAAAACACAACCAACAGTAACAAAGCACAGCTACCAGCAGTAGCAAAACACAACAACAGCAGTAGCACACGACCAACAGCAACAACAAAAACAGGGATGAATGCAAGAATCAACACAAACTCTGGCCAACCCTCAATGAAACAGTAACACCCCTTCTCTATTTCATGATGCTACCCAAATGTCTATGTGTGTGTGTATCTCTTTCTGTGTGTTTGTCTATCTTTTAGACTGCTAGAATTCTCTCTTCTATCTCCTTAATGTTTCTTCCTCTTACTCTCCTCTACTGAACTTCCCCCTATTCTCACTGTTTTTCCTCTTTTATGTCTTTTCAGTATGCCTTTCCAGTGTCTATAATCTCTTATTGTTTTTCAGAATACTCTCCTAAGGTCTGCTCTTTTTCTGTATGTATGTGTGTGTGTATACTTCTCACCCTCTCTACTCCCAAACTTGATACCAAAAATGTCTATCTCTATGCCCAAAAGAGTCTGCCCTCTTCAAGGTGTGTATTTGTCTCTATTTAAGTGTTTTCAGAATGCCCTCTAATGTTCTCCCACTGTCTAAGGTCTGTCCCCTTACTTATAGCTAAAACCAACTCCTAAAAGCCAAAGACCAGAACAAAATAATCATCTTTGCCCATCCCTATCTCTGCTGAACCCATCATATTCCCTGGCATTCCCCTGACACTATTTTGTCACTGCATATCTCTAAGTATGGGACTCTTCTTGTTTAAAATTCCCTAAGTGCAAAGCCTAGGTGGATACCTGCTGTCTAGCAGGTTCCACTGACCCAAGGCATGTGCATTACACTGATAATTTCCTAAAACTCCTATCAACTATAACAAACAACAACAGCTAACTCAAATACACATAACCAAACAACAGATATAAAAGTTCAATTCAGACAAAACAAACCACTGCCCGGGGTTTCACACAAACAAATTCTACGAGATTAGACGATGACGTTCAATTAACTATAACACGTATCATTGATAACACATTAATCGATAAAACAGTGATTCTAAAAATCCCGGCCAAAATGAAACTAAGTATTCGACGACGCTAATCGAAGCGAATATGCATTTGACCATATATGTAATCAAATAAACAACACATGAGAATGATTGACCGAATAAAAGGTCTTTGGGAAGAAGTTACAACAGGGACGGCCAAGAAAGAAAAAAAATGAGAAGAATTCAAGAGTTAAACTAAATAGATACACAAAACAAACAAATACCTAATTGAAATAAACAGGAAGAAGGAAATTACCTCAAAAGAAATCGGGGATGAACCGAACTCTGGACCAATTTTGAGGTCGAATAGACCTTAATCAAAGTGTTCTCAATCGAGAACACCTCAAATAAGGTCCATTAGACCCCCGAATTTCGATCAATTAAGCTTAATTCGACCTTCTGGATTTTAGGGTCCATATGAGTGGGATGTGGGGTTTTGCCAGTTCCGGTTAGATTCGAGTCGAACTAACGACGGTTAGGGTGTTAGGGAGGTGAGGCGAGGTTGTGGTATCATTTTGGGAGTGTTTGGTGTTAGTTCAAGTTTGACTCGAATCTTCAAATGAAGATCCGAGAAGTTCCGGAGTGATTCGAGGTAAATGGTTCGTGGATTTGGAATGGGGGAGTCGAGATGGTCTTAGGGTGTAAAAATGGGGGGCTTTGGCCTACCGGAACCGCCGCGAGGCGATTTCCGGTAGGCGGAGGTCGGTGGAGGCACGGCGGTTTCTGATCGTCTCTGGGAGAGACGAAGAAAGGGTCTGGGAGAAATGAAATGGGTATGGGGGTATTGGGGCTTCTTTGGTATGTTTAAAATTAGTGAATTAATGTGAGCCGTCGGATCAAATGATCTGAACGGCTCGGATTAGCTGATGGGTAGGGGACGGGGTCGTTTGGCCACAATACGGGGTCGTTTGGTTTAATGAACGATTGGGTTGAGGGGCTGGTCCGGATTAATTATCTTGGCCGTTGGATTGACTTAATCCAACGGTGCAGATCAGGCGTTACACAAAAGGGGTGCATGGGCCTTGTATTGGGTAATGATCTGTTTTGGGCTTAATTTTAATTTAAAAACTGGCCCAATCCGATTTTCTTTCTTAATTTCCAAACAAATTCTTTCCCTTCTTTATAATTGAACAAAAATTCATAATTAATTTGTAAAATCACTGAATAAAACTACACAAATATCAACATTTGAACAATAATTAACATGTTAACTAACACATAAAAATCATGTCCTACAACTAAACTTAAACATTAAATGTAAAAATACATATTTTTGTTATTTTTTCATTTTCGTGAAAACGACTTAATTACTCTAAAGCACGAACATGAATTTAAATATAATAATGCACATGATGAGAGAAAATAATGCAAGAATCACAAAAGTCACGCACCACACAAAACTATTTTATTTTGAATTTTTGGGAGTAAATCTTACGTAGGGCAAAAATCACGTGCTCACACATATAGTGCTTTTTACATTAAGTATTATTTTTAGAGAATTTGCGGCATCGCGAAAACACGCCTCGAGTCATACCGTAACCAGTACGCCTATGACTTTCGGTGTATTTCAGCTTTGCCGAGATTTGGATTTGAGTCGCACCAAGTGCACACTCGTTCAATGGAAGATATATTAAAATCGTGCCCTAAATAATGTCTATCGGCTTTTAACTTTTGGGAGAGGCTATGGAACTTGCTATTAGCCTCTCCGGATCTACTATGTTATCTTATTACTAAATGGGAGCCCCGGTGTTTGTTATTCGGGCGAGGCTCGTCCCAATTTTCATTAAAGGATTCAATACTAGTATTTGGCTATGTTTTCTATATTTGTTTTTTTTTTCTTAATCGTATTTCTAATATTAAACATTCCGGGCCCGTAATTTTTGTTGTTTATTGGGCCTGGACTCTTTGATCATTTAAACGGATCCGCAAAGGGCCTGCCCAGGCCTTAAAACCCAGATAGCCTTCAGGCTTGTGCTTGGCAGCATAGCCAATTCATCAACATAATTCAGGCCTTCACTGTATGATAGGCCCAAACCAGGTTTATGGTAACAGTAGCAGATAAACGATACAGAATGCATAATAAAAACAGACACTTAAAATTAAGAATGAAATTGAATTACTTTTATTTATCAGATGAAAAAGAAAACCACGATACAAGATCATCAATACTAACACTAGGTTACAACTAACTGATGCATATGTGATTGAACTATTTTTATTCTAACTCAACTTATCTTAGGCATTGTTACAAAACCAGTTGCAAATGATTTGCTAATTCTTCTGACTATTTTTTCTCTTTGAAACTTGTGGATATCTCGAGGCTAATTCACTGATATGTTTAGACATTGCTATTAATACAAGCCAAACTTATTCGATGTTACTAAGCTAGTTTTACTCCACATCTGGTTGTTTTCTTTTGAACTTATTCCAACTCTAAAATTGATTAACAAAACAGATTAGCTAAGTGAGCTTGTTATTATGCATGCATGCGAGAGAATTGATTGACTGTTGTTTTAATGGTTTTTCCTATTTAACTAAGTGATTTCTAACCACGACTATACTATACTATTACTATTATATTAGCTATTACAATGTTTTTGTATTTTTTGTTTTTCGGATATTACCTACTGCTATACTACAGCTAAAAACTACTACAGATCTATGTTAATGTTGAATAGTTATGAAGAAGCTTAGAATACAACAAGCATCATGACATATGAATCACACTTGAACTTCATTTCTATTTCAGCAATTCCATTACAGCTTCAAAGGATAAAGAGGTGTACCTGGAATCGACAAAATTTAACCGATGAGTTCTAAGAGATGAGGATAAGTAGTAACCACAGCAAAATCCAAACAGCCAATGCAACAGTGGAAATGAATGCTAGATGAACAGAACAACACAGCAACAACAAGCGAAGATCCCACAGCAAGGCAAATAGAAATCCAGACCCAATTCGAGCAAAGAACTCCAAAACCCAACAGCAATTGACAGGTTCTAACTCGAAAGAAATCCCACAAATCCTATTGTTAGATTACTATTTTTATCTCTGAAGCTTTTGTATTCAAATAAAACCAGCCTAGATGTATTCAGATTCTAAAATTTTCGAACCCCTTTCAGCCCCTTTTTAGGGTGTATCTATAGCTAAACCAAGGGCTGAAACTTGGGGAGAAAGTATGGGATGAAATCCCAACTTTCCCCCTCTTAAAATTACCCAATGTACACTAAAGTACCCAAATCAGTTAACAGAAACCCTTCCAGCATGTGCTGGAAGGTTCCAAAGATTCCTTTTGGGGCTTTTTACCAATGTAGCCATAAGGGTTTGGGATTTTTACAGATTTCCCTTTTTAGGGAGACCATTATACCCTTAAATCTCTGCAAAATTGCAGAAATCAGGAGTACAAATGACTCCCTTACCCTCTTATGTTTCCCCCTATTCACTGTTTTACCAAATTAATTCCCAATTGTGCCCCTAAGGGCACTGCTGATTTACCCAGCCTACCTAGGTCAGATTCCAGCTTTTGGGATTTATTTAACTAATAGCCAGCCCCTGCATTGGTATTTAAGGGCTGGCCAAGTCTACTTTAAAGAACTATTTCAATTCTAGCCTCTTTTAATTAGTTCCAGTTAATTAAGACCAAATTATTTCAATTTAAAACTAATTGCAGGACTAGCCTGCTTTATTATTGAAATTAAACTATTTAAAAGCTAGCCAGTCTCAAGTTGGGACTTGGCTTGGGTATTAAACCCAATTACTGAACAGTTGGGCCCAAAACCTTTACAGGTTTGGCCATTTTTAATGTTCAGGGCTCAATATAGAGCCTGGGCAAGTCTGCATTTGCAAACTTAGCCATTTTGCACAACCAGCCCCTTTTTAAGGTGGGCTGTGTGTTAGGGCCTTATAGAATTGGTCAACCTTTTGCAAAGTTAACCACTCTTAGGCCAATTATTTCTTAATAACCTATTTTTATGATTTTCAGGTCAATTAAACTTAATTGCAGGACTAGCCTGCTCAAGTGACCTATTAAAATAATGGCCAGTCTCAAGTTGAGACTTAGCCTGAGTAATTAAACCCAATTACTGAACATAGTTGGGTCCAAAGCCTTTGCAGGCCTGGCCACTTTGATGTTCAGGGCTCAAATGAGCCTTGGTGAGCTTGCATTTGCAAGCTTGACCAGTTTTTGCACAACCAGCCCTTTTTGAAGTGAGCTGGTGTGTTTGGACCTTATAGAGTTGGTCAACCTTTACAAAGTTGACCACTCTTAGGTCAATTATTGAACCTATAGCCTATTTTTGTTCATGTTCAGTTTTAACCTATTTAGAAACTAGCCACCCTATGAAACCTAACACTAACAGCTATAACCAATTCACCTAAAGTTCAAATAATGTTAACCAAACAATCATGTTTAACAGGAACTAGCAGAACTTTATCATCTACAACATTTGTTGCATACAGGAACACATATGATCAAATCAACATGCATTAATCAACTTAAACTCAGAAGAAACAATTGATATGGTTGAATTTCAGTCAATTAACTCACATCATCAGATTACATGTGATACAGTATGAATTCATGTCAACTTAGATCTAATTACTACCAGTTCAAGTCACATGACAGTTTGAAGAACTTCAGAATCACCAAGGTTCATGACACAGTAGTTTCTAAATAGGCATGAAAGTCTAATGACTAATCTTAGAGTCATGTTGAGAGGGAAAAGTAGTGAAAACATAAAACAACTAAAGCATGATATTCACTTCTAGAGATGAGACATGGGAGACCAGACAGAGACACTTATAGACAAAAAGTGAAAAATGCACAGAAGTGATTCAATATGAAGATGAGAAGATATCAGAGTATGCATGACAATAGAATAGAATTTATGCTATGAGAGTCAAAACAGATCAGACTATATGACTTAAAAATGATGAGAAGAAGGGAATCAAAGCCACTTTTAACTTATTAAAAGTAAAACACGACCTTGATCACACAGACAAAGGAATAAACACATAAGATATGAGAGATAAAACAAAGATCAACAATCATTCTTTGAAATGAATCAGAGACCAATAAGTCAAGATGACAAAGTAAAGGCAAGATCTTTGAATTCAGAAGAAAGGATCATGATAGATAGAATAGAGGAAACAAGTCAAAACCGAAAAAACAAAGAGAAACCCTAGCACTAACAGGCTTTTCAAATCACAGCAGTGAGTAACCCAGAGATTGATATGGAAGATGAACAGGTTAAGAAAATGATGTGGTCACAAAGAAACAGACAAAAATATGCAAGATGTGAAACAAGTGAAGATGAATCAGAAAAAAGAAAAGAGACAAAAGATAAGCAGAAAGATTCTAAAACTAACATATGAAAACAGATAAGAAATATGGAAGATATATCAAAAGCCAATAGAGAAAAGTGACACAAAAAGATGAACTACAGAAACATGAGATTAGGACATAACAAACAAAACCATATCATGAACGGGTTAAAACATACTAAATCAGAGAAAACAAGCAAAAAGGCGTGAAACAGAAACACAGAAGAAGCCAAGATAAAAACCTATGTCTAACATGTGAAGCATACGATCAGAGGAGACATGTAGAAACATGCAAAACATAGATCAAGCAAACAAATAAAAGCAAAAGAAAAAATAACAAAAACAGGAAGGGGTACTTAGCTTAGCGGGGCCTGTCCCCCGAGCTTCCTATTCTCTTCTTTTTCACTCTTTTTACTCCCTCTCAGACTCTTTCAGACTCTTTTCCTTGTTGCTTTTTTTTTGTTCTCTTTTTTTTTCGTTTTTCTTTTCTGGTCTTTCTTTTAGGTTTAAAGACGGAACCTTTTTGAATTCTTAGTTGCAGGGGGTGTTCAGGGGATGGTGAAGGATGGATCTTGAAGAGGTTCCAGTTTGGGGGTCGCCGGAGTTAGGTTTCCGGTGACACTTTTTTGGATATTCGAGAAGCTCCGAGGATATTCGAGTGGTGAGAGTGGTATGGTTAGATAGATCATGGAAAGGGGGTTCGAACGGCATTGGTTTGGAGCGGTGGTTCATTGTTTGAGCGGTCACCGGCGGAGTTCCAGTGACCGGTGTTTCAAAAAAAAGGTCTGTTCTTGGGGTCTCTGGGTGTTTGTAGTGAAGAAGAAGGAGAGAAGGGTGAGGGAGATGAAGGGGGTGGCCGGAGACCACCGTAGAGGTGGTGGCCCCATGGCCGGCAGCGTTTCAAAATGATGATGATGAGGGAGATGAGGAATGTGTTAAGGGCGGCTAGGGTTAGGGAGTTTGTAAAGTGGCCAAAATCGTTCAGACATAACTCTTATATAGCTGATGAAGCTAAGGTGATCCTGGTCGTCCAATTGATGAAGATCGACGGCCCGTGCGTGCGTTACTAAAACGATGCCGTTTGGGTTTATTACTGAGACCAAAGGCCTTGACCCTTAGATCACCTGAACGGACGGTCGATATCAACTAATTAATTTCGCCTATTTGTCTGAGCCGTTGGATTACCTCTCATGAACGGCCTAGATTGATCGTTACATCTCAATTAACTATAAAACTCCGGATTGATTATCAGCCGTTAATTCAAACATGAGTAACGGCTGATATCAAATCTGCTGAAGGCCTGGACTGGATTTCCTTGGGCCAATAGATCTGGGCCTGCTCATTTCAATTAAAATCGGCCCAATCTTATTATACCACCTATATTTTTTGTATTTTTCTGATTTTAATGATTTTTATGTATTTTCTTTTATACTTTTTTTTCTTTTCTTTTATGGAAAATTATAAAACCTAATTTCCTACTTATGCTAATTATCTAATATTTTTTGGCAATTTTCTACTATTTTTCCTAATTTTAACTACTTAAAACTATTTTTCTTCTCAAAACTAAATTAATCACCTAGCCTAAATTTTTTGATTTTTCTAATTTCTACTTATTCAAACACATAAAGTATAGCTAAATTCAAACAAAGAAAGTAATTGCACTCAAAAATATATTTATTTTAATTTTGGAATTATTTGCCCGGTGCAAAAATCACGTGCTCACAACACTCGGTTTTAAAAAAATGATGTTAGGCTTTCCTTGATCTTTTTGAACTCAATTGCTTAAATCAAATAAAATTTATCCCTAGTTAACCATGTCTAGCCTTGAAACCTTTATTTGGTACCCACATTACAAGCCTATACCATTTTCACATTTAATTGATATTTTGAACCCTTTAACCTCTTAAAGCACTTTAATTGTAAAATGAGCGTTAAAAGAAGTACAAAGGAACTAAGTGTGGGGTGGTTTGTGAACGGAACCAATGAAAGTGAGAAAGGTGCATTGAAATTTTATCAGCAAAAAAAAAACTGTATAAATTTGTGTATATTGTTTTGTTAATGCCAGTTGAGTATGAATTAAAGCAGTGCATAAAAGAAATATGGAACACTGCTAGGAGTGAATTGATTGATTGATGCAATTGTTATTAAGATTGAAGAATTTGCGCTAAAAATGATTGAGTAATGTGTTAAAGTGCTTAGGAGTGCTAGTCACTAATCCCAAAATAAATCTTACGAGCCCCTTAACCCACATTACAACCAGAAGAAAAAGTCCTAATTGATTTTTGATCCAACAAGCCTGCATTAGTAGAGATTTACATTAAGGGCAAGCTTATGGTACCATTTGCATGCATGTGACTTCTTTTGTGAGTGTGAGTGAAACTTTCTTGTTGTAAATAATTAGGGAACTCTCATTTACATATTGATATATGTAATGTTGATAAAATTGTGAGGGCATATGACTCGTGACAGATAAGAAAATCTTGATCTCTTTATAGAGTATTTCAAAGAAGTGTAAATATTGTATAGCACTTGAAAGTTAGTCCAGAAACTAGAATGTTATATTCCTAGGTGTAATGTACGAGTTTTGTTCTAGGTGTCAAGCATTAAGGTAAAATGGTTTAGTTGATGACTCTTTTATAAGTTTAGTGTGATTGCTCGAGGACTAGCAATAGATTAAGTGTGGGGTGTTGATAATGGGCTAAATTGTGCAATATAGCCTATATATATATGCTCTAAATTAAGAAGAAATTACTGTAATTGTGATTTTAATGTTTCACAGGAGTTAATTATGCATGTGAGTGTTTATGATGGTAAACAATGTGGAAACATTGAGCAAAAGAAGACAAAAGAGCACATACCCCACTAGCGCGGGCATTAGCGCGGCCATAAGCTTGCCCGCGCTAGTCCAAAAGTCCGGACCAAATGTTACCTCACTAGCGCGGGCATTAGCGTGGCCATAAACTTGCCCGCGCTAGTCCAGTTCCAGAAATGCATTATTGAGTTACTATTTTGTCACTAAGGGGTAGATTCCACTGTGGGATAAAACAAGGATACGGTGCATAATGAGGGGATCATATTTTAACATTGAATTAGAGTGGATTTACACTATTCATTCTAGAGAGAATATTTTGAAGAGAAGCCATTGAAGTCCTCTTGGAGCTAAGCAAGAAATTGAAGATCAAAGTTTTGGAGTGCAACAAATTAAAGAGTTCATCTAAACCTTCATCTTGTATTTTTCTTTGTAGTATTTTAGACATCAATATTGTTGATTTTAGCATGAACATGAGTAGCTAAACTCTCTAGTATTCTAGGGTCATGGATGTTAAGTGATTTTGTTATTTGAAGCTTGGATTGATTTTATTGAAGTTATTGATATGGGTTGTTTATTTGATTTTGATCTTAATTATTTTACTGCGTAGCTAACAGTGAAATATTATCTACGAACTTTGAATTAAACTTGCCAAAGGAAATTCTTGGTTGCATATAAAATCAAATAGAACAAGATTTGAATCTCGGGCATCGAGTGAAGGATTTGCAATTAAGATAGATATATACTTAATTGCCTTGTTTGGTTAAATAATAAGAGTTCGAAATGCATTCTTGTTAATATTAATATCATAGAAATATAGATATTGATTTAAATTGGATAGATTCATAAGAACTCGAAAGATTCTTATGAATATTATTAACCTTATAATCAATAATCCAGATAATTTAATAAATCAATCCTAAGTAGAAAAATAGCATGATTACTAGCAAGTCCATGGCCCTGGAATATATTTATCCAAATTGTTATAAACATAAATTGTAATTGGTGTAGTAATTTTGCCTTGAATTATTGTTCTATTATTAAAAAGTTTTAGATATATCTTGTGATAGTCTAGCTTGAATTGATAACTAATTTAGTCTAAATCAGTCAATAAGTTATTCACAATTCCTCGTGGGAACGATACTCTATTTACTACTATATTACTTGTCGATCGCGTACACTTGCGTGAGTGTTTTGGTCGCAACACAAAACTTGCTGGTGAAACTCAAAAATCACTTTCTTCAAAAGTTTTCATTTTCCCTCAATACTGCTGGAGATAGAAAGGTTATCAACTAGGGATAGCGTTGTTGAGGATAAAACTGTAGGGGGTTATTTTGCTTGGGGATGCACTTTCCTTTTTCCCTCCCCGCTTGGTGTTGTTCGCCCGTCTTGGGACTTGGTTGATGATCTGTCGGAGTTATTCGCGTATCTTGAAAATCTGCTAGGATTCTTTTGGAACTTGGTTCGCGATTTTCTTGACTGCATCTTTCAGGCCTTCTAAATTTCCTAACATTCCAGACCAATTTGGTCTGTCCTACCCTCATTTTGCTTCGCACCAATTCGGCAACTGATAGTAAGCTCTGAAAAGTCTTTCTCAAAATAAACTTGGACAAAAATCTTTAAACAAAGAAAATGAAAAGATAGAAAAATGAAGGAAGCTTTCTGAACACATGCTGAGAGAAAGCGAAAGAACTTATGTGAATGTGATAACAACTAGGTTGGGAATCCAAGCTAGAGTAAGAATTTGAGAAGTAAATACGGAATTAATAACAATAGGAATTGAACAACTAGAATTAAAGAGACGAAAATAAAGGATATGGGAAAGATTCAAGGAAAGAATTCCGAGAACTTTCAAGAATGCAAGTTCTATAGCCTTGACAAGAACAAAGTAACAACGTCTTGATTTATGAAAGATATCAAACGCCTTTACTTAAAAATCAAATCAAAACAATAGATTCAGATCTTAACCACTTTACGAGTAACTTGAGACAACAATTAATACTAGTATTAATCGCCTTCTAAGAATACCACAAAGGAATCAAAGATATCACAAAAGAGAAGTAATCTTACGGACTTGAACTATGAACTAGTAAAGGTTGAAAGATAAATCTCAAAGCACAAGTAGCAAAGGTTCAAAAGAACTCTCAAAGTATGATATACTCAATCAATAATAATCTGTCTTATGAATGAGAAGAACACCCTATTTATAGGAGTACAAAGGCATAAAAATAACATTAAAAAACTAGGTGGGTGGTTGTAATAGAAAACATAAATTACAATACGGTAGGTGGCTGCTAAAGACTAAGGAAAGTCATAAATTAGGCGAGGGGCGGCCAAGACCCTTTGAGGCAGATTTGGGCCTTAAAACAACTAGTTTGGGCCATTTGTTTGGACTCCAATTGGGCTCCTCTTGTAATACCTCTTTCTGGAACTCTTTTAAGTTCATTTTGAGCCCATTTGGTGACTCCAAGGGCTGATTTGGGTGACCAAATCTTCCTCCTCTTGGACTTTAACTTGAGCAACCAAATAGTTGTAAAACTTCGACAACTCCTCTCCTTTGGGCATGAGCTCGTCTTCCATAGTTAGAAGCTTCTTTATTTGCCATTGAAGTCCAGCAACCTTAGTTTTCAATCCCTTAGCTTGAGATCTTGTAAATGGCCTTCTTGGAGTTTCTAAAACTCTATCCTTATCAGTGATGCTATCATTGCCCTCTTCTTGAAAAGAATTCGTCCCCGAATTCAATCCTACGTCAAACAAAGATAAGTCAGCAACATTGAATGTAGCACTTACTTGAAACTCACCAGGAAGGTCCAACTTGTAAGCATTGTTTCCAACCATTTCAAGGACTTGAAAGGGGCCATCTCCTCTAGGGTGCAACTTTGACTTCCTTTTGGAAGGAAATCTCTCCTTTCTAAAGTGAACCCAAACTAAATCTCCAGGTTTAAAAATAACTTATTTTCAACCCTTATTCTTTCTCAAGGCGGTTTGCTCATTTTTCTTCTCAATTGCAAGCCTTGTTTGCTCATTAATTTTTTTCATCATCTCAGTCTTTGTCCTACCATCAAGACTAGCAATATCATTAATAGGTAATGGTAATAAATCAAGTGGAGTAAAGGGATTAAAGCCATAAACAACTTCAAAAGGAGACATACATGTAGAAGAATGGATTGTTCTATTGTAAGCAAATTCAATCATAGGTAAGTGATCTTCCCATAAAGTTAATTTACCTTTCAAAACAACCCTCAACATGTTTCCTAAGGTTTTATTAACTACTTCAGTTTTTCCATCAGTTTGTGGGTGAAAATAAGTGGAAAACAAAATTTTAGTGCCTAACTTCCCCCAAAATACATGCTAGAAGTGACTCAAAAACTTAGCATCCCTATCACTAACAATAGTTCTAGGTATACCATGCAATTTCACAATCTCTTTTACAAAAAGATTAGCAACATGTGAGGCATCATTAGTCTTTAAATAAGGAATAAAACTAGCCATCTTGGAGAACCTATCTACCACAATAAATATACTATCCTTACCATACCTTGTTCTAGGCAAACCTAACACAAAATCCATAGATATATTAATCCAAGGTAAAGTAGGAACATGTAATGGCGTGTAAAGACCATGTTGTAACACTTTAGATTTAGCTTGTTTACATTCCAAACACTGTGTGCACATTCTTTCAACATCTTTTCTCATTCCAGGCAAAAAAAAAATTTTAACAAGTATGTCTAATATCTTTGGGACCCAAAGTGTCCCATAAGCCCTCCACAATATGCTTCCCTTACAAATACTTCACGTAAAGAGCAACTAGGGATACATAACTTATTTTCCTTAAAGAGAACCCCATATTGTAGGTTAAACCTATCAAGAGGACCCAACTTACAATCTGCAAAAGTTTTGCCAAAATCAACATCATTAGCATAAAGTTCCTTGATTTGATCAAAACCCGTCAATTTAGAAGTGAGGGTAGAAACTAAGACATACCTCCTTGAACGTGCATCAGCAACAACATTCTCTTTCCCTAGTTTGTAAGAAATTACATACGGAAAAGTTTCAATAAATTCAACCCACTTAGCATGCCTTCCACTAAGCTTACCTTGACTTTTCAAGTATTTCAAGGATTCGTGGTCAGTTTTAATGACAAACTCCCTTGGCCACAAGTAATGTTGCCATGGGCGTAAAGCCCTTACCAAATCATAAAGCTCGTTGTCATAAGTTGAATAGTTCAATGTGGCTCCACTCAACTTCTTACTAAAGTAGGCAATAGGTTAAGAATCTTGCATCAAAACAACACTTATTCCCTTGCCAGAAGCATCACATTCAATTTCAAAAGATTTGGAAAAATCAGGCAATTGTAATAACGGAGAAGAACATAACTTTTCTTTCAACAAGTTGAAAGCATCATCTTGTTCTTTTCCCCATTTAAAAATCCTATCCTTTTTTATAAATTCAGTTAAAGGAGAAGCAATGGTCTAAAGTCTCTCACAAACCTCCTATAAAATCTAGCAAGTCCATGAAAACTCCTAACTTCAATTACACTCTTAGGTTTAGGCCATTCTTTAATTGCTTTTATTTTCTCTTCATCAACCTCAACTCCCTTAGAGCTAACCACAAAACCCAAGAAAATCACACGATCCACATAAAAGTACACTTTTTAAGATTAGCAAATAACAATTGCTTTCTAAGAACTTCAAAAACTTGTCTTAGGTGTTCTACACACTCTTCTAAAGTATTATAAAAGACCAAGATATCATCGAAGTACACCACAACAAATTTTCCATGAAAATCCTTAAAAACACGATTCATTAATCTCATGAAAGTACTAGGTGCATTAGTCAAGCCGAAAGGCATAACTAACCACTCATAAAGCCCATATTTGGTCTTAAAAGCAGTTTTCCATTCATCTCCAGGATTCATTCGAATCTGATGGTAACCACTTTTTAGATCAATTTTAGAAAAGATTTTTGGATCCATGTAATTGATCCAACATGTCATCAAGACGAGGAATAGGGTGGCGATACTTTACCGTAATCTTGTTGATTGCTCTACAATCCACGCACATCCTCCAAGTTCCATCCTTTTGGGTACCAATAGGACCGGAACAGAGCAAGGGCTCATGCTCTCTCTCACAAAGCCTTTCTCAAGCAACTCCTCAACTTGCCTTTGAAGTTCCTTTGTCTCTTCTGGATTACTCCTATAGGCTGGCCTATTTGGTATTTATGATCCAGGTACAAAATCAATTTGATTCTCAATGCCACGTAAATGTGGCAATCCACTAGGAATATCTTCTGGAAAGACATCTTCAAAATCCTACAAAAGAGAAGAAATACTACTTGGCAAAGAAGAAGTTAGCAACTCAAAATTAATCAAAGCCTCTTTGTAAGTAAGTAGTATTATGGGCAGCCCCTCTTTTCTTGCATTTAAACACTCTTTGACTTTTATATAGAAACTCCCTCTTTTTCTTTCCTTAGCCTCTTTCCTCTCACCAAGACTGTCTATTTTTTTATTCGAACCCTCTTTTATCTCTTCTCTCAAATTGCTGCCCTCTCTCTCTTTCTCTCGGTCATCTCTCTTTTTTCTAATTCTTGGCCTCCTTTCTTTTCTTTTTCCTCAAGATCACTTTTTATCCCTCCCCTTGACTTTCCCATTGTTTCATTTAATCTCTTCTGATCTTCAAACACTTGAGAAGGAGATAAAGGTGCAATAGTAAATTTTCTGCCATTTAGTTCAAGCGAATATCTATTCTTTCTCTCATCAAGAAAACTTTCCTGTCATACTGCCAAGGACGACCCAGTAATGTATGACAAGCTTGCATAGGCACTATGTCACAAAGAACATCATCCTCATATCTACCAATGTTAAATGAAATCATACACTTTTTATTTACCTTTAGTTCACCATTATCATTTAACTATTGGAGTCTATAGGGAGTAGGGTGTTTCATGCATGCAAGTCCCAGTTTTTCCACAAAGTATGAACTAACCACATTAGCACAACTACCATTATCAATGATCATAGAGCAAGTTTTTCCTTTTATCCCACACCTAGTTTGGAATATATTCTCTCTTTGTGCTTCACTATTGCTCCCTAAATTGATAGTCATAATCCTCCTAAATACCCCAACCATTCCATCATTAGGTAGTTCTGAATCACTTTCATCACTCATATCTCCCTCTTCATCTCCTCACTCTTTTCACTCTCATATCCTCCATCTTCTTTTAGAATGATGTTTTTTCTACTTGGACATTCATGCATCATATGTCCCCTTCCTTTACATTATGACACTGAATAGAACTAGAAGGTGTAAAAGGTTTAGGGTTAAAGGTTTTACCTCCCTCTTTGTTCTCCAGTTTACCTTTTCCCTTGTCTTCTTGAGGCCGAGAAAAACTCTTCATCTCATGATTTGGCCATGGTTTCTTAGGCATGGTGCTTGTTCGACATCTTCATGAGCTAGTTTGCTTTCTTTTATTTTGATTTCTACCTTTATACACAAATCAACTAACTCATCTATTGTTACATATTGTTGTAATTCAACTACATCAGCTATTTCCTTATTTAAACCATTTAAAAACCTAGCCATTGTAGCCTCTTCTTCCTCCATACAATTAGCTTGGATCATAGCTATATCCATAGCCTTAAAGTACTCATCTATTGACATGGACCCTTGCTTCAATGTTTGAAGGTGTAGTTGTAGCTCTCTTTGAAAGTGTGATGGTACGAATCTCTTCCTCATCACCCTTTTAGCCTCAGTCCAAGTAGCAATTGGTGCTTGTCCTTCTTGCAATCGATCCCTATTAAGATTTTTCCACCAAATAGAAGCATAATCAGAAAACTCAACAACATCAAGTTTAACCTTCTTACCTTCAGAGTAGTTGTGACAGTCAAAGATTGCTTCAACCTTTCTCTCCCAATCAAGATACAAGTCTGGATCCCTTGTTCCCTTGAACGATGGCATCTGCATCTTTATATTACTTATATTATCATCCTCTATCCTACCTTTTTGTCCCCTCCTATCTCCTCCCACCCTATCAAAATCAATATCATTAAAATCATCAATAAAGTTTGCTTGATTTACAATAGGAGCATGGAGTACATTTCTTCTAGCAGGTGGCCTAACATTATTATCCCTTATAAGTTCAACTATTGTATCATTTTGATCTGCAATGGTATCCCTCATTTCTTGAAGTTGCAGATTCAGCCTTTCAAACTGTTAATGCATGGTTGGCAAGGTAAAATCATTCCTTGCTTTGATTTTAGCTTCTTGGAGAACCATTCGTTCATTATCACTACCTGCATGTAACATCTTTAAAAAATGTATTACACAAATTAGCTTTTTTTTTCTCGGAATAACCTTTGAACACAGTACTTTATATATTTATAGTTAAACTTAACTTGTATGTAGTTCTCAGTAGTAAAACTCAGATTTTTCTTTTGTTTTTGGGAACAATTAAAAGAAGAAAGAACCAAATCCTAGAACTTTTAGGCTCGGTTGAAACAAGACACGAACGAAAAGGAAAGAATATAAATGTGTAGAATACAAAGAGTAAGAAAATCAAGGATCCCCTCTTCTTGTTTCCTTTGTTAATTTTTGGAAATACTTAGATACAAAAGATATATCCTGGAGAGCAAGCAATTGTATTTCTTCTTGTTTTAAATTGGCTTTCGTTTTTTTTCAAGATATCCCAAGAATTATCAAGAACGAAATCTTGATAGAACCGCTCTGATACCACTTGATAACAACTAGGTCGGGAATCCAAGCTAGAGTAAGAATTTAAGAAGTAAATGCGGAAGCAATAACAACGGGAATTGAACAACTAGAATTAAAGAGACGAAAATAAAGTATATGGGAAAGATTCAAGGAAAGAATTCCGAGAACTTTCAAGAACGCAAGTTCTATAGCCTTGACAAGATCAACGTAACAACGTCTTGATTTATGAAAGAAATCAAACGCCTTTACTTAAAAAGCAAATCAAAATAATAGATTCGGATCTTGACCACTTTACGAGTAACTTGAGACAATAATTAATACTAGTATTAATCGCCTTCTAAGAATACCACAAAGGAATCAAAGGTATCATAAAAGAGAAGTAATCTTACTACCTTGAACTATGAACTAGTAAAGGTTGAAAGATAAATCTCAAAGCACAAGTAACAAAGGTTCAAAAGAACTCTCAAAGTATGATATACTCAATCAATAATAATCTGTCTTATGAATGAGAAGAACACCCTATTTATAGGAGTACAAAGGCATAAAAATAACATTAAAAAATTTGGTAGGTGGTTGTAATAGAAAACATAATTATTACAATAAGGTAGGTGGCTGCTAAAGACTAAGAAAAGTCATAAATTAGGTGAGGGGTGGCCAAGACCCCTTTGGGGCAGATTTGGGCCTTAAAACAACTAGTTTGGGCCATTTGTTTGGACTCAAATTGGGCTCCTCTTGTAACACATCTTTCTGGAACTCTTTTAAGCTCATTTTGAGCCCATTTGGTGACTCCAAGGGCTGATTTGGGTGACCAAATCTTCCTTATCTTGGACTTTAATTTGAGCAACCAAATAGTTGTAAAACTTTAACAACTCTTCTCCTTTGGGCATGAGCTCTTCCTCCATAGTTAGAAGCTTCTTTATTTTTCATTGAAGTCCATCAACCTTAGTTTGCAATTCCTTAGCTTGAGATCTTGTAAATGGCCTTCTTGGAGCTTCCAAAACTCTATCCTTATCAGTGATGCTATCACTAGTGATAATCTCCCCGTAATCTTTCTCTATCTGTTGCAGATGTAGTGCTCTTTGGTGGGCCGTTCTTCTCCATCTGGTCCGAATTGCAACTAGAGCAGCTTCTGCTTTTTCCAAGTCTTCTCGGTGCTCAAGGTCTTTCCTTTCTAAGTCGTTTATGAGCATTTCATCAGTCCGACTTCTCCTTGATCTTTCTGCAGTCGATTGCATCTCCTGGATTTGGGCTTGGAGTGCTTGCCTTTCTTGCTCCCAGTCGGCCCTTTCCTGATCGAAGTCAGCCTACTATATGTCCATGGCGGCTTCCAGAATCCCTTTGTCTTCCTTCAAGGTTTTAATGCAAGATTGGAACTCTTGTGCTGTTTCGCCTCTAGCTTCCCTAACTCTGGTTTCAATTTCCTTTTCCTAATCGATGGCGTATTTTATCGACCTTTCCGCTTTTTGTTCGGGCATTGACTGGTTGCGGAACCACTCAAGGTATGTGAGGCTCACTTTTCCACATTCTCGATCGGCAACCATTTCGTTGATGTTAGAGAGTCGACTACCGAACCATACCTTATGTGCATAAGACTCTCTTGGGAGCTCCTCCGTCATGAATTCCCACATGAATGATCGCATATCTTCGATCAGGGGCCTTTTCTGTTCTCTCCCTAATAGGTGCATGATGCATAGTGGAGCGTATGGTTGGAAATTCCTGAAATCCATTAGTATGTAGAATGGGCAATATGTCGACATGTGCATGCCTTTAGTAGAAGGGAACCAATAATAGTTCCAAGTGAGCTGGTCTGCTTTCAAGGAGTTGAGCAATTCCTGCCAGGTTTTTAAGTCGTTCGGAAGATTACAACAGGTGGCCCTGCTTGTATGATAACGAGTGTAATTCAGCCAATCCACGTTTAAGTTTATCACAATTGGGTGATGATAGATATGCTCTATGAACCACATTTGCAATAAGATGTTACAACCTTCGAAATAATCCTTCCCTTCTTGACACCGAGTTAATGCACGAAAAATGTCTCCTAAGATCATAGGAAGAATAGTGTGTTCTTCGCTACTCTACAAATATGAGACCACTGCTGACAAATAGATTCTAATACGTTCATCACGTTCGTGAAAAACCATGGTCCCTAGAAAGGCGATTATGAATGCGTAGATTCTTAAATATCCCCAAGCATCATAATTCAACTGGCTGACAAATTCGATGTTTAAGAACTTCTCGAATCCCTTCTTGTCACCAAACCTGTCGTAAAGATACTCCAATGGAACCCAACCTTCATTCAAGCAACCCATTGGAACTCGACGGAGACTTAATTTCCTTAGGAAATTATTTACACCCATTTTCCTAGGAGCAGCGGGTTTCTTTTTGTACAGATCTTTCCCAAACCGTGTGAGTCCGCCTAACTCCTCTAAAGTGGGCGTCATTTCACAGTCTCGAAATCTGAAAATATTGTTTGCTGAGTCCCAGAAGCTCACCAAATCCCTGATCAGATCTTTGTGGTTATATTCTCATAATATCTGGAAGGAACTTGAGGTGTTTGTAGACCTGATTTATTTCCCAAGAAGAAAAGCTAGCCCACCAATCATAGAGACGACCCGGGGTTTTATCTTGGATCATAAACATGGGAGGCATCTCGTCTCTCGCCCTTTTCTGACCGATTCTTTAAGATGGAGTCATGCTGATCATAGAAAAGATAAAAAATAAAACTTAAGATTTTCTAATCCTGAAAAAAAAATTATTTATTTTTCATTTATAAAAAATGGATCTCGTCAACACAGCCTTTCAGCACTTAAAGAAGATTTGAAGACTGTGTAACAAGATACCAGTGTGACGACTACGTACTATTTTTGCGAAATCAGTTCTTCGACACCGGGCGTTTGGCTGTTTTCGCAAAATTTCCTAACCCTTGACTAAGGATAATTCTCCTAAATAACACTCATTATTTTTTATTTTTTTATTTTTGAAAAAATAGTATTAGTTGAGCCCGATATGGGTTGCCTACGTATCCCACGTCCGATGAGAATCAAACTTGCATAGTTCGAAACAAACGAACTATATGATTTTTAAAAACAAACTCGTTTCCATCTTTCCCTTTTGCATAAAATTATCAGAGTTTTATTTGGGAAATTCTCAAAACATGTGCTTAAAAAGCCTTGACCCTATACCCTGATATTTTCCTTTTTTTTTTCAAAATCAACCTTTCCTCCCTTTTTTAATAATAAGCCGGTCAGCATGCAAGTTCGAAACAAATAAATGCACAAACAATGATGCATCAAGTTGGTCTTTTGCTTCAGGTACACCTGTCCTAGACAGACCCGACCCCTGTGTTGAGCCTCCTAAGTCGAATATGCACATGATGCAAATAGACGTTCCTACTTGGGATCCGGCATGAGGTTTTGTTATTCTAGGTTATCATCTTGTTGGAAAAAGTGTCTAGCCTGGCTTTACTCGAGCGGACAACTCAAGCCAAGAAGTGTCAATGCACCAGTAGCATGGCTTTCCGACTTAATTGACAGTCCCCGCCTAAACATGTGTGACTAAAAATCCTTCACCGGGTGCCAAGCACCACTGCTATCGTGAGAACGACGGGCTATGTCTAGCAAATGCCCGATATTATATTTCAAAGAGACTCAGAGGAGAAACTGGGTATCGGCACAATTTATATACAATTCACAAAATATCAAAGCGAAAAAAACAATATTTAGCACATTAAAAGAAACATATAATAAAATCAGATAATAAATAAGCCAAATACAATAATTATTCAAAGCTCAAATTCTTAACCCTAAACCAGTGGTTCTGGGTTTTTTCTCCCTTGTAGAGTCGCCAGAGTTGTCACACCTCCTTTTGGCGCTACCGCACCCCGCGAAGGGCGTGGTAAAGAGAGTTTTTCCAATTAAAGGACGATCAAAATGAGATTTATTTATTAAGAGATTCAGAGTCGCCACTTGGGAGATTTATGGTGTCCCAAGTCACCGGTTGGAATCCAGAATTGAGGAAAGGTTTGACTCTATTTAACAATCCGCGAACCAGAAATCCAGATAAGGAATTCTGTTAACCCGGGAGAAGGTGTTAGGCATTCCCGAGTTTCGTGGTTCTAGTACGGTCGCTCAACTATTGTATTTAGCTTATTTATTTGATTTTACAACATGTCCTAACCTATGTGCCTTTTATTAGTAGTCCGCTTTTATTATATATTTAAAGGAGAATTACAATGTCGTGAAAATGCGTTTCGAACCACGTCACACCAGTGCACCCGTGGCTTTTGACACATTTCGACTTCGTTGAGATTTAGATTTGGGTCACATAAATGTGCACCTGTATTTAGGAAGATAATATTATTAAAATAGCGCGCCTAAAACAACTACGCATTTGCAACTTGGCGAGGGCCATGAAAATTTACTAAATGGCATGCCTCGAATTCTAAGGACTAAAACAGAGATTAACTAAAATGAGGGCAATGCAATTTGAAATTTTATTTAATGACATGCCCCAAATTATTCCAAAGAATTGCACTTAATTTAAAGCAAACTACGGATACCCATGAGTGATTATTTTGCTAAATGGAATAATACGCTAGCTTTATGACTTGATTGCTTTACCAAGTCATATATGAAATGTCTCGAACAAACATATCGTACTTTTTTTTTTCAAAACCAATTTTTGTATCTTCATAAAACTAACAAAATGGCCCATCTGATGTAAATGCTAACCAAGCAACCTATCAAATAAGGCAATTGGAATTCAACATTATGAAATTCACATTTTTTAATTGAAGATAGAAGCTACACAACTTTATAGCAAAATGATGAATCCTAGCAAATGACCAAAAAAATACAGATGAGGCAAATTTTATTGAGGGTTATTCAGTTCTCTTTTAGAATCTCCAATATATCAATTGATGCTTCTAGTTCTTAAATACTAACAAGGATAACAAGGGACAGTGTCCACCTACTCAAAATTAAGGCAAACTAAATTGTTCAGTAAAAAAAACAGACTCGAAGTCATCGAGTATCCTACACTTAACAACGAATCAGAGAGTATTGTTTTTTTGATTTCAAATGTTAAAAATACAGAATGACGTTCACTATTGCAATTTACAAGACATGTGATCATAGCAATTCATGGTAACTCCACGAAATCAAAATAAAAGAACATTTCATGAAAACAGATTACCTTATGTATAAAAGAACTAAATTAGTCCTGTATTCTAAACATGATTGCAATGTACAATTATAGAATCATTACGAACTAATCAAATCAAATGATATAATAAACTTGAAACAGAGAATCAACTTCAATTTTCCATTTCATATAATCAGCCGAAAATGATACATTAGGCAAACTTGAATCGTGTAACTAGAATTAGGAAAAACAAAGTTGTGAAATTCAGCAGAGGAAATGCAACAGCAACAACCAACTCTAATCCAGTAATGGAACAGTATAAATCACAGCAGCATCCAAAACTAGTTGTTTAACCAAACTTGAACCCAACTTTTATATCAAAACACCCTTAAAGTTACAAAACATGTCTTACAATAATCATCAAAATAAGAGAAATGCCTGACTCGAAAAAGGAAAATAAAATGCCAACCAGCTTGACTCAATATTTCAAAATACATTTTTAATCAAAAGTCTAATGCTCTAAAATTCTTGGGGGCCCGCGAGGCATCATTCGGCCTTGCCGCGGGCCTTGGTGTGAGGTCCTTGTGTAGTCCCCTTAACTCTCTCATGATCTGATGAACATAGCCCATAACCGAAGCAAAAAGGGCGGTGCGGGGCATTTGTTCACAAGCTAAGCACTTCATGGTGACATAATGCCCGATTTCTCCAATTGTATCCTTGATCATGTCCCTTTCTCTGAGTAGCTATTCTATCTGCTGGTTTTTCGCCCCCAATCTTCGAGCATTGTTGGTGACTTGGTCTAGGAGCCTATCGACTTGTTCTTGCAGTCGGGCCACCAAATTGTGGCAACGGTCGAGGTCTGCTCTGGCATCTCGGGCTTGCTTGAAAACCCACTCCCTGAGGATAACATTTGCTTCCCTTAGACTAGTGATGATCTCAGTGTAATCTTCTTCCACCCGTTGTAGGTGAAGTGCCTGTTGATGTGCCTCCTTTCTCCAGCTAGCACGGATCCTCATCGTTTGGGTCTTTGACTCTTCCAATTCTCTTTGGACATCGGCAACTTGGTTTTTCAAACCCTTTATCAATTTTTCGTCTGCTCGACTCCTCAACTGTCTGTCAGCATCCATTTTCATTTGCTAGATTTGAGCTCTCAAAAAGTCATTTTCTTGTGCCAACTTCTTTTTATCTCCTTCGTCGGCGGCAGCTTGCATATCCTTTTCAAATTGGAGATCTTGGACCCGTTGCTCTATCTTGCCAATCCTTGTTCTGTAAACCTCTTCCTTAGCTAACCGGTCCCATTGTTCTTGTGACGCTTCAGCAAATTCCCCGAGGTGAGGTCTTTTGGCTGGCCTTTCACCCGATGTTTCTCCTTTGTACCAAGTTAGATATCCGGGTACAACCTCTCCTCTAGCTCGATCCCGCACACAAGTGTTTGCCTCTAGATATTGACATTTGCTCCAGATTTGGCGGACCCTCGCTTCCGGGAATTGGCCGTCAGGGCCAATTTCAATAACCTGGGTACTCAGGTCTTCTTCTTTGGGTACTATCTGGCACCTCCCAAGCTGTCTCAAAACCCGACGGGGCGCATAAGGTTGAATGCTCTTAAGTCCCATTAAGAGAAAGTGGGACCTAGCCGCTGGCATGTACACGATTCTGTCTATCTGTAACCAACCCAACGTCCATTGTATTTGACTTGCGCTGAGAGCCTGAAAGTATGCCCTCCATGCCAATGTTCCTTCAGGCAAGACGGTCCTATCAATCCTTGTATAGAATTCGCTTATGCAAGTTTTCTCAACCAACCCATATCTCAAGAATTGGGTGCGGCGACACAGGTGCTTCGATCATCCACATCTGTAGCAGTAAATTACAGCCTTCGAAAAAATCTCCTCCGGCTTTGCAGGTTGTTAGAGCTCGATATATGTCTGATAGTATCACGGGAGCAAGAGTACTTTCGCTTTGGTCAAGCAAAGTACTGACGACTCCGGCTACCTTTATATCAATATTTCCGTCTTTTCTCGGGAATACCACGAGTCCTAAGAAGGCTATCATGAAGGCAATTCGTCTGTGCTCCTCCCATTTCTGGCGATTACCCTTGCTGCATAATTTGTTCTCCGGCTTGTCAAAACCTCCCACATGACCGTACCTTTGATAGATTAAGCTTAAAGTACAAAACCATTGTGCTAGATCTGGGTTACGTACCGTTCTGGCTGTCTTCAGTGAGTCTAAAAACCGGTGTATGGCGACAACCCTGGGGGCGATTAGATATTGATGCCCTAATGGTATATCAATGTTTCCAATGTATCCGGTCATCTCCTCCACAGTTGGGGTGAGCTCGAAGTCCGAGAAGTGAAAGATATTATGCGCGGAGTCCCAATATGTGACCAATGCTCTTACGATGTCCCCTCGAGGCTTTATTTCAAGCAGACCTGTGAGACCTTTCAAATATTTCTTAACCTCATCCCTGCCCTTCTTCGCCTAGATCATCCCACCATAGTCGTAATTGTACCGGGATTTTAGTCATGAGTGAAAAGGGTTCATTTTGAATCGTGCTCATCCTGCACATTTATTTAAAGAAGAAGATCATTTTGGCTGGCAACGCTTGGACTATTTTTTCAAAATTTTAAAATTTTGGTATATTTTTTGAAAAAAAGGGCAAGTTGGACCCGACGGGGGTTGCCTACGTATCTCACATCCGGTGAGAATCAAACCCGCGTAGTTCGGTCCGTCAAAACAAACTATTTTTCTTTTATTGACCGACAAAGAAAACACATTTGTTAAGAAAACCATTTTGTTGGCAGAGTCAACCTTCCGTCGTCTTTTATTAGCAAACTAAATTATTGATTTGTTGGTAAAGCACATTTTGTATTTTCTGAAAAATATCTATTTCTCCATACTGTTTCCTTTTGTTTTTCGTTTCTCTTCAGTATTTAAAAGCCGGTCAGCATGCAAGTTCGAATAAATGTTTGAAACAAACATGGTATAGCAGGATGGTCTTTTCATTTCAGGTTGCCTGTCCTAGACGGACCCAACCCCCGTGTTGAGTCCCCTAAGTCAAATGCAACGTGATGCAAATAAGTGTTTCCTACTAGGGATCCGGTATGCAGTTATGTTATTCTAAGTTCAAAACCTCGGTGCATGATCTAGACTGTGTACCCAAGCGGACAACTCGGGCTGAGGAAGGAGCTCCTTTCCGGGAACCAAAAGGCCAACCGGCTTAGAAACTTTCCGAGCCTCTTTATTATTTCTGGGTATGACACTAACAGAATAAGGAGTCTCAACCAGTGAGCACATCCCCGGGGGTGAGAAGTGAAGGGTTTTCGGCACAGTTTTATATACAGTTCACGCAATATCAAAGTGGTAAACATATAGCAGTTTGTATATACAGTGCAACTAGTATCAAAGCGTAGACATGTAGCACATTAATTAAACATATAATAAAATCAGATATAGGCAAAAACAACAATTTAACTGAGCTCGAATTCTTAAACCCTGAACCGAAGTTCTGGGTTAATTGTCCCCAGCAGAGTCGCCAGAGCTGTCACACCTCCTTTTTACGCTTACCCGCGAGGGCGCGAGGGAGTAAAAGAGAGTTTTTCCAATTAAAGGACAATCAAAACGGGATTTATTTATTTAGTTCAGAGTCGCCACTTGGAAAAATAATGGTGTCCCAAGTCACCGGTTTTAATCCCGAACCGAGGAGATTTATGACTTTGCATTATAGTCTGCGAAATTAGAAACCTGGATAAGGAATTCTGTTAACCCGGGAGAAGGTGTTAGGCACTCCCGGATTCCGTGGTTTTAGCACGGTCGCTCAACTGCAATTTTTGCTTTTATCTGATTTTTTTATATATTTTAATTATGTGCTTTTAATGTTCCGCTTTTTAATTTTAGAAGAATTGCAACGTCACGAAAACATATTTCGAGTCACACCGCAACCGGTACGCCTGTGACTTTAATATATTTCAATTTCGCCGAGAATAAGATTTGGGTCACATAAATGCGCACCCGTGATTAGGAAGATATTTTATTAAAGTCGTACCTAAAGAGTCTATCGTGTTGTTAACTTCGGGAAAGGCCGTGAATTTAACTATACGGTCTTTCCGAGTCTAAAATTGTATAATAATTAATTGAAGGCCCCGTGTATTTGATTTTCTGACGAGGCTCATCTCACTTATTATTAAAGGCCAAATCTAGAGCAATCTATAATTTTCTATTTTTTTTTTTTTTTATCTCTAATAGTCAACTAATTCATGAATATAAATTCGAATCTCGAATTCAAATCCAAGTTCAAATAAAAGGGTGAAATATTTTAACTTGAACCCGCTACCTAATTCAAAATCCGAATTTTTTGAATATTTTTTCACGGATTAATTTCCCTACTCTTAATATTTATTTTAAAGTGTTATATTTGGGCTTTACTTTTACTCATATTCTAACAAGGCTTTTGGGCCTGAATTATTAGCCCCAAAAATTATGTAATTAAACTAATCATGCTAATCCGAACATCCTTTCTTTCGTTATTTAAAGGGTAGCAAATTGGACCTCTATTAGTACGAATACGTGAATACCCACTGAAGTAGGCCTACTCCTATACCAGTTTTAACTCCCACATGATTGAGATATATTAAATACAATACGTAACCTAGCAATAAAATCCAACACTTTTTTTATGATTACTACTATCCCAAACACGTTTCAAGAGAACAATTAAGCGGTATGTATTTTAGTAGCAAATTGTTCAAGTTTGCAATTTGAATCTAATGTTATCCTTCCTCTAATTATTATGTCTTTAAACAGACTTCAGAGTTTACTAGTATAGACAACAACTAAGGCCAAATGATCTATTAACTTTTACTACAGTCCGGAATTATCTAAAGCTATTTTATCACAATATTATTTTAGACATATTCTCACCACAGAACTCAACACTATCAATACATCAACTTTGGATTAACCTCCAGCTTATTTCCATGTGCAATGCACTCTAAATGTTAATTTCTTATTTCTTAAATAAACTACCAGCTATACCCAATCCAACTTAAATTAAAGAAATCACAGATAACTGAGAATTTTAACTCAACAGTGGGTCAAGGCTTATCGGACAACCTCCTATTGAACTATCAAGGTTACAGATACATAGAAATGAACTAGCAATGTTCATATAATCGATTGTAACACGTACAATTAATAACAATCGATCGATAAAATAGTGAATCAAGGAATTCTCGGCCAATGTTGGGGAATACAAAGCTAATTGCTCGACGACGCTAATCGACACGAACACGTATTCGACAACATACGTAATCAAACAAACAAAAATAGAAAAGCAATTGACCGAATAAAGGTCTTTGAACTTGGAGAAGAAGAAATACAGAAAAAAAATAAAAAGTTAAAAAAAACAACAGTAGTTAATCAACAAAAATGAAAAATGTATATATACATACAGCAATGCAACAAGAAAAAATGAGAAAAGAGTACCTTCAGAACTCGGTCATGGACGAACTTGGATTTTTTTTTTGGAGTCGAATGGATCTTAATCGAAGTATTTTCTAATGAAAATACTCTGATTAAAGTCTATTAGACTCCAAATCTTGAATAATCAGATCAATTTTTTGCCAATTGGATTTGTAGGGTTCTTAAAGGCTCGGATTGGGGTTCGATGACTTCTGGTTAGATTCGAGCCATACCAATGGTCATTTGGGTGTGAGGGTGGTCTGGAGGTGCTAGGGTGAGATTTTGGGGCGGTTTGGCATAGGTTTGGTTTTAGGTCGAATCTTCAAATGAAGATTCGAGAAGATAGGGAATGATTCGAGGGAAACGGTTCGTGGATTTGGACTCGGGGTGCTTGGAAGATCATTTGGTGTTAAGATGGAGAAGTTTGGCCTACCGGAACCGCCGTGAGGCGATTTCCGGTAGGCGGAGTGCGGCGGGGGACGGTGGAGCTCATTTGCCTCGTCTCTGATAGAGACGATGATGGGGTATTTGGATCGGGGGCTGGGGTAGGCTTTTGGATTTATATACCAATGCGGGAAATAAATCCTGGCCGTTTGATCTGATGAGATCAACGGCCTGGATCATTTCACTTATCCAAACGATACCGTTTGGTCGTTATTGGAGCGGGGTTGTCTGTGGGTGGATTGGGTCGGGTTGCGTAACGGGTTGGGGGATGGGATCTCGACCGTTGGATCAACATGAATGAATGGTCTAGATTAACATCTCTTGGAATGGTTGGGTATGGAATTGGGTCTTGGACTGGGCTTGGGTGTATTTTGGTTTTGGGCATGGTGGAGTTTTGGGCCTGGTCCGAATTCTACCTTTATTTCCTTTATTGTCTTTTACTTCCTTTTTAACTCCTAATTTAAAAATCAAAATACTAGATTAAATTAAAAACCAAAATTATCTTTACAAATACAAATTAATTCTTAATAACAACTATCGCACACACAATTAAAGCACCAAAAATAAAATCACACAATTGTACACTAAATGGCAAAAAATGCAAAAGATACATATTTTGTTATTATTATTATTTTATTTATTTATTTCGTAAAACCAAATTTTAATTAATCTGAATTACGAACATGAATTTATATGCAGAAACGCAAACATTTTTTGTATTTTATATTAATTTACATAAATATAATCATGCATATACGAATGCAAACAATTACCAAAAAATAACACGAAAATTCACAAAAATACACAACGTAAAAAAAAATAGACAATTTTTGTTTTGATTTTGTGGGAGTAATTCATGTTAGGCAAAAATCACGTGCTCACAGCTGCCCCTCTTTGCGCGGAAACATGAAGAGTTTTCATGCAAAGATAAGTGAGCGGATACGAGCGATTTTTTGCCTGTTTGAGCACTCTTTATGAATCATTTTTTTTTTTTTTGGAAAAGTTTGGCCGAACCTTTGCTTCAAAAGGTTTCCTACATATCCTTGGCTAAAAGGGAATCAGGTCAATGTAGTTCGGGAAATTTTGGTAGCTGGGACTACCATAACTGCTGTAATCTTGCTGTTATTGTTGTTGCTGTTGATGCCACTACTTAACCGATCCCCTTATTACATCGTGCTAAACGAAAAATAAGAAGCTAGACTAAGTTACAGTATTGCAAATTCTTATCTATCTTTTCAGCTTGATCTTGGCATGTTCATTGCCATCCTGCTGGCTCTGATGTTTCTTCACATGCTTCTTCTCTTCTGATAATTGTTATTTCGGCTTATCTTGATTGCCGAACTCCGACCATTGGTCCCTTCCTTGTGATCTTCGAACTATTCTCCTTCGAAGTCTGAATCTATATTTCTGACCCTTGTTGCCTTCCTTCCGATTATGAACTTGGATTCATGCTGGGGATTTCCGTTATACTCTGTCACTTTTTGATTCTTCACTATCCTTATCAAATCTTAGAAATTGAGACGCCGTTTTGCTTTTCCGGCGGGCTTCTGACTTTATCGACAAACTCTAATCATAAATCGCCATTCCATTCTTCAGGCGGGCACCTGATTTCAATAACAACTTCAAAAATAACAACTCGCCACTATGTTCTTCAGGCGGGCTCCCTGACTTCAATTATAATTTCAAAACTAAATCGCCACTCCATTCTTCATGCGGGCTCCCTGACTTTAACTCATAAACTTCAAAATTAAATCGCCACTCCATTCTTCAGGCGGGCTCCCCGACTTCAACTACAACTTCAAAATAAATCGCCACTCCATTCTTCAGGCGGGCTCCCTGACTTCAACTACAACTTCAAAATTAAATCGCCACTCCATTCTTCGGGCGGGCTCCCTGACTTCAACTACAACTTCAAAACTAAATCGCCACTCCATTCTTCAGGCGGGCTCCCTCACTTCAATTACAACTCAAAATTAAATCGCCACTCCATTCTTCAGGCGGGCTCCCTGACTTCAATTACAACTTCAAAATAAATTGCCACTCCATTCGTCAGGCGGGCTCCCTGACTTCAACTCATAAACTTCGAAACTAAATCGCCACTCCATTTTTCAGGCGGGCTCCCTGACTTGAATTACAACTTTAAAATAAATCGCCACTCCATTATTCAGGCGGGCTCCCCGACTTCAACTACAACTTCAAAATAAATCGCCACTCCATTCTTCAGGCGGGCTCCCCGACTTCAATTACAACTTCAAAATAAATTGCCACTCCATTCTTCAGCCGGGCTCCCTGACTTCAACTCATAAACTTCGAAATAAATTGCCACACCATTCTTCAGGCGGGCTTCCCGACTTCAACTCATAAACTTCGAAACTAAATCGCCACTCCATTTTTCAGGCGGGCTCCCCGACTTCAATTACAACTTCAAAATAAATCGCCACTCCATTCTTCAAGGCGGGTTCCCCGACTTCAACTACAACTTCAAAATAAATCGCCACTCCATTCTTCGAGCGGGCTCCCCGACTTCAATTACAACTTCAAAATAAATTGCCACTCCATTCTTCAGAGGCGGGCTCCCCGACTTCAACTCATAAACTTCGAAACTAAATCGCCACTCCATTTTTCAGAGGCGGGCTCCCCGACTTCAATTACAACTTCAAAATAAATTGCCACTCCATTCTTCAGAGGCGGGCTCCCCGACTTCAACTACGACTCACTAATTTCATCCCATCCTTATCGCCTTCCTTTGTTTCCTGTACCATTTTCTTCTTCTTGCATCGTCTCTTGGGCCACCCTTTTCTTCCGAATTACCTTGTTTTGGAATTTCTTTCCCACGAGGTCGTGTTACTTTTCTTTTGGCTGCTGGGGATATCTTCGGAACTGTTTACTCACCTGCTGGGGATGATGCTGCTGGGGAAGTATTCTTTGCTTCCTCTTTTTCTATTTCCTTCACCTTTCGTTCTCTCTTGGACTCGCCGGGGATTGAGATGTCATTAACTGAGGATTACCCTGGCGGGGGACCCCTTTTCCTTTTCCTTCTTCCCAGCCCTCCTCCGGGACTCACGCTTTTGCTTCCTTGAAGAACTTATGGGATATGATGCTGCTGCGGGAATCTCGAAGTTAGTGTTTCATTTTCAAAACAACTGCTGGGGATGATACCAGGCTCAAAGATCACCCCCTCGTGTTGTCTGGCCTCTCTCAAAACTATTCTGCTCAGAACTGGTATTTCGCGAGATCTCGTTATCCTTATCCACTGGGTATTGTTTTCAAGAAAATTTTCGCAATGGGAAAAAATTTTCTGCCCCAGTTTGATGACCTTCTACGCGACATGCTTTTCCGCCGACGAACCCTCTTTTCCTGCTTTAAATCAAAGAAAAATTGTTAGTTTCAAAACGCAGTGAGTGGTCGTGCCACTCTTGTTGGGGCCATTTTCCTTTTCTCTTTCATCTGCTTGGCCTCCCTCGAACTTTTGGGGATGACGTTGACACTTGCTGGGGATGCTGCTCTTTCCACAGATGGTCCCTCATCTCTCCTTTTATTCCAACCTTCGGTTTGGTCCGACCCTTTTAGTCGATGATCTGTTGTGAGAAATCGTCTTCTGGATGTGTAATATGTGTCCATCATACTCCATAATTCCCGTGAAGCTTTCAATCAACTTGTCATTCCAACCTTAATATCGGAACGACTTTTGCCTTATTGCCTCGTTCCACGCCTATTCATCTTCATTGTACCGCTTTAGGAGACTTGGTAGTAAGCTTTGAAAAGTCAATTTTCGAAAACAAAAGAAAAGAAAAAATGATATATAAAGAATGCTGACCACGAATGACAAAAAGAAAGGGAAGACTTTTCTGAGCTCAAAACTGGGAAAAACTTATCCGAACGTGTAACTGATCCAATGGTTATGCCGCGCCTTTAAGATTAATCTACCCAATCTATTTATGTCAATCACTTTCTGATGGCCGCGTTTTGCTAGAAGCAAATGAATGTCCCAACCTTGTCTCATACAGGCACCTTGTAATTATCTCGCCTTGTCACCTCATAGTGCCCTTTCAAAGGGTTTTCACTAATGAGATTCTCTCATTTCTCTCGACCTCCCGTCGCCTTAGGGTGCCTGTAAAGGTTTTCACCGTAAGACTCTCTCATTTTTATTTCTCTTAGCTTTCTTCGCCTTAAGGTGCCCGCGAGGGTTTTCACCGTTAAGACTCTCTCATTTCGCTTTCTTTCCATGCGGTGGGCTGGGGTATTATCCATGGAATTTCCTCTAAAGGGGCTATCCCTTTTCAGCTTGTGAGTCCTAGATTTAGTCGAGGATTGAAGTGTCATTCATAGTTTCATTCGCATGACTTGGCATTTCTCAAATACTGATCGAGAGGTCTTTTTTGGTCCTTAATGTGGTTTCTGAGGCTAAAGAAAAGGGGTTTATCCTCAACGGTTAGCTCATTACAACTTTCGGAATCCACACTATCTTTTCAAACGAAACAATGACTTCCGCCCCAGTTTTGTTGCTTGGGGAATCTTTGATTTTTATTTTATTATGACCGAGCCGTGTGGCGCCTACGTATCCTTCTTGAGGAATCAGGTCAAACGTAGTTCACTTTTTCTTGTGTCTTTTCTTCGTTTCTTTTTCTATTTTGTTACACATCTTCCTTGATGATTCCGAAAGAGGGTATATGAAAGAATAATTAAGGCTCAAAGGGGAAAACAAGGGTGAAGTGTTTGGGTAGTAGCAAAATTGCCTCTGTCATTTCATTCTCCGAAAAATGCCAAATACATACAAACGAAACCAAACGTTGACAAATACATTAAAGAATTACACGTATTATCTTTTGACTGCATCGGAATTGATAGCCATATCGGTGCACCTTCCTTCGATATCAGTTAGACATAGAGCGTCGTTGGATAATACCCTAGTCACAACAAATGGTCCCTGCCAGTTTGGAGCGAACTTGCCTTTCGCTTCGGCCTGATGTGGTAGAATTCTCTTCAGCACATGTTGTCCCACTTCAAATTTCCTGGGACGTACCTTCTTGTTATATGCTCTCGCCATTCTCTTTTGATACAATTGGCCGTGACATACTGCTGTCAATCTTTTTTCATCGATCAAGCTCAATTGCTCCAGTCGGGTTTTGACCCACTCATCGTCGTCAATCTCAGCTTCAGCGACAATTCGGAGGGATGGAATTTCAACTTCTGCTGGTATTACTGCTTCGGTCCCGTACACCAACAAGTAAGGAGTTGCACCTACCGAAGTCCGGACGGTAGTGCGATAACCCAACAGCGCAAATGGTAACTTTTCATGCCATTGCCTAGACCCTTCTACCATCTTCCTCAATATCTTCTTTATATTCTTGTTTGCTGCCTCGACCGCACCATTTGCTTTGGGACGATATGGTGTGGAATTTCGGTGTGTAATCTTGAACTATTGACATACCTCTTTCATCAATCCGCTATTAAGATTTGCACTGTTATCTGTGATGATCATCTTTGGAATTCCAAACCTGCAGATGATGTGGGAATGTACGAAGTCCACCACCGCCTTCTTGGTCACCGATTTGAAGGTTTTGGCCTCCACCCATTTGGTAAAATAGTCGATCGTTACCAGAATGAACCTATGACCATTGGAAGTCGCGGGTTCTATAGGTCCAATAACATCCATACCCCATGCAACAAACGGCCATGGTGCCGACATTGTATGCAACTCCGTTGGCGGAGAATGAATCAAATCTCCGTGTATCTGACACTGATGGCATCTTCGCACGAAACTTATACAATCACGCTCCATAGTGAGCCAGTAATATCCTGCTCGAAGAATCTTCTTTGCCAATACATACCCGCTCATGTGTGGTCCACAAACTCCGGAGTGTATATCCGTCATCACTGTTGTGGCTTGACTCGCATCTATACATCTCAACAATCCCAAATCTAGGGTCCTTTTGTACAGCACCCCTCCACTAAGGAAAAATCCGTTCGCCAATCGCCGAATAGCTCTCTTTTGATCTCCAGTTGCTTGCTCTGGGTATATTCCTAACCTGAGGTATTCCTTGACATCATGAAACCATGGCTCACCATCCATCTATTCCTCTATCATATTGCAATAAGCATGTTAATTCCGGATCTGAATATGTAACGGATCAACATGAATCTTGTCGGGGTGATGTAACATTGATGCCAACGTAGCCAAAGCATCGGCAACTTCATTATGCATCCTTGGGATATGCCTGAATTCTACTGATCGGAAACGCTTGGTCAGATCATGCAAACATTGACGATACGGGATAAGCTTCAAATCTCTGGTTTCCCATTCTCCCTGAATCTGATGTACTAGAAGGTCCGAGTCCCCCAAGACCAAGACGTCCTGTACATCCATGTCCACCGCTAATCGCAACCCCAAGATGCATGCCTCGTACTCGGCCATATTGTTGGTACAATGAAAACGCAGTTGAGCAGTGACAGGGTAGTGATGTCCTGTTTCGGAGATGAGCACTGCCCCTACTCCGACTCCTTTTGCGTTCGCCGCTCCGTCGAAGAAAAGCTTCCACCCTGGATCCTCGGTTAACTCCAACCCATCAATTTGCAATACTTCTTCGTCTGGAAAATACGTCCTCAAAGGTTCGTATCCGTCATCAACAGGATTCTCGGCTAAGTGATCGGCTAGGGCTTGAGCTTTCATAGCCGTCCTTGTCACGTATATGATGTCGAACTCGTAAGTAATATTTGCCATTTTGCTAACCTCCCCGTAGGCATAGGTTTCTGGAAAATATATTTCAACGGATCCAAACGCGAAATGAGGTAAGTGGTGTAAGAAGACAAATAATGTTTCAGCTTTTGGGCTACCCAAGTCAAAGCGCAACATGTCTTTTCCAGATGAGTGTACTTGACCTCGTGGATCGTGAATTTCTTACTGAGGTAGTAAATGGCCCGTTCCTTCCTGCCAGTAAGATCATGCTGCCCCAGTACGCAGCCGAACGAATTCTCCAAAACCGTCAGATAAAGAATCATGGGTCTACCCGGTTCAGGCGGAACCAGTACGGGTGGGTTTGACAGATACCCTTTGATTTGGTCAAACGCTTCCTGACATTCTGTCGTCCATTCTATCGCAGCGTCTTTCTTCAACAGACGGAATATGGGCTCACAGGTTGCTGTAAGCTGAGCAATAAACCTACTGATGTAATTTAACCTTCCCAACAAACTCATTACCTCTGTTTTATTCTTTGGCGGGGGTAACTCCTGAATGGACTTGATTTTGGATGGGTCCAACTCAATGCCCCGTCGACTGACGATGAATCCTAGCAACTTTCCTGACGGAACTCCGAATGCACATTTGGCTGGATTAAGCTTGATATCATATCTTCGCAGTCTTTGGAAAAACTTCCTGAGATCGGCAATGTGGTCTCCTTGACGTCTAGATTTTATGATCACATCATCCACGTACACTTCAATTTCCTTGTGTATCATGTCATGGAATACCGTAGTCATCGCCCTCATGTATGTTGCCCCTGCGTTCTTCAAACCAAACGGCATCACCCGGTAGCAATAAGTCCCCCACGGTGTGCTAAAAACCGTCTTTTCTGCGTCCTCTTCATCCATCAAGATCTGATGATATCCCTCGTAGCAGTCCACAAAGGATCTGATTTCACGTCCGGCGCAATTATCAATCAGGATATGGATATTGGGAAGTGGGAAATTATCCTTGGGACTTGCCTTGTTGAGATTGCGGTAGTCTACGCATACTCTGATCTTTCCGTCTTTCTTTGGCACTGGTACTACGTTAGCCAACCATTCTGGGTATCGAGTGACACGAATGACTTTTGCCTGCAACCGCTTGGTTACTTCCTCCTTGATCTTTACACTCATCTCCGTCTTAAATTTTCGCAGTTTTTGTTTGACGAGCGGGCATGCCGGGTCAGTAGGCAATTTGTGAACCACTAGATCAGTGCTGAGTCCTGGCATGTCGTCGTACGACCATGCGAAGACGTCTTTAAACTCCATGAGTGTTTTGATCAACTCCTCTCTCAGGTTGGGTTCAATATGGACACTTATTTTGGTTTCTTTGACGTCATCTGTGTCCCCCAGATTAACAGCCTCAGTATCATTTAAATTTGGTTTGGGTTTTTCCTCGAAGTGACTTAATTCTTGCCCGATTTCTTCTACGGCTTCATCATCGCCGTATTCCGATTCACTCTCGTCACCTCTTATTTCATGCGTTATTATTTCCAAACCGGATTGACTTTCTAGACTGGGTTGATTAATCTTTAAGCACGCCATATCATTAAGATCAGTTGAAAGAAAGCTGCTCAGAAAAGTAAAAAGAAGGAAAATAAACAAAATTAGAAACGAAAGGAACAAAATTTCATTAATGGGAACCGTACAAGGAAAAACAAGCTTGCAAACTCAAATCAAAATGAACTAAAATAAACGGATTTTACTCCGGGGACAACCCCAACACAAAATTTCGAAAGAAAACAATCCAAAACAGACTACCAAGACTCCTTCCGGACAGGGAGAGGAGTAGCCTTCCAATTATTCAACTTTGCTTTTGATCCCACAAACTGTATCTCGGCATGGCTGGATCCTTCGCCATCCTCTATCATGCATGCATCTGCGAATAGGTCCTCGAACTTTCTTAAGCACTCTTCGTCTGGCCTGACCATTGGACTGAGGACCTTTGTCGTCGGATGTCCTCTTACTCCGGACCTGACAAAAGATCGAGAAAGGCGCGGAACAGGCTTCGGGAGCACCCATGTCTTCTGCTTATTCCTCTTGGCTCGCTGGATGTCCTCTGATGTTGGCTTGAATCCCAAACCGAAGGTTCCCACATTTTCGACCACGGATACCGGTTGTATGATTCCTTGCAGAGATGCACCTAGACCTTTGCCGGGTATGAAACCATGTCTCAACATTTCATGAGCCACCATGACGTCGGCAGTAATGATTCTGTCATTGGGAATGCATTCCCCTTCCGGAACTCGGTTGGCGGATACCACATCGCAGATCTGGTATACCCATGGCCCAACATCTTCTTCCGTCTCAACAAAGGGGACGATGGTGCCCGGTTGTAGATCATTCTCTCCATGGACGACGATCTCCTGTTGGTCCCACTCAAACTTGACGAGTTGGGTGTAGGCTGGATGGAACTGCTCTTGCGGCATGGATCCACGGTCGCCCTATCAGAAGGTTATATGAAACTACCATATCCAGCACCTGGAATTCCATGGTGAACTCCACCGGTCCGATTGTCAAGATTAACACTATGTCCCCGACCGATGCCTTGCCTCCTCCATCAAACCCTCGGACACATATGATGTTCTTGCGTATCCTGCCGATATCCACTTTCAACTTGTTTAGTGTAGAGAGAGGGCAAATGTTCGCACTGGACCGATTATCGACTAGGACTTTGGTAACCACCGACTCCTCGCATTTTACCGTAAGATATAAAGCCTTGTTGTGCTCGGTGCCTTCCTCAGGCAACTCATCATCGGTGAAGGTGATCCGGTTCGCTTCGAAGATCCTATTGGTGATTTTTTCCAAATCGAGGGACATGACCGGCGCCTGACCGGGTTGCCCCAGTCAAGCGGACCTGGGTGCCTTTCATTCCCACGCGTTACCCCTGTGATGACCTGTTTCTCATTAACCAAATATATTACTAATCATAATTGATTTCACATTAAACAAATAAAATGATACGAGTGATTCATTAACAAGATTTCAACTTTTACAACGCCCGACATAACACCTTATATATATAAGACTGGAGTCCCACAGTTTACATGTCTACCAGAGCCTCTAGGATACAAAAGGGAAATACAATACTTGCCGGTAACAAGGCTCCGGCTATACCTTTCAAAACCAAAATGAAATCCAAACCGAAGTGGCAAGAACCACACAAGGCCCCGAGGAAGAAAGGGGCTCACCAAAACGGGCAGTGGAGGATGAAAGATACTACTGCCGATGAGCTGAAGTGCCTGCTACTGATCCACCTACAATCATGACACGAATGTAGCGCCCCCGGCAAAAGGGACGTCAGTACACTTGATTTGTACTGGTATGTATGGACAAACTTTGTCCCAAGTAAACTCAAGCCATTAAATTACATCAACAATTAATTAAGCCAGCCAACCATGTTTCCACATTTTCCTTATTTCAAATAATTCTCAACACAAAGCACTTTCTACAATCAACCAATTTAACAATAACCAATCAATCACGTAAAGCACAAGTAGTCAAACAAAGGGGCAATCAGTGCCCCACAGGTTGCAAACTCTCCTGCCGTCTCCTTTCACAATTTCACATTATTGATTTATGTATCAATTTTCAATAGCGATTTCGATCGCTTTCCATCCTTATTGCCCCCTGACCACCCTTATTACCTCGGCCACCCTTATCACCCCAACCCAAACCTTATTTCACCACGTTGCGGCGCGCAACACGACCCCGCCTTACAGTTGAAAACACAACAATTTCAAACAGCAGATAAGGTGCTACACACAATTTCAACAAGTTCAAATAAGCAACTTACACATTGGTTCATGTTCTCAATTTATTCTCAATGCAATATCACAACCATGTTACAATGTTTCCACAATTCAAGTGTTTCATCTCTTTCCACAATAAACCAATTCTCAAGTGTTTCGTTTGTTTTCCACAAGGTGCCATATAGGCCATCATAGTCATTATTCACAATTCTTTACCCAATTCAACTCCCATTTAACTTTCGGTTCATATTCTATACCACATCACTCATATTTCAACAACAACTTTGACAATTTCACACAATTTATCAAATTAACATTAACCAAGCAATTTTCACACATATAGGCGATTTCACAAGAATCAAAATTAGCCATACATACCTGGTGATAATTTTTCCTCCTACTTTATGCTTACCCAAGATATCCTACTCTTGCCAACCTTGTTCTTGAAGACTCTTACTTCTACTCACTTCTTTTTACTAGAAATCAAGTTCAAAATCATGCATGAGTGTAAAAATTCTATTTTCAAAAGCTATTATATGCAAACCTCTATTTACCCAATTAAAACTGAAATTCAAAGAAAATAGTTAGGGTTTTTACCTTGAAAAGATTTGGGGATGTTGAATCCTTGCCCTAGAATCACTTGGAATTAAGTAGTTGGAACAATCTTTGAAGATGAAGAACTTCTCTCTCTAAAAACCCTCTCTTCTCTCTCTAATTTTGGTGAGATGATATGATAAAATGAAGAAGAAAGGTGTTATATTAAAGAAGAGATCGGGTCAAAATGTTACAAAATCTGGGCCGGGGTCAAATATGCGGTCACTATGCGACCGCAGAATCAACATGCGGTCCGCATAGTGGCCGCAGAATGGCTCAAAAATTACGCAGGCTCTGGAACGATTTGCGGTCACTATGCGGACCGCATGTTGTTTCTGCGGTCGCAAAAGTGCACCGCAGATTGACATGCGATCGCATATCGACCGCACATTGGACACAATTTTGGGCAACTCTCTGGAACGATTTGCGGTCACTATGCGGACCGCATATTGATTCTGCGGTCGCAAAAGTGCACCGCAGATTGACACTTTTTCGGAAAAATTATTTCTCTACATTTTTGAAACTTAAATCACTACCAAGGGTTCGAACCGCGGCTCGCAAGCTCGCCGCGAAGAATTCTACGCATTCCTAACACATCATTCGGACCATGACACCACATCTACTAGGTTTTATGCACAAAAATTTCACGGGGCCTTACATCCTCCCCCCTTAAGATCATTCGTCCTCGAATGAGGATTTTGAAATAAATGAGTTGGTTTTGAAAGACATGATATGCAACCCTCAAAATTTTGACTAACTCTTATATTTTAGAAAAATTTCGCCAGAGTTTCCTTTGTATTATGAACATATCCACCTGTCAGAGGGCCCCCGAAACACATCACCAAACAACAATATACAACAACAACACTATTCACAACCGGTATACACCTTCTTACCTCAACGAATGCACATATTCTATCACATTGTTACAATTGCACATAAACTAGTCACTTCAATGAATTCTTACCTTATTTAACCATTTTAACATACCATGTACGCTTAACAAATCATTACCAATCTACACTTACTATTAGTTGTTTATTAAACACGTAAATCTTTATAAGGCTTTCATTTATCAAGAACGGTTCAAGTGACCCAAGGTAACAACACATCTAACTCATTACAAATAAAGGAGACTTACTAATACTAAGAGGGAAACAACTTAGGCAAGATGACCAGTTACTAGGAGTAGGAGGGTCACCTAATTTCTTCTAGGCTTGATCGAACAAATGGGGGTACTTTTCCTTCATCTCTTTTTCCGCTTCCCATGTGGCCTCCTCAACTTGTTGACTTCGCCACAATATTTTAACAGAGGCAACTTCCTTATTTCTCAACTTACGGACTTGCCTATCAAGAATGGCAACTGGAACTTCTTCATATGACAAATCTTCATTAACCTCTATAGCTTCGACTGGCATGATGGTGGATGGATCTCCAATCACTTTCTTCAACATGGACACGTGGAATACCGGGTGCACTAATGACATCTCGGGAGGCAACTCTAGCCTATAAGCAACTTGACCAATCCTTTGAACGATCCGATATGGCCCGACATACCTAGGACTCAATTTCCCTTTCTTTCCGAATCGCATGACTCCCTTCATAGGAGATACCCTCAAGAACACCCAATCATCGACTTGAAACTCCAAATCCCTTCGACGAACGTCCGCATAGGACTTTTGACGACTCTGTGCTGTTTTCATTCTCTCCTGAATAACTTTGACCTTTTCCATAGCTTCGTACACCATATCTGGCCCTAGCAATTTCGCTTCACCTACCTCAAACCACCCGATTGGCGATCTACACCTTCTCCCGTACAATGCCTCAAACGGGGCCATTTGAATGCTAGTATGATAGCTGTTATTATAAGCAAATTCTATCAGTGGCAAGTGTTCATCCCAATTACCTTTAAAATCTAAGACACAAGCCCGCAACATATCTTCAAGCGTCTGAATGGTCCGCTCGGCCTGTCCATCGGTCTGTGGATGGAAAGCTGTGCTGAGATTCACCCGAGTTCCCAAACCTTGCTGAAACTTCTTCCAAAAGTTAGCGGTGAACTGAGCCCCGCGATCTGAGATGATAGAAAGTGGAGTGCCATGAAGCCTTACTATCTCTTTGATGTACAATCTTGCATATTGCTCCGCGGTATCAGTGGACTTGACAGGCAGGAAGTGAGCTGATTTGGTGAGTCGATCTACTACCACCCATATTGAGTCAAACTTACGCCGAGTGCGAGGTAACCCCACCACGAAATCCATATTGATCATCTCCCATTTCCACCTTGGTATTTCTATAAGCTGAGTTAATCCACCAGGCCGTTGATGCTCGGCCTTCACTTGTTGAGAGTTCGGACATTTAGCTACAAAGCCTGCCACATCCCTTTTCATACCGTTCCACCAATAAATCTCCTCTTGAGATCGTGATACATTTTCGTTGAACCAGGGTGCACAGAATACCTGGAAGTATGAGCCTCTGCCATCACTCTTTCCCGAAGCTCGTCCACATCCGGAACACATAGCCTATCTTGACACCGCAATACACCATCTTCGCTGCCGAGTACAAATGCTGAGGTCTTGTCATTCATGACTGTTTCCTTCACCCGAACCAATGCTGGATCCATGAATTGTTTTTCCTTGATTTCCGCGACCAATGATGATTCTGCTCCATTATGCACCAAGATATCCCCCTCGTCTGACGCCGAAATACGAACCCCCAAACTGGCTAATTGGTAAACCTCTCGAGCCAGGGGTCTCCGATCCACACCTAAATGAGCCAAACTACCCATGGATTTCCGACTAAGAGCGTCAGCTACCACATTTGCCTTCCCTGGATGGTACAATATGTCCATATCATAGTCCTTGAGTAATTCTAACCACCGCCGCTGTCTCAGATTCAGCTCTTTCTGCTTGAACAAATACTGGAGGCTCTTGTGGTCTGAAAACACATCTACATGAACTCCATAAAGATAGTGCCGCCATATTTTTAAGGCAAACACAACAACTGCAAGTTCCAAATCATGCGTCGGATAATTCTTCTCATGGTTCTTGAGTTGTCTGGAAGCATAAGATATGACCTTTCCGTGCTGCATCAATACACATCCCAAACCGACTCTGGAGGCATCACAATAGACTACAAATCCCTCTCTGCCTTCTGGCAAGGCCAATACTGGTGCCGAGGTCAATCTTGACTTCAGTTCTTGGAAACTTTTCTCACATGCTTCGGACCACTGGAACTTAACTGCTTTCTGCGTCAATTTAGTCAATGGGGAGGCGAGGGTTGAGAATCCCTCTACATTCCTAACACATCATTCGGACCATGACACCACATCTACTAGGTTTTATGCACAAAAATTTCACGGGGCCTTACAACCTCAATTCGGCGAGTGTCGATGAGTTCCTGGATGGCTGTTTTCAATCGCCAACACTTTTCTGTGTCGTGCCCCGGACATCCCGAGCAGTATGCACAATTTATTGAATGATCCAGATTCTTTGGAAGAGGATTTGGTAGCTTAGCCTCGACCGGATTTAGCAACCCTACTTGCTTCAAACGGTGGAACAGACTGGTGTAAGACTCCCCCAAGGGAGTGAAAGTCTTTGGCCTTGGCGCCCTGTCGCTCTTGAATGCTTGGTTCGGACGAAAGCCCGCACCCGTGGGATTTCTATAGGCTCTTGGGGGTGGGTAATTATTCTGTGGATTTGGCGCACGCCATGGTGCCTGGACGGGAGGTGTGGCATATGACTGTGCGTGATGGACAGTAAAATGGGGATCGGGTGCTGGATAGTAGTGTTGCGGGTGGTTATATGGATTGTGGAAGTAATTTTGGTGGTGAGGCTGTGGCGGGTTATACTGGGGTGCGGGGCCTCTGTTTCTGAACCATGTTCCGGACTCGACCGCCGTGACTTCTTCTTTCCTCTTTTTCCCAAGCACTCCTCCGGTACCACTTTGGATAGCTTGAGTGGTGGCTTTCAACGCTGAATAACTCATGATCTTGTTGGCTTTCAAGCCTTCCTCGATCATAGCCCCCATCTTTATCACCTCGGTGAATGATTTACCGACGGACGTCACCAGATGTCCGAAATAGGTCGGCTCTAGTGTCTGCAGAACGTAATCCACCATCTCGCTCTCTCTCATGGGCGGATCTACCCTTGCTGCCTGTTCCCTCCAGCGGAAACCAAATTCTCTGAAACTTTCGGCGGGTTTCTTCTCTAACTTTAGCAATGATAAGCGGTCGGGGACTATTTCAAGATTGTACTGAAACTGGCCAATGAATGCTTGAGCCAAATCATCCCACGTAAACCATCTACTGGGATCCTGCCTAGTGTACCACTCCAGTGCAGATCCCCCCAAACTCTGACCGAAGTAAGCTATCCGAATCTCGTCTCGTCCTCCGGCTCCTCGCATTTTACTACAAAACCCTCGAAGATGGTCTACTGGATCACCATGCCCCTCGTATAGGTCAAACTTGGGCATTTTGAACCCGGCTGGCAACCGGACATCTGGGAATGGACACAGATCCTTGTAAGCGACACTGACCTGGTTGCCCAAACCGTGCATATTCCTGAAGGACTGCTCCAGGCTTTTAACTTTTCTAATAACTTCCTCATGTTCCGAACTTTGGAAGTGCTTTTCCGGTTCTGCCGGATTATCCCAGTGAGGGGTGTGTGGATGCGGTTCAGGAGCCCTAAAGGTAGGCTCGGGAGGATAGTAAGAATTGTCATGGATTTGAACATGCGGCTCACCGGATGACTTTTATAGGGTAGTAGGTGGGGGTGCTACAAAAACAGGGGTGACCGGAGGAGGATTTTGTTTGGCTGGTGGCATTTGGGTGGCATAAGGGTTTTCCCCTTGATAGTATGGATAGAGTGGGGCGCTTGTCGAAGGATCGAGGGGTGGATGTTCTGGAGCTGATGCGAGAGTAGGGAGGTTTGGTGAAGACTGTCCCCTAGCCCAGGCTAGGTGCATCTCTGTTATCTGTTGTTTCAACCGATCTACCTCTTCTTTCATGATCTGTATCTCTGATTTCTCTTCCTCGAGGCTTTTATCGGAACTAGACATGCTCGCTGGAATTGGCCCTTTAGATCTAGTACGGTAATGGTGGCTCTGGCTAGGATATTATGTCAAACCAACTGCTAAGCTTTTCTGGAATGCAACAAACTTGTTAGCTTACCGAGTTTAACAGATATGTTATAGCACGTTGGATGCAATGCACCTAACTAAATAACCCTTTCTATATGTACTCATCACATGCGTCATTCCAGCTTCTTTTCTTTTCTTTTTCTCTTTTTTTTCTTTTTCCCTTTTTCAATTACCCTTGAAAGCCTTATTGTTATTAACCTTCATGTTCTTTTCCTTTCTTTCTAGTGGTGGTCGAATCTTATGTGGATTGCCTACGTATCACGTCCCCGCGTGAATCAGACCGAGCGTAGTTCTGGTCACAAGATTGTGGCAAAATTCGGTAGTTTTTATATCAAAAAACCCTTAAAGTTACAAAACATGTCTTACAATAATCATCAAAATAAGAGAAATGCCTGACTCGAAAAAGGAAAATAAAATGCCAACCAGCTTGACTCAATATTTCAAAATACATTTTTAATCAAAAGTCTAATGCTCTAAAATTCCTGGGGGCCCGCGAGGCATCATTCGGCCTTGCCGCGGGCCTTGGTGTGAGGTCTTTGTGTAGTCCCCTTAACTCTCTCATGATTTGATGAACATAGCCCATAACTGAAGCAAAAAGGGCGGTGCGGGGCATTTGTTCACAAGCTAAGCACTTCATGGTGACATAATGCCCGATTTCTCCAATTATGTCCTTGATCATGTCCCTTTCTCTGAGTAGCTGTTCTATCTGCTGGTTTTTCGCCCCCAATCTTTGAGCATTGTTGGTGACTTGGTCTAGGAGCCTATCCACTTGTTCTTGCAGTCGGGCCACCAAATTGTGGCAACGGTCGAGGTCTGCTCTGGCATCTCGGGCTTGCTTGAAAACCCGCTCCCTAAGGATAACATTTGCTTCCCTTAGACTAGTGATGATCTCAGTGTAATCTTCTTCCACCCGTTGTAGGTGAAGTGCCTGTTGATGTGCCTCCTTTCTCCAGCTAGCACGGATCCTCATCGTTTGGGTCTTTGACTCTTCCAATTCTCTTTGGACATCAGCAACTTGGTTTTTCAAACCCTTTATCAATTTTTCGTCTGCTCGACTCCTCAACTGTCTGTCAGCATCCCTTTTCATTTGCTGGATTTGAGCTCTCAAAAAGTCATTTTCTTGTGCCAACTTCTTTTTATCTCCTTCGTCGGCGGCAGCTTGCATATCCTTTTCAAATTGGAGATCTTGGACCCGTTGCTCTATCTTGCCAATCCTTGTTCTGTAAACCTCTTCTTTAGCTAACCAGTCACATTGTTCTTGTGACGCTTCAGCAAATTCCGTGAGGTGAGGTCTTTTGGCTGGTCTTTCACCCAATGTTTCTCCTTTGTACCAAGTAAGATATTTGGGTACAACCTCTCCTCTAGCTCGATCCTGCACACAAGTGTTTGCCTCCAGATATTGGCATTTGCTCCAGATCTGGCGGACCCTTGCTTCTGGGAATTGACCATCGGGACCAATTTCAATAACCTAGGTACTCAGGTTTTCGTCTTTGGGTACTATCTGGCACCTCCCAAGCTGTCTCAAAACCCGATGGGGCGCATAAGGTTGAATGCTCTTAAGTCCCATTAAGAGAAAGTGGGACCTAGCCGCTGGCATGTACACGATTCTGTCTATCTGTAACCAACCCAACGTCCATTGTATTTGACTTGCGCTAAGAGCCTGAAAGTATGCCCTCTATGCCAATGTTCCTTCAAGCAAGACGGTCCTATCAATCCTTGTATAGAATTCGCTTATGCAAGTTTTCTCAACCAACCCATATCTCAAGAATTGGGTGCGGTGACACAAGTGCTCGATCATCCACATTTGTAGCAGTAAATTACAGCCTTCGAAAAAATCTCCCCCGGCTTTGCAGATTGTGAGGGCTCGATATATGTCTGATAGTATCATGGGAGCAAGAGTACTTTCGCTTTGGTCAAGCAAGGTACTGACGACTCCGGCTACCTTTATATCAATATTTCCGTCTTTTCTCGGGAATACCACGAGTCCTAAGAAGGCTATCATGAAGGCAATTCGTCTGTGCTCCTCCCATTTCTGGCGATTACCCTTGCTGCATAATTTGTTCTCCGGCTTGTCAAAACCTCCCACATGACCGTACCTCTGATAGATGAAGCTTAAAGTACAAAACCCTTGTGCTAGATCTGGGTTACGTACCGTTCTGGCCGTCTTCAGTGAGTCTAAAAACCGGTGTACGGCGACAACCCTGGGGGCGATTAGATATTGATGCCCCAATGGTATATCGGTGTTTCCAATGTATCCGGTCATCTCCTCAACAGTTGGGGTGAGCTCGAAGTCCGAGAAGTGAAAGACATTGTGCGCGGAGTCCCAATATGTGACCAATGCTCTTATGATGTCCCCTCGAGGCTTTATTTCAAGCAGACCTGCGAGACCTTTCAAATATTTCTTAACCTCATCCCTGCCCTTCTTCGCATAGATCATCCCACCATAGTCGTAATTGTACCGAGATTTTAGTCATGAGTGAAAAGGGTTCATTTTGAATCGTGCTCATCCTGCACATTTATTTAAAGAAGAAGATCATTTTGGCTGGCAACGCTTGGACTATTTTTTCAAAATTTTAAAATTTTGGTATATTTTTTGAAAAAAAGGGCAAGTTGGACCTGACGGGGGTTGCCTACGTATCTCACATCCGGTGAGAATCAAACCCGCGTAGTTCGGTCCGTCAAAACAAACTATTTTTCTTTTATTGACCGACAAAGAAAACACATTTGTTAAGAAAACCATTTTGTTGGCAGAGTCAACCTTCCGTCGTCTTTTATTAGCAAACTAAATTATTGATTTGTTGGGTAAAGCGCATTTTGTATTTTCTGAAAAATATCTATTTCTCCATACTGTTTCCTTTTGTTTTTCGTTTTTCTTCGGTATTTAAAAGCCGGTCAGCATGCAAGTTCGAATAAATGCTTAAAACAAACATGGTATAGCAGGATGGTCTTTTCATTTCAGGTTGCCTGTCCTAGACGGACCCAACCCCTGTGTTGAGTCCCCTAAGTCAAATGCAACGTGATGCAAATAAGCGTTTCCTACTAGGGATCCGGTATGCGGTTATGTTATTCTAAGTTAAAAACCTCGGTGCATGATCTAGACCGTGTACCCAAGCGGACAACTCGGGCTGAGGAAGGAGCTCCTTTCCGGGAACCAAAAGGCCAACCGGCTTAGAAACTTTCCGAGCCTCTTTATTATTTCGGGGTATGACGCTAACAGAATAAGGAGTCTCAACCAGTGAGCACATCCCCGGGGGTGAGAAGTGAAGGGTTTTCGGCACAGTTTTATATACAGTTCACGCAATATCAAAGCGGTAAACATATAGCAGTTTGTATATACAGTTCACGTAATATCAAAGCGGTAAACATGTAGCACATTAATCAAAACATATAAGGAAATCAGATATAAGCAAAAACAGCAATTTTAACTGAGCTCGAATTCTTAAACCCCGAACCGAAGTTCGGGTTACTTATCCCCAGCAGAGTCGCCAGAGCTGTCACACATCCCTTTTTTACCACCCCAATTAAGCATATATTACGCTCGTATTTCCAATTAAAGGACAATCGAAACGGGATTTATTTATTTAGTTCAGAGTCGCCACTTGGAAAAATAATGGTGTCCCAAGTCACCGGTTTTAATCCCGAACCGAGGAGATTTATGACTTTGCATTATAGTCTGCGAAATTAGAAACCTGGATAAGGAATTCTGTTAACCCGGGAGAAGGTGTTAGGCACTCCCGGATTCCGTGGTTTTAGCACGGTCGCTCAACTGCAATTTTTTCTTTTATCTGATTTCTTTATATATTTTAATTATGTGCTTTTAATGTTCCGCTTTTTAATTTTAGAAGAATTGCGACATCACGAAAACATATTTCGAGTCACACCGCAACCGGTACGCCTGTGACTTTAATATATTTCAATTTCGCCGAGAATAAGATTTGGGTCACATAAATGCGCACCCGTGATTAGGAAGATATTTTATTAAAGTCGTGCCTAAAGAGTCTATCATGTTGTTAACTTCGGGAAAGACCGTGAATTTCACTATACGGTCTTTCTGAGTCTAAAATTGTATAATAATTAATTGAAGGCCCCGTGTATTTGATTTTCTGACGGGGCTCATCTCACTTTTTATTAAAGGCCAAATCTAGAGCAATCTATAATTTTCTATTTTTTTTATCTCTAATAGTCAACTAATTCATGAATATAAATTCGAATCCCGAATTCAAATCCAAGTTCAAATAAAAGGGTGAAATATTTTAACTTGAACCCGCTACCTAATTCAAAATTCGAATTTTTTTTATATTTTTTCACGGATTAATTTTCCTACTCTTAATATTTATTTTAAAGTGTTATATTTGGGCTTTACTTTTACTCATATTCTAACAAGGCTTTTGGGCCTGAATTATTAGCCCCAAAAATTATGTAATTAAACTAATCATGCTAATCCGAACATCCTTTCTTTCGTTATTTAAAGGGTAGCAAATTGGACCTCTATTAGTACGAATACGTGAATACCCACTGAAGTAGGCCTACTCTTATACCAGTTTTAACTCCCACATGATTGAGATATATTAAATACAATACGTAACCTAGCAATAAAATCCAACACTTTTTTTTATGATTACTACTATCCCAAACACGTTTCAAGAGAACAATTAAGCGGTATGTATTTTAGTAGCAAATTGTTCAAGTTTGCAATTTGAATCTAATGTTATCCTTCCTCTAATTATTATGTCTTTAAACAGACTTCAGAGTTTACTAGTATAGACAACAACTAAGGCCAAATGATCTATTAACTTTTACTACAGTCCGGAATTATCTAAAGCTACTTTATCACAATATTATTTTAGACATATTCTCACCACAGAACTCAACACTATCAATACATCAACTTTGGATTAACCACCAGCTTATTTCCATGTGCAATGCATTCTAAATGTTAATTTCTTATTTCTTAAATAAACTACCAGCTATACCCAATCCAACTTAAATTAAAGAAATCACAAATAACTGAGAATTTTAACTCAACAGTGGGTCAAGGCTTATCGGACAACCTCCTATTGAACTATCAAGGTTACAGATACATAGAAATGAACTAGTAATGTTCATATAATCAATTGTAACGCGTACAATTAATAACAATCGATCGATAAAACAGTGAATCAAGGAATTCTCGGCCAATGTTGGGGAATACAAAGCTAATTGCTCGACGACGCTAATCGACACGAACACGTATCCGACAACATACGTAATCAAACAAACAAAAATAGAAAAGCAATTAAACGAATAAAGGTCTTTGAACTTGGAGAAGAAGAAATACAGAAAAAAAATAAAAAGTTAAAAAAAACAACAGGAGTTAATCAACAAAAATGAAAAATGTATATATACATATAGCAATGCAACAAGAAAAAATTAGAAAAGAGTACCTTCAGAACTCGGTCATGGACGAACTTGGATTTTTTTTTTTGGAGTCGAATGGATCTTAATCAAAGTATTTTCTAATGAAAATACTCTGATTAAAGTCTATTAGACTCCAAATCTTGAATAATCAGATCAATTTTTTGCCAATTGGATTTCTAGGGTTCTTAAAGGCTCGGATTGGGGTTCGATGACTTCTGGTTAGATTCGAGCCGGACCAATGGTCGTTTGGGTGTGAGGGTGGTCTGGAGGTGCTAGGGTGAGATTTTGGGGCGGTTTGGCATAGGTTTGGTTTTAGGTCGAATCTTCAAATGAAGATTCGAGAAGATAGGGAATGATTCGAGGGAAATGGTTCGTGGATTTGGACTCAGGGTGCTTGGAAGATCATTTGGTGTTAAGATGGAGAAGTTTGGCCTACCGGAACCGCCGTGAGGCGATTTCCGGTAGGCGGAGTGCGGCGGGGGACGGTGGAGCTCATTTGCCTCGTCTCTGATAGAGACGATGATGGGGTATTTGGATCGGGGGCTGGGGTAGGCTTTTGGATTTATATACCAATGCGGGAAATAAATCCTGGCCGTTTGATCTGATGAGATCAACGGCCTGGATCATTTCACTTATCCAAACGATACCGTTTGGTCGTTATTGGAGCCGGGTTGTCTGTGGGTGGATTGGGTCGGGTTGCGTAACGGGTTGGGGGATGGGATCTCGACCGTTGGATCAACATGAATGAATGGTCTAGATTAACATCTCTTGGAATGGTTGGGTATGGAATTGGGTCTTGGACTGGGCTTGGGTGTATTTTGGTTTTGGGCATGGTGGAGTTTTGGGCCTGGTCCGAATTCTACCTTTATTTCTTTTATTGTCTTTTACTTCCTTTTTAACTCATAATTTAAAAATCAAAATATTAGATTAAATTAGAAACCAAAATTATCTTTACAAATACAAATTAATTCTTAATAACAACTATCGCACACACAATTAAAGCACCAAAAATAAAATCACACAATTGGACACTAAATGGCAAAAAATGCAAAAGATACATATTTTGTTATTATTATTATTATTTTTTTATTTCGTAAAACCAAATTTTAATTAATCTGAATTACGAACATGAATTTATATGCAGAAACGCAAACATTTTTTGTATTTTATATTAATTTACATGAATATAATCATGCATATACGAATGCAAATAATTACCAAAAAATAACACAAAAATTCACAAAAATACACAACGTAAAAAAAAATAGACAATTTTTGTTTTGATTTTGTGGGAGTAATTCATGTTAGGCAAAAATCACGTGCTCACACCAGTCCCACTTAAAACTGTTTTGGCATGGCTTTTCTATTTAAAAATCAATCTGAAGCTAGAAAATGGTGCATATCCTGCTGTAAAGCAAATTCCACTACCCCTTCCCATGTGCAACACATTTGAACCCTAGTTGATGGCTTTTAATCTCCAAACTAAAATGGAAACAACTATATCCAATTCAGTCCTATTTCCAGGATCACAAATCAATCAAAACTTCAATTCACTAATGACTATTCAATCAATGCTAATCAACTGTCCGAGATTTCAAACAACAAACCGCGAAATTAAACGATGACATTTAAACAATCGATTCTACATAGTAATTAAACACATACAAACAGAAATAGACTAACGACTAACTTAGTGATTTTTAATAAAACAGGGGATTTAAACTATTCAACGACATTTCGAATTGATTATGTAGTCTGTAATAAACACAATTAACAATAAACAGAGAGAATCGACCAAATAAAAGGTAATTTGAGAAGAGGAAAGAAATTACAATAACTGGACAGGATGAATCAAATAATCAAAACAATCAAAACAAACAAACAAATACAAAAATAAATAAAGAAAGAAAAGAAAGTAGGGAATACCTCAAACAGTGGAAAAAATCAGAATAAAAAACAGAACTGGACCATTTGGACTTGAATTTGGAATTTTGGAGTCGAACGAACTTTAATTGAAATATCTTCAAATGAAAACATCTCGATTAAGGTCTATTAGACCCCTAATTTCCTTTGATTTGGACGAAAAATACCTATTTTTGAATTTTATTGTTCTTGGTTCGGATTTGGGGCTCGATGATTTCGGGATGAATTCGAACCAAACTAAGGTCGATTTGGTCATGAGGGAGGTAGAAGGGTGTTGGGTTTCAATTTAGGGTGGTTTGGGGTCGGTTGAGTTTTAGTTCGAATCTTTGATTAAAGATTTGAGAAATTTGGGGATGATTCGAGGTAAACTAATCACAGATTTGGGTTGGGGGTGGTTAGATGGTCAGGTGGTGTTGTTTTGGTGGTGTTTGGGCTGGTTGCCGCCGGTTTAAGGTGAAAGGAAAGGGAGGACGGCGCTAGGGTTTGTTTTGGGTTGTTTGGTTTCGTCTCTGATAGAGACGATGAGGAAGGGGCTTTGGGAATGAATTGGTTGAGAGGGGTTTGGGGGGGGGGGGTTCTTTGCTAGGTTAGGAATAGATTAACCAATCTAGGCCATTGGATGAAGAGGTCCAATGGCTCAGATTAAAAGGGACGAACGGGGCGGGTTAATTTGAATGGGTAACGGGTACTGGGGCATTTTTGGACTGGGTTGGACATGTTTTGGGCTTGTTTGGACGGCCAGTAGAGCCCAATTCATTTGTTTTCCCTTGTTTTCCAATTTTCTTTCCTTCTTTTATTGCCTTATTTAAATTTAATTCAAACTAAGTTCTAAAAATCCTAACTTACATTATAAGACCAAATTGATTCATCAAAAATATTAATTAACTTCTAATAATAATTATCTCACCAATTTAAAATAAAATCACACAATTGAGACTTAAAATACTAAAAATGCAAAAAATACATATTTTTTGTTATTTTCTATTTTTGTCAAATAAACTTGATTACTTTTAATTGTAAATTAAATTCTAAGAATGCAAATGCAATATATTTTTATATTTTCTCAATTTAAACAAACAAACACGTTCACACAGACTCAAATAATTAACAAAATATATATAATTCATAAAAATTACAAATAACATAAAATATTTTTTGAATTTTTGAAAGTAATTCTCATTCGGGCAAAAATTATTAGCGAAAATTTCATAAATCTTGACATCTCATAAACGGTAATGTAATGACGACAAAAATTCACCCCTTGCCGGCTTCGTATAATCATTGTCTCTTCTTACAAGGCACATATAAACAAAAAAACAAAAGGCAAAAAGAAAGAATTTCAATACTAGTCTAGCTAAAAATAATAAATAATTAGAATTATATTTTAGTCAGACGATACCGAGGCAATAAGAGAGAGAGAGGGAGTGTGCGCGTGTTAGTATAGAGAGAGAAAGTTGGGAAATGGGAGGGTTCATCGGAGACTTGGTATGTCTGCTCTGAAGCTGAGGATCTGAACATAATTTCACTCCAATTTTCCATATTTTTCTCCATAATGGAAGGTATAAATCCTCTCTCCTTTATTTTCTCTGTAAAACCCTAGAGATTTGGCCACTATTTTGACTTTGACTTCGACTTTCTGGGTTTTGCTGAATTAAACTCATAGTGGTTAAGGGTTAACTGCTGATTTCTGAATTGGGGTTTTACTGAATTATATTTTGGTTAATTGATTGCTGAATTCTTGCATTTTTTGTGGTAAGGGAAATTTGCTTTGATCCTTGGCCGAAAGTTTCTGTCTTTATGTTCTAAGACTGCAGCTTTTGCTTTGTTAACGTTAATTTAGGATCTTTTAGAATTGGAGGGGGGAAATAATTCTACCTTCTCTTACTTTTTGTTGACATAAAAGGACAAATAATGGGAAAGAACAAATGATCTTGCAGTTTTTTCTGGGTTTTAGTCTTTGGAGTTCAAGCAGCCCGTGTTTGATTACACAACATCAGGGCGATTCCTTGGCTTCATAACTTTGTCTGCCATTTATTTTCATGTTCTCGAAGTATTGGTCTTGTAAATTGCTTGATAATGCTAGGTGCTTTGAAGATAGGTACAACTCAATTAGAAGATAAAGACGAATTGTATACTGCTTTTTCACTTTTGGTGTAAAGGAATTTGTAAATGCCGTTGATTCCACAATGGACATAAGAGATCTTATAAGAAGAACTAGGATAGATTTTTGTTCATTTTTCTGGGATCTTATTTGGGTACAACAACAGCCTTTGTGCTGAAGATTAATAATTTAATATAACTGATACCTTTCTCAAAAATAAAATAAAATTTCTTGATCATGGGATCGGAAAGTCATGAAAATGAGAAACTTTATATCTCCATTGAAATACCAAGCAAAACAACAAAAATTTAAACGATAATGGAAGAAATATGACATTCAGATTCTTAGCATTTAAATGGAAAATATGGTTGAATTATTTGTTGCAGTCTTTTAATTGTGAGGAAAGATAGTGGCTGACGACTAGATGTCCTTATGAGTAACGTAAGGAATAAAAGTACTAAATGGAAAAAAAGAAAACAGTGCAAGTAGTCATACTTCAGTTAGATGTATAATTTTGGAGGAACTGAAGGCTTGGAGCTCTCTTTAAATATATTTCTCCTCCCGTCCTTGCTAAGTGCCATAAAAAAGCACTAATTGTCAACATGTGAGAGAAGAAGAGAAAAACCTCTTAGGGGTCGTTTGGTATGAGGTATAAGAAGGTACAAGCGTGGTATAAAAATTTAATACCAATACTCTGGTTGGTCAGTAAATCGGGTATAAGTTATTCGGGTGTTAATTTTGACATTGGGATAACTTAAGTACCTTATAAATGGTAGGGTAATTAGCACCTGTATAACTTATACCTTCTTCTTAGAAATTATGCAATTGTCATTCTTAATACAAAATACCAAACAATGAATAAACAACAATCCCAGCATAACTTATCCCAATATAATTTATACTGGCATAACTTATACCGGTATAAATCATATTCCAACCAAATAACCCCTTACTAAATTAGTGTTATCAAAGGTGAAAAGCGAAAATGCCGTATCTGTTGAGGCTTTTACTGAACAAAAGAAAAAAATATAAGAACGCTATTCAAGAATGATAAGTATAAATTCAAAAAATAAATAAATTATATGGACAAAGGCATTGAAAAATTATTATCTTAGTGAAATTAGAGCTACAGTCTTCAGGATAGAGCCCATGGCCATGGAACACACATCTTCTAGCTGACTTGTCCTATACTTGTTCATGTTCCTCTCAATCGTCCAATAAATATACTTTTGTCAGCCTCTTGGCTAAGATCAATTGCACTACTGCATATATATGCATTGTGCCCGTCTTGCCCTTTCTCTCAGAGTGAATCTTGGATTCTTAGGTCGGGCTCGGTGTTATTACATTCAATTAAAAGGACAAATTTACTGAGTTACATGCATAGTTATGAATTAACGATTGCTATTTTAGATTATGGTAGTTGACGGTATGAGGCTGCATCATGAATCTCCAATCCTTCCCTTTAAACCCAATGTTTGACACCCAGTTCTTTTATTAAGTTAAATCTGAGGTACAATAAATTATGTTTCTTAATTTTTGGGACATGGTTGATTTTTAGACGTATCTGTTTTATGAAAAAGAACTTTTGCTGTTGTGAGCATCATAATGAATATTGTCTTAAACATTCTTATGCTCCATGATCTCTTTTTTTGCCAACTTTTATAGAAGAGATGACTTTTTAAAATTATATTGATATTCTAATAACTTTTATGCATGTTTTTATAATGATTTCTTTTATATTGCTCCCTCCATCCCATTTTATCTTGCCTTGTTTGACAAGCACAAACCACGAAGTTTAAGAAGAAAGAAATGCTTTTAAAACTTGTGGTCTAAAACAAGGCATAGATAGTTGTCTGGCTATAAATCATCTCATTCGTGAACTCCTTATGTGCTATTCATACTTCTTCAGGGTTAGGAACCAAGTGTCCATAAGATGGCATGGCATTTTATTATTTGAAGGAGATAATTTATCTTTATCACTCTAAAGTATATTAGATTATTGCAAAAGAAAATAAGACACATTCTCTCTCTACTTTTAGTAAGCTCTCAGGCACACTCCCCGAGGAGCCGGAGAACATAGAAATTTTAGATTTCCATGAACACCACCAGAAAGATCCCTAAAAACCGACCAATCCACTGAAATTTTTCCGACAACAAACCATACACGCACCGCCCACGCGCGGCAGTTCCGGCGACTCTGTCGCCACGCGCCGGGCGCGTGAGGCAGCTTCCGGCACTTTTTTTAATTTTTTCTTTTGGACAGATTGCTTCAGGGGGAATTCCGACCACATCTATACACTTTATTCGTAATTCCGGCAACTTTTACTGTTCACAGTAGCTTTCCGGCGAACGAAATAATTTTTCAGGCAACAGGGGACGCTCAATTATAACCGAAAACTACACCAATGAAGGAGAACAACATCATATATTTTGCTATGGGTTTCAAGTCTTATGAAATTGGGAGAATTTCAACAGATGCGGAAGAATGGTTTGAATGGACCGAGAGAGGGAGAAACCTAATCAGAAGATCGACTTTCAGCAGGAGAACAATGATATGGTTGTGTGAAAATATGAAGGAAGCTTCGAAGATGAAAGGAAACCATGTGAAAAGATGGAAAATCAAGGATCATTTCTCAGAAATATTCTGTGCGAAGAACTACAACACACATGGTCGATATATGACCATCATCAAAGTCCAAGGCAAGGGGAAGAACAATTATCATCATTCCTGAGATTGAATTCAATTCAGGTTGAGATTGAATTCAATTCAGGTTGGTCAGATGTTGCTGCAAAGATAGAAAGATTCATGAATGATGGGGTACGGAGAAATACAACCATCATTCCAAAAGTCATTGAAGAAGGAGTTCTATTCTCAAGCACAGTCAGAAATCATAAGTGGGCAAGCAGAGAAATGAAGGAAGCGAAGATCCAACAAGAAGGAGACATGATACATGTTTCTGGAGATCTAGCACATAACGAACTGCTAGGTAGGTGCCTGGTGGGCCTCTTTACAGAAGAAGACACCGAATTTGCGACCTTATCGGAAGTTTGTAAATGGGCAACTAACTCTTGGAAGCAAGCACCTGGTATCAATATCTATGAGATGAACCATAATAGGTTTCTCTTTGAATTTCCTTCCAAGCTAATTGTTGAACATGTAATGAGAAGCGAATGGTATTGGAAGAAAGACGAAGTTAAGCTCCAATGGTGGAATCCAATGGTGGGGGCGGCCCCAAATAATAAGAAGATATATCATGTATGGATTAGACTTATAGGTCTTCCACTGCACTTATGGTCTCAGACAGTTTTCAAAGAAATTGGGGAATTCTGTGGCGGATGGGTTGAAACTGAGGAGGAAACCGAACTCAAAAATCATTTGAAATGGGCAAGAGTAAAGGTAAAAGGAGATGGATCTGCAGTCCCAAAATCAATGAAAATAGAATGTGAAGGGGTAATCTTTGAATTACCGATATGGTGTGAAGCTCCGGCGAGTACATACAAATGTGAGGTAACCAAGCAGCCAACAGGGGGGGCAGCTATATGTGAGATAGGACATGTGGGTTGTTCAACTCAGGTTGAATTTACTCCTAAAAGAGTAACTGATCAATATTCTGACACTATGATGAATAGTGCTAGACCTATGAAGCACCACAACAAAAAGGATGTGGGCCCAGATGCTTTGGCTAAAGTTGTATCTGAAGAGAAGGATTTTAAAACAAATCGCACAAACCACATGCCAGGTCCTTTTAATGAAGAGATTGCAGCTATTCAATTTGAAGCTTCAGTGGTAAATCAATTGATTATTGTTTCGGAGGAAGCAAAGGAAAGCTATCAAAAAGCCATCTCAGATGAAGAGGAAAAAGAGATGAAGACGGAGAAAAAGAAAAGGAACAAGAAGCTATTCTTGAAGACAATGCAATGTTGAATATTGATGAGCACGAAGGTGAGAGACAAAATTCAGAGGAATTCTACAACATGATCATGCAGTCAAAAGAGTCTAATATGATTGTGAACTGGGAGATTGAAGAAGTTGTGCCTCTAAAAGATCAAAACTTAGAGGGAGAAGAAGATCGCGAATTTGAAGCATCAATTTGGGTACATCAAAATATCATCAGAATGAGCAAAGAATTTGGGGTGGATTTTAGTGGATGTGAGAGAGAAGCATTGGATCTTTACATGAAAATAGATAACAGAAGGCAAATGAATAAAAGGAAAGAAGCCACTCAGATTGTCCAGAATACAAAGAAGAAGGGACTCAAAGAGCTTAAAGGTCTTGATATTGGAAGCAATTTCAAGAGCAATGGAACAAGAAGCAGGGGGAAACAACAACAATCATAGCCAATGTCAGTGAATATCATTTCATGGAATGTCAGGGGACTTAATAAAGTCAGGAAAAGGAGATTGATTGCAAACTTGTTACTTAGCTGGAAGGCAGAAATCTACTGCTTCCAAGAATCTAAAATAGAAGGGGATATAAAGGAGATTGTAAAAGAATTATGGGGTCATAGACGGGTGAAATTTGCTCAGCTAAAAGCTAGTGGGACTAGAGGGTGTATTGTTGTAATGTGGGATGGTAGAATATGGCAGGGGGAGGTAGTTTGTGTTGGATTACATACATTAACTTGTAAATTTTCAGGCAAGACTCAGGAATATACATGACATCTTTCAGCTGTGTATGCTCCTAATGATAGAGAAAAGAGGGAGGAGTTATGGTGGGAGCTAGCAAGTGCAAGAGGACTATTTAGTGGTCCTTGGATGGTATATGGGGACTTTAATACTATTAGGTACCCATCTGAGAAGAATAATTGTTCCAGATTCATACGAGCTATGACTGATTTTTCCAACTTCATTGAAGAAATGGAACTGGTAGACATCCAATTAGCAGGAGGAGAGTACACATGGAGAAAAGGAGACAGACATATAATAGCGGCCAAATTGGATAGATTCTTGATATCTTCTGATTGGAATGAAGATTTTAGAAATATAAAGCAATCACTACTTCAGAGAGTTACATCAGATCATTTTCCATTGATGCTACAATCTGGTAGTTGGGAGCCGGTCAAATCATACTTTAAATTTGAAAATTGGTGGTTGCACGCTGAAGGATTCAAATACAGAGTTGAAGAATGGTGGAATGCTATCAACTATGAAGGAATGCCAGATTACATTCTAACCTTGAAGCTTAAATAGTTGAAGACAAAGTTAAAGGAATGGAGCAAAACTCTGCAGGGCAATTTAACATTACAGAAAGCAAGTATCCTTAACCAACTTGCTGCACTGGAGGAGCTACATGATCAGAGAAGATTGACAGAGGAGGAAATTGTAAGGAAAACCACATTGACCATGGAGTATGAGGAGATTGCAAATCATGAAGAAGTTGCATGGAGACAGAGATCCAGGGCTCTTTGGTTAAAACAGGGAGATAGGAACACCAAGTTTTTCCATAAAACAGCCAATGCTCACAGGAGATTTAACAATATAGCTCAGTTGATAGTATAAGGGGAATCTTTGCAAAACCCGGAAGATATCAAGAGGGAAGTGATCAAATTCTATCAAAACCTATACACAGAAGAGGAGTGGAGACCTGCAGGTTCTACCAGAAACAATCAGATAATAACAACAGAGGACAATTCAATGCTGGAGAGTCCAATTGGAGAACATGAAATTTGGGACAGTGTTAAGGCTTGTGCAGGCGATAAAGCACCAGGACATGATGGTTTCACAATGGCATTTTTTAAACATTGCTGGGAAGTGGTTAAAAAGGATGTGATAGATGCTGTTCAAAACTTTTATGAACAAGGAATATTTGAGAAGAGCCTAAATGCAACTTTTGTTACTTTGATACCTAAGAAGGTGGGGGCCAAAGATCTGAGGGATTTCAGGCCTATCAGTCTGATAGGTAGTATATACAAAATTATATCAAAACTACTGACTGAGAGGCTAAAAAAGGTGGTCAACAAATTGGTGGATCATATGCTTTCTCTATATCCAGCTTGCATAGTATCCCCGGTTCCCTGTCCTTATAGCTAATGAATGCATTGACACAAGGAAAAAAAGCAGGGAACCGGGGATACTATGCAAGCTGGATATAGAGAAAGCATATGATCACTTGAATTGGAAGTTTCTGCTTGAAACCTTAAGGAATATGGGCTTTGGTGGAAGATGGATTACTTTGATAAAATACTGCATAACAACTGTGAGGTTTTCAATACTTATCAATGGAGAACCAGCTGGATTCTTTCCATCCCAGAGGGGTCTTCGACAAGGAGACCCGCTGTCCCCGTTTTTATTCATTATTGCTATGGAAGGCTTGAACGATACGCTAAAAAGAGCACAAACAAACAACTGGATCAGAGGCTTCAAGGTGAACTGCAGGGCTGATAGTAACATGAGGATTTCACATTTACAATATGCCGATGATACTTTGGTGTTTTGTGAAGCTGATATAGAACAACTGAAAGTATTAAGGGTGATATTCATTCTTTTTGAAGCAATCTCTGGACTACGCATAAATTGGCACAAAAGCTTCATTTATCCAGTAAATGAGGTAATGGAATTACAAAGTCATGCTGATATTCTAGGTGGGAATATAGGTGAACTGCCTACTGTATACTTGGGTATGCCACTGGGTGCAAAGAGTAAGTCAAAAGGAATATGGAATGGAGTTTTGGAGAAGTGTGAAAAGAAGCTGGCAAATTGGAAGAATTATTATCTGTCTATGGGGGGCAGACTAATTCTCATTAATCCTGTACTAGATGCTTTGCCTACTTATATGATGTCTCTATTTCCGATTCCAATCAATGTAGTGAAGAGAATTGACGCATTAAGAAGGAATTTTCTATGGGAAGGCAACAGTGAGAAGAAGAAGATCCACCTGGTCAAATGGAACTGTATGATGGCTAGCAAAAAGGGAGGGGGTCTAAGAATAAAAAACTTGAGAATTCAGAACCAGAGTTTGATGATGAAGTGGTTATGGAAGCTTGCAGCATATGAAAAATCATTGTGGACAGAGGTTGTTGCGGAGAAATATGGAACAGAAGGAAAATGGACAACCGAACCAGTGAGAACGTCTTATGGTGTCAGTGTATGGAAGTCAGTTAGGAATCTTTGGCCAAAACTGATTAACAAATGCAAGTTCAAGGTAGGAAATGGTAGAAAGATTTCATTGTGGGATGACAATTGGCTGGGACAAGGACCATTGAAGGATATTTATCCTGACATTTATTCCTTGAATCAGCAACAACAAATAAAACTATACGAGGCATGGACTTATAAGGGATGGAATCTTACATTCAGAAGAAGGTTAAATGATTGGGAGATTGAAAGAATAATTGACTTTTACAATACCTTGGAACGATTTAGTGGTATTAACTCTAATCAAGATCTTATGGTATGGCAAAGACATAGGCAGGGGAGGTTTACTGTTGGGTCTGCTTACAAGGAATTCAACGTGTATAACAATCAAGTGGGTTGGCGGCCATGGAAGATGATATGAAAAGTAAAAATTCAATATAAGGTTGCTTGCTGTACATGGATATTGGCAAAAGAGGCAGCATTAACACAAGACAACTTAATCAAAAGAGGATTCAATCTGTGCTCCAGATGTTACTTATGTGAAAAAGAGGCAGAGACAATTAGTAATCTTTTTTTGCACTGCAAAATCACTGCACAACTATGGAGAATATTCATCAGTCTAAAGGGAATTTCATGGGTAATGCCGGGGAGAATTAATGATGTTCTACATTGCTGGAATAAAGAGGGCAACAACTCTAGCTATAAAGAGAGATGGAGAATAGTTCCAGCATGCATATGGTGGTCAATATGGGAAGAGAGAAATCAAAGATGTTTTGAAGACAAGTCCAATAACATCGAGAAGATAAAGATGAAATGTTTGGCTCTTTTTTATTTTTGGTGTAAAGGAAAGTATATGGAGGATCATGAATCCATTTTTGATGTTCTAGATGCATTGTGAGATGATTAATATTTTCTTTTACACATTTCCATTGTAAATATGGGTGACTTCACTATTTTAGGGAACTCTTTTTATTAATATATAATATGTTACCTTCTTCAAAAAAAATCATCTCATTAAGGGTAAAATTTTAAAGTTAACTTGTTTAAACATATATAAAGATCAAAGAGGTCTTTCGTTTTTGGACAAGCTTCGACAGAGGGAGTAACATTTTAATGACAGTATTGCATGTTTGATAATGTTATTTCTTTCTTTCTTACACTTTATCTCATAATGTTGATGAAGCCGCACTTGCATGGTGGTTAATAAGGTAAATTTTGACCGATACACCTCAGCAAAATGCATCTGGTTACTAATACCATTTGCCAAAACTGTCCTATTTATTCAGTTTTTGACTTGTCTTGATAATAGCACTAAAAAATTTGTACAAAGGTGTGCATCACTTATCATACCTTTCTCAGCCATTTTGCTAAGATCAGGTGTACATTACTTGTTATATGCTGTAGTGCTGGTTTAAATTCTGATGCATAAATGTGATTATGAATGGAAAAAATTGGAGGAGGACTAGCTTATTTCTTTTCATGAATCTGAATCAAGTCTTCTGGATGGACTTCAAAAGGAAGTACGCCCATTATATGGGTCTAAGGGAGTTCGCAGTGTAACATCCTTGTTTGTAACCATAATCATGTTCTTCGCTACATGTACAGTTCCCTGACCAATTTGAATATTATATGAAATCTTTCCCAAAAAAGAGTCTGAAACACTATCAACATTTGTTTTTCAACAGACTGTCCATGTCCCCAAAGCAGTAATTAGAGCTGAATGCGGATTGGTGATAGTAGAAAAGTGTGCACTTGAGTGGGAGCTATTACAATTTCATACAATCTTGCTTAGATTTTATGGGAGACTAGTTGGTTGTTGGCCCAGTCTCCATTTGGGAAGCCCAGCTAGGCAGAATAGTAGATAAAATACTGGTATTAGTGGCTGTAGCAATAACAAAAATGGCTTTGAATATCATTAATATGTATTTTTGGAGCAATTATAGACGATTGCTGAGTTTGACATATCCTTTTTTTAGGTGGTGAAGAAACTAACAGCGATAATGTGTCCTAGGCACCACTGGTCCATTGATATTCTGATATAGTTGCTGCTGTTATTTTTCGCATGGCAAGGGCCTTAAAAATTCTTAAAATTCCATGAATTCTCTTTCTATAGCGTAATATCCTCCCTAACATATTATTTTTTTCTTTATAACTGAGGCGCACGGTTCAACACTTGGTAAATAATGGGCCCATCCATCTACCCTTCTTCACTTAAATATGCTTTTGTCTGCGGGATACCTCAAACCTGTAATGTGCATCTAACCAACATATCACGTGCTGCGCTCTTACCACTAGACCAAAGCTATGGGGCTCCTCCCTAATGTATTCTTTCTTTTTGAATTGCAAAAAGAGTTCATCGACTCCCCGTTGAGGGGATTGCTTTTGTAGACTTTGAACTTTCATTTATGTTGGTGCAGCAATTTATATTTGAGTTTTCTAAAAAAGAAACACATGTTTAGGATTTCCTGGAACACATCTAATGAGCATCTCTCCTATATCTGGCACTAAATTTGACAGGTGGATCTCCAGATCGGGTATCTGTGGAATCTGGGGCAAAAAGGTCCAGTATATCTTCAGGTGGTAGGATTCAAGATCGCAAAGAGTTTCTCCATAGGTTTGTAGATAGTGAAAGCCTGACCGAAAACCTCAGAACGTGGTATGAAGAAACAGCAGAAAATTCAACTTGCAATGAACCCTCTTTTGATGTCCCTTTTGAGTTGATAGATCTTCAAAAGTTTGATTATGCTTTGGGAGGAGTTCCGCTTCAACAGCTGATTCGTATGCCTAGTGCTATTTATGCCTCAACTTCCGGCGCTACGGAAGCTACTGCTTATCTTGCCCTGGAAGATTTTTTACATGCAAGTGTGAGAGGTTTGTGGGAGGCATTTTGGGGTGAGGATGAAACTCTGCCTTTCTATGTTTCTTCGGTCTACAATTCTAACCTGAGATTCTATCAGGCTGAGAAAGCTATTGCGAAAGGGAGACTTGAAGGTCTTTGTGCCACAGCTGTAATGCTAAAGAACCCAAGGCATCCACAAGGGAAGTGGGATGATATTCTGGAACTTGCTATTCTAAGGCCTGATATTGGAAACCTTGCTACAGTAGAGAAAGACTGTACGCCTTCTCTCTCAATTTTAGGTGAAGCTTTATTCTTTGCGCTAAGAGTATTGCTTGCGAGAAGCCTCAGCAGATCCAATATTCCTCTCAGTTTGAATTCAGTTTTCGTTCTTTTAGTTGACACTCAATATGGTGGGGTCCTGAAAGTTGAAGGAGATATAAGCAAGTTAGAAATGGATTTGAATGATGTATATGGTTGTGCTGCTGAATGGATAAAGAATAATGCTTTAATTACCATTTCCCCTATTGATAGGATCTGGAACAAGCTTGGGAATGCTAATTGGGGAGATATCGGCGCTTTACAAGCACTTTATGCAACCTTCCACTCTATCACACAATATGCTGGAATGTCAAAGAATTCGGTTGAAGATCTGGCTGCTGATCATAGCGCTCGTCTTCAGGCAAGAAGAATTGAAAGACAATTGGGGGATAGCAAGGCAAATGGAAATGGTTTATTTCGCTTCCAGCAGCGTAGTGCTTCACCTGAAATTGTTGAAGTACATGAGGAGGAGTCCTTCAGGTTAGAACCCGACAAGTCCATGAAGCTGGAAGTCGGTTCTATTGTGCTGATAGAAGACTCAAACTGGCAGAAGGGTTATCAGATAAATGAAGTTCTAACAGATGGAGAAATTCCGTATTATACTGCATCGTCTGTTGAAGATCCAGGTACGACTTTATTTTTGTATGTTGGTTCACATCCTTCTCAGCTGGAACCAGCATGGGAAGATATGAAGCTGTGGTATCAAGTTCAGAGGCAGACAAAGGTATTGGGTGTTATGAAGCAAAAGGGGTTGTGGAGCAAGTATCTACCTCAATTGAATGCATCTGGCCGGATAAATCACCCTGGCCAATGCAGGAGACCCAGCTCGGGCGGTAATTGTGATCTCCCGTGGTGTGGGACCCCAGTTTTAGTTACTAGTCCAGTGGGCAGAACAGTTGCTGATATGGTGAGACTTGGCCAATTTGGTACGGATGAAGCTATTAAGTGTTGCCATGACTGCTTATCAGCACTTTCAGCAGCTTCCTCAGCTGGCATTCGGCACGGTGATATTAGGCCTGAGAATGTCATTTATGTGAATTCTGGTGTGAGGCAACCATATTTCGTTCTCATTGGTTGGGGACATGCTATTTTAGAAGAGAGGGATCGTCCTGCAATGAATTTACATTTCTCCTCCACTTATGCCCTTCAAGAAGGGAAACTGTGCTCGGCCTCTGATGCAGAGAGTTTGGTGTACATGCTTTACTTCTGTTCTGGAGGTCAAATGCCAAATTTGGATTCAGTTGAAGGGGCTTTGCAGTGGAGGGAAACCTCTTGGTCAAAAAGGTTGATCCAACAGAATCTTGGAGATATTTCTGCAGTCTTGAAAGCATTCACAGATTATGTTGACAGCCTCTGCGGAACACCATATCCTATGAATTATGATATCTGGCTTACAAGGTTAAAGAGACATATCCCGGAGGAAGATCATGGGAAGCAGATTGATACCTCGAGTTAGAGATTTTGTTTTCAGCTACGGAAGCCCTGCATCACAAATACTTTGCATCTCTTGACAGTCTTTCAGGATCTCCAGGATTATAGAGGCCTTCAATAAGACCAATTTATTAGGTCCTCAATGCTGGGTAAGGAATTTGTTTTTGGCGTTTATCAACTTAAACAGTAGATCAATACGCGCTTCCTGCATCTTTGTGATGGTTGAATTATCTGTTAACGGTTACTTTGGTTGGACTATCCTCATGGAGAAATGTTATAGGAGAATCCTTGGTAAAATATAGTCCCTGCGCAATGTCTCTGGAGCATATAGTACTGCTTATCTGTGCATTTATTGGAACCAGGAACCTTTAGGCTATCAGCTTTTGCATTGATGAACAGTTGTTACTGAGATGTTTTTGTTTTCTGGTTAAATGTGATTATTTCTTGTAAAAACAGGAACTTTTGAGATTGCCTGAGTGAGATGTGTGATTGATTAATTTTACGACTTTTAGGAGTAGGATACTGTTCAGGATACTATCCTAAATCTGTACATGGAATATCAGATTCTGGTGTTTATGGACCTCCTGTTGGTAGTTGAAATGGTCGATGATTTATTTTTCCTTCCTGAGTAATTTCTTTGTGCGGAAAGAGCTATATACATTCTAGATTCGGCTGCAATTTTATGCTTCTAATTGGTTTGTTCTTTTACGTCTCTTGTTTCTTGATTTGCTGTTGAGGAATTTTCATAAAGTGTTATAGTTTAGAGTCTAATTACCATACGTAACTATATTTGTCTAATTACCGTACGTAGCCAATGTATCAATTTCGTTGTATCAACACAAACAGATATAGTCACGATAGGTTGTATGCATTCTCTCAAGTATCAGTGCATACAGTCGAGCACCGCATACAGTCGTGCAGGATACGGTCCCTTTCCGACTCAGATCTATATTTTCAACATACATTTTTTGAGTCACTGAATTGACAATCTGGGATAAAATTGAATATTTGAATCTTTAATATTGATCTTTTGAGAATATTTCGAGTCTCTTTCAGTCACCATATAATTGTTGAGATGATCGAATGCTATGACGTATTTAATTTGCAAGGTAAAGGCTTTGTCAATTTGCTTCTTCATTAAGCATATTGCTACTTCCTTCTCATAGCCAAGCCAACTGCGCATTTAATTACCATCCATCACTTAGTCCTTTACTGTAGGCATAAAGGCTTTTGCTGAAACACCTCTATTTCATATTCCTCTTCGACATATCTCGATTTTTTGCCGTATCTTTCTTCAATTCTCCTTGCGATTTCGTCAATATCTTCCTCTTTCTCTTCCCCAAGTTTTGGATGTGTACGAGGACAAATCGGATAAATAGTACGACACGTTTGTACATACACGTGGTCGGCCCTGATGAAGCGCATGATGAGGACGCCACCTTATGGGGACGGCAACATTCGAGGACGTCTTCACTTATGGCCGTACGCCGAGAAGGATGTGGCCCCGCCCTTGAAACACCAAGTCGGCGGACCTGTCTAGGAAGATGTCCCAAATCCCCTCGGTTTATATTCCGAATACGCTTTTAGTATCCGGGCGTCAATGTAATAGTTGGGCGAGGGGGCCTCCTTGCTTTATAAGGGAGGGCCTCCCCCTATTTGTAAGATCGATCAATTTTTAATAAGATATCTCTCTCTCTCTACATTGTTGTTCTCTCTATTACCAGCATTTCCACTGCTCACTTATTCTATACTCTTCATTAAACTTTATTATCTCTATATACTAATTATCCACGAACATTAGCCTAACGATCGATCTTCGAATTATATTACCATTGATTCCGATTATCCCATTGTTTATATTGATTGATTAGTTCAAGGGTATTCAACATCTTTTGAGCAAAACAATTTGGCGCCGTCTATGGGGATTTCGAGAATCAAACTCGTAGTATACATTCACGAAGCTCCGATCAAACAAAAAAAATACTCTTTGAGGATGGCTGAAAGTAACACGCGACCCACGGTTATGGCTGAAGTTACCACAAACCTCCTGAGTGCCATGAACGAGGCTGGGGGAAGCATAGCCATCAACGCTACTCCCTCTACCGCGCCCGAAGCTGAAGCCTCCCCCATACCCCTGGGAAGGGACTCCGATCCACAAGAGGCACCTCCAGCGGTCAGGAGGCTACCGGAGGAATGGCTGGCTAGCACCCTGAGCAGCCTGGTGGAAAAACCGCCGCAAAACTGCGAAAATGACGCTCCGTCTACCAGCAATACCACCGCAACAGACGAACAAGAAGAAACACGGACCAACAACCGACCTGTCGAGACCCAAGTGCATGATGATACACTGTCCTCCATCCGGCGAAAATCGGGCCCTCCGCGACCAGATGAAGGAGCACCAAGACAGGGTTGACAAGATTCTCGGGGCGCTTAAGCTACTACCTAAGCGGGACGTAGGAAGGTTCGTAGAACAACCTTATTCCGAAGAAGCAGCGCCCCACACTATCCCGAAAACCTTCAAGATGCCCCCATACCTGAAGGTGTACGACAGAACCACCTACCCCGAGGATTATCTCATCCACTACGTCACCACAGTAAAAGGTAACGACTTATCCAAAGAACAGGTACCGTCGGTGCTACTGAAGAAGTTTGGTGAAACGCTGACTGGAGTAGCGCTAACCTGGTATTCTCAACTACCCGCCAAGGCGATCTCAACCTTCGAGGAAATGGCTGATAAATTCATCACCGCACATGCCGGTGCCAAGAAAGCAGAAGCAAGGGTGAACGACATATTCGCCGTTCGACTGACCGCGGGCGAAGGCCTCGGGGACTTCCTCGCAAGGTTCAACAGGGTAAGAATGAGCCTGCCAAATGTGTCAGAAGGAATGGTGGTGGCAGCATTCCAGAACGGGCTCAATAGGGACGGCTCCAGAGCCACCAAGAAGCTACTGAGCCGGCTCATGAAGTACCCTCCCACCACTTGGGACGAGATCCACAACGCCTACTGTGCCGAGGTGCGGGCGGACGAAGAGGATCTCAACGGACCAACCCGGTGGCTAGTTGTCGTGCACCCGGACGCTAGGAAGGATCGACGACATGAGGGACGTCGGGAACTCCCCCCACGCCCCAGCAGAGAACGACACCAACCCTACGCAAGGTCTTCACTTCCGCCCCCGCGACACACGGATGTTGTGCAGCGTCACGTCGCCCCACTCAGAAACGACCGAGGTACGCCCCCTTTACTTTCATCACATAACTTTTGTGTTTCGCCCTCAGAAGTGGTGTACGCGCTAGAGAAACTCGGCACCAAGGTGCAGTGGCCCAAAAAGATGAAGTCAGACCCAGCCACGACGCGTCCACGAAGGTAAATCTTCAAAGTGAATCGGGTTGTTATAACCCATATCCACACACGTTAGTTCATTCCATAAGTTAGATAACACAAATCCAAGAAGGAATTATCCTTGAGATGATAAGAAGTTAATCCGATTAATCTTAAGTGATACAAGGGTGCATAAGGGTGATTAACAAGTATTAGACGTTAAACGAATCAAGGATGTTGTAACTCGTACTTTTGGGTAAACCTATAAATGCTTAGTATACTTAGGAGGTCACGATTTAAGGTATTTGAATCATATAATATCCGTATCATAATTCTTGAAGTCAAACGAGTTATGAAACAAAAGTCGACAAAAGTTGTTGCAACTTAGGTTCATAGTTTTACCTAAACTTTAGGTCAAATGTTATTAAGTATTTCTCCCAATATACTTGTAATTACGGGGTGATCTACCCACCAAATTGAAGATCTATGAGTCTAGTTTCCAACGCATTAAACGGTTTAGCAATACGACATTGGAATAGAGAGATATAGACATTTTCGTGAGACCGCACAAGCTGCTAGGTGCAAGTAGGTGAGTCACCTACTTGGTTAAATGTCGGCCCAAAAGAGGGAATTTCGGGTCAGAAAAGCAGCCCATTAAAAGGCTTATCTTCTGCAATATATACCTCTTTATATTTCACAAATAACCAGACCTAAGACCCTGCAAAGTTCCTCCCAAAAATTATCCACAAACCCTAATTGATTTTCCCTCTCTTTCAAGTTCAAATTGGGGGTAAACACTAGAGTTTGAAGAACCAAGTTAAAGGCTGAGTTATCCAACAACAAAGGTGACTTTACTGCTATATTTCATACATTTATTCTGCTGTAAATTCATGGCAATTCGTTATATACATGTAAGAACTCACGGGACGGTGATCGGAAGCCGTGAGTTCAAGTTATTCACTTGTAGCGGACTGTTTTGTGGACTGTTTTGTGTTGCTGTTGGGCTGCGTTTTTATTACTGTTTTGTGGAGTTTTGGAGGAGGCAGGGTGTGGAGAAACACCATATATATGTTGGGTTGTGGTCTGCTAGTTCTTGGTAATATTTTTGGGTCGTTTGATACGACTATAGTGGCCGTCATATGTATGATGTGATTAGGTTGTGTGTGGACTCTGTTTTGGAAGGCTCAATATGTTTATTATTGATGTTGTTTAGGCTGTTTGGTGATTGTTTTGAATGGTGTGAAGTCCTATATATAGGGGAGGTGCTGTCCGTTTCATCACAAAATAGATTGTGGTTGGTACATAATAGTTGCGACGCTTAAACGTTAACGATAGTGTCATTTCTCCTATTGTAGACTAAGGAGTCGTGACGTTTGCATAGCTTGAGGTTGTGGAAGTATATACAAGGTATGTGTGGCTGTCCCTTTCCTTCTTTTGCACGACTCCGATTAACATAATGTAATGAACGAGCTTCCAAAGATACTCTATTCTTAGAAGCTAGCAGTACTTACATTGTTTCCCCTCTTATGGAACGATTGATGTTGATGTTGCTTCTCTTATTCTTATGTTATCAATCTTGTTGGTACTTCCCGATTCCTATAAGGTTCATAGTGAAGAGTTAGTCCTAATAAGTTGTACATAGGATACCTGTCAAGACCCGGATTTTTCCCCTAACATCGGGATTGTGATGGCGCCTACTCTAGTAGCTAGGTATCTATTTTACTCTACCGAGCCGCACTATAGTCGGCCGGGTACGGCACCTATTGTGCAACCACTGATCAATTGGGTTTTACCGAGCTCCACGTGGCCGGGTACGATTCTACCGAGCCTTATAATGGCCGGGTATGTTTTTACCGAGCCTATTACGGCCGGGTACGATATGATGATGATGATGCCCACAGAGGCGTATGTTTTAAAAGATTATGTATTTATACATATGTATCATGTATTTCATGTCAGTAGCCCTCAGAGGTACTCAGATGTTACAGGTTGTATATTCTCTATCCCTGCTCACATTGCTGTTCATATTTATGGTTCTCTGCCTTACATACTCAGTACTTTATTCGTACTGACGTCCTTTTATTTGTGGACGCTGCATGTCGTGCTGCAGGTCCTGATAGACAGGCAGGTGTAGCTCCCCCATCACAGTAGGTTGTCCAGTTCAGCGGTGATTGGCGAGATCCCTTCTCCGGACTTGCCTTGGTCTTGGTATGCATTTTTGTTATAGACATTATGGGTATGTCGGGGCCCTGTTCCGGCTATGTTGCAGCACTTATGTTCCTTTAGAGGCTCATAGACAAGTGTCGACTCATGTATAGTTTGGTATGCCTTGTCGGCTGGTTTTTGTTGTATAGTCTTTCATTTTAGCGTGGAAGCTTGTACCATGTTTCTTGATTGTCTGTTCATCCCATGTTATGTAGGTTCATGCAATCATATTTTATTGGTGGTTGTTCATGATCCATGTCTACCATTTATATTGGTCTAGTCAGCCTAAAAGATAATAAAGAAGGTTAGATAAAAGGTACGTTGGTGCTTGGCAAGTATGGTCGGGTGCTAGTCATGGTCCTCCAGGTTGGGTCGTGACAAACTTGGTATCAGAGCAAGTCTGTCCTAGGGATTGTCTATGAGCCGTGTCTAGTAGAGTCTTGATTATGGATGTGTAGCGCGCCACATTTATAATCGGGAGGCTACATGACATCTAGGGTTGTTACCTTCTTCCCGAATCTAGATCGTGCATAGAGTTGAGTCGTAAGTGTTCGTCTCTAATATTCACCTTGTTTTCTTTCAACGATGCCTTCGACTAGGAAACAAACGATTAGTAGACGGCTTGATACAGTTCCCCATAGTGACCGCATAATTGGGTGGCACCCAGCACCTCCAAACCGCTCAGAGTGAGATACCGTCTCATACCTCATCTACTCCGTCTCCTCCGGAGGATATTAGGTGGCACCCAGCACCTCCAGCTCCTCCGTCTGGCACTACAGACCAGGATATGCGGAGTGCTTTGCAGTTATTGACTAGCTTGGTAGCTGCTCAGGCTCAGAGGCAGAATATAGGTGCTGCTGATAAACCAGTTAGTACAAGAGTTCGTGATTTTATTAATTTAGACCCTCCAGTGTTTACCGGATCAGACCCCAAGGAGGATCCGCAGACTTTTATTGACCGGGTTCATCGTACACTACGGGTTATGCATGTTAGTGATACAGAGGCAGTAGAGTTGGCTTCTTATCGGCTACGGGATTTAGCGGTTCTTTGGTATGATAGTTGGGAGAGATCCAAGGGTCCGAACGCTCCTCCAGCTGTGTGGAAGGATTTTTCTGAGGCCTTTCTTCGTCACTATTTGCCAGTTGAGATACGACGAGCTAGAGCTGATAAGTTCTTGAACCTTAGACAAGGTAATATGAGTGTGCGAGAGTATAGTATGCGGTTTGATTCTTTAGCAAGGTATGCTCCCCATATGGTGGCCGAGATGAGTGATAGGGTGCATTTGTTCGTGAACGGGTTGGGACCCCATCTGATAAATGAGTGTATGACAACCTCCTTGGTAGAAGGCATGGATATTTCCCGTATTCAAGCTTATGCTCAGACCTTAGAGGATCGTAAGCGCCAGCAGAGGGCAGATAGGGAGCAGGATAGGGGCCAGCATAAGAGGGCGAGATTTGCAAGGTATTCCGATGACTTAAGAGGCAGCGCCAGGCCCCAGTCTTCGAGGAGTTCGGCGCCATCTGTAGCTAGTGCTCCTCCACAGTTTCATAGGCCTCGATATGATCGATCCTATTCTGGTCCAGGCCAGAGTTCGCAGGCATCTGGATCGCGACATCACAGGGATACTAGTCAGACGAAACCCCCAACACCACGTTGTGATCAGTACGGCAAGGCCCACTTTGGACTGTGCCGTCGAGGTTCTGATGCATGTTCTTGCGGACAGCCTGGCCATATGATGCGGGATTGTCCTAACAGGGGAGGTGATGGTATGGCTCAGCCGAGATAAAGTTCTGGTTCTTCCTCATCAGTTCGACCTCCAGCACGGGGTTTTCAGCAGTCGACAGGTCGTGGTAGAGGTAGAGGTGCAGGACCGAGTTCGAGTGGTGCTCAAAATCGAACATATGCTCTAGTAGGTCGACAGGATCTCGAGTCATCTCCAGATGTTGTTACAGGTATATTATCTGTGTTTTCTTATGATGTATATGCGTTGAATGATCCGGGATCTACATTATCATATGTTACACCCTTTGTGGCTAATAAGTTTGGCATTGAACCTGAATTGATAAGTAAACCCCTTGCGGTATCTACTCCAATAGGAGATTCTGTGATTGCTAGAAGGGTATATAGAGGTTGCACTGTGATGATTTGTAGTCGTCAAATCTCGGCAGATTTATTTGAATTAGAAATGGTTGATTTTGATGTGATACTGGGAATGGACTGGTTGGCCTCATGCTATGCAAATGTTGATTGTCGTATGAAGATGGTTAAGTTTCAATTTCCTGGTGAACCCGTCATTGAATGGAAAGGGAACATTGCTACATCGAAAGGTAGGTTTATTTCCTATCTTAAGGCAAGGAAAATGATCTCAAAAGGTTACATTTATCATCTTGTTCGCGTTAGGGATGCGAGGCAAAGCTGCCTACTCTACAATCTATCCCCGTGGTCAATGAATTTCTAGATGTTTTCCCAAATGAACTCCCAGGCCTTCCTCCAGAAAGGGAGATTGAGTTTAGCATTGATGTGTTGCCTGACACTCAACCGATCTCTATCCCTCCATATAGAATGGCCCCGGCAGAGCTGCGAGAGTTGAAGGCGCAGTTAAAGGACTTGCTGGATAAGGGCTTCATTAGACCTAGCACTTCACCTTGGGGTGCGCCAGTCCTATTCGTGCGGAAGAAAGATGGGTCATTACGGATGTGTATCGACTATCGGCGGTTGAATAAGTTTACTATAAAGAACAAGTATCCACTTCCAAGAATTGACGACCTATTTGACCAACTCCAGGGTGCCAAGTATTTCTCCAAGATTGACTTACGTTCAGGATATCATCAGGTGAGGGTTAAGGAGAAGGATATTCCAAAGACGGCCTTTCGGACATGATATGGGCACTTTGAGTTCTTGGTGATGTCGTTCGGGCTAACAAATGCCCCAGCGGCTTTTATGGATCTCATGAATACTGTATTCAGGCCCTATCTTGATGTGTTCGTGATTGTATTCATTGATGACATTCTGGTGTATTCTCGTTCGGAGGAGGAACATGCGGGCCACTTGCGGATAGTATTACAGATGCTTCAGGATCGTAAGTTATATGCTAAGCTCGCCAAATGTGAATTCTGGCTGAACTCAGTAGCATTCCTTGGCCATGTGATATCTGACGAGGGTATTAGTGTCGACACTCAGAAGATTGATGCAATAAAGAATTGGCCGAGACCTACAACACCATCAGAAGTTCGTAGCTTCCTAGGGCTAGCAGGATATTATAGGCGATTTGTAGAAGGGTTTTCCTCTATATCAGCACCATTGACTAAGTTAACACAGAAAGCTACCAAGTTCCGGTGGTCTAACACTTGTGAACGTAGTTTTCAGGAGCTGAAGGATCGATTGACATCCGCACCGGTGCTCACTCTCCCTGAAGGAACAGAAGGATATGTGGTATATTGTGATGCCTCGGGTATAGGTTTGGGGTGCGTGTTGATGCAGCATGGGAAGGTGATTTCATATGCATCAAGACAATTGAAGAAGCATGAAAAGAATTATCCAACCCATGATTTGGAATTGGCTACAGTAATATATGCTTTGAAGATATGGCGGCACTACTTATACGGCGTCCATGTTGACATCTACACAGATCACAAGAGTCTACAATACATCTTCAAGCAGAAAGAGTTGAATTTGAGGCAGCGTAGGTGGCTTGAATTACTGAAAGACTACGACGTCGAGATATTGTATCATCCCGGTAAAGCCAATGTTGTGGCAGATGCTCTCAGCCGTAAGTCAATGGGAAGCTTAGTACATATTGATGCACGTAGATGGGGGTTGACTAAAGAGCTTCATCAACTAGCCAATATGAGAATCAGATTGTTAGACTCTGATGACGGAAGTGTTACTGTACAGAATACATCAGAATCATCTTTGGTAGCCAGAGGTAAAAGCACGGCAATATGAAGATCCTATCTTACTACGATTGAGAGAGAACATTCAGCAGTGTAAAATTACGGCTTTCGAGATCGGAGGAGATGGGGCACTGAGATACCAGGGCCGATTATGTGTGCCGAATGTAGCAGGGTTGCGAGAAAAGATTATGAATGAAATTCATCAATCCCGATATTCCATCCATCCCGGCTCAACAAAGATGTATCATGATGTCAAGGAGCAGTATTGGTGGGATAACATGAAAAAGTCTATTGCAGAATTTGTAGCCCAGTGTCCCAATTGTCAACAAGTAAAGATAGAACATCAGAAACCCGGTGGATTGCTTCAGAATATAGAAATTCCGACCTGGAAATGGGAGGTGATTAATATGGACTTCGTTATTGGATTACCTCGATCTTATCATAAGTTTGACTCTATCTGGGTGATAGTTGATCGACTTACAAAATGTGCTCATTTTCTGCCAGTTAAGACAACTTACTCGGCTGAAGATTATGCGAAGTTGTATATCAAGGAGATTGTTAGGCTTCATGGTGTGCCGATATCTATTATATCAGATCGAGGAGCTCAATTTACGGCTAACTTTTGGAGGTCTTTTCAGAAAGGTTTAGGCACACGAGTGAATCTCAGCACTGCATTTCATCTGCAGACTGACGGACAGGCTGAACGTACCATTCAGACATTGGAAGATATGCTACGAGCATGTGTTCTAGATTTTAAGGGAAATTGGGATGACCATCTTCCACTCATAGAATTTGCCTACAATAATAGCTACCATTCAAGTATTAAAATGGCCCCATATGAGGCACTATATGGGAGGAGATGTAGATCACCAGTTGGATGGTTCGAAGTCGGTGAAACAGAATTATATGGGCCAGATTTGATTCACCAAGCCATTGAGAAGGTGAAAGTGATACAAGAACGATTGAGGACGGCACAAAGCAGGCAAAAGTCTTATTCCGATGTCCGACGTCGTGATCTAGAATTTGAGGTTGGTGATTGGGTTTTCCTGAGGATTTCACCAATGAAGGGTGTTATGCGTTTTGGGAAGAAAGGTAAGCTGAGTCCAAGGTATATCGGTCCGTATAAAATTCTCCAACGAATTGGACAAGTTGCTTATGAGTTAGAATTGCCATCCGAATTAGAATTTGTCCACCCGATATTCCATGTATCTATGTTGAGGAAATGTATTGGTGACCCTTCTCGAATTGTACCTATCCAAGATGTTCAAGTTACAGAGGATTTATCATATGAAGAAGTGCCAGTGGCCATATTAGATCGACAAGTCCGCAAGCTGAGAACAAAAGATGTAGCTTCCGTCAAAGTATTGTGGAGGAACAAGAATGTGAAAGAAATGACATGGGAAGCGGAAGAAGAGATGAAGTCTAAATACCCTTACCTATTCCAGAATGATGATAACAAGGATGTTGGTGGAATGCAAGATACATTATAAAGGTGAAATGGCTTTACGAGGTAAGCAATAACTTGAGAACTCTCTTCCTTAATACAAAATGGTGATATGTAAATAATGTCCATGTCCATAATGCTTTGTGTAGCCTTGTGTGGTCATACTTTGAGCTTCACTGCTTGCAAATTTTGCTAGTGACCATTTTATGGGGGAAAATTGACCAAAAAATTTCCGCTAGAATCCACGATGATTTGGACTCCCCATAAACCCTTACATTCGAGGACGAATGTTCCTAAGGGGGGAGGGTGTTATAACCCATATCCACACACGTTAGTTCATTCCATAAGTTAGATAACACAAATCCAAGAAGGAATTATCCTTGAGATGATAAGAAGTTAATCCGATTAATCTTAAGTGATACAAGGGTGCATAAGGGTGATTAACAAGTATTAGACGTTAAACGAATCAAGGATGTTGTAACTCGTACTTTTGGGTAAACCTATAAATGCTTAGTATACTTAGGAGGTCATGATTTAAGGTATTTGAATCATATAATATCCGTATCATAATTCTTGAAGTCAAACGAGTTATGAAACAAAAGTCGACAAAAGTTGTTGCAACTTAGGTTCATAGTTTTACCTAAACTTTAGGTCAAATGTTATTAAGTATTTCTCCCAATATACTTGTAATTACGGGGTGATCTACCCACCAAATTGAAGATCTATGAGTCTAGTTTCCAACGCATTAAACGGTTTAGCAATACGACATTGGAATAGAGAGATATAGACATTTTCGTGAGACTGCACAAGCTGCTAGGTGCAAGTAGGTGAGTCACCTACTTGGTTAAATGTCGGCCCAAAAGAGGGAATTTCGGGTCAGAAAAGCAGCCCATTAAAAGGCTTATCTTCTGCAATATATACCTCTTTATATTTCACAAATAACCAGACCTAAGACCCTGCAAAGTTCCTCCCAAAAATTATCCACAAACCCTAATTGATTTTCCCTCTCTTTCAAGTTCAAATTGGGGGTAAACACTAGAGTTTGAAGAACCAAGTTAAAGGCTGAGTTATCCAACAAAAAAGGTGACTTTACTGCTATATTTCATACATTTATTCTGCTGTAAATTCATGGCAATTCGTTATATACATGTAAGAACTCACGGGACGGTGATCGGAAGCCGTGAGTTCAAGTTATTCACTTGTAGCGGACTGTTTTGTGGACTGTTTTGTGTTGCTGTTGGGCTGCGTTTTTATTACTGTTTTGTGGAGTTTTGGAGGAGGCAGGGTGTGGAGAAACACCATATATATGTTGGGTTGTGGTCTGCTAGTTCTTGGTAATAGTTTTGGGTCGTTTGATACGACTATAGTGGCCGTCATATGTATGATGTGATTAGGTTGTGTGTGGACTGTTTTGGAAGGCTCAATATGTTTATTATTGATGTTGTTTAGGCTGTTTGGTGATTGTTTTGAATGGTGTGAAGTCCTATATATAGGGGAGGTGCTGTCCGTTTCATCACAAAATAGATTGTGGTTGGTACATAATAGTTGCGACGCTTAAACGTTAACGATAGTGTCATTTCTCCTATTGTAGACTAAGGAGTCGTGACGTTTGCATAGCTTGAGGTTGTGGCAGTATATACAAGGTATGTGTGGCTGTCCCTTTCCTTCTTTTGCACGACTCCGATTAACATAATGTAATGAACGAGCTTCCAAAGATACTCTATTCTTAGAAGCTAAGCAATACTTACATTGTTTCCCCTCTTATGGAACGATTGATGTTGATGTTGCTTCTCTTATTCTTATGTTATCAATCTTGTTGGTACTTCCCTGATTCCTATAAGTTTCATAGTGAAGAGTTAGTCCTAATAAGTTGTACATAGGATACCGACCTTACGTCACTCCGAAAGGTCTACAAGGTGTTTCCATGAGTCGAGCATGCATTATATATATGTATCTATTTTACTCTACCGAGCCGCACTATAGTCGGCCGGGTACGGCACCTATTGTGCAACCACTAATCAGTTGGGTTTTACCGAGCTCCACGTGGCCGGGTACGATTCTACCGAGCCTTATAATGGCCGGGTATGTTTTTACCGAGCCTATTACGGTCGGGTACGATATGATGATGATGATGCCCACAGAGGCGTATGTTTTAAAAGATTATGTATTTATACATATGTATCATGTATTTCATGTCAGTAGCCCTCAGAGGTACTCAGATGTTACAAGTTGTATATTCTCTATCCCTGCTCACATTGTTGTTCATATTTATGGTTCTCTGCCTTACATACTCAGTACTTTATTCGTACTGATGTCCTTTTATTTGTGGACGCTGCATGTCGTGCTGCAGGTCCTGATAGACAGGCAGGTGTAGCTCCCCCATCACAGTAGGTTGTCCAATTCGGCGGTGATTGGCGAGATCCCTTCTCCGGACTTGCCTTGGTCTTGGTATGCATTTTTGTTATAGACATTATGGGTATGTCGGGGCCCTGTTCCGGCTATGTTGCAGCACTTATGTTCCTTTAGAGGCTCATAGACAAGTGTCGACTCATGTATAGTTTGGTATGCCTTGTCGGCTGGTTTTTGTTGTATAGTCTTTCATTTTAGCGTGGAAGCTTGTACCATGTTTCTTGATTGTCTGGTCATCCCATGTTATGTAGGTTCATGCAATCATATTTTATTGTTGGTTGTTCATGATCCATGTCTACCATTTATATTGGTCTAGTCAGCCTAAAAGATAATAAAGAAGGTTAGATAAAAGGTACGTTGGTGCTTGGCAAGTATGGTCGGGTGCTAGTCATGGTCCTCCGGTTTGGGTCGTGACAAGGTCTCTATTAATGGGCCCAAAGAAAGTCGTCAGAATGCTCAATCAGGGATACCTGAAGGAACTGCTCAGCGACAAGGGGAAAGCTAATTTTGGCCGCGGATGGGAGCATTCCAGGGGACCCCCAAAGCCACCCTCCCCGACGCGTACGATAAACATGATCGTCGGGGAAGCGGATGACGCCGCCGTCAACCACGTCAAATTCACCAACACGCACCGACTGAACAAAACTATCTCCCACGAACGGTACGATGACCTCGAAGGAAGTATCACCTTCGATAAGTCTGACGCTGACGGTTTGTGTTTCCCTCACTATGATGCTTTGGTTATTACCCTGCGTATCATTGATACCGATGTCAGGAGAGTCATGATCGATGACGGAAGTGGTGCCTGCATCATTCATCCGAGAGTCCTCACTCAGATGGGACTCGAGGATAGAATCACTCCCAGGTGCATAACTCTAACCGGTTTTAACAATGCAGTGGAGCGCATGTCAGGAGAGGTGACCCTGCTCGTCCTTGCGGGAGGTGTCACCCTAGAAACGACCTTTCATGTGATGAACCAGAATACGGCCTACAACATCATCATCGGACGCCCATGGATAAACGCCATGCGAGCGGTCCCATCAAGCCTGTACCAAGTAATCATATTCCCTACCCCATGGGGAATATTCAGCATCAAAGGGGAGCCGCGCACAGCACAGGAATGCTATAAAATAGCGCAAGATTGCGCTCACACAAAACAACTGAGTAGGGAAAGCGCGAAAGCATAGCAATCAATCACGTCGGGGACTCAAGCAGACCCGACGACCGACGCCATAAGAGATCCAGACATCGTAGAAGCTTGTAATGCTACGACCGAGGAGCTTGACCCGATTCAGCTAGACCAGAACGACCCTGAAAAGAAGGCCTACATCGGTCACGGGCTCGCGAACCCAGGTAAGTACCATGAATTTCTGACTAAACACGTAGACATGTTTGCTTTTTCCGATGTAGACATGCCAGGGATCTCTCTGGATATCGCCACACACCAGCTCAACGTGGATCCATTACATCCACCAATAAAACAAGGCCGAAGAAAGTTCAATGCTGCCATTAACGAGGTGGTCCGAGAGGAGGTAGACGAACTACTAGCCAATGGTTCCGTCAGGGAATCGAAGTACCCACAATGGGTCGCCAACGTGGTAATAGTCAAGAAGAAAAGCGGAAAGTGGAGGATGTGCGTGGACTTCACCGACCTAAACAAAGTCTGCCCCAAAGACTCCTTCCCCTTGCCCCACATCGATCAACTGATCGACGCCACAACAGGGCATGAACTATTAAGCTTCTTGGACGCCTATTCCGGCTACAATCAAATTCTGATGGCGGAGGAGGATCAGGAAAAAACCACCTTCATCACACACCAGGGTACTTACTTCTACAGGGTGATGCCCTTCGGGCTAAAGAATACGGGAGCCACTTACCAAAGGTTGGTGACCAAGATGTTCTCGGGAAGACTATGGAGGTTTACATCGATGACATGCTAGTTAAATCGGCGAAAAAGGAGAACCATATCGATCACCTACGAGAGGCCTTCGAAATCTTGAACAGTTACGGGACGAAGTTGAACCCCGAAAAATGCGCTTTTGGCATAGCATCTGGGAAGTTCCTCGGTTTCCTCGTATCACAGAGGGGGATCGAGGTCAACCCGGACCAAATCAAGGAGATCGCCTCGATACCCGAAGCGCTTACCAGCAAAAAACAGGTTCAGAAGTTGACAGGCCAAATAGCCGCCCTCTCCAGCTTCATCTCCCGATCATCGGACAGGTGCCACAAGTTCTTCAATGTGTTGAGGAAGGATAACGATTTCCACTGGAACAACGAATGCGTCAAGGCCCTCCAAGAACTGAAAGTATACCTAACATCCCCGCCACTGCTAGCAAAGGCGGAACCAAACGAACCTCTATTAATATACCTGGCCGTCTCCGAGGTTCCAGTCAGCGCAGTGCTCGACCGCGGGCAAAAGGTACGCAATCACCTATCTATTACATTAGCAAGACTCTAGTGGACTCCGAGACTCGATACCCACACCTTGAGAAACTGGCACTGGCGTTGGTCACGGCTTCCTGAAAGTTGAGAACTTACTTCCAATGCCACCCCATCCGGGTAGTGACCACCTTCCCTCTAAGAAGCATCCTGCACAAGCCCGAATTGTCGGGCCGCCTCGCCAAATGGGCCATAGAGCTTAGCGAGCATGATATCACCTATGTCCCCACAACCGCCATAAAATCACAAGTCCTCGCTGACTTTATAGCCGACTTCAGCGCCGGCCTCTCACCTGAAGCCGAGAAGGAGGCCCTGCAAACGGCCCCTAACATGGACCCCTGGATACTCCATACCGATGGGGCCGCGAACGCCTCGGGATCGGGACTGGGACTCGTTCTTGAGGTCCCTACGGGAGAGGACATTCGCCAGTCCATACGATGCCCCGAGATGACTAACAACGAAGCGGAGTACGAAGCCGTTATTGCAGGTTTGAAACTAGCCGCCAGGTACGGGGCCCGCCGACTGGTCTTGCACTGCGACTCACAACTTGTGATAAATCAAGTTACCAGAGCCTACCAGATCAAGGAACAAAGGTTACAAAAATATCAAGCCGAAGTCTGTAAATTGATGGCCCAATTCGACGAATGTCGCTTCGAGCAAGTACGTAGGGTACATAATGCAGAAGCCGACGGATTGGCCAAAATGGCCGCAGCGGCCACGAATCTGAGCAAAGAAACCACCGTCACCCTTATGCATTCCGCCATCAATCGCAGCGAGGTATTCTCTCTACACCTGAAACCAGTTCCTTTCATTCTTGCAGGAAGGGCAGCTACCGTACGACAAAAAAGAAGCTAGAAATCTTCGCACGCAAGCCGCCAGATACTGCCTGATGAATGTCGACCTCTACAAAAGAACTTTTGGACGAACCTGGCCAAATGCCTGGGGGCCCACTAGATGACTCCGGTACTGGAAGAAGTCCATGAGGGTCATTGTGGCACCCATACAGGAAATAGAGCACTCGTGCGGTGCCTGATACGGGCCGGTTATTACTGGCTCATAATGAAAAAAGACGCAGCAGACTACGTCCGGTGATGCAAGAAGTGCCAAAAGTTCGCTCCCATGATACACCAGCCGGGGGAACCTCTCCACTCAGTCACTTCCCCATGGCCATTCATCAAATGCGGAATGGATATAGTCGGACCGCTACCTCCCGGACGAGGAAATATATGCTTTTTGTTAGTTTTAACTGACTATTTTTCTAAGTGGGTAGAAGCAGACGCCTACGCCCAAATCCGCGAACAAGAAGTCATAGCTTTCATCTGGAAGAACATCATCTGTCGCTTCGGCATCCCCAAGGAAATAACATGCGACAACGGACGACAGTTCATAGGACATAAGACAACCGACTTTTTCGGCAAATGGCACATCAAAAGGACACTCTCAACGCCATATCATTCAGCCGCCAACGGCCAAGCGGAATCGTCCAACAACACTATATTAAATATCCTGAAGAAGAAACTTAAAGACGCCAAGGGACTGTGGCCTGAGCTGCTACCGAAAGTACTGTGGGCACACAGAACCACCCCCAAGTCCTCCACGGGAGAAACTCCCTACTCATTATTTTATGGGACCGACGCCGTCATACCGGTTGAAGTCGGCGAACCAAATCTCAGATATTCACACATGAGCAGAGACGAGAACGAACACAAGCCGACTACAAGACCTGGACGAGACCGAAGAAAGAAGAGAAATGGCCCACATCAGGCTGGTGGCGTAAAACCAGCCGATCGAGAGGTACTACAACAAGAGGACGAAAATCCGCCCACTCAAGACGGGCGATTACATACTAAAAGCCAAGACACTAGCATCAAAGGATCCCAACGAAGGAAAATTGGGAACCAATTGGGACGGACCCTACAAAATCATCGCAGCAGCAGACAAAGGTGCCTTCAAACTGGAGACCATGGACAGAAAGATACTCTAAAATAACTGGAATATCTCACATCTCAAGCGCTTCCACTTCTAAGAGACACCCCCCAAGTCGTACTCTTTTTCCCTCCGTCGGGTTTTGTCCCAATTGGGTTTTCTCGAAGAGGTTTTTAATGAGGCGACGAGGGAGATGTCCGGAATCATTTATATATCTATTCCGATGCGCTAAGCGCACCGGTCGGCACGAATAGCACATCACAGGGACTAGGGCTGCGACCATATTGTATGAAAGGCTACGGCCATCTCCAACAAATGAAGGGCTACGACCATATTTTATGAAAGGCTACGACCATATCCAATAAATGAAGGGCTACGTCCATATTGTATGAAAGGCTACGGCCATCTCCAATAAATGAAGGGCTACCGCCATATTGTATGAAAGGCTACGGCCATCTCCAATAAATAAAGGGCTACGGCCATATTGTATGAAAGGCTACGGCCATCTCCAATGAATGAAGGGCTACGGCCACATTGTATGAAAGGCTACGGCCATCTCCAATAAATGAAGGGCTACGACCATATTGTATGAAAGGCTACGGCCATCTCCAATGAATGAAGGGCTACGGCCACATTGTATGAAAGGCTACGGCCATCTCCAATGAATGAAGGGCTACAACCATATTGTATGCGAGGCTAAGACCTAAAAGTGTCCAAACAAGAAGGCTACGGCCCCCTCCAGATGAAGCAAATGGCTAAGGCCTAAAAGCGTCCAAAGGAGAAGGCTACGGCCCCCTCCAGATGAAGCAAATGGCTAAGGCCTAGAGACATCTAAAGGAGAAGGCTACGGCCTCCTCCAGACTGAACAAGAAGCTAAGGCCTAAAAGCGTCCAAAGGAGAAGGCTACGACCCCCTCCAGATGAAGCAAATGGCTAAGGCTAAAGGAGAAGGCTATGGCCTCCTCCAGACTGAACAAGAGGCTAAGGCCTAAAAACATCCAAAGAAGAAGGCTACGGCCCCCTCCGGATGAAGCAAATGGCTAAGGCCTAGAGACGTCTAAAGGAATAGGCTACGGCCTCCTCTAGACGGAACAAGACGCTAAGGCCTAAAAGCATCCAAAGGAGAAGGCTACGGCCCCCTCCAGATGAAGCAAATGGCTAAGGCCTAGAGACATCTAAAGGAGAAGGCTATGGCCTCCTCCAGACGGAACAAGAGGCTAAGGCCTAAAAACATCCAAAGGAGAAGGCTACGGCCTCCTCCAGGAAAAGCGAAAGCCTAAGGCATTAACAATTAAAAGTTAATAAAATGGCCTCTCTAAATGAATGGTCGAAATGACGGCCGCGTGAAACGCATAAGCCCGATCTCGCCCCAATTGGGACTTAGGCTAAGTGCCTTCGACGCCAAAAAATTGGTGCGCCCAGTCCAAGAAGGAATTCAGGCAGAGGGCCCCTCGCCGTACGAATTAAAGACTAAGGTCGACCTTGACAATGCAGAATTAAAAAAAAAAGAAAGAGAGAAAAAAGGAAGACTTGAGACATTAATCGAAAATAAGTCTTTATTAAAATATCGGTTACACATTTACAAAGGGATGGGGGCTACAAACTACAAAAATGCACAAAGCCCTACTCAACTATCGAAGCCGCCGCCATCTCCTACAGCCCCATCGGCGCCGTCCTCGCCATCTTCCCGGAATATCCTCTCAATCCAGGACCCGGTGCCCAGCTGATCCGCATCAGCAAAGGATCCGCCTGTCTGGGCCGGGGAGTCGGGGTCGTAGCCACATGCTTCACGAGCCACCCTAACCAGGCGATGCCGCTTGTTGACCTCTGCCTTGCTAGCCCTGCCGGCGGCATGAAGCTCCTCGAACACAGTTCGCCTCGCCTCGGCGTATACCAACATGTCCTGGGCTTTGCGAGGAATGTCCCCAGCTGGGCCAACTGCCTCCGCTTGGCGAACAACTGCCGTGTGAGCCAAGGCCGCCTGAAGCTCGGCCGACAAAGTATCGAGCTTAGCGCGAAGCTCATTTTCCTCCATTACGGCCACGCGCCCATATCCATTTCCTCCCCCCGCTCCTGGAGGAGGCTCTCTAGCTCGGCATTCCGAGCCACAGCGGCCAGCAAATCGGCATCCGCCCTCTCAATCTGCTCCGTCTGCTTACGCAGTTGCTCCTCCAGTGACCGAACACTCTCTCGGAGGAGGCGGAACTCCGGGGCATCTGAAAAATAGTTCGAGAGCGTCTTGTGCTTCTCGCGGGCCTCCTTGTACTTTGCCGATGCCTTTCGAAAGGTAACCAGCTTCTTCCGGTCCCTCTGGCTCCGCTCCACCTCCAGAATGAGAGTCTGCAAAAGAAAAGAGAAAAGCTGAAAACCTCGAAACGAAAGAATAAAAAAAGAAGAAGAAGAGAATGTACACATCGAGTTATACCTGCAGGGCGGCACCAGCAACGCGGCGGGACAGGTCGTGGTCGCTCACTGACTTCAACGACTCTGCCTCGGCATCACCGCACAACAAGGCAAAGTCCTTCATGGCGTTCCCGCTCTAATCCAACAGATTATAGTCTGTCGGAATCAGAAGTCAGCGCAACTGACCCACCTCCAGCGCATCCGTCCCAGCTTGTTCCTGTGACGGCACGCCTGCTGGTTCCGAGGCAGCCTCAGTTCCCGCGAGCTCAGTAGTAATAGCAGGTACGCCATCACCCTCGGCATGCGGAGCATCAGCACTCACCACGGCCGCACTCAACACTGCGGCTCTCTCCGGACAAATGGCGTCATCCAGAAGGACTGGCCTCGACTCAGGACAACGAGCTGCATGTCTCCTTCGTCCTTGGTCCACGACCACCCCTTTTCCAGTGAGTAGCCGACGCCTCTTGTGCTCCGCCGGCTCGTCATTCGTAGGAGCACCCTCCTCAGCAGAAGGGGAAGAGAGCTCTGTGTTCGCCCCATGTGCCATGTCAGTAGACGGCACAGGCGCGGAGCAAGAAGGACCAGGAGCGCCCGACACTAGGGACTCCTGAATGGCGTGGCTAAGGTCCGAGTCTGCAACCCCGGCCGCCTCATCGCCAGACGTGACTACGTCCGTCAGACCCTCCTCGAACTGGTCGACCTCAGGAAGGTCCTGCCTAACAGAGGCCACGAGCTCTGTTTTTGAGGAGGCGGGACTAGCGACACGGCGTCTCCGCCTCCGTGTCACATTTGAGCTACAGCCAAAAATAAAAATACATATATCAGCTACGGCGACGACCAAAGTGAAAGAAAAGAAAAACAAAAATTAGCAAGTTAAGACCATACTTGGAAGGCCGTACTTCAAACCGAAGGTAGCCCGCATCCTGCACTCCTCGGCGAAGGGGATCAGTCGATTCACCCGCGCCCTAATGTCAGGAACGGGTTAGGGCGTACGCGCCGCCACTACATAAGAAAAGCCAAAAAACATTAGCGCCTGAGAAACGGCATGACAATGACGCAATAAACCAAAACATGGAAGGAACGGATTGGTACTTAGAGTTGGCATTCCACACCTCCGAAAGGCCGGCCGTGTCCGCCACCAAGTCAGAAGTGCGGATGTAGAAGTATTTCATCCAGAATTGACGGTTGGGCTTGTCATCCGCCTCGACGAACAAGTCCTTTGTTCCTCGATTTTTCAATTGCAGCATATTGCCCCGCATGTAGTCGGGACTAAACAGCCGCAATAGGTGATGAACGAAAACATCCACACCAGCTCTGTCTGCGTACATCATTAAGATCCGACAGATCTTCCACGTATACGGAGTTAATTGGGCCGGAAAAATGTTAAAAAAGCGGCGTAACGCCTCCGCCAAGGGGTATATGGGGAGCTCGTATCCCATGATGAAAGGATATTCATGGATGGCGCAGAACCCCAATCGATGAACATATACCAGTTCATCCTCGGCCACCCTCATCTCCATCGTCTTTGGCACGTGGCAGATCACCCGGGGATTGTTTAGTTGCCTCTCAGTGAACGTAGACCTCTCCCACACATCAGCATCCGCCGGGTGAGAAAAATCATTTCTCGCGTTCAGGTCGCGAGGAAGAAGGTTGTTCTACTTCAGAGGGACAAGATCCTTCTTTTTCTTCTTACTGTCCCCAGACTGCCGGGAAACCGCAGAACCAGTCTCTGCCTTTTCCGGTTCTCTACAATGACTAACTTTAGCCATTCTTTTTGTTAAGATTGCTAGCTGAGTATCGAAAAGAATTTGGTAGCAAGGATGCTAAGAGAAGGAACACGAGTTGCCAAGAGTGTGAAAATGAGAGAGTATGAAGCAAAGTGTTTCTAATAATCTAAAAGAGAGGATAATATTGAAACTGCCTCCTATTTATAATAAGTTACTGCATGAAATTCGAAGGGTTTTTGCACCGGAAAAGAGGCAGGAAACCGAAACGTCAAATCGACTTTTATGACTAGCATTGAAAACAACAGTAATTATGGTGCATGCCTTCTGCAGGCGACGGTTCAAAAGAACGTGCCACGTATGCACGCATGCACAGAACCCGACGTGGGCTGGATCTATCCGCCCATCAAAGAAATGCCCCGGGCATATCTCCAATGGGCGGAGGGACTATCTGTATGAGGACAAATCAGATAAATAGTATGACACGTTTGTACATACACGTGGTCGGCCCTGATGAAGCGCATGATGAGGACGCCACCTTATAGGGACGGCAACATTCGAGGACGTCTTCACTTATGGCCGTATGCCGAGAAGGATGTGGCCCCGCCCTTGAAACACCAAGTCGGCGGACCTGTCTAGGAAGACGTCCCCAATCCCCCCGGTTTATATTCCGAATACGCTTGTAGTATCCGGGCGTCAATGTAATAGTTGGGCGAGGGGGCCTCCTTGCTATATAAGGGAGGGCCTCCCCCCATTTGTAAGATCGATCAATTTTTAATAAGATATCTCTCTCACTCTACATTGTTCTTCTCTCTATTACCAGCATTTCCACTGCTCACTTATTCTATACTCTGCATTAAACTTTATTATCTCTATATACGAATTATCCATGCACATTAGCCTAATGATCGATCTTCGAATTATATTACTATTTATTCCGATTATCCCATTGTTTACATCGATTTATTAGTTCAAGGGTATTCAACATCGTTTGAGCAAAACAGGATGGATAACCTAATGTATTCGGGAAACAATTTCTTCGTCTTCATTAGAATCAGAATTGTCCCGCATCATGAATGAAATAAGGAATAATCACATTAAAGTAATGACTACTGTTCATTAGGTCGTATATGATAGTCTCACAAAATTTAGGCGATTCGGGGCCAGTCACCTGAATTCATGAAGATAGCGTAGACATTAGCACACGAAAAATCAGAAATCGTGCTAAATTCCTATTTTATGGCCTTAAATTGCCAAATACGAGGAATGATCATGGAGAAACAATGACTATTGTTTATTAAGTCGTTTCTGATGGGCCCAAAATTTTTTAAACGATTCGGGTTCGGTCATCCGAATTTATGAAAATGGCATGGACAAAAATTGGAAATCATGCTGAAATCCTGTTTTCTCGCCCTAAAATGCCAAAAAACCTATGGAACGAGGAACAACCACGGAGAATCAATACCTATTGTTCATTAGTTATTTCTGATGGGTTCAAAAACTTTTATGCGATTCGGAGCCGGTTGTAACGACCCGGCGGATAGTTTTTGAAATATACGCCCGATTGCCAATTAATTGTGTTTCACAGGTGTATTTATGCTATTTTGATTTACCGGGATGTTCGGTTGAGTTTCGGAGAGTTTTGGGACACTTAGTCCCCAAATGAGAGATTAAGTATTAAAAAGTTGACCGTAGTTGGAACAATGTGAAGACGGCCTCAAAAGTGAAATTCAATGGTTCCGTTAGCTTCGATAGATAATTTCACGTTTAGGGGCATGGTCATATTGTGTTCGGATATCCGTAGCTAATTTAGGCTTGAAATATCAAAAGGTCAAAATTTTAAAGTTTTTGGTTCGATAGTGAGATTTTTGATCAGAGGGTTGGAGAGGGTCGAAATGAAATTCCAAGAGTTGTAGTAGTTCCATTATGTCATTTGGGATATGTGTGCAAAATTTCAGGTCATTCAAATGTGGTTTGGTTGGATTTTTTTAATCAAAAGTGTGTTTTAGAGTTTTCGGAAATTTTAAGCTTGAATACGAGGAAAAATAGGTGTTTTGATGTTTTTGAGCGTTACAAAGGTTGAAACAATTTTGAATAAGGTTTTTGGTTATGTTGGTGCCATTGGTTGAGGTCCCGGGGGCCTCGGGTGTGTTTCGGATGCTCAACAAAGCATTTTAGGTTGTTAAAAATTGCAAGTTTTTGGTTCAGATACTGCAGAGGGATTTTACCCTTCGCGTTCACGATAAAGGATCCGTGTTCGTGAAGGGTGGTTGTGAGCACGTGATTTTTGCCCTACATGAGAATTACTCCCAAAATCCAAAAATAGAATAATTTTTGTGTTGTGCGTGATTTTCTGAATTTTTGTTTGATTTTCTTAATTATTATCTGCATTTTTTATCTGTGCATGTTTATTTGTTAAACTAATAAAAAAAATACAAAATAATGTTGCATTTGCATTTAAGTCTTATTTAGAGTAATTAAGTTTATTTTTCAAAATATATAAAAATAAAGTCGAAAAATAATAATAATGCATCTTTTACGTTTAAATGCCTAGTTGTGTGATTTTTATTTAATAGATATTTAATTGGCATGTCAATTGTTGTTAAGTATTAATATCTATGTAGTTTTTATTTTTTACAATTAATTTTTTGTTTGATTATAAAGAAGGAAAAGAAAATGGCTGAAAATTAAGAGAAAAATTCGAATAGGGCCTTTAAATCCGGAGCCCAAACGAAACCAGCCCAAAACATCTCCTAAACCGGATCGACCCATTCCCCTCACACTTCCAAATGACCCGTTTTTTATTTTAATTGATTTAATCCCAACCGTTGGGTGTTATTATCCAACGGCCAGGATTAAAAGACTCAATTTCAATAAACCAAATTAACCAAAACCCTATCATTTCATCTCCCATTCTTCAGAGAAGCCGCCTCCTCCTACCACCATGAACCGTCAGCCGGAAATCGTTTCCGCCGGCGGCAGCTTTCCAAACCACCCCATCTTTTCACCCCAAGCTCGCCTCAACCTCCCCGTCTCGATCCCCCTATCAGTTAGTTTCAAACACCCCCGGAACTCCCCGAATCTCTACTTTTAGCCATGAACCCTAGTGGCGGCGCCGCCTCCATTTGACCCCAAAGTCTCACCCAACCTTTACCTCATCTCCCTCACACCCTAACCATCGTTATTTCCATTTGAATCTGGCCGGAAACCATTAAGCCCCAAAAACCGAGCTCTAAGAACCCTAAAACTCGAATTGGGGATTTCTTCATCGGATTTTATGGAGATTGAGGTCTAATAGACCTTAATTGACTTGTTTTCACTTGGAAAACATTTCAATTAAGGTCCTTTCGACCTCGAATACCAAAACCCAAAGTCGGCCAATTTCCAATTTTCCTGTTTTGAGGTAATTTTCTTTTCCCGTCTATTTTTTAATTGGATATTTGTTTGTTTTGTATATTTGCTTGGTTTAATTTTGTTGAATTCTTCTCGTTTTTCGCCTATTCTGTTTCCATCTCTTCTTAAAGACCCTTTGTTTGGTCAATTCTAATTCTGTGTTGTTTATTTGATTACGTATGTTGTAGAATACGTATTCGCGTCGATTAGCGTCGTCGAATAGTTAGCTTCATATTTTTCCAGCATTGGCCGAGAGTTTCTTGAATCACTTTTTTGCGATTGGTTGGTTATCGATTGTACATGTCGTAATCGTTTAATTGAATGTTTGTCGATTAGTTTCGTAGGTTCGTTTGTTAGAACATTGGGACAGAATTTCAGATTTGCTAATTTGATTCAAATTCGTGTTTGGATTGTAAGCTTTTAATTGTTGTGATTTCAAATAGGACTGGAATTGGTTATAGCTGTTGATCTTATTAGTTAAATGGTTTGTCAATTAAACACTAAAGACATCCTAAAATTGGTGTTTAAAAAAGGGATCAAAAGAGAATCTAATAGTGCAAATACAACTTGTTTAAGCACTGAGAAGTGGAAACCAGCACCGGATTTAATCCATGATTTAAAAAATGTGCACTGCACATGAAAAGTTAATGGAATCTGTAGGGCAGCTAAGTATTCCACTTAGTTTTTAAAACTTTAGAGTTTTTAAATGAAAATCAAGCTTAAAACAGTATTTGAGTGGGCTGGACAAATTTTAATTGATTAAAAAGGGGCTGCTAACTTGGATTTTAAGGCTATAAAAGAGGGGAATTCTCATAACAAAAGGGGGATTCAGTTTTTTTTTTGAAGAAAAAAAAAGATTTTCTAAAAAGTAGAGTTTCACACACACATTGGGTGTATTCTGTTGTTTGTTCTCAAACTGACAGTCCTGAAAGCTTAAGGAAACCATCTTTCTTGTTTTGTTGTTTTTGGATTTGCCTATTCACTATATTCGAGTGCTTCTTTGTTTGGAGCAATCTGTTAGGAATCCTTGGTCATTAGTTTTCTTCACTGGAATCTTCCTGTTGTTTGCTTGCCGAGATTCTGTTTGCTGTATTTTGTTGCTGCTTTTCGGTCTCAAATTCCTTGTTATTGTCACTGAGATTTCGCTTGGTCTAAAGTTTATTCTCGTTCCTTCGATTGATGTCCGGACTATTTTGATACTGATTTTATCAGTTTTTGGTCGTCGCTGGAATTAGTTTTGGTTGTTGTTTTGCTCCTGCTCACTATTGCTGTTTACTGATCCTTTTCCTCCATTTTTTTTCGAATTTCAGGTACACATCTCGAATCTCTACTGTAGTTCCGAGCTTTTAAAAGAAAAAGATTGAATGAAAGTGCTCGATTGTTGAATCCTGAACATATACTGTTGTTGATGTGTCTAAATATACACATACATTAGAATGGCCAACTCGACCTTATGTTAATGATTAAGCCAATGTGTGTTACCACAAACAGTGTAATTGAAAATATATGGATATCATATGCTATAGGTGCTTAAAGTTTATATATTAGTGACTGCTGGTTAGATTTATGACGGTAAGACTTCTTTTTCTTAAGGCATGAACCCGAATCTTGATTTGGCAATTAAAGAGTTATAGTTTATTACCATGTTGGAAGATTTGATTTATCCTAAATATTGGAGCCATTTTTTAAGCATGCATTTGAGAAAAAAACAGTTTTATTCGTCATTTTTGTATAATTGTATCACATTCATGTAGTACCATTATTATAGCTTCACTCGATAAGCTTCATCGGTTAGTGCTAAAGAAGCCACAGATTGTAATCTCTTTGTTGGCCATTTCTTTTGTTTTATTATTTCACGTAATGAGTTTTCATGTAAGGCTATTTCTTCGTTGTGCTTTTTCTTTTGTGGTGATACAGATTATACTATCTTGTATTAGCATTCTTTCGTTTTGAATTTTCATTGTGGATTATTAATAATAAAATAATAATAGTAATAATAATATTAAAAGCGGCTAGAGGTTAAAATTTGCACATGAGTTATGACATGTATAAAAAAAGATTTTAGCCAAATATAATAGTTTAAGCGACCGTGCTAGAACCACGGGATCCGGGGTGCCTAACACCTTCCCTCGGGTCAACAGAATTCCTTACTTAAAATTTCTGGTTCGCAGACTTCATTTGGAAAGTCGAAAATTTTCTCGATTCGGAATTTAAATAAATCGGTGACTTGGGACACCTTAATTTATTCCAAGTGACGACTCTGAAATAAATAGAATAATCCCGTTTCGCATATTGTCATTTAAATTGGAAAAACTCCCTTGTGCCTCTACCCTCCGGGGTAGGGGGCGCGCCAAAAGGAGGTATGACAGCTCTGGCGACTCTGCTGGGGAAACAAACCCAGAACTACTGGTTCAGGGTTTAAGAATTCGAGCTTTGAATAATTGTTGTATTTGGCTTATTTGTTATCTGATTTTGTTACATGTTTATATTTAATATGCTAAATGTTGCTTTTGCCGCTTTGATATTTTGTGAATTGTATATAAATTGTGCCGATACCCATTTTTCTCTTTTGAGTCTTTTGAAATATAATACCGGGCATTTGCTGGACATAGCCCGTTTTTCTCAAGATAGCTGTGGTGCTTGGCACCCGGTGAAGGATTTTGTAGTCACACATGTTTAGGCGGAGAGTATTGTCAATTAAGCCGGAAAGCCATGCTACCGGTGCACTGACACTCCTCGGCTCGAGTTGTCCGCTCGAGTAAAGCCAGTCTAGAAACCTTTTCCAACGGGATGATGACTTAGAATAACAAAACCTTATGCCGGATCCCCGATAGGAACGTCTATTTGCATCATGTGCATATTTTACTTAGGAGGCTCAACACAGGGGTTGGGCCTGTCTAGGACAGGTGTACCAGAAACAGAAGGACCAACTTGTTGCATCTTTCTCTTTGCATTTATTTGTTTCGATCTTACATGCCGACCGGTTTGTTATTAAAAAAAAAGGGTAAGAAGTTAAAGATGTCAACGTGAAATTAATTTTATGGAAAATGATATATTGAAGAAATAAAAAAAACAAAATGAAAAAAAAAAAAGAATCTCCGATTAAAATTTTGTTAATTTTAAATAGTTAGTTTCTTTGAAAATTTTTGAAAAAAAAGGAAAATAATCGCAAATAAATTTTCTTAATTTTACGAAAAATAGTTTAGTTTCTTTGAAAATCATTTTTCTTAGTTTCCTTTAAAAATAATTTTTGAAAAATGCAAAAAAATTTCCGATAAATTTTGTTGATTTTATTAAAGATAGGTTAGTTTCTCTGAAAATAATTGGTTTTAGAAATGCTGTTTAAAAAATAGTTTGTTTTCTTTTCTTAAAATGATTTAGTTCTTTTATTTCCGAACTACGCGGGTCTGATTCTCACCGGATGTGAGATACGTAGGAAACCTCACCGGTTTCGACCCCAATTTCAAAAAAAAAAGAATAAAAAAAAACAAAAAAAAAATATTGTTCGTTTAGTTCCTTCTTTAAAATCTTTCCTTAGAAAATTCAAAGAAAAAATAAAAAAAAACAGTAAAAGTAGTTTAACTAAACAAAAAAATGGTTTCGTTCTTCCTACTGTTTTCTTTTTTATGAAATAAAAAAGAAAAATCAATAAAAATTAAAAAACAATATAGGTTTCTTTCATTTTGAAGTACTTTTCTAAAAAAAAGGGAAACAAAAATTAAAAAAAAATATTTTTTTTATCCCAAAGCAGATAAAATTTTTTAGAAGTCTTTCTTTCAAAAAAGCAAAACAAAAATAAGCAAAATATAAATATGTTATTTCTTTTAAAGCGTTTCTTTCAAGAATTAAACAAAAACAAAATTAGTTCATTCACTTCATTCCTTATTATCCGAACTACGCCCGGTCTGATTCATGCGGGGACATGATACGTAGGCAATCCACATAAGATTCGACCGTCCCAAAAAATAAAAAAATAAAAATAAAAATAAAAAAAATATAAAAAAAAAAAAAGAGAAAGAGAAAATTGATAAAGAGAAAAAGAAGATGAAAGCAAAGGAAAGTATAAGACGGAGTAACGCATTACAATCGAATCCAAGTAGCAACACGATCAATTGTATAAGTGCATCACACCCAACGTGAGATTACTTATCCTGTTATGTTGTCTCAGACTAACCGTTTGTTTGTCAAACTCCAGGTTTTAGAAAAGGGTGGTTGATTTTGTGGTACTCTGGCCTCACATTCATACTTCACGAGGTCCAAAGGAAAAGTTCAACAACCCGTTGCTAAATCAAAAGAAAGTACCCATCCTTATTTCACAAGGTCCAAAAGAAGTGCTAACATGTCTGCAGAAATCCCTCTACCAACCGTTCCCATTTTGGAAGAGAGCTCCGTGTCAGCCATTCCGGCTACTGAGTCAGCAGTTGCAGAAGAAAACAGAATTTTGCGCTGTCGCATGCTGGAGATGTTAGATGACTGGAATAACGGGAAAGAGCCCCCAAGTCTGATCCCTGGGTTCCCCGAACTATTCCTCAAGTCAAGTGGGATTTCCAATACCCCCACCAATTACCCACCTACTTTGTTTGGATATTCTAATGTTACAACCCTCTCCGAATCACCCTCCACTTCCCATACTCGGGTGACAACATTAGATACATCTACAAGAACATCTGTTGGTTTGCCCGTTCCAATCATGGCACATCCCGACACACATACTCCTTTCTTTGATTCCTCTTATTTTACATTCCCGGCACTACCCCTTCCACGGGATCCTACCCAGTTTGCCGCCAATGTCTATCCTCAGCTCATGCCAAGCCAAAATCCAAAAACTCCCGAACAGGATGAAATGGCAAAAAGAATGAGCAGTTTGGAACAGAGTTTGAAAAACATGCAAGGTCTAGGCGGACAGAAGAGTGTTTCTTACGCAGATTTGTGCATGTTCCCACATGTCCATTTGCCATCAGGCTTTAAGACGCCGAAGTTCGAAAAGTATGATGGGCATGGCGACCCCATTGCTCATACAAAGAAATACTGCAATCAATTGCGAGGCACCGCCGGTAGGGAAGAATTGCTGATGGCATACTTCGGAGAAAGTTTGATCGGGATAGCATCAGAATGGTAGATGGATCAAGACATATCTCGATGGCACATCTGGGACGATTTGGCCAGAGATTTTTTGAAACAGTTCCAGTACAACATTGACATTGCGCCAGACATGAATTCTTTATCGAACTTAAAGAAGAAACCTTTAGAAAGCTTCAGAGAATATGCTATTAAATGGCGAGAGCAAGCATCCAGGGTGAAACCCCCTATGGACAAAATAGAAATGATCACTACTTTCCTTCAGGCTCAGGAACCAGACTATTTCCAGAACATGCTGTCAGCAATGGGAAAGCCTTTCGCAGAAGCGATCAAGATTGGGGAAATGGTAGAAAATGGTTTAAAGACGAGAAGAATTTTGAGTCAAGCGGCCATTCGAGCGACCTCCCAAGCAATCCAAGAAGGGTCTGAAGGAATAGCAAAGGGTAGGATGAAAGAGGAAACGTCCATGGCAACTTCGGGTGATAGAAGACACCACGCTCCTAGACCCATCTTTTCAGAAAGAACCCCCCAGCATTATTACTCTACTCAGGAAATGTCCTATATCCCTCAACCGTACGCGGTCATGAATGCTCAACGCGACCGCAACAGCATGTTAGTATAAACCAAACTCTATTTCCAAGAAATCAGCCTCCCCACCAGAACCACTATAATCCTCGACCTCCGCAGAATAACTTCCATCCTTGGGAACCACTAAAGAAATTAAACTTTACCCCAATTGGTGAATCTTACTCTTGTCTATTCCCGAAACTTGTCCAAATGGGTCTACTACAGCCGGTTCCTCAGAATAGACAAAACCCGGCATCACCTTCCTACAAAGCTGGTGTCAGATGTGCATATCATTCAGAGGCAGAGGGCCACCATACTAATGACTGTTGGACTTTGAAACAAGAGGTGGAAAATTTAATAGAGCAAGGGAAGATTGTGTTGAAGGATGAGGATGTCCCAAATGTGACCAATAATCCGCTGCTCGCTCACAATAACGGGCCGATAATTGGGATGATTTGTGAAGACGAAGAATTTGATCCAGCGCTTAAGGCCATAATTGCTATTGCTGATGACGTGGAAAGGAAGCCCAAGGCGGCCCCGAAACAAGAGAAAGGGGAAAAGAAGAGTAAAATCACTGAGTTCGAACCAGAAAAGGAAATTGGTGCACCTAAACAAGCCTATGTGGCATGGGGGGCAATTAAGACACCACGGCTGAATGAGCCTGTGTTTGTTGGACGCGTACCACAAAAGCTTAAGGACCGTCAAGAGAAAGATAATGAGGATTTCATGACTGAAGAGAGTGAAGGAAAACATGAGGCAAAGCTCTGCGATACCCACATGTTCGAGCCAGGGAAATGGACTATCACCGTTGAGATGGGATCAGACACTAAACTCCCAAACTGAAAGGCTAGGCCATTCCCGATCGGGCGGAAGCCCAGTAAATTTGTCCTGCCGCATTTTTTCTGCATCCAGAGTTTATTTCAGGGTGTAAATTGGATGTTTCTTTTAGTTTTGTCTTTAAATTTCCGAATGTGAACCCTGTTTATCCTTTCGATTCCAAGAAATAAAATTAATATTTCATCGCCCGTTTCCTTTTCTTTTGTTATTTTTTATTCTTTCAGATTTGTTTTAGTTTTCTTTTTCTCTTCTCTTTAGTTCAAATCATGCAGCTTTAAATAACATGACATGCTTGCGGACTTCAGGCCTAAATCCCAAAACGCTGTTGGAATTCAGAATAATGAACCGAGAGTTGAAATGCACAAAAGTTTATTTTGAGGAAATGAAACAAAGAATTGGAATAACTGAAGGAAAATTAGTTCGCATACAAAAGGGGTGTGTTGTATTCATGGAATACCCGAGTAATTATCCCAACAAAGAATGACCCATGCTTGCAACAAGAAAGTGCGGCCCAGGAATCTCGAACAACCGGCGTTAAGGCGTATTCCCCCTCATTACCAAGAAACAAAAGGAAAAATTCGCTCCTAATTGGAAGGATCCATACATCATCCAGGAACACTGTATCTGGGAGACATTAAAGGAAATGATCTTGAAACGGCAGTCAATACAGATGCAGTATAAAGGTATGTCAAGACCTCCGGCTGCGTTGGCTTTTGTATAATTGAGATGACGAAGGCTTTCTTTCTTACTACCCCAAACACTACAAATCCTTTGTAATTTGAGCCGGTTATGTTCCTTTTTTGTTCACCCTCTTTGGAACCCGAAATAAATAATAAAATAAAAATAAAAAAAATAAAAAAAAAAGAAAAAAAAATATATATATATAAACAAAACAAAAAGACAAAAACAAAAATTATTCACCTGAACTACGTTCTGACTCGATTCCGAAAGGATACGTAGGTAACCTCTCCCTGAGGTTCAGTCACACCAAAACAAAAATCCCAATTTCCCCAAAAATTGAAACTGGGGCAGATGATATTACGGTTCAGTTTAGATCCGTCAAGATGGTTCCAGAGTTGTAATTCCATTCAAATTACTTTTTACCCAAAAACCTTGTTCAAGTCCTTCAGATCAATTAGCAAAGGCAAGGAAGTGAAAAATGTCATTGACGGAAATCTGACACAGCCTGAATTGAGAGAAACAAAATGAGAGAGTCTTATCGGTGAAAACCTTCGGGCACCATAAGGCGATGGCGATTGGAGAAGCTAAAAATGAGAGAGTCCGTTTAGTGAAAACTCGCAAAGAGCACTATCAGGCGACAGTGAGAAGAGAAATGAGAGGGGTCGATTGGCGAAAACCCGCAAAGGGCGCCGCCGACCAAAAAGAAAACATCCCTTCACTAAAAGAATTTTGGCAAGGTTCCCTGGTTTTGAAATTGCGAATCAATGGGTTCATAAGAAGTTGGAAACTTTATGTGGGTCAGGCGTCCAGCCCAAGTAGCATGTCATGTTTATTTGAAGTCAGCATGCATCCCAGATAAGTCCTTCTTTTCCCCGAAAGGGATGCTTCTGTTTAAACTCATTTTCTTGCTTTTTGTATAGTTATTCTTTGAATCCCTTTCGGTTTAATTTTAATTTTGAAACTATTTCAAAGAAAGGCGGCAGGACCGGTTTTACAGGACTCCGTCTGGTAAAAAAAAAAGTTGAAGAAAGATACCCAGCCTCAGTGGTGTATTGATCCAATCCCGACTGATCATGATGGTCGATCACTTACAAAGGAAAGGACATTAGGAAGGAAAAGGAAATCAAAGGCTAAGGTCTTAGAAGAAAGGGAATGAGGCAGAAGGACAGAACCCACACAGAAAATACTCGTGGAATCGCGAGGATGAACCCGGTCAGTTTGAAAAGAAGTCACCCCCAAAAACAATTGGTAGCAAAGTTCTCAATGGAAATGGGGCAAGGATCAAGCAATGAAGATAATCAAGGCCACAAAGTCAACCACTTTTTCAACTAATAAAATGTTATTTGTTGAAAGCAGGTCTATTTAATTGTGCAAGAAGAAGGTACAACCCAAAGAAGTGACGTACGCAAGCATTGAAATGGCTTTGGAACAAAGGAAACGCATAAAAAGGGAAGTTTCTTTTCGAAAGCTTTATCTTATGCATTTGTTGATGGGTAAAAAAAATACCAAAAAAAGGCCCAAAAGGAAGAATAAAAGAAAAGAAAATAAAAACTCCAAAAAAGAGAATCAAATCATGTTAGTCCAGTACCCATTTGGACCCCCGGTCAGAAAACCGAGGGTCTCTCCGGCCGGAAAGCCGTGAGACATTGCTTTTGAATCCTGGCCAGAAAGCCGCGGAAACTTTCATTCAAAATCCCCGATCAGAAAACCGAGGATCTCCCAGTCAGAAAACTGCGGAGCCATTTATTTTTAACCCCGGCCAAAAAACCGAGGGTCTTGCGGCCAAAAAACCGTTAGACATTGTTTGAATTACGGCCAGAAAGCCGTAAAACTTTTATCCCCGGTAAGAAAACCGAGGATCTCCTAGCCAGAAAACTGCGGAGCCATTTATTTTAACCCCGGGCCAAAAACCGAGGGTCTGGCGGCCAAAAAGTCGTTAGACATTGTTTGAATTCCAGCCAGAAAGCCGTGAAACTTTTATCCCCGGTCAGAAAACCGAGGATCTCCTAGTCAGAAAACAGCGGAGCCATTTATTTTAACCCCGGTCAAAAACCCGAGGGTCTTGCGGCCAAAAAACCGTTAGACATTATTTGAATTCCGGCCGGAAAGCCGTGAAACTTTTATCCCCGGTCCGAAAACCGAGGATCTCCCAGTCAGAAAACTGCGTAGCCATTTATTTTAACCCCGGCCAATAAACCGAGGGTCTTGTGGCCAAAAAACCATTAGACATTGTTTGAATTCCGGCCAGAATGCCGTGAAACGTTTATCCCCGGTCAGAAAAACCGAGGATCTCCCAGTCAGAAAACTGCGGAGCCATTTACTTTAACCCCGGCAAAAAAATTGAGGGTCTGACGGCCAAAAAATGTTAGACATTATTTGAATTCCGGCCAGAAAGCCGTGAAACTTTTATCCCTGGTCAGAAAACCAAGGATCTCCCAGTCAGAAAATTGCGGAGCCATTTATGTTAACCCCGGCCAAAAAACCGAGGGTCCGGCGGCCAAAAACCGTTAGACATTGTTTGAATTCCGGCCAGAAAGACGTGGAACATTTATCCCCGGTCAGAAAACCGAGGATCTCCCAGTCAGAAAACTGCGAAGCCATTTACTTTAACCCCGACCGAAGAACCGAGGGTCTGACGGCCAAAAAACCGTTAGAGATTGTTTGAATTCCGGCCAGAAAGCCGTGAAACTTTTATCCCCGGTCAGAAAACCGAGGATCTCCCCAGTCAAAAAACTGCGGAGCCATTTACTTTTACCCCGGCCAAAAAACCGAGGGTCTGACGGCCAAAAAACCGTTAGACATTGTTTGAATTCCGGCCAGAAAGCCGTGAAACTTTTATCCCCGGTCAAAAACCGAGGATCTCCCAGTCAGAAAACTGCGGAGCCATTTACTTTTACCCCGGCCAAAAACCGAGGGTCTCACGGCCAAAAAACCGTTAGACATTGTTTGAATTCCGGCCAAAAAGCCGTGAAACTCTTCTACAAAATTCCGGCCATCTCCCAATCAGAAAACTGCGGAGCCATTTATTTTAACCCCGGCCAAAAAACCGAGGGTCTAGCGGCCAAAAACCGTTAGACATTGTTTGAATTCCGGCCAGAAAGCCATAAAACTCTTCTTCAAAATCCGGCCACAAAGCCGTGGAATGTTTTTTTGTGAAACTGTGATTTTCTTAACCAATACCAAAGAGTCTTTTTAATCACTTTCTGTGTCACAACTAACTCACGAAATTTTCCTAGCAAAACTGGGGCAGAAAAATTTCGTTCGTCTGTTTGTTTCATTTGTCTAAATAGGTTTGACCTCGGGACGCAAGGATCGAGATAACCTACGAGTTGGAACCTCAATCCAGAATGAAGAAAAGAAGAAAAGAACCAAAAGAAAATGAGTTCAAATGTTAGAGTAAAACAAAAGTGCGGATTGCTCAGAATCTAATTAAAATCACGAACTCCGCCAATTCCATTTCGCTCAATGCTACAAGGATAAACAAGCATGTACAACTTACAAGCATCAAGATTCAGATCGAGGTCTACGACAAATCAGCTAAGATTCAAGATCAAGTTTTCAAGAGAATCATAGATAGGAATCTTGTAACTCATAGTTGCTATGTAACTCATAGTTGATAGCATAGCTAGCTTAACCGTAATTTCCCTTTTGGTGTAATAAGGAGGTCAGTAAGCAGTAAGTAGCAACAGTAGCAACGATAGCAGCAGTAACAGCAAAGTGTCAGTCCACGGTAGTCCCAGCTACCAAAACTTCCCGAACTACATTGACCTGATTCCTGTTTAGCCCAGGATATGTAGGAGGCCTCCCGAAGCAAAGGCTCGGTCAAGATCTTTTTAAAATGCTTCACACGGAGTGCTCAAACGGGCAAAAATCGCTCGTATTTGCTCATTATTCTTTGTAGGAAAACTCTTAGCGTTTTCATGCAAAGAGGGGCAGCTGTGAGCACGTGATTTTTGCCCTACATGAGAATTACTCCCAAAATCCAAAAATAGAATAATTTTTGTGTTGTGCGTGATTTTCTGAATTTTTGTTTGATTTTCTTAATTATTATCTGCATTTTTTATCTGTGCATGTTTATTTGTTAAACTAATAAAAAAAATACAAAATAATGTTGCATTTGCATTTAAGTCTTATTTAGAGTAATTAAGTTTATTTTTCAAAATATATAAAAATAAAGTCGAAAAATAATAATAATGCATCTTTTACGTTTAAATGCCTAGTTGTGTGATTTTTATTTAATAGATATTTAATTGGCATGTCAATTGTTGTTAAGTATTAATATCTATGTAGTTTTTATTTTTTACAAATTAATTTTTTGTTTGATTATAAAGAAGGAAAAGAAAATGGCTGAAAATTAAGAGAAAAATTCGAATAGGGCCTTTAAATCCGGAGCCCAAACGAAACCAGCCCAAAACATCTCCTAAACCGGATCGACCCATTCCCCCCACACTTCCAAATTACCCGTTTTTTATTTTAATTGATTTAATCCCAACCGTTGGGTGTTACTATCCAACGACCAGGATTAAAAGACTCAATTTCAATATACTAAATTAACCAAAACCCTATCATTTCATCTCCCATTCTTTAGAGAAGCCGTCGCCTCCTACCACCATGAACCGCCAGCCGGAAATCGTTTCCGCCGGCGGCAGCGCTCCAAACCACCCCATCTTTTCACCCCAAGCTCACCTCAACCTCCCCGTCTCGATCCTCCTATCAATTAGTTTCAAACACCCCCAAAACTCCTCGAATCTCCACTTTTAGCCATGAACCTTAGTGGCGGCGCCGCCTCCATTTGACCCCAAACTCGCACCCAACCTTTACCTCATCTCCCTCACACCCTAACCATCGTTATCTCCATTTGAATCTGGCCGGAAACCATGAAGCCCTAAAAACCAAGCTCTAAGAACCTTAAAACTCGAATTGGGGATTTCTTCATCGAATTTTATGGAGATTAAGGTCTAATAGACCTTAATTGACTTGTTTTCACTTGGAAAACATTTCAATTAAGGTCCTTTCGACCTCGAATACCAAAACCCAAAGTCGGCCAATTTCCAATTTTCCTGTTTTGAGGTAATTTTCTTTTCCCGTCTATTTTTTAATTGGATATTAGTTTGTTTTGTATATTTGCTTGGTTTAATTTTGTTGAATTCTTCTCATTATTCGCCTATTCTGTTTCCATCTCTTCTTAAAGACCTTTTGTTTGGTCAATTCTAATTCTGTGTTGTTTATTTGATTACGTATGTTGTAGAATACGTATTCGCGTCGATTAACGTCGTCGAATAGTTAGCTTCGTATTTTTCCAGCATTGGCCGAGAGTTTCTTGAATCACTATTTTTGCGATTGGTTGGTTATCGATTGTACATGTCGTAATCGTTTAATTGAATGTTTGTCGATTAGTTTCGTAGGTTCGTTTGTTAGAACATTGGGATAGAATTTCAGATTTGCTAATTTGATTCAAATTTGTGTTTGGATTGTAAGCTTTTAGTTGTTGTGATTTCAAATAGGAATCTTAATAGAAATTAGTTAAATGGTTTGTCAATTAAACACTAAAGACATCCTGAAATTGGTGTTTAAAAAAGGGATCAAAAGAGAATCTAATAGTGCAAATACAACTTGTTTAAGCACTGAGAAGTGGAAACCAGCACCGGATTTAATCCATGATTTAAAAAATGTGCACTGCACATGAAAAGTTAATGGAATCTGCAGGGCAGCTAAGTATTCCACTTAGTTTTTAAAACTTTAGAGTTTTTAAATGAAAATCAAGCTTAAAACAGTGTTTGAGTGGGCTGGAAAATTTTTTAATTGATTAAAAAGGGGCTGCTAACTTGGATTTTAAGGCTATAAAAGAAGGGAATTCTCATAACAAAAGGGGGATTCAGTTTTTTTTTTTGAAGAAAAAAAGATTTTCTAAAAAGTAGAGTTTTCATACAAACATTGGGTGTATTCTGTTGTTTGTTCTCAAACTGACAGTCCTGAAAGCTTAAGGAAACCATCTTTCTTGTTTTGTTGTTTTTGGATTTGCCTATTCACTATATTCGAGTGCTTCTTTGTTTGGAGCAATCTGTTAGGAATCCTTGGTCATTAGTTTTCTTCACTGGAATCTTCCTGTTGTTTGCTTGCCGAGATTCTATTTGCTGTATTTTGTTGCTGCTTTTCGGTCTCGGATTCCTTGTTATTGTCACTGAGATTTCGCTTGGTCTAAAGTTTATTCTCGTTCCTTCGATTGATGTCCGGACTATTTTGATACTAATTTTATCAGTTTTTGGTCATCGCTGGAATTAGTTTTGGTTGTTCTTTTGCTCCTGCTCACTATTGCTGTTTACTGATCCTTTTCCTCCATTTTTTTTCGAATTTCAGGTACACATCTCGAATCTCTACTGTAGTTCCGAGCTTTTAAAAGAAAAAGATTGAATGAAAGTGCTCGATTGTTGAATCCTGAACATATACTGTTGTTGATGTGTCTAAATATATACATACATTAGAATGGCCAACTGGACCTTATGTTAATGATTAAGCCAATGTGTGTTACCACAAACAGTGTAATTGAAAATATAAGGATATCATTTGCTATAGGTGCTTAAAGTTATATATTAGTGACTGCTGGTTAGATTTACGACGGTAAGACTTCTTTTTCTTAAGGCATGAACCCGAATCTTGATTTGGCAATTAAAGAGTTATAGTTTATTACCATGTTGGAAGATTTGATTTATCCTAAATATTGGAGCCATTTTTTAAGCATGCATTTGAGAAAGAAACAGTTTTCTTCGTCATTTTTGTATAATTGTATCACATTCATGTAGTACCATTATTATAGCTTCACTCGATAAGCTTCATCTGTTAGTGCTAAAGAAGCCACAGATTGTAATCTCTTTGTTGGCCATTTCTTTTGTTTTATTATTTCACGTAATGAGTTTTCATGTAAGGCTATTTCTTCGTTGTGCTTTTTCTTTTGTGGTGATACAAATTATACTATCTTGTATTAGCATTCTTCTGTTTTGAATTTTCATTGTGGATTATCAATAATAAAACAAGAATAATAATAATAATATTAAAAGCGGCTAGAGGTTAAAATTTGCACATGAGTTATGACATGTATAAAAAAGATTTTAGCCAAATATAATAGTTTAAGCGACCGTGCTAGAACCACGGGATCCGGGGGTGCCTAACACCTTCCCTCGGGTCAACACAATTCCTTACTTAGAATTTCTGGTTCGCAGACTTCATTTAGAAAGTCGAAAATTTCCTCGATTCGGGATTTAAATAAATCGGTGACTTGGGACACCTTAATTTATTCCAAGTGGCGACTCTGAAATAAATAGAATAATCCCGTTTCACATATTGTCACTTAAATTGAAAAAACTCCCTTATGCCTCTACCCTCCGGGGTAGGGGACGCGCCAAAAGGAGGTGTGACAGTGGTGCTGTTTGAGCATTGCGTTCGTGGGAAGGGTATCGCGTCCGAGTAGAAGAAAGTGGTCAGCAGGGTTCTAGGTGGAATTGTTCTTCGCGTTCACGAGACGTGTAGCGCGTTCGCGATGGCTTGGTTAGTGGAAGCCTCGCGTTGGCGAGGGCGGTGTCGCATTCGCGTAAGAGGACTTTCAGTCAACGATTTTTTGTGCAACGCGAGGCCTTGGCCGTGTTCGCGAATAAGGAATTAAAATACCTGGACAAAATATTTTAAAAAGGGTATTTCACGAGTTTTACCCTATTTTCCTCTATTGTTATGCGATTTTGAAGCTTTTTGAAGTGGATTGTAGAGGGGTTCAAGGAGAATCACTTGGAGGTAACATTTTTGACTTCATAACTCATTTTTATGTGATTAAAAACCTACTTAATGGTGGAAAACTTGTGAAAAAGTGGTTAATTAGGGCTTGAGTTTAAGAGACCTAAAAATGGGTATTTGAGGGGTCAATTGAACTCTCATTTCAGTGTTCTTGGTATGTACGAACTCGTGAGAGTATAACGATTCCAAAAATAATAATTTTACCTGATTTTGAGACCTGGTCCTAAGGGGAATTTTGGGTTATTTTAGCTAAATTGGCGTATTAGAATTTAATAATCGAATCAGTTACTTGAAGTATTATTTATGTTATGAAATTTAATTGAATAGATTTGGACCATTTGGAGTCAGATACTCGTGGCAAAGACGTGATTTCGGGTTGACTTGCACCTGTTCGAGGTAGTGACTTGCCTAACCTTGTGTCGGGACCTTTTCCCTTAGGAGTGATATTGTGGTAACTGAAATGCCCAAGGTGACGAACGCGTACTTGTGCTAATTTTTGGAAATTGATTTTCCATTAAAAATAGCCTTGAATTGTGTTGTTCCTTTCTTGCTTATATTGTTTGGAAACTAAACCTGCTGTTAGCCTAGAGAAGCATGTCTACTTTACTAAGTTGCTTTATTTTCCTTAACTACCTATTTGTATTACGTGAATTATGTTAGGTTAGAATTTTGAGCACGTGATTTTTTCCCTTAGATTCAAGAATTTTTTTTATTTTATTTGTTTGCAATTTTGTGGATTTTTTTGGTATTTTCTATTATTTGTTTGCATATTGTGTGTGCATATTTATTTTATTTAAATTAATAAAAATATAAGAATATGTTGCAGTTTCCCTTATGATTTAGTTTTACATTTTTGGATTAAGTAGTAAATTAGCTGTTTTATAAGAAATGAAAAATCAAAATAATAACAATTTATTTTTGCACTTTTAATTTTAGTTTGGAATTTTTAGTAGTTTTCTTTGATTTGGGTTTTAATTAATTGTGATAATTATTAGTTAATTAATGCAATGTGGTAGGGTTAATTTGTTTTGGGTATTAATTTAGGTTTTACATTTTTTTTTATTTTTGAAAAAGTAAAGGAAAAGAAAAGAGAATTTGTTTTGAAGAAATAAAGGGAAATTAAAAAGAAAGAGGAAGAATTGGATATGGATCAGATTTCTTGGGCCAATTTTATTTTCAATCCTTTAAGCCCAATTTGTTGCCCTTTACTCGCCCGTCTGTCTTAGCCCTAAACCCGACCCAATCTTCCCACTCAAGCCAAACGACCACGTTGAAGTTAAATAAATCCCAGCCATCGATCTTGTTTCATCCAACGAACCGAAACTTAGGGCACCCTAGGTATATTATTGTGCGAAGTTAGGACCCCCTCCAACTTCATTTTCCCGTCTCTCAGAACGAAACCTTAATTAGACTCCGCCGCCATGAATCCCCACCATCACCTGCTGGCGGCGGCACACCAAAACCACCCAAACGAACAACATGCAACCACCACCTTCCCTCCTCCGTATATTCCATACCTATGTCTTTAAAAACACACTGAAACTCCCTAGTTTATAGATCTTCGAGTGGTCTGAAATGTCAAGCTTCCTTCTCCTCGAATTTTTGATTAATTTATAACATGCTCCGAGTCAAAACTAATATTCTGTCCGTTTTAATTTTTGTGAACCTATTTCCTTTTTGATATGTATAAAAAAGAATTGATATGTATAAAAAAGAATGATCTCTTTTCTTATTTTGAAATAATTTAGCTTTATGCAATGATTTATAGCCACATAAAATATATGTACCTTATTTTATATCACAAGTTCAATATTAATTAATTTTTTTATCAAAAGCAGTTGATTAATGTAATTTTTGACTCATTTCGGATTTGTCAAAGTTTGGCCGATTTGCCTTGACTGGGTAGAGTGCATTCAAATTCAAGACGCGTCAGAATTGGTATTCTCTTCTTCTTGTCTGCGGTTTAAGTGATTTTCAAAGTTAATGCACTTTATTAGGTTAATTTAAGTTAATTGATGAAAAGGAAAATTTCTGTTTGGTTCTCATTCTTCGATTTTGTGCTTGTTCGGTATGGTTCAGACCATGCACTCATGGGCTGGGTCTCTCTAGCCCAAAGGGCATTCATCAGAGAGTAATATGAGGGAGATGACAGGGCAATATGGGAACAAAAAATTGAGGGAATCTTTTCTCCAACTAAATTGAGAACATTCTAGAAATAGGATAAGGGGTCAGTGTGCAATAAGTTAAAAAATTAGGTTAGATCTTTCAGTAAAAGTGATCAATTGGAGAAGAAGAAGTGAGTAATTCAATAATGGGGTTTAAGTTTAGGGTGTCAATTGAACAAAAACAAAATTGGAAAGGGGGCAGAATGCAAAATTAGAGTCCTACGGGCTGCCCTATTTCCATGCCTATAAAGGCATCTCATTCTTGCCTACCAAGGAAGGATTTTAAGAGAGATAGATCCCAAAAACTGAAATTGCTGAGCTTCCTTATAAAATTCTAAATTTCTGCAGTATTTAAATAAATTTGCTTCTTGTTTGGTATTTCTGATTCTTTGTGGCAAAAAATTTTTGGAAATTGATAGTCTCATTGTTGAAATAAAGAAATGGTTTAAGTTGCTGAACTGGTTTCAAGTTAGGTGCTGGGAATCACTGTTTCATTGCCTATTTCACATTGGTTGTTTGCTGGTTTCTATTCAGCTATAGCTATTGCTTCTTCACCTCTTTTCCCTTTCTATTTCCAGGTAAATGTACTTGAATCTCATCTAAATGTGAAATCCAAATGAGAAGATGAAATGAGAAACAGAATGTTCAAGCATGATCTTAAGTCTATTTTCTCTTATGTTTGCTATTTTTCTGACTTACCTTTAATGCATATGGTTTTGGTTGCTGACAGTTTCCTCTAAGGAGTTATATTCTATTTATATTTTGCATAGAATGTAGTATTCTGTTAATTTTGTAGCTGGGGACATTCCAATTATTGAGCTCTTATTTTTAATTTGGTGTCTTTGAATGGTCAAGGGAGTTTGAAGGGTAACACATCGAGTCGGATCAGTAATAGGTCATAGAGCTTGTTTCTTATGTTATTATATTATGTTTGTTGCTATGTTCATACAATAGAATAGTTGACTACTTCTTGAGTGTGAATTATGTAAAATCATGCTAAGAGAACAGAAATTTGCCTGCTTTGAAAGGTAAGTGCTTGACTTATATTATTTCAAAGTAGAATTTGTTTCAAAGTAGAAATGGTATCTGAGTTTACGAACACTTTGTCGGTTAATTTGGGGTTTAATTAACTGAAATGCAAAAGTAAGTTTGATAATGCAATGTAAGGTTCCGTATATTTTTTATTAGATTTGCAATTTTCTTTGGTGTTGTGTTATCAATTGGGTCTGAAAGTTTGGGCTTGGGGCTGGCCCAACTAGGAGGTGTTCCGAGCTTACTTCTTTGGACCTCCATTCTTCACAATAACTTGGGCTTATTTAGGCCCAAGCTTGAAGATCTGATGTTAATAATTATTTTCCTTATTGGTAGTTAATTGGGTTCGAGTCTCATCTTTGTTTTATCATGATCCCCAGTTAGTTGGGCCATGAGGCTGCACCAAGCAAAGTCGCATGCCTCCCCTGTTGGGCCTGCTCATTTAATCCTTTGGGTTTATTGATTATGGCATGATCCATCGGGTTTTTAGCCAAATACGTTCCCTTTCTTCAAGTGCCAATTTTGTTTTTGTAAATATGGAACTGAACGTTGGAATTAAAATCAAAAAAGGTAAAAGCCTAATTCACCTAGCATGGTCAATCAGATTTTGTTAATATTTGAGTCAAGCCTTGATAGCCTATGGCCCCAGTACTTCGAATAAGTTCAAGCAAGTTGATTTGGGGCATGCCATGTTATATAATATAAGTAGTGTATGGCCCTCATGAGTTAGTTTAGAAGCCATCCAGTTAGAATAAATCTAGGTGTGCCGTGCCAAACAAAATCTCAATTGCATGGCCCTCTATTTAATTAATCTTGTTTATCATTAGAAATTGAGGTGTGCTATTTAGCGAATTTTCATGGCCCTTGCAAAGATGTAAACGCGTAGTTTCTTTATGCGCGTTGTTTTAATAATTTACCTTCCAAAACTCGGGTGTGCATTTGTGCGACTCAAATTCATATCTCAACATTAGATTGAAATGTGTTGTGGACTGTTGGTGCATTTATATGTCGTGGGTGGATATTTTAAATGACATTTTAATCTTCCTTTAAAAAATGATTAAAAGCAATTAATAAAGTTAAAATAGCACCATAGGCTAAAACATGTTTAAAATTTGATAATTGAGCCAATTGTAACACTTAGAATGGCCGTGCTAGAACTACGAAACTCGGGAATGCCTAACATCTTTTCGCGAGTTAACATAATTTCTTACCCGGATTTTTGGTTCGTGACAAGAGGGGTTGCTCTGATGGTAAGCAACCCCCACTTCCAACCGAGAGGTTGTGAGTTCGAGTCTCCCCAAGAGCAAGGTGGGAAGTTCTTGGAGGGAAGGATGCCGGGGGTCTATTTGGAAACAACCTCTCTACCTAGGGTAGGGGTAAGGTCTGCGTACACACTACCCTCCCCAGACCCCACTAAGTGGGATTATACTGGGTTGTTGTTGTTGTTGTTGTTGTTGGTCTGTAATATAGAGTCAATCATTTTCCTCGATTCGGGATTTGAACCGATGACTTGGGACACCATAAATCTCCCAACTGGCGACTTTAAATCTCTTAATAAACAATCCCGTTTTGATTGTCCTTTAATTGGAAAAAATCCCTTATATTGCTCCTTTCCCGGGGGTTTCGGTAAAAAGGAAGTGTGACAGCTCTAGTGATTCTGTTGGGGAAAGAACCCAAAACTTATGGTTTAAGTTTTAGAATTTGAGTTTGGAATAATTGTTGTATTTGGTTTATTTATTATCTAATTTTATTACATGTTTAGGCCTAATGTGCTAAATAATTCTTTTTACTGCTTTGATATTATCTAACTGTATACATAAACTGCTATGAAACCCTTCTCTTCTCTTTCCTGAGGAATGCGCGCTGACTTCTATATGTTAGTGTCATATCCCAAGTAGAACTAGATTCAGACAAGTTGCAAAGCCGAATGATCTTTTTGTTACTCGTACGCACCCACCTTGGCTCGAGCTTTCCGCTCGGGTAAGCCAGGTCTAGAATAAATAAACCAAGGGTTTTAAATCTAGAATAACAAAATCTCATGCTTGATCCCTAGTAGGAACGCTTGTTTGAATCATGTGCATTTGACTTAGGGGACTCAACAGAGGGGTTGAGTCCATCTAAGATAGGTGTACCCAAAATAATAGACCATCTTGATGCATCCTATGTGCTACAAATTGCATTTACCCAAGGATAAAAGGGTTATTTGGCGGACAAATGATAGTTTAGGGCAAATGAAAAATAAAAAAAAGGGAAAAAAAAGAAAGAAAAAGAGAGAGTGAAGTGTGAAGATAAAGCGAGTGGGGCCCAATTATGTTTTCTGCCATATTTTGTTAAGAAAAACAAAAAGAGCTTGAAAATTCAAAAAAGAAAAGAAAAGATTTTGTACTTTTCATCATTTGCCGAAAATCTAAAATAAAAAAAGGAAAAAAGAAATCCAAAAAGATTTTGCATGTTTCATCATTTTCAAGGAAATACAAAAAATAACATGGTTTCTCTAAATTAGTTTTTTTTAATATTCTCAACTGTATCCAATCTGCCCGAACTACGCATACCTGATTCTCGTCTTTCGGGGCGTGATACATAGGCAACCTACATGGGATTCGGTTTTCCTAGTAAACTTAGATTCTTGACTTCGCGGGGTCTTAGCCAAACTTTGCACTTCTAGAAATCTTTTGGCCAAATAAGCCATTTTGCAAAAATAGCGTCAATCATGTCTTGCATATGTCTAGTAGGGAATGTTATTGTCTCACATAGTATTGGCTTAAGTTTTCTCATACTTGTGTGAATTTACTTATCAGAGTTTGAGCATGACAGATATCCTAGTGTCACACCTCCTTTTTCGCTACTACACCCCGCGAATGATATAGTAAAGGAGTTTTTCCAATTAAAGGACAATCAAAACAAAATTTATTATTAAAATTCGGAGTCACCACTTTGGGAGATTAATGGTGTCCCAAGTCACCGATTGAATCCCGAACCGAGGAAAGTATTGACTCTGTTAAGAATCCGCAAACCAGAAATCTGAGTAAGGAATTCTATTAACCCGAGAGAAGGTGTTAGGCATTCCCGGGTTCCGTGGTTCTAGCACGATCGCTCAACTATCGTATTTGATTATATCTGATTTCAAAACATGTTCTAGCCTATGTGTCTTTTATTAATAATCCGCTTTTATGGTATATTTATTTTTAAAGAAGAATTGCAACGTCGTGAAAATGTAATCTCGAACCACGTCGCACCAGCGCGCCCGTGATTTTTGATACATTTCGACTTTGCTGAGATTTGGATTGGCATCACATAAATGTGCACCCGTATTTGGGAAAGTAACATTATTTAAAATATGCGCCTAAAGCAACTACGCGTTTATTATCTTTGGGATGACCGTAAAATTTGCTAAACTGTCCTCCCAAAGTCTAAGTATTTTTGTATGATATTTATCGAGGGCCCCACCATTTTGCATCGAATTAAACCATATGCTCCAGCGCTTGTGCGGGACCCCATCAATTTCTTTGAGTTTCATTCTTGCGAACATACTCCCCAAGCAGGATACTTGTTTGCTTTGTGTAATGAGGCTCGTCTCATTTTATCGCTAAAAGGCAAACCTCAAATAACTATCTTTTCTATCTTTTATTTATCCCTAATACTAAGGAAAATTCCTAATCAATTAATGTTACCTAATAATTATTATGCTTATGTCTATGGCCACATATGATTTTAGATTTTAGCCATTTTGGTGTTGAGCATATCCCATATTGATACCCTACCTCAAATGTGCAAAAGGGAAGGCTGGTCACGAGTATCTGCTCAAGGGCCCAAACCATGTAAATGTGCACGCAATGCAAAAATGCCCAGGACACAGGTATTGGGCCTAAGTTCAATCCAAATTGGACAGGACAGTCCAGGCCGCACAAGGAGATAAAATGATCTAATCCCTGAAGCTAGGTGGGCCCTTTTATGCTAGAATATTCATCAAAATTATTCAAGGACATATTTCGAGTATGTTCAATAATTGGTAACAAAATACACTTAATCAAGTTGATGGATGTCAATTACAAATTAGGAGCCCGAAATCATACTCAGCTAATTGTTTCAAGTTAACTAACTGATGGTACCTGTTCAACTTTAAATAATTCACTGATATTAACAACTATTCTAAGATTATTAATTTCATCAACAGTCAAATATCAACAAAAATATACCAGCGGTAACATCTTGATCCCAGCAATACAAAATCAGAACCAATCACAAATGAAATCCAAATGCAGGCACACTGATTAATCAGCAGATTTCAACCAAAATCAGATCCAAAACATCTTAATAACACCTTAAATTTGTCAGAATAAATTCCAGATGAATTCTGATCTTATAACTCCCAAAATCAAAACCTCAAAATCAGAAATTAAGCTAAGACTTTAATGAAATAGTACTTTTTAAACATTTTTTCTCTTGGTTTTACAATGATTTTAGATATATATATATATATATATATATATATATATATATATATATATATATATATATATATATATATATATATATATATATATATATATTTTAGAAAGTTTGAAATTCAAATTGAAATCTGAAATTCAAAGAAGAGTTTTTGGGGGCAAGGTTTTTAGAGGCTCCAAACTTGTTGTTCAAGGCATAGTGATGCCTTTTTATAGGCACAAATGAGGGGCAGAATGTTCTGGACATTTTTACTCATTTTTTCTCCCTTTTAATTTCAGGTATTACCTATTAGACCTCTAATTTGTGACTTGTTATCCAAGTTACTACAACTAGAATGCTAAAACTTACACCTAGACCATTTCTAGAAGGATCTAGGGTGTTCTAGCTTGGCTTTCCTACCCTTATCTACCCTTAAATGAGTTCTGAAATTACTAGTCTTAACAAATTAATCCATTTCTAATGCCTATAGTACCTTTGAATACCCCCAAAATTAGTAGCCTTAATGTGAACTATAACCCCCAACCCTTTTTTACCTTAGTTACATTTGACTATAGTTAATTGAACTAAATCTTTCAGCTATATCCAATGAACCTAATTCTATTCTTAATAAACTAATTAAAGCTAGATGCTAAATTGGGGTAAGATGTCACGACCCAAACCCGGTCGTGATGGCGCCCAACCCTAAAGTTAGGCAAGCCAAACTAACAACTGTTTCCATATTTAAAGACAAGTCCCAAAAGGGCGAATTCAAGAAGAATATAAGAGTTAATAACAATACTCCAATAATAATAGTAGAATCAAATACTAAGAAGTGCGAACATCGAAAATAACACTCCCAAAAGATCTGAGGTCACGAGTCTAGAGCCTTTAAGCAAATAACTAAATAGTAATAGGAATACTGAACAAAATACTCAAGTCTGGAAGTATATAGATAATAAACCGAAATAAAGAGAGAAGCTAGGTCATGCGAACGCCAGTAGCTACCTCAGCAACTCGAATACTCTGATATAAGCTGGACTGCTCGTCTAACCCTCATGCGTACCTGAGGGTGAGTACTAAGTACCAGGGAGTAGGGATGAGTACTAAGTACTCAGTGAGTAAAAAGTATATAAAATAGCTGAAAGCAGGAAATCCACAAAATACTACATAGAAAAGCTAAAACTACAGTCTGATACCTACCACGAACTAACAACAACAGCAAACCACAAATATCACAGGTCATTTACAAACAAGAATGCAATGCAATGCACATGACCGCTACGATACACAGCCCGATCCGTTTAACATCGACGACACTCATTGGGGGTGTGTACAAACTCCGGAGGGGCTCCTTCAGCCCAAGCACAATATTCATATCATCCGCTATTGCGTGCAGCCCGATCCATACTCAGTCCACAACATGCATATGAGTCACACAACAGTTCAATTTATTTATTTCCAGGTTCCAGTTCATTAACAATGAAAAATACTTTAATTTTTATTTAATTTTCCAAGAACAGGTGACTTAGTATTTCATAATAATGATTTCAAGCCAGGACTAAGATAAATGATTTTACAAATCATGCTATCACATAGATATCTGTCCCCTAAGGATACTACAGGTCGGCACAAGACCCCAAACATGGCTTATAGCCCATATATATACTTAACACAGTGTGCGTTTCAACCGCCAATATAATATTATTCTTATCCGGGATGGACCAAGTCACAATCCCCAGTCATAACCAATCCCGTACCTGCCACGGGGTGTGAGTCACGCCCCAAAATAGCATCACAATGTGATAAGTCGGGGTTTCAAAACCTCAGGCTATCATATACACTAACTACTTACCTCTAACCGACCGTTGACTCATCCGCAATGCCTTTTCCCTTTGAATTTTCCACCTCGTGCATAGAATCTTGTCAACACCACAACAATTACATAAGTATGGGTCAAAGAAACATAACCCAATCAAAATTACTCGAAAAATGCAACAATTTACAAAGTTGGTAAAACTCGATCCCAAGGCTCACTTCTCTAAAAATTCCAAAAATCATACCAACGGATTCCTCGTCTCGCCACGAGTCCGTGCATATAAAATTTATCAAAATCTGAGTTCAAATGGTTTTCAGAACCCAAAAATTCGATTTCAAAATTTAGGCCCAAGTTCTTCACAAATTCTATCTAATTTCATGAATTTTGGTGTTGATTCTAGCATAAAATCACGTTTTTGAGTCAAGGAACTTACCTCCAAGCGATACCCATTGATTTCTCTCTTCAAATCACTCAAAACCCTCCCTTGATGAAACAAAAGTGGTGTAAAATATGAGGGTCGCGACTGAAGTTATAATTTAACTGTTTTGCCCAGTTATTTATCCTTACGCGATCGCATCCCCAAGTCACGCGATCGCGGACAACAAAGTTCAGCCCCTCGATTTTACCCTACGCAATCACATGAATCAGTACGCGATTGTAGTGAACCAAACTCCCTCTCTACGTGATCGCATCCCTGAGTCACGCGATCGCAATGAACCTTTACCTAAGACTATGCGATCGCAGACCACTTCACGCAATCACATAGAGTAAATTCTGGCTCCTCGAAATCTCTTCTACGCGATCGCAGCCACATGCTCGTGATCGCAGTGAACAAAAATCACAGCTACAGCTGCTGCAATTGCTGCTGCAATATTTCAACTCAAAAATTCCCGTTGGGCATCCGAAATCATCCCGAGACCCTCGGGACCTCAACCAAATGCACAGATATGTCACATTGCTTCATTCAAACTTGCTCGCAACATAAAAACACCATCATAAATATCAAAATCATCAAATTCTCACGGATTCAAGCCTAAGTTTCACCAAAACTTTCGAAACTGACATTTGCTCTAAAACCCGACTTAAACACCTCCGAATGATCTGAAAATTTTCACGCATATCCAAAATCACCTAACGGAGCTACTTCAACTCTCGGAATCCCATTCCGAACCCCGGATCAAAATCTCGCCTACCGTCCGAAATTCGCCAAAATTCAACCTTAGCCAATTCAAGCCTAAATCTACACCAGACCTCAGAATTCGATTCCGATTGCTCTACTAAGTCATAAATCATTCCTTAAAACTAGTCAAATCATTAGAATTTCGTTCCGAGCTGTCTAACTCATCAGTCAACATCCGGTTGACCTTTCCAAACTAACCTTCCCATAAAGAGGTTTATTGCCTCATTTCTAATTAGATTCTACCCGATTTACTTCTAACTCTCCAAACACATATGAATGAAGATATTATAGTATAAAATGGAGGAAACAGGGTGATAACTCCCGTAACGACGGGTCGGGCCGCTACATTCTCAACAACTTAAACAAATGCTCGTCCGCGAGCGGGTCAAGAAACATACCTGGAGTCTCAAATAAGTGTGGATATCTGCTCCGCATCTTTTGCTCGGTCTCCCATGTTGCTTCCTCCACGGGATGACCTCTCCACTACACTTTCGCAGAAGCTATGTCTTTGGATCTCAACTTACGAACCTGTCGACCCAAAATGGCTATCGGCTCCACATCATACATCAAGTCCTCATCCAGCTGTATCGTGCTGAAGTCTAATACATGAGATGGATCTCCAACGTACTTCCAGAGCATAGATACATGGAACATCTGGTAAACTCCCGACAAGCTAGGTGGCAAAGCTAGCATATAAGCCACCTTCCCTACTTTCCTAAGCACCTCAAAAGGTCCAATAAACCTTGGGCTCAGCTTTCATTTCTTTCTAAACCTCATAACGCCCTTTATAGGGAAACTTTAGCAACACCTTCTCGCCCACTGAATAAGACACATTTCGGACCTTCCGGCCCGCATAACTCTTCTGACACGACTGAGCTGTGTGAAGTCCCTCCTGAATCACCTTCACATTGTCTAATGCATCCTGAACTAACTCTGTCCCCAATAATCTGCCTCGTCGGGCTCAAACCAACCGACTGGAGACCTATACCGGTTCCTATATAAGGCCTCATATGGCGCCACCTGAATGATGGATTGATAGCTATTGTTATACGCAAACTCCGCAAGGGGCAAGTAATCAGCCCAAGAACCTCCAAAATAAATGACGCAAGCACGCAACATGTCCTCCATTATCTAAATTGTACACTCAGACTGCCCATCCGTCTGTGGGTGAAATGCTGTACTCAGCTCTACCTGCGAATCCAACTCTCGCTGAAATGAAACCAAAGACGGATAAAGCCCCTAAAGTCCGATATGATAGAAACTGGAACTCTATACAATCTCACAATCTCACGGATGAATATCTTTGCTAACCGCTCGGAGGAGAACGTAGTACACACAGAAATGAAATGATCTGACTTGGTCAGCCTATCCACAATCACCCAAACTGAATCAAACTTCCTCGTTGTCTGAGGGAGTCCACTAACAAAGTCCATAGGATCCTTTCCCACTTCCACTCGGGAATATCCATACCCTAAAACACGCCACCGGGCCTCTGATGCTCATACTTGACCTGCTGACAATTTAGGCACCTTGCTACATGACTCACAATATATTTTTTCATATTTCTCCATCAATATTGCTGCCTCAAATCCCGATACATCTTTGCGGCACCTGGGAGAATAGAATACCGCAAGCTGTGGGCCTCCTCCATTATCAACTCACGAAGGCCATCAACAATGGGCACGTATATCTGGCCCTGCATCCACAACACATCATCACTATCAATAGTGACATCTTTGGCATCATCATGCTGAACTCTATCCTTAAGGAAAGAAAATGTAGATCATCATACTGGCACTCTCGAATACGGTCATATAAGGAAGATCGAGATACCACGCAAGCCATCACCCGAGTGGGCTTAGAAATATCCAGCCTCACCATCTGATTAGCTAAAGCCTGAACATCAACTGCAAGGGGCCTCTCCCCAACTGGAATGTACACCAAGCTGCCCATACTAATAGCCTTACGGCTTAAAGCATCGGCTACTATATTAGCCTTCCCGGGATGATACAAGATAGTAATATCATAGTCTTTGAGTAATTCAAGCCATCTCCACTGCCTTAAATTGAGATCTTTCTGCTTAAATAAGTGCTGAAGGCTGCGGTGGTATGTATATACGTCACAAGATACACCATACAAGTAATGCCTCCAAATCTTCAAGGCATGAACAATAGCAGCTAACTCTAAGTCGTGAACAGGGTAGTTCTTCTCATGAGGCTTTAACTAACGAGAAACACATGCAATAACTCTACCCTCCTGCATCAATACACAACCGATCCCAACTCTCGAAGCATCGCAATACACCGTATAAGACCCTGAAGCTGATGGTAACACAAGTACCGGAGCTGTGGTCAAAGCCTCCTTGATCTTTTGAAAGCTCTCCTCGCATTCATCGGACCACACAAATGGAGCATTCTTCTGTGTCAACTTCATCAAAGGTGAAGCAATAGACGAAAAACCCTGAAAAAACATGCGGTAATAGCCTGCCAAACCGAGTAAAATCCGGATCTACGTGGCTAAGGACGATCTGGGCCAATTCTTCACCACCTCAACTTTCTGTGGGTCAACCCAAATACCATCGCTGGACACTACATGTCCTAGAAAAGTCACAGTATCAAGCCAGAACTCACACTTAGAAAATTTCGCATAAAGCTTTTCCTTTCTCAATCTCTGCAATACCACCCTCAAGTGCTGTGCGTGCTCCTCCTGGCTGCGCGAGTACACCAGGATATCATCAATAAATATGATCATAAAAGAATCCAGATACGGCCAAAACACATTATTCATCAAGTGCATGAATGTGGCTGGGGCATTAGTCAGCCCAAAAGACATCATCAGAAATTCATAGTGCCCATATCTCGTTCTGAAAGCTATTTTCATAATGTCTGAATCCCTAATCTTCAACTATTGATAACCCGATCGAAGGTCAATCTTAGAGAATACACTTGCTCCCTAAAGCTGATCGAACAAGTCCTCAATACGAGGTAATAAGTACTTATTCTTTACTGTCACCATTCAACTGCCTGTAATCAATGCACATTCTCATTGTGCCATCTTTCTTCTTTACAAATAATACCGGTGCACCCCAAGGTGACACACTCGGGAGAATGAACCCCTTATCCAAGAGTTCTCGACGCTGTTCTTTTAACTCTTTTAACTCAGCTGGTGCCATGCGGTATGGAGGAATAGAAATGGGCTGAGTGCACGAGACAAAGTCAATACCGAAATCGATGTCCCTGTCCGCCGGCATTCCCGACAGGTCTGCTGGAAATACATCCGGGTAATCCCTCACAACGGGGACCGAATCAAGACTGGGAGCCTCAGCCTCGACATCTCTAACGAAAGCCAAATAAGATAAACAACCCTTCCCAATCATTCTTTGGGATTTTAGGGAGGAAATTAATCCGTCGGATACATAATTAGTCACACCTCGCCACTCGATCCTCAATTTGCCTGGAATAGCTAATGTGACTATCTTGGCATGACAGTCCAGAATCGCGTGGTTAGAAGATAACCAATCCATGCCTAGAATCACGTCGAAATCCACCAAAAATAATAAGTCAACTCAGGTCTCCAGACCCCCAATAGTAACAAGAAAGGATCTGTATACATGATCCACAATAACTGTATCACTCACCAGGGTAGACACATGCACGGGCAAGGAAAGAATACCACGGGTCGTACCCAAATGATGCGTGAAATATGAAGATACATAGGAATAGGTAGATTCGGGATCATATAAGACAAAAGCATCCATGTAGCAGACTGAGATAATACTTGTGATGACTGCATCTGATGCACTAGCGTCCCTCATATCTGGAAGAGCATAAAAACGAGCCTGACCTCCGCCAGTACGATCCTCACCCCCGGGGCGACCTCTGGCTACCTGGCCACCACTTCTAGCTAATAGAGCGGGTGCTAAAGAAGCAGAAGCAGAAGATAAGGGCTGATCCCTCTGCTGAGACCGCTTACGAAGAAATTAGGGGCACTCCCTCCTGATATGGCTCAACTCACCACACTCAAAATAATGGCCCGAAGCTGGAGAAAAGGACTGCTGAGAACCCCTCACTGCAGATGAACCCTGAACTGAAGGAGTAGAAATAGAGCTTTGAGCTGGAAGGGCGCTCAGTGCGGGCTGGCTCTGCTGACGACCCTGCTGGCCATGATGACCCTGATAACCCTACTGACCCTGATGACCACGGTCTGACGAAGCCTCACTAGACTCTGCACGGCCTGACTGAGGAGATTTGAAGGAACGACCTCTGCTGTGCTGAGACTGGCCCCTAGACAGAGCACCACTGTAACTACCTACACCACGAGGCCTCTTAGCTTCCCTCACCTCACACTTTCAACGGTGGCCTGTCTCAATCTAACGAGCCGTATCAACCACTTCTTCAAAAGTAACTGCTGTAGCCCTCTCTCTAGTCATCGATATATGGATAGGATAGTTGAGACCATCCACAAATATCCTGATCCTCCCGTGATCTGTCGGAATCATCCACATGGCATGCCGAGCTAGCTGTGTAAACCTCAACTCGTACTGAGTCACTGTCATATCTACCTACTTCAACCACTTGCACTGCCAACACAGCTCCTCAATCTAGTCACTGTGTAAACCTCAACTCGTACTGAGTCACTATCATATCTACCTACTGGGGCACATACTTCTCCATAAATACTATAGAGAACTACTGCCAAGTGAAGGGCGTTGCCTTAATAGGCCTACGCCTCTCGAAATCCTCCCACCAATGAAAAGCTGGTCCTGTGAACTGGAAGGTAGTGAAAGCAACACCACTAAACTCCAGAATACCTGCAGTACGAAGCATACGCTGGCACTTATCCAGAAAACCCTGGGTATCCTCTCCCTCAACACTGCTGAACGTCGGAGGCTATAGTCTCCCGAACCTCTCCAACCGACGCTGCTCGTCACCAGGCATAGCTGGGACCACATGAGCTGGGGCTGGTGTGACTGGTGCAGCCGGATAAACTGGCTGAGCTGGAGCTACCTCAGGTGCTTGTAAGCCTTGAACTACCGGCTCTGGTGTGCGAGCAACAGGGGTCTGATTTCCCCCTGCCTATGAAGAAGCTACTGCAGTAGAGACCGCAACCACCTGGGCTAAGCCAGTACACACTGATAATCGTGGCTTTGCTCGTGTGACCGAACGAATCTGTGTAATCAAGTTTCATGCTCGAGCTCTAAGAGAATGGTGATCCCATGGAAAAGGAAAATTGACAAGGAAGATATGAAGTCAACGGCAAAATTACTCTTCATTAGTTGTATGGACCTTTGACCTTCCCTCTGTTAAGCAACTCAGCGACAACCTTTTTACATACTTCTTAAAGGGGGAGAGCGCCAGGACTCCGCTTTGATATCATCTAAAGAGTTAATATTGATGGGCCTATCCTTTTTCGAGTTCCAGGATCTCCGCTAAGGTCTCCTGAAGACCCGGTATCTCAATAGGCACTGCTAGTGCCTGAACTTGAGCTGCTGGAATACCTGCAGCTGGAGCCTGATCCTGAACCTGATCTACTGGCACTGGGATCTGACCCTGAGTCTGGTTAGCCGGTGGGTCAGCAAGTGCTGTCGCTGCTATCCTGCCTCTGCCACGACCACGACCCCTGGGTGCCACGAGTGGTCATCCACCATGTCCGTTAGCATGGGTTCTCGCCATCTGCGAGAGAATAGAGTATGGAAAAATTTAGTTTCACGATAACACAAACCGTACGATATGAATTCAAGAAACTGAAGTGTTTCCTAAAGTTCTGTAGCCTCCCGAGGATAGATACGGACGTCTACGTACCAATCCGCGAGAGCCTACTAAACCGGCTCATGACTCGCGAGGCCTAGTAACCTATGCTCCAATACCAACTTGTCACAACCCAAACCCGGTCGTGATGGCGCCCAACCCTAAAGCTAGGCAAGCTAGACCAACAACTGTTTCCACATTTAAAGACAAGTACCCAAAGGGCGAATTCAAGAAGAATATGAGAATTACTAACACTACTCCAATAATAATAGTAGAATCAAATACTGAGAAGTGCGAACATAAAAAATAACACTCTCAAAAGATCTGGGTCACGAGTCTAGAGACTCTAAGCAAAAACTGAATAGTAATAGGAATACTGGATAAAATACTCAAGTCTGGAAGTATATAGATAATAAATTGAAATAAAGAGATAAGTTAGGTCCTGTGAATGCCAGCAGCTACCTCAGCAACTCGAGTACTCTGAAATAAGCTGGATCGCTCGTCTAACTCCTGCATACCTGAATCTACACACAAAGATGCATGAAGTAGGGGTGAGTACTAAGTATTCAGTGAGTAAAAAGTATATAAAATAGCTGAAAGCAGGAAATCCACAGAATACCACATAGCAAAGCTAAAACTGTAGTCCTATACCTACCACGAACTAACAACAACAGCAAACCACAAATATCACAGGTAATTTACAAACAAGAATGCAATGCACATGACTGCTACGACACGTAGCCCGATCTATTTAACGTCAATGGCGCTCACTAGGGGTGTGTACAAAATCCGGAGGGACTCCTTTAGCCCAAGCGAAATATTCATATCATCCACTATGACGTGCAGCCCGATCCATACTTAGTCCACAACATGCATATGAGTCACGCAACAGTTCAATTTATTTATTTCTAGGTTCCAGTTCATTAACAATGAAAAATACTTTAATTTTTATTTAATTTTCCAAGAACATTTGACTTAGCATTTCATAATAGTGATTTCAAGCCAGGACTAAGATCAATGATTTTACAAATCATGCTATCATATAGATATCTATCCCCTAAGGATACTGCAGGTCAGCACAAGGCCCCAAACATGGCTTATAGCCCATATATATACTTAACACAATGTGCGTTTCAACCGCCAATATAATGTTATTCTTATCCGGGATGGACCAAGTCACAATCCCCAGTCATAACCAATCCCGCACCTGCCATGGGGCGCGAGTCACGCCCTAAATAGCATCACAATGTGATAAGCCGGGGTTTCAAACCCTCAGGCTATCATATACACTAACTACTTACCTCTAACCGGCCGTGGACTCGTCCGCAATGCCTTTTCCCTTCAAATTTTCTGCCTCGTGCATCGAATCTAGTCAAAATCATAGCAATTACATAAGTATGGGTCAAAGAAACATAACCCAATCAAAATTACTCGTAAAATGCAACAATTTACAAAGTTGGTAAAACTCAAGCCCTGGGCCCACTTCTTGAAAAAATTAGAAAATCATACCAATGGATTCCTCGTCTCGCCAAGAGTCCGTGCATATAAAATTTATCGAAATCGAAGTTCGAGCGGCGTTTCAAAACCCAAAAATCCGTTCTCATAATTTAGGCCCTAGTTCTTCACAAATTCTATCCAATATCATGAATTTTGGTGTTGATTCTAACATAAAATCATGTTTTTGAGTTAAGAAACTTACATCCAAGCGATACACGTTGATTTCTCTCTTCAACTCACTCAAAACCCTCCCTTGACGAAGTAAAAGTGGTGTAAAATATGAGAGTTCACGACTGAAGTTATAATTTAACTGTTCTACCCAGTTATTTTGCCTTATGTGATCGCATTCCTAAGACACGCGATTGCGGAGAACAAAGTTCTAGCCCCTCAATTTTACCTTATGCAATCGCAGGAATCAGTACGCAATCGTAGTTAACCAAACTCCCTCTCTACGCGATCGCATACCTGAGTCACGCGATTGCAGTAAACCTTTACCTAAGCCTATGCGATCGCAGACCACTTCACGCGATCGCATAGAGCAAATTCTGGCTCATCGAAATCTCTTCTACGCAATCGTAGCCACATGCTCGCGATCGCAATGAACAAAAATCACCGGTACAGCTGCTGCAGTTTCTGCTGCAATATTTCAACTCAAAAATTCCCGTTGGGCATCCGAAATTATCCCGAGACCCTCGGGACCTCAACCGAATGCATAGATATGTTACATTACTCCATTCAAACTTGCTCCCAACATAAAAACACCATCATAAACATCAAAATCATCAAATTCTCATGGATTCAAGCCTAAGTTTCACTAAAATTTCTGAAAATAATATTTGCTCTAAAACCCGACCTAAACACCTCTGATTGATCTGAAATTTTACACGCATATCCAAAATTACCTAATGGAGCTACTGCAACTCTCGGAATTCCATTCCGAGCCACGTATCAAAATCTCTCCTACCGTTCGGAATTTGCCAAAATTCAACCTTAGCCAATTCAAGCCTAAATCTACACCGGACCTCCGAATTCAATTCCGATTACTCTCCTAAGTCATAAATCATCCCCCGAAACTAGTCGAATCATTAGAATTCCATTTTGAGCTGTCTAACTCATCAGTCAACTTCCAGTTGACTTTTCCAAACTAACCTTCCCATAAAGAGGTTTATTGCCTCATTTCTAACCAGATTCTACCCGATTTACTTCTAACTCTCCAAACACATATAAATGAACATATTAAAGTATAAAATGGAGAAAACATGATGGTAACTCCCGTAACGATGGGTTGGATCGTTACATAAGAATCATTATTTAAAAAAAAAACTTAAACCAAATAAAGCTAACAGGACTGAGATTCACAAACAAAATGAACAATTCGAATATGAAGCAGGACTGATCAACCAAAAAATCTAGAATTAACCCTAAAAGCTAAGGAAAATCATTGGCAAATATACTAAAGTTAAGCACTTTAATCACTAAGTCCATGAACCAAAATTAACAATTGAAAACAACTAATTAGAAATCCAAATGGACAAACAACAAGAAAGAACCCTAACAACTAATTGACAAAACAAAGGTTTAATTTAGAATTAACAACCATTCAAACAACTAGGACATACTTAAACATTTAACACCCAAAACTGAATGACAATCGAAAAGAAAAGAAAGGAGAACTTACTGAAAATCAATCTTCAAACAAAAAGCTTCGAGATTAACTTCAAATTAATACTATACGTCTATCTCAAAGGAGATAAACTTATAATATTAACCCAGGTTAACTCGTCTTTGAAAAATCATCAGAATGGTCCATAACAGTGAACCCTATATTTGAAATTGGGGGCGGCCTGGTGAGATTCAAGGGAAAATAACCTCATATTTGTGAATAGGAGAATGGGGAGACTATCTGGTGAATATTTGGAGTCGTTTGGGTGAATTTGTGTTTTAGCGGGAAACTTAGATTGACTATTCGAGGAATTGGGTTAGGATTCGAGGAACATGGATATTGGGGATTGGAAAGAGGAGGTGGAGGAGAGTATGGTGTAAAAATTTGGGGTTGCACCGGCGGCGGCGATGATTTTCGGCCGGCGGCGATGGGGAGGAGGGTTGCGGAGTGGGGCGAAGGGAAGGTGGGGCTGTGGCGGTGTAAAAGAGGGCGGGGAAGGGTACGAGGAAGCTGCATAATGTCTAGGGTTTGTGTAATATTTTTAGATAGTCATATTTAAAATCTAACTTTGATCATGGGCCACTGGATCAATCAATATGAATGGGTGTGATTGCCTGACGCCTAAACGACATCGTTTGGGGTGAGGCATTTGGATCGGAAGGGGTGACATTGGGCCTGGGCGCGTGTGTTCTGAAAGAGACCTATTTGGGATAAGTTATTGTAGCCCAAATTTACTTAATTATTTTTTTTTCATTTTGTCTTCTTTCATTTCTTTTGCCTTTGCGTTCCTTTTCATTTTTTGTAGTATTTTTACTTTGTATTTTTCTAATTATGTAAAAAATTAAAATAAAACATAATTAAACTATTTAATTCTAAGATTATTTAAAAATTGTGTAAATGCAAAAATATAGATTAAAATTGCCTAAAAACTTTTTTTTTTTTATGATTTTCTTTAAATTGTTCTAAAATGAATTAATAACTACTTAATACCAAAATGCAAAACTAAATTCCTAATGCAAATGCATATTTTTTGTATTTTTTAATATGAATTATTATGCAACCAATTAACACAAAATGCAACAAAATTCATAAAAATTGTAAAAATCATTTTATTTGAAACTTTTGGAATAATTTGATTAGGGAAAACATCACGTGCTTACAGCTGCCCCTCTTTGCCTGGAAACACGAAGAGTTTTTGTGCAAATACAAGTGAGCGAAAATGAGTGATTTTTGCCCGTTCGCATATTCCGTGTGAATCATTTTGAAAGAGTTGACCGTGCCCTGCTTCAGCGGCTGCCTACATATCCCAGGCTAAACAGGAATCAGGTCAGTGTAGTTCAGGAGTGTCTGGTAGCTAGGACTACCAGGAGCTATGATTTCACTGTTGTTGATGCTGTTACTGCTTGCTGTCCCTCTTATTACACTATGGTAAAACAGAAGAAGCTAGCCTAAACTATGATCTATGAATTACAAAAGATCCTATCTATGTCTTCAAACTTGATCTTGTGTTGCTTTAAGTTTGTATCTTGTATTCTTCCAATGAAATTCTTATTGTTGCCTTGGCGATGTTTTACCATTCTTCCTGATGTTGCTTGACTATTACGATTTGAAATATGTGTCCATTCTTCAGGCGGGCTCCTGCTTGTGATTGCTTGAAAAGACATTTTCTTGTTCTCCAGGTGGGCTCCTACTTCCAATGCTTGAAAATGTGTTCCCTTGTTCTCTAGGTGGGCTCCTGACTGTTGATGCTTGAAAAATATTCCCTTGTTCTCCAGGTGGGCTCCTGACTACTGACGCTTGAAAATGTGTTCCCTTGTTATCTTGGTGGGCTCCTGATTGCGATGCTTGAAAATGTGTTCCCTTGTTCTCCAGGTGGGCTCCTGACTGTTGACACTTATAAATGTGTTCCCTTGTTCTCCAGGTGGGCTTCTGATTGTGATGCTTGAAAATGTATTCCCTTGTTCTCCAGGTGGGATCCTGATTGTGATTTCTTGAAAAGGTATTCCCTTGTTCTCCAGGTGGGATACTGATTGTGATGTTTTAAAATATGTTCCCTTATTCTCCAGGTGGGTTCCTGATTGCGACAAAAATACAAAAACAAAGAAAATTTTTTGCCCCAGTATGGTGACTGGGCATATCATGTTATCAGATATTAAAATTAAAGGTTAAAATTTGGATTATACTTCCCTTATTTTCCAGGTGGGTGCCTGCTTGCTGCATTAGAAAATGGATTCCCTTGTTCGTCAGGTGGGCTCTTGCTTGCTTGAACTTTGAAATGAATTCCCTTGTTCTCCAAGTGGGCTCCTACTTACTGAACTTTGAAATGAATTCCCTTGTTCTCCAAGTGGGCTCCTACTTACTGAACTTTGAAATGAATTCCCCTGTTCTCCAGGTGGGCTCCTGCTTACTGAACTTTGAAATGAATTCCCCTGTTCTCCAGGTGGACTCCTTCTTACTGAACTTTGAAAGATATTCCCATGTTATTCAGATGGGCTCCTGCTTACTGAATTTGAAAGATATTCCCTTATTTTTCAGGTGGGCTCCTGCTTGCTAAATTTGAAAGATATTCCCTTATTTTTCAGGTGGGCTCCTGCTTGCAACAACAATACACGACAAAGAAATCTCTGCCCCAATTTGATAACTGGGCACGTTATGTTACCGAATATTAAACTTGAAAGATAAGACTTGAATTATACTTCCCTTGTTCTTTAGGTGGGTGCCTGACTGCTATGCTTAAAATGTATTTATTACTGCACTATACCCGTGAGGGTGTAGAAGGAATTTTTCTAATTTAAGGACAGTCGGAACGAGATAAGTTATTTTAAGTTTTTAAGGTCGCCACTTGAGAATATAATAGTGTCCCAAGTGACCGGTTTAATCCTGAATCAAGGAAAGTTTGACTCTGTTACAGTTTGCGAACTAGAAATCCAGATAAGGAGTTCTGTTAACTCGGGAGAAGGTATTAGGCACTCCCAGATTCCGTGGTTCTAACACGGTCGCTCAATTGTTGTTTTGATTTTATCTGATTTCAATTTATATATTTTAATCATGTTCAACTATTCCGCTTTTAAATTTTACAAATTTGCAACGTCGTGAAAATACGTCCTCGACCACACCGTACCAGTACACCTGTGGCTTTGAATATATTTCGACTTCGTTGAGAGTAGGATTTGGGTCACATAAATGTGCACCCGTTCAAATGAATGTATATTTAAATTATGCCTAACGATGTCTATTCTTGTTATTTCGGGCAAGATCGTGAAATTGGCTAAACGATCCTTCCAGGTCTAATATTTTATATTTATTATTTGGGGGCCCCGTGTATTTTTATCTTGTAACGAGGATCGTCCCATTTCGCTTTTTAATAAAGATGCGCCTAAATAATGCTACATTTTCTAATTCTATTTTTCCCCTAATAGAAATGTTTATAGACAATCTTTATACCATTACTTATTTGGATCCAGCCATTACACATTATTGGGCCTGGAATATGGGTTAGCGTTGCAATGCTGCACCAAGGTGCAATTAGCTAATTAAAGCCCGATCAATATTATTTGTATCTGTTCTCACAGGCTCAAAGCCATTTCGACTGGATCTGGGCCTCTATTCACGCCTAGCCCAAATTATTAATATCTAAAGTAGGTTCAAGGCAGGTTAACTTTTTAATGAACTAACAGAACTATAAGCAGATACTATTAAGTTCAATATCAGAATTTAATTAAACATGCTAATACTGATTTACATTCGAATACTATTGGTTTCAATATTGTCAATTAACTAAGAACGTTGACTCATAGTCATAATCAACTCGTCGCTGTTTAGCTTCTAAATTGACATAGTCCGAAATCATTAGTCGAAGCTGGTACAAAATTTCTCTATGGGATTTTTATTCTAAAACCTACATTCAAATTACAATTTGCATTTCTCTAATATTTAGATTCCTATTTTTATACCATATCGCTAAGTTTAACACAAGATTTATTACGAAACAGGTTTAAACGATGCTAAGCCATAATCATGATCCAAATTTAAACTAATTCATATTTTTCAAATTAATAACTACTAATTCAGAATTCAATTAATAAATGTCTAGAAACTCTTGTATTACACTTTTGATTTCAGTATAGCCATAAATCTTCGAGTGACTCGACTAAGTTTTAGCCACTTTTAGTTTTAGATTTAGGTGATCATTTGAACTAATCTATTTAGTGTATTCCCTACATTATTATCTACTACTACTTTAAATCAGACTTAAGTTCATACAGTCTAGTCCTTATTACAACACATATCCTAATGAATTACATGACCTCTAATTATCCAACTATAAGACAAAAAACAGAATTACAAAATGAAATTACTACTCATTCCATTTCTTCAAACTTCGATTACATCCATGAGAGGTAGTAGTGTACCTGATCGAATGAGATGAAACAATGAGTTCTAAGGATGAAGGAGAAGAGAAATCAGCGATAAGCAGCAACCAAATATCAACAGCAATAGAGGCAGATTAACACAATAACAGGTACGACTTCAGAATAGAAAACCCAGCGAATTCAACCAAGCAAGTAGTAAACCCAACAAATCCAATTAAACAGATGAAGAACAACGAACAGAAGTCCAAAATAGCACTCAAACTATTAGCAATGAAACAATAGTAGTATTTCAGTGTATATTTTTTGTGTATTGAAATCTTCCGCACCTTTGAAATAAGGCCTAAAGGGGCCTATTTATAGAGTAGAATGGGAAGAAAATTTAAATTAAATATTCAGATTTCCCACCCCAACTCTTTTTGATTTATTTCAGTTTAATCTAAGTTAATTTGACAGGAATACACTTGAACCCCTGCTAGAATGTTCTAGGGTATTCTCTATCATTCTTTTCAGGCGTTAATGCCTTTACTACCCTCACTTGCTAAGGTTTATTACCTATTTACCATTTAACTATACCTGAATTGCCCTTTATTGTTCGGCTAATTACACAAACCATGCCCATTTGTCTTTTATGCCCTTATTCTTTCTAAGTTATCTTCAGAATACCCTTTTCCATTCCCCTTTCACCCCTATGTCTTATGTGTATTTACCCGACCAGCCTTAGGTCTAACTAAGACCCTGAGTAGTCAACACATAACCCCTGAGACTTGATCTTTAAATTATAACAGTTCAGACTAAGCAAACTCTTTTCAGAACTAATCACTTTACAAAAATAGCCACAAGTAGCCTTTTAATTAGTCAGGAACCCATACAAGTCAAAAAGTCAAACTATATTGCAATAATAGCCAAATTAAGCATTTACAAACATAGCCCCAATACGACTAAGTACTCAGAAATTCAGATGAGTCAATCATTAAATTGTATTGCAATAATAGCCAGTTTCAAACAATCTTGCAAATATAACCCTAATTACGGCTAAACCCTTAATTAATCAGGACTCAGAGAAATGTTTTTGATAATGGTTGAATCCAATTAATCAAAACATTTAATCGAAAATTGATCTATCAAACTAGAACATTAAATGACTACACAACATATGATTTAACAGGTGACTTCCATTAGAACAAATTAGTACTCAGTCGATTTCAAGTATACACAAAAAGCTTTTCTAACATGCAATAGGTCCAGGCTAACAAATAATCGAAGACAAAAGAATATCATGAAGCACAGTAGAGAATAAAATGGGTTCAGTATTACTTAGCTTTTGATTGGTTTTCTTTTTCTTTCTTTCTTTCTTCTTTTTCCTTCATTTTTCTTCATTTTCCTTCTTGGTTCTTGATATTCCGGTTGTTCAGAGACCTTGAGTCTCTTTGACTTTTGGTATTCTAGACAGACTCCTGGAGTCTTGTTTTGTTGTGAACTACTCATATCTGAGGGCTGGGGGTTCGATTTGGGGTAGTTTTGGTTTGGGGGGTATCCGCCAGAGAAGGGTTCCGGCGGAATGTTTTTTGATATTCGACAAGATGGGCTAAGATTCGATGGAAGGGATTTAGATAGGGTAAAAGAGGAGTTCATGGTGGTCTTAGGGTGTTAAGAGTGGAGGTTGGTTCATAGGTTGGTGGTCGCCGGCTAGGGTTCCGACGACCCATGTTTCAAGATTTGGGGAGAAGGTAAGGTATTTGGACAGGACTAGTACGATGGGGTGATAGAGGAGAAGGGGAGGGTTTAGGGATGTGAAGCTTGGCCGGAGAGATGGCCAGAAGCAGACCACCAGTAGGGTTCTGGTGGCTTGGGCTGAAAGGGGGGAAGGGAACTAAGGTGGCTAGGGTTTGATCTCTAAAAGGGGTGAGTGTAAAATGAGAGAATGAACGGATGGGTATAGATATATATTAAACGTGTAACGTTAATTCCCAGCCGTTGGATTAGATTAAACTAATGGCCAGGATTCATTTGGCCACTAAACGGTGCCGTATGGTTTTAGTTAGGTCTTCCTCTCGTCCGTTAGATCAATTAGATGGACGATTGTGATTGTTTTATATTAACAACATCGTTTGGTTTTAGTGAGGCTTTATTTTAATCCGTTGGATCATTTAATTGGATGGCCCTGATTATTTCAAATAACGGTGTCATTTAAATTTCTAGACAACCGTTTATTTTAGTCCGTTTGATTCAATTTATCAACGGCCCAGATTTGTTTGATTGAAACGTCGTCGTTTGGTATTATATATAAGCAGCAGGTTAAATTCGTTTGTGCCAGGTCTGTTTGGGTGTTAATTGGGCTAGAATTTTGTGATTTTGGCCCAAATACCTTGTATTTTTGTATTATATTGTATTATACCTTATATTTGTTTTGTATTTTCAACTTATATTTGTTATTTTTCCGGATTTTTCTTGTATTTTATATTTGTTTTCCTCCGTATTTGTTCCCAATGTATTTATTATCTCTTGTAATTTTCTCCTTTTTTTGATTTTCTAATTTTTTTAGTAATTATCTTACATTTTTTGTATTTTCTAATTAATTCAAATTGTATTTTTTGTTTTAATTTTCTTTACTTTATTTTCAACAAACACTGATGCTTCTACACCATAATCAACAAATTTCAAACAAAAATCATTTTTATATTTATTTTGGACTTAATTGCCTGGGGCAAAAATCACGTACTCACAGCTGCCCCTCTTTGCTCGGGAACACGAAGAGTTTCAGTGCAAAGATAAGTGAGTCGTAATGAGGCATTTTTGCCCACTCGCACATTCTGTGTGAAGTATTTTTGAATGTTTTGATCGCATCCAGCTTCAAGGATTGCCTACATATCCTGGGCTAAACAGGAATCAGGTCAGTGTAGTTCTGGAATGTCTGGTAGTTGATACTACCAAAGAGCTGTGGCTCTATTGCTAATTCTTGTTATCGCTGCCTGCTGATCTCCTTATTACACCGTGGTAAAAAGAAAATAAGCTAAATTATGCTCTATGTTTTACAAAATTCTAACTATATCTTTCAACTAATTCTTGTGTTTCGTTTGCATCTTCCATCCTTCGAGAAGACTCTTGCTTGTAACTTGCTTCAAATATATTCCCTTATTCTTCAGGTGGGTGCCTGCTTACAAAACTTTGAAAAGTATTCCCTTGTTCTTCAGGTGGGCGCGTGCTTACAAAACTTGAAAAGTATTCCCTTGTTCTTCAGGTGGGCGCCTGCTCACTATAAAAATAAAAAAAAACATTCTACCCCAGTATGAGGCTTTAGATATATCCTGCTATTGAATGTTAGCTAAAAAAGAAGAATTTCATTTTGAAAAATATTCCCTTGTTATCCACGTGGGCGCCTGATTGCAAAAAACATAAAAAATATTCCTATGTTATCCAGGTGGGCACCTGATTGCAAAAAACTTGAAAAATATTCCCTTGTTATCCATGTGGGCACCTGATTGTAAAACAAAACTTGAAAAATATTCCCTTGTTATCCAGCTGGGCGCCTGATTACAAAACATAAAAAATATTTATCCAGGTGGGCACCTGATTGCAATAATCGAAAAATATTCCCTTGTTATCCAGGTGGGCGCCTGATTACGAAAACAGGAAAAATATTCCGTTGTTATCTAGGTGGGTGCCTAATTGTAAAAAAAATTTGAAATATATTCTCTTGTTATCCAGGTGGGTGCCTGATTACAAGAAACTTGAAAATATTCCCTTGTTATTCAGGTGGGCGCCTGATTACAAAAACTTGAAAAATATTCCCTTATTATCCAGGTGGGTGCCTGATTGTAAAAAAAACTTGAAAAACATTCCCTTGTTATCTAGGTGGTCGCCTGATTACAAAAAACTTGAAAATATTCCCTTGTTATCCAGGTGGGCACCTGATTACAAAAACTTGAAAAATATTCCCTTGTTATCCAGGTGGGTGCCTGATTGTAAAAAAAAAACTTGAAAAATATTTCCTTGTTATCCAGGCGAGCGCCTGATTACAAAACACTTGAAAAATATTTCCTTATTATCCAGGTGGGCGCCTGATTACAAAAAACTTGAAAATATTTCCTTGTTATCTAGGTGGGCGCCTGATTGCAAAAACTTGAAAAATATTCCCTTGTTATCCAGTGGGCGCCTGATTACAAAAACTTGAAAAATATTCCCTTGTTATCCAGGTGGGTGCCTGATTGCAAAAACTTGAAAAATATTGCCTTGTTATCCAAGTGGGCGCCTGATTACAAAAAAATTGAAAAATATTCCCTTGTTATCCAGGTGGGCGCCTGATTACAAATAACTTGAAAAATATTCCCTTGTTATCCATGTGGGGGTGCGAAAAACTTAAAAAATATTCCCTTGTTATCCAGGTGGGCGCCTGATTACAAAAAACTTGAAAAATATTCCCTTGTTATCCAGGTGAGCGCCTGATTGCAAAAACTTGAAAAATATTCCCTTTTTATTCAGGTGGGCTCCTGATTACAAAAAACTTGAAAAATATTCTCTTATTATCCAGTGGGCGCCTGATCACAAAAAACTTGAAAAATATTTCCTTGTTATCCAGGTGGACGCCTGATTACATAAACTTGAACAACGAAAAAGAATTCTGCCCTAGTTTGATAACTGGGTGTAATATTTCAATTTTGAAATGAAAGGTAAAATTTCCCTTATTATCCAGGTGGGTGCCTAATTTTGATTCTTTCATTGTAGCTTCCTTCATCCATTGTTGCTTTCTTTAGATTCTTTTCCCTTATTTTCCAGGTGGGTGCCTCATTTTGCCAAACTTTGCGCTCCCTTGTATGTCCACATTGGTCACATTCACTTTAAAGTGATTAGTACGAATTTGAATCTTTTTTCCCTGTTCTAATCAGCGAACAACTTGTTAGTATAAAAATGGTGGTTAACAGCTGGCATTCTTGTTGGCCTTGCTTCCACTCTTAAATTTGCTTCAGCTTGCTTTTGTACTTCCTTGCTATAACTCCTGGTTATTTTCCAACAATTTTCTGAACTCAACTTTTCATTGTAATTCCCTTTTTGTTTTTTCTCTTTCACTTTCCTTCTGCTGTATGATCGCCATATGTTGTTTTATTTCTCCTGTCCTTTGAAGGACCCCAATCTCATTGTGCCATTTAACTAAAAAGCTGGTAATTAGCTTACAATTGGCGATGTCTTGTAGACAGATTTTAAAAAAAAAAAAAAATGAAATGCAATAACCCTGAATTTTGAGGGTAGGAATATTTTCAAAGTAAAAGGACAAGACTTATCTGAGTGGGAAGGCTGATTCCTTTGATCATGCCATGCATTCGGGCTAACCAACCCAGTCTGTCCAACCAAATTACTTGCCAACTTATTTATCTTTTTCACCAGACCCAAACTTTACTTGCTTTGCCGCTTTCCTCCCACAAAATCATTTCTCACTTTCGCCTTATGGTGCCCGTGAGGGTTTTCGCCAATAAGACTCTTTCATTTTTCTCAACTCAAGTCGCCTTATGGTGCCCATGAGGGTTTTCACCAATAAGACTCTCTCATTTTTATTTTTTATCATTTCCTCCATCTTTAGGTACCCGAGTGTTGTCCATATCATGCCTTTCATTCATCTACTTGTACTACCGTTTTCTTTTAAATTAATCTGAAGGTCTTTCTTTGGAACGTAATGTAGCTTTTGGATGGGTTTTATAAAGGAAGACATAAAGGCTCAAATTTCAAACTTGGGTTTCAAAATTACAACTTTCGGAATCATATCCTTCATAATGATCATAACTTCTGCCCTAGTTTCAATTTTTGGGAGAACCTTGGACTTTCTTTCTTTTATGACTGAACCTCGGTGAGGCTGCCTACGTACCATTTTGGGATCAAGTCAAAACGTAGTTCAGATCATAAGATCGCTTCATTGTTGCGATATTGACTTATCTCGATTTTCTTCTTTCTTTTTTCTTTTTTTTGTCATTTTTCACACATATTTTTTTTCTTTTTTTTCTTTTCCTTTTCTTCTTTCTTTGTCATTCCATCATTCATAATTTGACTTCATTGTTGATTCAGAAAGAGGGGTATGAAAGAATAAAGTAATAAGACTCAAAGGGATAGCAATGGATAAAGTGTTTAGTTAGAGAATAAAATTCCTTCATCATTTCAATTTAAAAAAATATGACAAATACAATTAGATACATGAAAGAAATCATACATAATATCTTTTGACTGGATCAGAATTGATGGCCATTTCTACGCATTTTCCTTCTATGTCTGTCAAATGCAGTGCTCCATTGGACAACACCCGAGATACAACAAATGGTCCTTGCCAATTAGGGGCAAACTTCCCTTTTGCTTCCCCTCAATGAGGTAAGATGCGCCTCAACACCAATTGTCCGGCTTCAAATTTTCGTGGACGTACTTTTTTATTATATGCTCTAGCCATTCTCTATTGATACAGTTGTCCATAACATACTGCTGCCAGTCTTTTCTCATCAATTAAACTCAATTGTTCTAACCGGGCTTTTATCCATTCATCATCATCAATCTCTGCCTCCGCAATGATTCGGAAGGAGGGTATTTCAATTTCAGCAGGTATCACTGCCTCCGTGCCATACACCAATGAATAAGGGGTTGCACCTATCGAAGTGCGCACAGTAATGCGATAACCCAACAACATAAATGGTAATTTCTCATGCCATTGCCTTGATCCTTCCACCATTTTCCGAAGGATTTTCTTGATATTCTTATTTGCGGCTTCAACTGCTCCATTTGCTTTGGGCCGATAAGGTGTAGAATTGCGATGCATAATTTTAAACCTTTGACATGTCTCCGCCATCAGATGACTGTTAAGGTCGGCTCCATTATCTGTAATAATCACCTTTGGAATTCTGAAATGACAAATGATGTTTTCATGTATGAAATCCACCACTGCCTTCTTTGTTACCGCTTTGAATGTCTTTGCCTCCACCCATTTGGTAAAATAATCAATGGCAACCATAATAAACCTGTGCCCATTAGATACTGCTAGCTCTGTTGGACCAATGACATCCATGGCCCAAGCAACGAAAGGCCACGGTGCCGATATTGTATGCAATTCATATGGCGGAGAATGAATCAAATCCCCATGTATCTGGCACTGATGACATTTTTGTACATATCTGATACAATCTCGTTCCATAGTAAGCCAGTAATATCCAACCCTGAGTATTTTCTTTACTAACACATACTCACTCATGTGGGGTCCACAGGCTCCTGCATGTACCTTAGTCATGGTTGTAGTAGCCTGTTTTGCATCTATACATCTTAACAAACCCAAATCTGGGGTCCTTTTGTATAAAACTCCTCCACTAAAGAAAAATGCTTATGGCTCTTTTTTGGTCCCCTGTAGCTTGTACCAGGTATACCCCCATTCTCAGATACTCTTTGATGTCATGGAACCATGGTTCGCCATCAAGTTCCTCTTCTACTATATAACATTAAGCATTCTGATCATGAACTTGGATTTGTAGTGGATCCATATAAGCCTTATCCAGATGGTGTACCATAGATGATAGAGTAGCCAGAGCATCAACAACTTCATTGTGCATTCTTGGGATATGCTTAAATTCTATGGATTGAAACCATTGACATAGTTCATGTAGACACCGTTGGTACGGTATGAGTTTCAAATCCCGTGTCTCCCATTCTCCTTGAATTTGATGTATCAAGAGATACATTCACCCATGACAAAAATCTCTTGAACACCCATGTCTATTGCCATTCTTAATCCCAATATACACGCTTCATATTCAACTATATTGTTAGTACAGAAAAAGCAGAGTTGAGCGGTAACAGGGTAATGCTGAACTGTTTCTGAAATGAGAATAGCTCCAATTCCAACTCCTTTGTTGTTGACAGCCCCATCAAAGTATAACTTCCAACCTAGCTTTTTGTCTTGTTCCAATTCTTCAATATTCATTGCCTCCTCATCAGGGAAATATATTTTCAGTGGCTCATACTCATCGTTGACTAGATTTTCCGCCTGATCAGCAACTGCTTGCGCTTTTATCGTAGTGCGGATTACATAAACGATATCAAACTCTATGAGCAAAATTTGCCATTTAGCAAGCCTCCCTGTGGGAATAGGCTTCTGAAAGATGTACTTCAGTGGGTCCAAATGAGATATAAGATAAGTGGTATAAGCCGACAGGTAGTGTTTCAACTTCAGTGCAACCCAGGTAAAGGCACAACATGTTCTTTCCAATTGAGTATATTTTACCTCATAAGATATAAATTTCTTATTGAGATAGTAAATTGCTTGCTCCTTCTTTCCCTTTTCATCATGCAGCTCCAATACACAGTCGAAGGAATTATCCAATATGGTCAAATAAAGGATCAAGGGCCTTCGGGGTTCTGGAGGAACCAATACAGGCGGATTGGGCAGATATTCCTTGATTTTATCAAATGCAGCTTGACATTCATCAGTCCATTTTACTGCAGCATCTTTCTTCAATAATTTGAAAGTAGGCTCACAAGTAGACGTCAGTTGGGCAGTAAATCTGCTAATATAATTCAATCTGCCCAGCAGGCTCATCATATCTTTCTTGCTCTTTGGCGGAGGCAACTCCTGAATAGCTTTTATCTTGGATGGGTCCAATTCTATACCACACCGGCTTACCATAAACCCCAATAATTTCCCTGATGTTACTCCAAAAGCACATTTTTCTGGATTGAGCTTAAGATTATATCTCTGAAGCCTCTGAAAAAACTTCTTCAGGTCTTTAACATGATCATATTGCTTCTTGGACTTGATAATAACATCATCCACCTAAACTTCAATCTCTCGATGTATCATGTCATAAAACATGGTAGTCATTGCTCTCATATACGTGGCTCCAACATTTTTCAATCCAAACGCATTACTCTATAACAATATGTTCCCCAAGGCGTGATAAAGGCTGTCGTTTCTGCATCTTCTTCGTCCATTAGGATCTGATGATAACCCGCATAACAATCCACGAAAGACCCAATCTCATGTTTGGCACAATTGTCAATTAGTATGTGGAATTGGCAATGGAAAATTATCCTTCGGACTTGCTTTGTTGAGGTCTCGATAATCAACACACACTCTGGTTTTTCCGTCTTTCTTCAGAACAAGTACAACATTAGCTAACTAGGTGGGATATTTGGTGACCCGTATGACCTTTGCCTCAAATTGTTTGTTGACTTCCTCTTTTATTTTCACGCTGACATTTGTCTTGAACTTTCTTAACTTCTGCTTGATGGGCTGGCATTCCGAATAAGTGGGCAACTTATGTACCACCAAATCAGTACTTAGCCCTGGCATGTCATCATATGACCATGCAAATATGTCTTTGTACTTATATAGTAACTTTATCAAGTCCTCTCTGAGTGAGGTTTCCAAATGAACACTAATCTTTGTTTCCCGAATATTTTCCTCATCCCCCAAATTAATAGACTCCGTCTCATTCAAGTTTGGTTTGGGTTTCTCTTCATAGTGGTTCCGATCATTACTAATTTCTTCCAAAACTTCCTCGTCCTCATACTCCACTTCATTATCGTATTCAATTTCTTGTATTACTATTTGATTATCAAGACTGGGCCGAGAATTCCTTATGCATGACACATCATTGAAATCAGTGTAAAACGGATGATACATCAAAAGAAAAGAAAAATAAAATAGGGCTATCAGAATGGAGGAAGAAAGAAATTGCATTTCATTAAAATTTTAAAAGATAACAAGGTTTGATACGTCCAATTGGATGGAACATAGAATCTGTATTACAGGCTTTAAATAAAATAGATTTAAGAATGAAACATCAAAGCTAACTACCACAACTGCGTTCTAGTCGGAAGAGGAGTAGCTTCCCAGTTATTCAGCTTGATCTGGGATCCAACAAACTGGCCGTCTATTTTACTTGTGCCCTTAGTTGTCTCTACCATGTTCACATCTTTGAACAACCTCTCAAATCTTTCTAACAACTCCTTGTCTGGCCTTATCTCTGCTCGACTGGGCATGACCGTTGCCAGACGCCTTTTTGTGCCAGGCTTGACGAATGAATGGGAGAGTTTAGGGATAGGCTTAGGGAGGGTCCATCCTTTCTTTTTCAGTTTTAGGGCTCTTTTTATGTCGAAAATGGTTGGCTTGAAACCCAACCCGAAAGTGTCAATGATTCCCGAAAGAGATACTGGCTGTGTTATTCCTTGCATCGCAGCTCCTAAACCTTTCCCATGTAGAAACCTATTTTTCAACATCTCCGTAGCAACCATGACTAACGCGGAAGCTATCTTGGGCATCAGAATGGTTTCGCCTTCAGATATTTTATCCACAGATATAGTGTCTACCACTTGGTATACCCAGGGACCTTTATCACCCTCGACTTCTTCAAACGGTGTGATGATATTGCAGGAATTATCTTCACCATGAACCACTATTTCTTGTCCCATTCGAATTTCACCATTTGATGGAGTGAGGAAGGTACAACCTTTGCAGCATAAATCCATGGACGTCCTAGTAGGAGATTGTAGGACACAACAACATCCAAAACTTGAAATTCCATGGTAAACTCTACTGGTCCGATAGTAAGTTCCAATATGATGTCTCCAATAGTGTTCTTCCCACCTCTGTCAAATCCTCTTACGCATATACTGTTCCTATGGATTCTTTCATGATCAATCTTAAGCTTGCCCAAAGTAGATAAAGGGCAAATGTTGGCACTTGACCCATTATCAACCAGTACTCGGGTCACTATTGATTCTTCATATTTCATCGTAAGATATAACACCATGTTGCGCTCTGTCCCCTCCATCAACAGTTCCTCATCTGAAAATGTTATTCTTTTTGTCTCGAAGATTTTATTTGTGATCTTCTCTAAATGACTCACTGTGATCTTTTCTGGTACATGGGCCTCGTTCAGGATCTTCATTAACGCCTTTCAGTTTTCATCAGAATGAATTAACAAGGACAACAAAGATATTTGCGCTGGTGTTTTCCTCAGCTGCTCAACTATAGAATAATCCCGAGTTTTCATTTTCTTCAAAAATTCTTTGGCTTCTTCTTCAGTGACAACTTTATTTACATTGGTTGGATTATCTCTTGTAGCTATTGCCTTCCTCAATTCATCTGGCGCAAAACATCTCCCTGACCTGGTCAAACCATGGGTTTAACAAATCTCCTCATTGATTTCCTTTCCTTTATACATGACGGTCACCTTTCTGTAATTCCAAGGCATAGTTTTGTTGTTCACTATGGGCATTTGAGTAACTGGCTTGATAACAACTGGCTCTAGATGTGCTCCTTTTACAATCAGTACGGGCTTTACACTCACTCCGGGCACTGTCACCTTTATTGGCTCAGGTTCTGCTACCACTGCTGGCTTGCTCACATATGGCTTGACTGGTATTTTCTCGCTTATGGCTTTCTCCTCTGTCTTTCTTCCGCTCTTCTTGATCATCTTTACAGCCTGAGAGGGCTTCTTGAAATTTCCCCCTTGTACCACCTCTATCATGTGGGTCTTATGGTGCACAAGCAGAGGGTTTTGTGTTATATTATAAGCCTCGGGAGCCTGAACCTTGATTCTTCTAGAGCCGATAAGCTCTTGTATTGCAGTCTTTAGGAGCCAGCATTTTTCAGTGTCATGCCCTGGGGCTCTTGAACAATATTCACAATTAACAGATTGGTCCAAGTTTCTCGGTGGTGGATTAGGGATTTTGGGCTCTATGGGGTTTAGCATTCCGAGTTGTCTTAGTCTATGAAAAAGACTGGTGGACGACTCACCCAAGGGAGTAAATGTTTTCTTTCTTTGTGTCTTGTCATTCTTGACTCCAGTGTTAGGGCAGAAACTTGTTCCATTGGAAATTTTGTATGTTTTTGGTGGTGGGTATGTGTTTTGGTTGTGGTAAATATTTTGAGGTGCTGGATTTCGCCATGGGGTAGAAGGTGGTGGGTAGGTTTGGACGTAATGTACAGAAAATTATGGAACATGAGGAGGGTAATGGTGTTGAGGTGGGCTATATGGTATTGGTGGGTAGGGTTGATGTGGGCGAGGCTGATGGTAGTATGGATTGGGTCTCTTGGACCAAGACCTCCCTTCTATGACTGCCATCTCTTCCTTCTTTTTATTCCCGATTGCTCCACCTGTACCTGTCTGGATTGCCTGGTTCGTAGCTTTGCTGGCTGAATATCTCATAATTTTGTTGGACTTTAACCTTTCCTCAACCAAGCTTCCCATTTTAACTACCTCGTTGAATGTTTTCCCAATGGAAGATACTAAATGCCTATAGTATGTTGGTTCCAAAGCTTGCAGAAAATAGTCTACCCAAGCAGCATGCTCCCCCTGGTATGGTCTTGCCCGGTATACCATTCGAGAGCTGAACCACTAAGACTTTGGCTAAAGTAAGCCATGAGTAACTCATCTTTCCCACCGGCTCCACGCATCTTGCTACAGAACCCTCTTAATGTGCTACTGGGTCGCCGTGACCATCATACAAATCAAATTTCGGTAGCTTAAATCCTGCTGGCAGTTGCACTTCAGGAAATAGACATAAATCCTTGTAAGCTACGCCTACTTGACCACCCAAGCCCTACATGTTTCGGAATGATTTCTCGAGGCTTTTCATCTTTCTAGCCATCTATTCTTGCTCAGGATTTTTAGATGGTTTCTCCTCTTTAGCCATGTCAATGAGAGGGGTATAGGAATCATGCTGTCGGAAAGTAGGTTTCGGGGGGTAATAATGGTTATCTTGGACATAGAATAGAGGTTCACTAGAGGATTTGTGCAAGGTGGCTGGTGGTGGTGCCACATATATAGGAGCAACATGTGAGGGTGGGGGTGGGACTTGTTTAGGGATTGGAGCTGGTGCTTCTGATGTGGTCGGGTAGTATGGTGGATATGTAGGATAAGTTCATAATGGGTAGATATTGTGCTGAGACTGGTGGTGGGATATATGTGGGATTGGCAGGGTAGGTGGGTAAAGGTTGTCCCTTCGCCCAAGCCTGGTACATCTCAGCCATTTGTTGTTTGAGCTTATACATCTTGTCTTTCATGCTATTTACATCCACTACCTCATCTTCCTGTACTGGATCCATGACTGTTGCTTCAATTTCCTGAGTAATTGCCTTTGTCATATTCTTGGAACGAGTATTGTAATGGTGAGTTGCCAGAATACCAGTTACTAACCACTTATCTGTTACTCAACAACGACAAAACATGTTAGTGGTTAGGCCATAATGGGTCAAAATTACAATTTAAGAATAAAATTTTGCCTGGCTATATGTGTCATCCCGGCCTTGTTGTTTTTATTGATTTGCCCAATTCTTTTGTTTTCGGCTTTTTCTTTTCTTCATATTTATTACCACCAACGTTCACTTTTTTTTTTCACTTTTTTTAAAATCATTTTTTCTTATTTTCCCTTTTTTTTTCATTTCATTGATTGGTCCTACATATTTGACTATCGCTCATGTATTTAAAGAAAAAGAATAATAGAAACAAATTTGGAAACTTTCAACTTCATTAATAACCAATCATTGATTACGAAGATAATACTCTAATGATAATTGTACTGCAACCTTAAAAATGCGGAAATAAAAGTACAAACTCAAAATGTATGTCCTAAGAATACATTAAAGATCCTGATGCCTGCGAGACGTCGTTCGGTCTTACCTCGGGCCTATATGCAAGTCCCCTTTGGAGTTTATCTAAATCTCTCATTACTTACTTTACAAATATCATTGCTGAGGTGACAAATGTGGACTGGGTCATATCTTCGCATATCTAGCATTTTCGAGGGATATAATGAGCAATACTGACAATTCTCTCTCTAATCATTCCTTTCTCTTGAAGTAACCTCCCTATTTGTTTTGCATGAGCATCACGAGTCCGTTGGCTTTTCTCTTGAAGCTGCTGCAATTCCATTTCTAGCCGGGCCATGGCCATATAGCAGTGTTCTCTTTCCATGTCAAACTCTTTTACTTGTTTGCTACTTTTGACCTCAGCCGTGACAATCTTTTTCCCCAACCGAGCAACTTCAATATTATGTTCTTCTTTCAAGTGCTTCTGAACCTTGATTAATTCTTTTTTGACTTTGTCTAGATCAAAACTGTAGTCGTTCACCTTTCGCTGCAAATTATCAATCAGTTTTCCATCCCGAGCATATCGAATAGGGGTTTCAGTTGCTGCTCTCATTTTCAGAATTTGGGATTTTAATGCCTCATTTTCCTTAATTAGTTGTTTCTTTTCACCTTCATCGGCCGATGTTTGTAAGCTGCTCTCGAATTTGAGGTCTTGAACTTGCTTTTCTAACATACTGATTTTGGCTCGGTATTCGTTCTCTTTGGCCAGCCAATCCCATTGTTCTTTTGACAACTCGACAAATTCTTGAATGTGAGGTCTCTTCATTGGTCTTTCATGCTCATAATCTCTTCTGTACCATGCAGAATAACCAGGTGACACTTCACCTCTGGCCCGATCCCTTAAACAAGTGTCCATTTTCAAACGTTGGCACTCACTCCATATTTGTCGGACTTTTGCCTCAGGAAACTGCCCATCGGGACTAATCTCTATCACTTGAATGCTGAGATCTCCATCTTTTGGCACTATTTGATACCTTCCGAGTTGCCATAATACTTGATACGACGCGTAAGGTTGGATACTTTTGAGCCCCATTAAAGGACAGTGCGATCCTTCTGCTAGCATGTATATGATTTCATCAATGGGTAGCCACCCGAATGCCCATTCTATCTGACTAGTAGTGAGAGAACAGAAATATGTAATCCAACCTTTAGACCCCTCCGGCAACTTGACCCCTTTTATCATTGTGTATAATTTTTCTATGCAAGTCTTTTCTGATGATCCATAACTCAGAAATTGGGGGCGATGGCATAAGTGCTCGATCATCCACATCTGTAATGGCAAATTGCATCCCTTGAAGAAATCTTCTCCAGCTTTACAAGCTGTGAGAGCAGGAAAGATATCGGCCACTATCATAGGTGACAAAGTACTATTATCCTGTGTAAGGAGAGTACTGATAGTCCCGGCAATTCTGATGTCGATGTTCCCGTCTTTCCTTGGAAATATTATCAAGCACAAAAAGGCTACCATGAAAGAAAAACGCCTATGTTCCTCCCAATTAGCGCGGTTTTCTTTACTGCATAATTTGTTTGTTGGGTTGTTAAATCCTCCAACGTGACCATATCTATGGTATATGAAATTTATAGTGCAGAACCCGTGGACCAAATCTTCATTGTGAACGCTTTGGGCTATTTTCAAGGAATCTAGGAATCTGTGAGCGGTGATGGCTCTTAGAGCAACCAGATATTTATCTTCCAGAGGGAACTCATTTTTACCGATGTAATTAGCAATCTCTTCTAGTGTCGGAGTGAGGTCAAAGTCCAAAAAATGGAGCACATTGTGTGCGGGATCCCAACAGGTACCAAGGCTCAAATAATGTCTCCCCGAGGTATGATATCAAGCAACCTGGTAAGATCTTTCAAATATTTCTTGACCTCATCTTGTCCGTTTTGACCCAAGTCATTCCACCAGAGGCGTAACTCTAAAGGGATCTTATTCATTAGCGAAAAAGGTTCATTTTGCATTGTGCTCATCCTGCACATTTATTTAAAGGTAATTTAACCACACATTATTTGACCTAAAGAAAAAAAATATTTTTTAAAGGAAAATTTCTTTTCATTTTTTTTTTTCAAAAAGTCCCTATTTGCGAATACGGCCTTTCAACACTTCCTCCAATGATTTTAAGGTTGTATTTGTTATTTAGGGAGAGTGACTCAAAAGTAACCATTTTTGTGCAAACAACCTTCCAGCGTCTTTTCGGGACATTAAGCTATTTTCAAAAACAACATCACTTTGATATATTAATATTTTTGGTTGTTCTTGAAAATGGGTGGTTGGACCCGTCAAGAGTTGCCTACGTATCTCGCCTAGTGGTGAGAATCAAACCAGCGTAGTTCGGTCAAATTATTTTTAGACCAACTATTTTAATTTCGACAAAATTGACTTGATCCAACTATTTTTTGATAATTCCCTCGAAATTTCAATTGAGTTTCCTTAGACAACGGTTTTTTCTAAAATTGCTATTTTTCTTTTCTTTTTCTTCAGGTATTTAGCCGGTCATCATAATGGCCCAGGACAAATAAATGCAACACATAATCATGCTCGGTCAAACCCCTTTGTTGAGTCCCCTAAGTCAGATATGATGCAAATAATTGTCCTAATTCTAGGCTCAATATCCTAATTTTTCATTGGTACTAGACTGTGTACCCAAGCAGAAAACTTGGGCCGAGAAGGGGGCTACATACCGGGGACCTGTAGGATCGTCTGGCTTAGTAACTTTTCTGGCCTCTATTTCTTATTTGGTATTGAGTTAACACAAAGGGGAGTCTCAACCAGTAAGCACATCCCCGGAGGTAAGAAGAGAAGGGTTTTTGGCACAATTTTTATATACAATTCACGTAATATCAAAGCGGTAAACACATAGCACATTGATCAAAAGCATATAATGAAATCAGATATAATCAAAAACAACAATTTAACTGAGCTTGGATTCTTAAACCCTGAACCGATATTCTGGGTTTCTTATCCCCAGCTGAGTCGCCGGAGCTGTCACACCTCCTTCTTACTCTACTGAAAAAGTGTATTATTACTACACTACACCCGTGAGGGCATAGAAGAAGTTTTTCCAATTTAAGTTCAGTCGGAAGGAGATTGGTTATTTTAAGTTTTCAGAGTCACCACTAGAGAATATAATGGTGTCCCAAGTCACCGGTTTAATCCCGAACCAAGGAAAGTTTGACTCTGTTACAGTCTGCAAACTAGAAATCCAGATAAGGAATTCTGTTAACCTGGGAAAAGGTGTTAGGCACTTTCGGATTCCGTGGTTTTAACACGGTCGCTCAACTGTTGTTTTGCTTTTATCTAATTTCAATTTATATATTTTAATTATGTGCAAGTATTCCGCTTTTGAATTTTACGAATTTGCACCATCGTGAAAATACGTCCTTGACCACACCGTACCAGTATGCCTGTGGCTTTGAATATATTTCGACTTTGTTGAGAGTAGGATTTGGGTCACATAAATGTGCACCCATTAAAATGAATGTATAGTTAAATTATTCCTAACGATGTCTACTCTTGTTATTTCGGGAAAGATCGTGAAATTGACTAAACGATCCTTCCAGGTCTAAAGTTTTATAGTTATTATTTGAGGGCCCCATGAGTTTTTATCTTGTAACGAGGCTCGTCCCATTTCGTTTTTTAATAAAGTTGCACCTCAATAATGCTAGTTTTTCTAATTCTGTTTTTCCCCTATTAGAAATGTTTATAGACAATCTTTATACCATTATTTATTTGGATCCAGGCCATTACACATTTTTGGGCCTGGAATCTGGGTTAGCTTTACAATGCTGCACCAAGGTGCAATTGGCTAATTAAAGCCCAGCCAATATTATTTGTATATGTTCTCACAGGCTCAAAAGCCATTTCGACTAGATCTGGGCCTCTATTCACACCTAGGCCCAAATTATTAATATCTAAAGCAGGTTCAAGGTAGGTTAACTTTTTAATGAACTAGCAGAACTATAAGCAGATACTATTAAGTTCAATATCAGAATTTAATTAAACATGCTAATACTGATTTACATTCGAATACTATTGGTTTCAATATTGTCAATTAACTAAGAACGTTGACACATAGTTTTAATCAACTCATCGTTGTTTAGCTTCTAAATTGACAGATTCTGAATTCATTAGTCGAAGCTGGTACAAAATTTCTCTATGGGATTATTATTCTAAAACCTACATTCAAATTACAATTTGCGTTTCTCTAATATTCAGATTCCTATTTTTACACCATATCACTAAGTTTAACACAAGCTTTATTATGAAACAGGTTTGAACGATGCTAAATCATAATCATGATCCGAATTTATACTAATTCATATTTTTCAAATTAATAACTACTGATTCAAAATTCAATTAATAAATGTCTAGGAACTCTTGTATTATACTTCTGATTTCAGTATAACCATAAATCTACGAGTGACTTAACTAATTTTTAGCCAGTTTTAGTTTTAGATTTAGGTGATCATTTTAACTAATCTATTTAGTGTATTCCCTATATTATTATCTACTACTACTTTAAATCTGACTTAGGTTCATACAGTCCAGTCCTTATTACAACTCATATCCTAATGAATTACATGAACTCTAATTATCCAACTATAAGACAAAAAACAGAATTACAAAATGAAATTACTACTCATTCCATTTCTTCAAATTTTGATTACATCCATGAGAGGTAGTAGTGTACCTGATCAAATGAGATGAAACAATGAGTTCTAAGGATGAAGGAGAAGAGAAATCAGCGATAAGAAACAACCAAATATCAACAACAATAGAGGCAGATTAAGACAGTAACAAGTACGACTTCAGAATAGAAAACCCAGTGAATTCAACCAAGCAAGTAGAAAACCCAGCAAATCCAATGAAACAGATGAAGAACAATGAACGGAAGTCCAAAATACCACTCGAACTATTAGCAATGAAATAGTAGCAGTATATCAGTGTACATTTTATGTGTATCGAAATCTTCTGAACCTTTGAAATAAGGCCTAATGGGGCCTATTTATAGAGTAGAATGGGAGGAAATTTTGAATTAAATATTCAGATTTCCCACCCCTACTCTTTTTGAATTATTTCAGTTTAGTCTAAGTTAATTTGCCAGGAATACACTTAAACCCCTGCTAGAAGGTTCTAGGGTATTCTCTATCATTCTTTTCAGGCGTTAGTGCCTTTATTACCATCACTTGGTAAGGTTTATTACCTATTTACCATTTAACTATACCTGAATTGCCCTTTATTGTTCAGCTAATTACACTAAAACCATTCCCATTTGTCATTTTTGCCCTTATTCTTTCTAAGTTATCTTCAGAATACCCTTTTCCATTCCCCTTTTACCCCTATGTCTTATGTATATTTACCCGACCAACCTTAGGTCTAACTAAGACCCTGAGTAGTCAAGACATAACCCCTGAGACTTGACCTTTATATTATAACTAGTTCAGACTAAGCAAACTCTTTTCAGAACTAACCACTTTACAAAAATAGCCATAAGTAGCCTTTTAATTAGTCAGGAACCCATACAAGTCAAAAAGTTAAACTGTATTGCAATAATAGCCAAATTAAGCATTTACATGCATAGCCCTAATACGAGTAAATACTCAGAGATTTAGAAGAATCAATCATTAAATTGTATTGCAATAATAGCCAGTTTCAAACAATCTTGCAAATATAATGCTAATTACGACTAAACCCTTAATTAATCAGGACCCAGAGAAACAATTTGATAATGGTTAAATTCAATTAATCAAAACATTTAATCGAAAAGGGATCTATCAAACAATAACATTAAATGACCACACATCATATGATTTAACAAGTGACTTCCATCAGAACAAATTAGTACTCAGTCGATTTCAAGTTTACACAGAAAGATTTTCTAACACGCAATAGGTCCAGGCTAACAAATAATCGAAGACAAAAAAATATCATGAAGCATAGTAGCGAAAAAAATGGGTTCAGGGTTACTTAGGGTTTGATTGGTTTTCTTTTTCTTTCTTTCTTCTTTTTCCTTCTATTCCTTCATTTTTCTTCATTTTCCTTGTTGGTTCTTGATTTTCCGGTTGTTCAGAGACCTTGAGTCTCTTTGACTGTTGGTCTTCTAGATAGACTCCTAGAGTCCTGTTTTGATATTGGACAAGATAGGCTAAGATTCCAGGGAAGGGATTTAGATAGGGTGAAAGAGGAGTTTAGGGTGGTCTTAGGGTTTTAAGGGTGGAAGCTGGTTCATAGGTTGGTGGTCGTCGGCTAGAGTTCCGGCAACCTGTGTTTCAAGATTTGGGGAGAAGGGAATTTATTTGGACAGAGCTAGTACGATGGTGTGATAGAGGAAAAGGGGAGGGTTCAGGGATGTGAAGCTTGGCCGGAGAAGATGGCCAGAAGTAGACCACCGGTAGGATTTCGGTGGCCTGTGTGAAGAGGGGGGAAGGGAACTAAGGCAGCTAGGGTTTGATCTCTAAAAGGGGTGAGTGTAAAATGAGAGAATGAACGGATGGGTATAGATATATTTTAAACGTTTAACATTAATTCCCAGCCGTTGGATTAGATTAACTAATGGCCAGGATTCATTTGGCCACTAACGGTGCCATATGGTTTTAGTTAGGTCTTCCTCTCGTCCGTTAGATCAATTAGATGGACGGTCGTGATTGTTTTGTATTAACAACGTCGTTTGGTTATGGTGAGGCTTTCTTTTAATACGTTGGATCATTTAATTGGACGACTTTAATTTCCAGACAACCGTTTATTTTAGCCCTTTTGATTCAATTTATTAACGGCCCAGATTTGTTTGATTAAAACGTCGTCGGTTGGTATTATATATAAGCAACCAGTTAAATTCGTTTGGGCCAGGTCTGTTTGGGTTTTAATTGGGCTAGAATTTTGTGATTTTGGCCCAAATACCTTGTATTTTTGTATTATATTGTATTATACCTTATATTATTGTATTTTCAACATGTATATATTATTTTTCTATATTTTTATTGTATTTTATATTTGTTTTCCTCCGTATTTGTTCCCAATGTTTTTATTGTCTCTTGTATTTTTTTTTTGATTTTCTAATTTTCTTAGAAATTATCTTACATTTTTGGTATTTTCTAATTAATTCAAATTGTATTTATTGTTTTAATTTTTTTTACTTTATTTTCATCAAACACTGATGCTTCTACACCATAACCAACAAATTTCAAACAAAAATAATTTTTATATTTATTTTCGACTTAATTGCTTGGGGCAAAAATCACTTGCTCACAGGTGGGCTCCTGCTTGTTGCATTAAAAGTATTCCCTTGTTCTTCAGATGGGCTATTCCCTTGTTATCCAGGTGGGCTCCTGCTTACAAAAGAAACTATTCTGCCCCTGTTTTAATCAAAGAAAGATTTGTTAATATAAAATGGTGGTTAGCTGCTGGATTTCTTGTTGGCAATGCTCCCGCTTCCGACTTTGCTCTGACTTGCTTCCTTGGACTTGCTTTGAAATTCCTCGACTTCTTGGCTGATCATCAACCCTCTGATCTTGACGACCCAAAAGTTTTACCTCATATTACTGTTTTGTGTTTTTGTCCCCTTCTTGTGAAACTTTGCTTCTCCCTCCAATTATCTGATTACCCCCGATTTGCATTGGTCCTACATGTTTTACTTTCTTTTGATATGTCCCGATCTTGTTGTGCCATACAACTAGGAAGCTGATAGTTAGCTTTGACATCCTTATTTGGTTGTTAAATAGAACTGACACTGAAATGTCTTATAGACAGACTTCAAGAGAATGAAATGCAATGACCTCGAAGGTTTTGAGGATAAAAAGACTCCCAAAATGAGTGAGTTGTAGTGAAGAGAAAAGGATAGAACTTATCTGAGTGGACAGGCCGATTCCATTGATCGTGCCATGCATTTTGGATTAACCAGCCTAGTCTATCCAACCAATCAACTATTAATTGCCATATTTACTGTTCCATACTTTCACCACCCGACTTTTGATAAAATCCAAACCTAGCTTGTTTTTCCATGTTTCAAACACCTTTTAACGACATACTTCCTTCATTTGTCCAATATGAAAACTCACTTTCTCCCTACGGTGTCCGTGAGGGTTTTCACCAATAAGACTCTCATTTTTAATATCTCTCAAACTCACTTCACCTTACGTTGCCCGTGAGGGTTTTCACTCTCTCATTTTATTTCTCTCAACTCACGTCGCCTTATGGTTCCATTGAAGGTTTTTACCAATAAGACTCTCATTTCATTATTTTCCTTCCGGCCTCAGAGTGTTGTCCCCTGGTATAAATCACTTTAAAGACCTGCTCATATTGATATTTCTTAAAATTACTCAGAAGGTCTTTCTTTGGACTGTAGTGTGGATTTTGGATGGGTTTAGAAAGTAGGATATAAAGGCTCAATATAATTCAACGTGGGTTCAAGATTACAACTTTTGGAATCATATCTCTCGCAACAACCATAACTTATGCCCCAATTTCCTTCTTGGGGATTCTTGGCTTTCCTTTTGTCGTGACTGAACCTCCGCGAGGCTGCCTACGTACCCTTTCAGGATCAAGTCAAATGTAGTTCAGGTCATATAATCGCTTCATTGTTGCGATGTTTCCTTCCTTCCATTCTTCTTTCTTTCTTTTTCATTTCTTTTCCTTTTGTTCTTTTATTTATTTTCTTTTCTTTTATTTTCTTTTCTTTCTTTTTCTTTTCTTTTCTTTTTCTCTCTTTCTTCTTTCTTTTCTCTTCTTTTCTCTTTTCTTTCTCTTTTCTTGTTTTCTCCACTTGATTTACCCATTCGATTCTTGAGTTTTGTTGCTGATTCCGAAAGAGGGATACGAAAGAAAATATAACAAGGCTCAAAGGGATAGAAAATGATAAAGTATTTGGATATAAAAATTAAACACCTTCATCATTTCAATCTCAAAACATGCCAAATACAATCAGGTACATAAAGATAAAGAAATCGTACATAATATATCTTGACTGCATCAGAATTGATAGCCATATCTACACATTTCCCTTCCACATCTGTTAGATACATTGCACCATTGGACAACACTCGTGTTACAACAAACGGTCCTTGCCAATTAGGGGTGAACTTTCCTTTTGCTTCATCCCAATGAGGTAGAATACGCCTCAACACCAATTTCCCTACTTTGAATTTCTGCGGACGCACTTTCTTGTTTTATGCTCTTGCCATCTGTTGGTACAGCTGTCCATGACATACTACTGCCAATCTCTTCTCATCAATCAAGCTCAATTGTTCCAAATGGTCTTTGACCCACTCATCATCATCAATTTTTGCCCCAACAATAATCCACAGGGAGGGTATTTCAACTTCTGCAGGTATCATTGCCTCCGTACAATACACAAATAAATAAGGAGTTGCCCCTACTGAAGTGCGAACATTTGTGCGATATCCTAATAGAGCAAAAGGTAATTTCTCATGCCATTGCCTGGATCCTTCCACCATTTTCCGAAGTATTTTCTTGATGTTCTTATTAGCTGCCTCAACTGCTCCATTCTCCTTAGAACGATATGGGGTAGAATTGTGGTGCATGATCTTAAACTTCTGACATGTCTCCTCCATCAGACAGCTATTGAGATTGCCACCATTATTTGTGATAATTACATTCAAAATTATTGAGATGGGTCCACATAAGCCTTATCTGGATGATGCAACATTGATGCCAATGTGGCCAAAGTGTCAACAACTTCATTATGAATCCTTGGAATGTGCTTGAAATCTATTGATATAAGCTTTAAGCCTCGTGTCTCCCATTCTCCCTAAATTTGGTGTACCAAAAAATCTGAGTCGGCCATGACCAAAATCTCTTGTACACCCATATCTATAACCATCCTCAAACCTAAAACACATGCCTTGTATTCAGCCATGTTATTGGTGCAGTAAAAACGAAGTTGAGCTGTAATATGGTAGTGCTGCCCTGTCTCAGAATTAAGTACCACTCATATCCCAACGCATTTGTTATTGGTAGCACCATCAAAGAACTTCCACCCAGATTTTTCATCTTGCTCTGATTCCTCGATATGCATTGCCTCCTCATCAGAAAAATATGTTTCCAAAGGTTCATATTCATCATCAACTGGATTCTCCGCTAGGTGATCAGCCACTTCTTGTGCTTTCATCGTAGTACGGGTCACATATATAATATCAAATTCTGTGAGAATGATTTTTTACTTTGCGAGCCTCCCTGTAGGCATGGGCTTCTGAAAAATGTACTTCAATGGATCCAATAACGAGATAAGATAAGAGGTATATGCTGAAAGGTAATGTTTCAACTTCTGTGCTACCTAGGTCAATGCGCAACATGCCCTCTTAA